>JANCRC010000006.1:12195000-12865000 GCA_024362995.1 Heteromeles arbutifolia | reverse complement strand
GTTATCTTCTATGATAGGGTTTCGGTTTTTATATGCGTGTTTATATTTCTATTGAAAAGTTAGATTTGCATTCCAACTATTTTTACAAAATGACTCGTAATCAATCCGTATGGTTTTACTAACTAGATCTCACGTTCGTGGTATTTCTCTTCTAATGTTGTCATGTTGTTTAAAGTTTTATTAACTTGGCTCCTCAATGAAATGAGGAGTTTCTCCTCAAATTACTACGTGATTGATTTATGAAATTTTATGAAGTGACAGGAAGGCCAAACTTGTTTGTTGTAATCACATGCTCTATTTTGGTTTCAATTGCCATCCAGCATTCCACTCACAATTGGCACGTGATCTTAGCTTTTAATATTCAAAATGCACAATGGTTTACTAATTAGAGCAAAATATATTTCTCCATCGTGTTAATCTAGCCATAAAAATACATTAACATGTAATGACCTTAATTAAAAGCAAATATATCATTATAAAATATAGTTTTTAGGGATAAAATAAGTAGTACAATTCATCGCTCATCAAGTGACTTAATATGTCTCAAATTATGCAGCTACTGCTTGTTTGTTTAATTATGGAAGTTTGGTTGTGAGGTTAAGTAGCACAGAATGGAGCTATTTTTGTTGCAGTTTACTTGGGTTGCTCTCTTGTATATAATGGTTTCGGTTTTCATATTTGTATAATCTTTGTTTTGGAAAACTAGATCTCGAACCTTCACATTTCAACTGTTTTACATACCTCTTGTAGTGAATCCTAATATGTTTACTAACTAACTCTTACGTTAGTGGTATCTCTCTTTCAATGTTGAAAACAATCTTAAAAGTTTGAATTGTCTTTCTCTACTCTGGGCGTTCAAGGCCCAATATGAGGTGGATTATAGTCCAAGACAACTAGATGCACTCTCTACATTGTTTGGTTTATCATAAAAACTCATGTTCCTATGTTTTTTTATTTTTTTATTTTAACAAACGATATTATCTACACTAAATGGGAGAATGTGCTAAGCCTCTCATTGGGCTAGCAATAATAATGTGGTTTAAATTCGCTTTTGACGAGAATCGAACTTAAGACTTTTCACTTACAAGTGAAAAAGAATACCACTAAATTGTAGTACTAAGTAGCATGTTCCCTATGTTTCTTTATAACAAAATTCCCTCCTATCGCTAGAATCATTTTTTCTCATTTTTTTAACATGAACTGGTTTTGAAAAAAAATTCAAATTGTGTCTTTCCTAATTTTCAATTCCCCCATTTTTATTACAAAATTCTACAATCCCAATTTTTAATGGTCTGATCAATACAATTTCAAGTCAGAAGCAGACCTGACTCGCTAGCAAAAATTCATATTTTTTTTTCATAAGTACAAGGACATTTAATTAAATCTTAGACGTTATTTTTTGTCCTTTCATGTGCAGAGGAGTAAAGCTCGACTCACCAATCGCCATAAAAAAATTTAATCTACCTCGTATTATGACGTTGTTTCCTGTGAAACACGTCAAGAAAATAATCAATATCAATTTTTGACCGCATGATCTGAGGGGACGGCATTGATTAAATGGTCCGGATAGATCCGGAGAGACATATATTCGTTTTAAGAGCAAATCCATTGGGGACCAATAGGCCGGCACCCAGCTTGAAAAATGGACCAGGCTCCTCTTTTTTTGCTCCACCCCAGCCTAAGCCAGGCCATAGGCTAGCCCAGAATCGACAGACCAAAGAGCCGGGCCATCTGACATCAGGCTTGCCTCAGCCTAACGTCAAAGCCCACTGAATTTTTTTTTTTTTTTTGCGTTAGGCGCGTGTGATACATGCTTGAGTGGGGGCACGACTCCGACAGAAAAAATGACGTGGGGCCCGCCGTTGCAGCGCACCAATTTGCACCTGTGAGTGGCCACGTGGCTCGTTATGGGCCATTGGATTTCCAACGGCTAGTTTTCTGGACCGTTGGATTTCCAAAGGTAAAAGAAATTTGAAATTCGAACATAACGGCTAGTTGACGTGGCGATTTTTGGGCCGTTCGATCCGAGATCAACGGTCGGGGTTTTTTGTTCCAAAAAAAAAAAAACAGTCAGAAATATGACTGTTGGTCCACGTGTCAACATCTAGTCGGTTGGATTTTAATCTTTTTCAAATCCAACGGTCCAGATTAATTAAGTTAATAAAAATTATTAATTTTTAAAAAAAAATACAAAAAAAAAATTTAAATTTTTTTTTATTTTTTTCTATAAATACCTAACCATCTTCTTGCACCTTACACCACATTTCAATATTTTCAACACTTTCAACCAAAGCTTTCATATATTTTTTTTGTGGAAAAAATGACCACGTGGAAGCTCATCAAATATGTTATGTTGTGTGAATGCTGGGTTCAAACTACTCATGACCCAATTACGGGTAATGAGATGGATAAGCGAGAAATGTGGAGTAAAATTACGGAAGCGTTTTGCGATGTTCATGGAAAAGGCGCCAGAAGAAGTCAAGGTCTTCAAGGTCGTTGGAAAAAACTCAATGCATCCTTTACTTGTTGGAAAAAAGCTATCTCTCATGCTTCCGGTAATGTGCGTAGTGGGACAAGTTTAGTGGATCAGGTGACAATATTTTATTTATTTATATGTATTCCACCCGAATCAATATTTTAATTTATTTATTTGTGTTACACCCGCATTTTATAATAATGTCTTATCCCACATTTATAGACACTACAAGCACAAGCATTCTATAATGCGAAGAACCACAACAAATCATTCAACAAATGGGAATGTTGGCAAATTGTCAAAGATTGCCCCAGATACAGAATTGTGGCAACAGGTCCAGAAGTTGTCATGCACGGCATGGGTCTACACAGTTCGCCAGAAGCAGACATGGCCGAACAAGAAGGCGACACATTTGAAGATACAGAAGGGACACCTAAAGAAGTGCCGGAGACCCAGCCGACTCGTCAGTCCCTCAGGCTTCAAGGTAAAAAGGCAGCAAAGAAAAAAGTTAGTTCTTCAAAGAATGACTACACCAAATATATGGACGAACTTGCTCGCCATAGTGAACTGAACATGGCACGGGAAGCAACTAGAGATGAGGCAAAAGTTGCGACTATGGCAACAATCTTAGCAGCTATTGAGAGACGTGATGCGGCTAATGAGAGACGAAGAGAAATAATTAATTGAGAAAATCAAATGCTTAAAGAAGAAATGATGGCTCAAGTAGATCGTGGCACTATGAATAAGTCTCTAGTAGGGATGTCTCCGAATTCTAATATTTTTGGACATCAGAAAAAAAAGAAGACGTGGTGCGAATGAGGCGTGCAACAGATGAGGAATCAAGTCGAGGGGGTTCTAGCTACACAGATCGTAGCAATGAAGATCCTAGCACCAGATATCCTAGCTCCTCATACTTTGTATAATTTCTTATTTATTTTTAGTACTTTATTTAATTTCTTATTTATTTGTAGTACTTTATGTGATTTCTTATTTATTTTTAGTACTTTGTGTAATTTCATATTTATTTTTAGTACTTTGTGTAATTTCATATTTATTTTTAGTACTTTGTATAATTTATTATTTATCTTTTGTACTTTATGTAATTTCTTATTTTTTTTAGTACTTTATGTAATTTCTTATTTATTGGTAGTACTTTATGTAATTTCTTATTTATTATTAGTACTTTGGGTAATTTCTTATTTATTTTTAGTACTTTATGTAATTTCAATTTTATTTTTTGTACTTTATTTAAACACATCAAATAAGATTACATAAACTCACCAAATAAACTTAAAAAAAAAACCCAAATAAAATTACATAACCTAACAAAATAAACTTAAAAAAAACACACTAAATAAAATTACATAAACTTAAAAAAACCCACTTTATTCTTCAACCACAAGCTTATTTTAATTATCTTCACCTTGTTGCAATCTCTACTGGTGCTCAATGAAGTCACTCTGGCGGCTTATGTGCCAGTATGGCTCTTGCACTGAATTCTACCGCTCAACGATCAATTGATTGTAACGTCCATCCAGTTCCAACGGCTCGTGTTGCACGAGATCTTCGGTCCGATCATGAGCATAGTAGATACGTGATCTTGAGTTGTTCATCGTGTCCGGCTTATATTCATCGACGGCATCATAATCATACTCATCTTCCACAATCATGTTGTGGAGAATAATACACGTCAACATGATGGATCGAAGAGCCTCGACATCAAACATTCTAGCAGTAGCCCTGACAATCGCCCAACGAGCTTACAGGAAACCAAAACAACGCTCCATATCCTTTCTACACCCATCTTGACATTTTGCGAAGTGTTTTTCTTTTCCATTCTGTGGATGTGGCATTGTTTTGACAAACGTTGTCCACCTTGAGTAAATGTCGTCTGCAAGATACTATGCTCCGTTGTATTTATGGCCATTAACCCAATATGTGCATCTCGACGCTTTTTCTTG
The DNA here is from genome assembly GCA_024362995.1 of Heteromeles arbutifolia. Taxonomy (NCBI): domain Eukaryota; kingdom Viridiplantae; phylum Streptophyta; class Magnoliopsida; order Rosales; family Rosaceae; genus Heteromeles; species Heteromeles arbutifolia. The sequence continues at coordinate 12,860,563 of JANCRC010000006.1, read as the reverse complement.
CAGCAGTTCGTCGAACACTGGAGATTGGGCAAGGACATTTAGGTCATTTTGAGCTCCTGGAACACAAAAAAAAGCATGCCAAATCCATGTATCAAATGAAGCCACCGCTTCCAAAATGATACTTTTGGCTTCTTTTCTGTCATCATATGCTCATTGCCACGCACTTGGACAGTTTTTCCAAGTCCAGTGCATGCAGTCGATGCTTTCAATCATGCCAGGGAAGCCTCACATCTCACCCTTCCTCAGAAGCCTTCGCATGTCCCTTGCCGTGGGTTTCCAAAGGTACTCATTGGTGTAAAGGGCTTCAATTGCAGAGCAAAACCACATCAGGGACTCCAAAACAGTTGTTTTTCGCATCCTCGCGATCTCATCCACTTGATCTACAGATGCTCCATATGTAAGCATTTGCAAGCCAGCCGTAATTTTTTGCTAAAAAAGATGACCTAGAACATGAAAAGCATCATCTTTTTGCACAAAGTATGGATCATGGTTGCAAATAGCACTCATAATTTTGTCAAACAAACTTCGTTGCATTCTAAAACGACGTCTAAAAATATGATCAGGGAATACGCTTTTGGGAATAAAATAATCTTCCAAGAGATCTTTACCTCGTCTTTCCCTTTTTCTATCGAAGTTTGTGGCACTTCTAGGTTTGGCTATCTGACCCACAACTTCCATGACACAATGGGAATGTGAGGCCTGAAGCTTTCTATGTTCATCATCCTCATCTTTTTCCATTGCGAAAGCCTCATCTCCACCTTCCTCGAGATTGAACAATTCTTCTTGTTGTGCCAACACTTTTTTTTGTTGCTCATGCAATCTTCTTGACGAAGACATTGTAAGAACTCAAGATTTAAAAACGATGAAAAAGAATTCGGAGCTAAAAAAGAAGGATTGCGTTTGGTGTGTGAATGAAAATGGATGTAGGGATGTAGGGTTTATATGGACAAAAAAAGAAAGGATGATGTTCTAGACAATGCCACGTGGCACTATGTGATTGGTTGAAAATCTTGTCTAAATTATTGTAAACAGATAGTGACACGTGGCGCGTCGGGATTGGTTGAAAATCTTATCGGAAATCTATCAATCAAATAGTACGTTCGGATAATGACACGTGGCGTGACAAGATTGGTTGAAAATCTTATCGAAATCTTGGCTAAATTATTGTAAACAGATAGTGACATGTGGCACGTCGGGATTAGTTGAAAATCGTATCGGACATCTATCAACAAAATAGTACTTTCAAATCATGACACGTGGTGTGACAAGATTGGTTAAAAATCCTATCCGAAATTAAAGCTATATTTTTTAATTTATTATTTTATTAAAAAACTAATAATATTTTAAATGGGCTGGGTGCCAGCGCATTTTTTAGGGGTGGAGATGCTTTTGGCAAATTACTGTTTATTGGGTCTATCACTGTTCACTGAGTGGATTAAATGGGTTGAGTGCTGGCGCATTTTTTTAGGGGTGGACTTGCTCTAATAGAAGAACAAGACGACGCCGCTTGGTGTCGTCCAAATTATTATTCTCTCTTCTTTTTCCCCTGCAACAACAAGAAGCACACTCACCAACTCCACTCCATTCACAGTAGCTCCATATCCACCTGGTACTCTTCTTCCTTCAATTGCTTTCTCAATTTTGTTTTATATTTTAATTTTAATTTCTTATTCGACTGGTAAATAACGATTTCCCCTTGAATTTTTTTATTGATTGTTAGATTGTTTAAATTTCGATTGACATAATTTGGTAATCAAATTGGGGGTTTTGTTGGGTTCCGGGGTTGTTGAGCATGCACTCAACGCTGTCATCGGGAATAAAATCGACGGACTTTACATATTCGAATTTTCGAGGGTAGTTTTGCATACAATCAATGCACCTAGGGTTTCGAAGAAACGATTGTATTAAAAATAAAATGGATAAAATGCAAACAAGTGAACGAGGGATCAACCAAAAGCTCACTCAGCCGTCACTTTGTACTGCGATCTAGTGGTATCCCTCTTATTTGTAAGTGACATGTCTTAGGTTCGATTCTTGCAAAAGGCGAATTTGAACCACATTATTACTAGCCCATTGTGAGGCTAAGCTCACCCCCTCCCCTTAGTGTAGATAATATCGATTGTTGAGAAAAAAGAAGAAAAAAAGCTCAATCCGTTCCATACAAAAGGGAACCAAAATCTTTATCTTTAGTTGGAAGTACTTTTGCTTCCGAAATTTCCTCAGCTGGATTGTAGTAGAACCCCAACGTCTCAAACTCATGTATGCATTTTGGAGTATTCCTTTCCCCAAAACTAAGTTGATTACGTAATTACAGTATGTCGTTTATCTTTTAATTGCTTTTAAGATTTGTCTCATCTTCCTCATTTTACAACAGATGGCATCTCTTGGAGAAGAGTACCTTGACCATACCCTTGAATTTATGCGTCTTGCTATAGAACAGGTATTGTTGAGGCTTTAATTTTAAGTTTTGGATAGTAATCGGTGGACTAATTATAATATAGTAGGGTTAACTTGGTGTTTTTGTTTACCAGTGCCTATTAGTGTTGTTCTGGTTCCAATCTTTTAACAGAAATATGTGTTGCTGCTGATGGAAACGCTTTGTATCATTTGAATTCAATTGATGTGCATGCCGTTACTTTATTCCTTTTATGGTTTTTTTTTGGGTGACTAATTTTTTCTATGCTTTATGGTATTTAACTTCTATATTTGGTCATGCTTTCGTATTTGCAGGCAAATGAGGCTTTAGACAACCTCAAAGTTCCTGTTGGGTAAGATTTCCGATAATTGCATGAACTCTATTTGTCATGCTTTTAAGAGTCTTTATACCCTTGAGCTTTGTAATCACTTGTTTTTCCCCTTTGATCACATTGTTGTTATCTCGACTCTCTTTTGGATCTTGTTATTTGAGGTATCCGACAATAGACTGAATTTAGAAAATAGTTTACAATACTTGTGGAAACCCTAGAACTAAGCCTTCGTTTTTTTTTTGGCTGTCTTTCTGTTTTCTCCTAGCTTTTCAGCCCTTGCTGCATCCCATGTATAAGTGTAAGGTGCAGTTTACACTCCTGTAATCTGATTAGGTCTCCTAATCTATTTGGGATAGGAAAGCACATTTGCATTCTTATTCCGTTTCTGCTTTTAGGTTCCTAATCTAATTGCACATGACAACTTAATTCTCTCCTAATCCTTGTAGGACAAAAACTCTTTTAGCATTCATAATATTAAACAAGTTTTGACTATTGCACTGCAAAGTATCTTCAAACCTTCTTTTAACAACTCTGGAAATCTTCAAGAACCTTCACCTTGGAAAACTTCTTCTTGCCTTATTGCACCTCAAGTGAGGAGGCTCCACCTTAATCAATCAATAAGATGTCAAGAAATGCTTAATTGTTTTTTCCGGCACTTTCTTTGTACGGAAATTTGCGGCATTGTTGCCATGCGAACCTTTTCAACCTAAATCTCCTTGGTCACCTTGAGTGTACTATACCTATAGTCGGCCTTGTTTGAAGCACCCATGGATATCAAATTCCTCTTCAGTAGAGGGACATATTTGACGTTCCCCAAAGCCCGTATCACTCCATAAAACATCCTAATTGTTACAGTGTTGATCCCCCTATAGGACATGGCGAATCAACCCCCCATTAAAACTTTTTCGTTGTTGACCATCTTGTAGGTATCAAACCATTCTTTTACTGCACACATATGGAATGTGCATCTGGTATCCAAAATCTAACTTGTGAAAGCCTTGAAGCCTAATGTTATACAACGAAGCTCCCCATCACTCTCTTCTTCGGTGATTACCTAGCTGAACCTGAGCTTCATTCCATCTTGGCTTTCTTCTCCTTCCAAATCTTGTTGTTCCTCTTCCATTGATCGGCAGAACCACATTCAAAGCAACTTTCCTTCTTTTTTCCTTTTTCTTCTTGGATTTTGACCAACCCTTGTTGTTATTCTTCTATTCCTTCGTCTTTTCCGGTCCTCTCTCATTTCCTTTGGCATTAGGGCTTTGAGAGCTTTCAATTATGTCATTTACTTTTGCATATGACTGAAGGGCTTGAATTACGTCCTCAAGTTGTAGGGACTTCTTACCAAACAATAAAGTTATTTGAAAGTGCTTGTAAGACGAGGTAGATACCTTTGCAAGATGATAGTCATATCATCATCTTTGTAAGTTTCTTTGACCTTTTAAAGATTGGCTATGCAATTCTGGATCCTGCATATGTGATCTTCAACATCAACTCATTCTTCCAGTTGAAGCCCTAATAGTTCATCCTTGAGAAACAGTTTATTAGACACAGTTTTTGCCCATATAAACTTTCTCCAACTTGTCCCATGCTTCCTTAGCAGTCATTGTTTCTGTGATGTTGGACCTGACCCCATTTTGTGAGATGAATCTCGATGGAACTCTTGGCCTTCTTAAGAATCTTCGTCCATGTTGCTTTTGTCATGGTCGTACCAAGGAGTGCATCATCCAACTTCTGATGTATTAATACACTCTTCATCATTCTTTGCCAATTAGTGAAGTCATCCTTACCATCAGAAGGTTATAACGTAAGCCTTAAGCTTCTTAGGTTCGCGGTCTCCTTTCCACTAGCCATCGCAGGAACACTTTGAACCAATCTTTTGATATCAGTTGTTGTTATTTTGACTCTCCTCTGGATCTTGTGATGTTTCCGACAATAGACCAAACTTAGCAAATAGAGAATAACTAGAAACACACAAGATTTATACTAGTTCTGCCGAACTTTTGCCTACATCATGTTGTGATTTCTCTAGGTAAATAAACCACGACTTCGTTGATTAATAATAGAGTATACAATACTTTTGCAAACCCTAGAACTAATGCTTTTCTTCTCTTGGTTGTCTCTTTGTTTTTAGCTAGCTTTCAACCCTTGCCGCACTCTATCTATAAGTATAGGGTGCGGTTTACACTCTTATAATCTGATTAGGTCTCCTAATCTATCTGGGATAGGAAAGCACACTTGCATTCCTATTCTGTTTCTGCTTTGAGGATTCCTAATCTAATTGTACTAGAAAACTAGTTTTCTCCTAATCCTTGTAGGAGAAGAATCTATGCACCTTAGCTTTCCTAATTCAATCCTAAACAAAATAGGACTAACAAAAAAAGGAACCAAAACCTAACACACATAATTGCCGGAAATCGCTTAGTTTACCTTAGGGTGATGTTATGGAGACCACATCTAAACCATCTATCATACAAGTAGGTCCGCCTAACTTAAAAATTATTCTCTTTCTGAATTTGAAAGCAGGCCTCATGCTCATTTGGGGCAAAAATGTAAGGTAACACAACTTTTCACTTTATTAAGTTTCCCAAGTTGAATTAAAAAAAATGTAAAGTATCATACACCCATCTTATCTTTTTATTCTTCTCATCACCTTCTTGAAGTTGGATACAACATGCGCTCAATTACTTCATTTGTTAAAAATCAAGGCTTACTTTGTATTAATGCATTTTTCTAATCTATAAATTTGATTGAACAGCTGTGTGATTGTTGAAGATGGGAAAGTTATAGCCTCGGGAAGAAATCAAACTAATGAGACACGAAATGTAAGTTTACCATTGATTCTAAAGCTGAAGAAGCAATTGTTCCTGTTTATCTAGATATTTTTTTCCGAGCATTCTTTTCATTTAGCGAAAATCCCAACACCTTGTCATGTCTCTAGTTTGCTCATAAAAATATTTTTCACATTTCAATTGCTTATCTCATAGGGTATGTTTGGGTGAGGGACCTCAAAATTCTAAGGCATTTAAGCAAGATAAAGAAGAAATGGATCACAAAAGAGTTAGATAGGAAGAAGTAGAAAATGCACCACATATGCATTGCAAAGGCATGTGAGAGGAATTTCTAAATGATTTCTTTCAGGTAGTCATTTGCAAATCCCTTACATGCCTTTTGTAATGCTCATGTGGTGCATTTGTAATCCTTCTCATTTAACTTTTTGTGATCCATCTCTTCATCACTGGATCCCCTGAAATTTGAAAGTTCCTCACCCAAACATACCTTAAAGACTATTTTCCTGGGAACCACAAGGAAATGATGGAACCCAGTTAATGCATTTACTCAAATATCTTGATGATTATTCATTTAACTTTTTGTGATCCATCTCTTCATCACTGGATCCCTTGAAATTTGAAAGTTCCTCACCCAAACATACCTTAAAGACTATTTTCCTTGGAACCACAAGGAAATGATGGAACCCAGTTAATGCATTTACTCAAATATCTTGATGATTATTCATTGTTTGTGTACTTATTCTTGCATCTTCAATGTGTTCCTCGTTTCAATGTGGCAGGATGGATCTTCAGTTCAATCTTGCAACTTTACTGTTCTTATATTTTTCCTGCCTTCTACTTTGACCCAAAAGTACAACTCTATGGTTAACTTGTTGGATCAAATGTTTCAAAATATACTGACTGTATAAAACATTCTTTGGGGGTTTTTCTTACATGTATATCGTTATTATAATTTATAAGATTTGTGTTTGGCACTTGTTTGCTTTGTTTAATGTTCATGAGAACTATGCTTCATATGTAAGCCTTATGAAATTGGAATATGAGTTTCTTATTTACTATGCTCGTCATAAATTTGCAGGCTACAAGGCACGCAGAGATGGAAGCCATTGATACTCTTCTTGAGCAGTGGAGAGAATGTAGGCTTTCAAAGTCAGAAGTTGCCGAAAAGTTTTCAAAATGTAAACTCTATGTTACATGTGAGCCATGCATAATGTGTGCAGCGGCTTTATCATTTATTGGTATGCTCATTTTCTTATAATATGCATATAAATGTTGACACTTTTTTCTCTTGCCCTTTGTCACTTGGATCAATGTATAGGTGACTCTTCCTCCCATGTTTAGGAATAAAGTATTTTATGGTTGTGCCAATGACAAATTTGGTGGGTGTGGATCAGTATTGTCTTTGCACTCAAGTAGCTCTGAGCCACAAACGAGGTTTATTTCTGAACCCACATCACAAGCAAGATTTGACTCAGTTTCTGTAGTGTTTTCCCTAATCATTCTTATCTCTTGGAAATCTTTTACAAACTGTTACCTTGTTTTGATGTACCTTTCCGAGAAATAGTTCTTGGTCCAAAAATTGCAGGGAACTACATAAGTATGTATACCTACTGTGAATAAACAGATACACGCACCATAAGATTCATATATGAAATGCATTTTATGCTTATATGCACATAATTTCCATCTTCAATTTAATATGACAAAACATGAAATCTCTTCACTAACGATGGTATGTTGAGAATGTTTGATGATATCTTTTCGTTATCAAGATTATGCCGAGTTTTATTGGAGGAATGTGCCGATGAGAAGAGTTCGAGCTTAGGCCTTAAATTTTTTCTTATAGTTGATTGTCTCCTCCAGATTTAGTGGTAGGATGTCTGCACCTAATTAGTGGATTCTTGATGAGTTAATCAATACGTTCACCTTGTTAAACATCATAAACAATCCTACCATATAGAAAGAGGATGTTGCCTATCATGGACTTAGCTGTAAGAGGTGAACTGGAACTGTTTTTTTTTTTTGTGATTCCTTAGTTGTAGCTAATGCTGAAGAGGGTGTGCAAAATTTTATGTATCTTTTTCTTTAGCGATGATGAAAAAACGCAAGGGAAGCTATATCTTTCTTGAGACTATATTCTATTATTTCAAATATGTTTACGTGCTATGTCTATTATTGCAAATATGTTACATGTTATGTCTATTATTTCAAATATTTTTACATGTTATGTCTATTATTGCCATGTGGCGCAAATTTTCTAAACTATAATCAATGCACTATAATGTTCTCGACTTCTGTCTCTGGTCTTGTAGCCAACATGATTGTCTCTCAGTCTCACATTATGTACGTTGAATAATGGTGTAGCTTTAGAGGGGAAAGGTTTCAAATGCACTGGAGGGATGATGGCAACAGAAGCAGTCTCTCTTTTTCGCAGTTTTTATGAGCAGGGAAACCCTAATGGTATAATTTATATTTTCTGGAGGCTAATCGTTACTTATACATTTTATAGTTTGTCAACTCCTCTACTCATTGGAAGATACTAGTACGTAGCATAAGTTTGATGTCATAATCACAACCTTTGTTAACATTTGTTGCTTGTAATTTTCATCATTTGGTTTTTCTCAACTCCAAAGCCTCATAGGCCTGTTGCCCAACAAGCAACACAATGAGTACGTAGAGATTCAGTAGTTTCTCACCTCGTTTATTAAATGGTACGGCGGAATCCTTTTGAGTTCATTTCCGTTATAATCTGATTGTTTGCTCCCTTGATTGCTTTGCAGTTTTTCTTCTTTTTAGTTTTTGCTTCTCACCTTTCTCCTTTTTTTTCACTGTTTAATGTAACAATTGTTAGCTTGATTTCAGAGGTTAAAGTGTAAGACCAAAGCAAGACGTTCCTAAGGTTTGCAACAGCCCGAAATTGGATGTTTCAGGACTTCGGAAGGGGAACGGATGAAAACTTTGGAAAACTATACGAAATACGGATCTCTCTTCGATATTTTCTACTATCACTACAATTATATTTTTTTCCAAGGTTACTTGAATTAGTAAAATTTTGGAATAAGCTTAGTAGAAATGTAGAATTTGAGAATTGGGTTTTGTGGTTTGTGTTTTTCCTTCCATGTCATTCTAACTTATGGTGTAGGCTTTCTAGAAGAACGATTGCTATTTAGAAATCTGACATGCTATGTTGTTGGACGATGACTTTACATTTTACATTCAGACGTTCAACTACGTAATGTTTTCATCCAGTGTAAGATTGTGGTAAGAAGACACTAACTCTTCTTTTATTTCATGTTTCAGAAATTTATCAAGAACCAGATTTAACCTGAATTTAGACATTGTCAAAGGTTTTCTTGAAAATATAGTTCAGAGTTCAATTATTCTGAATTGTTTTGAATAAATTAATGAAATTAATTCAATTGGATTGAATAAAATGAATTAATTCATTAATCACTAATAATTTTGGTTTTATTTTGTTAATGTGATGTAATGGAAGTGTTGGAGAAGTGGGAGCTTGAGTGATGCAAATTGTTGGTACCAAACTGTTGAATTCACATGATAGTTTCGAAATAAATGTCGTGATGAGAATTCAACTTAACAGCTCGTTTGATGTCTAGGATTTACTTGATTTGGATAGTCCACTAGATCCAATGAACGTTGAATACAAATATGAATGTTAACTTACATATTTTGTGAAGTGAAGGTAGAAGATGGACACATTGTGAAGTTCCACTCAATCCTACCATTTTTGTGATTATTAAGAGGGATAAGTTTTCTTCATGATTTCTTTTTTTTTTCTACCTTCACTTGGAAAAATATGCAAGGGACAGTGCTAGCAACTTTTTGACTTACCTTCTCATTTCAATCTTTGCACTTCTACTCATGTTACGTGTATTCTACTAGCACGCAAAACTAAAAGTTTAATTATTTTTTAATTAAACTAAATAAAGAAATATAGTGAGATTTTAATATAATTAAAATTTTGGTTTTTGAGTAATAATGGAGTACACGTTAGCTGAAGAGAAGTGAGAAAGTTGAAATGAGAAGGTAAGTGAGAGGGTTGCTAACATTTCTCATATGGCATGTTAGCATCCATATTTCCATTCAACGTTCATTAGATTTAATGACTTGTCCAAGCCAACCCTAAACATCAAACAATACCTATGTTCTAAGTAAAACTATTTGGAGAGTCCATAATTCATAGTTCAAGTTGAAGTCCTAAGCCAATGAAAGTATCGGGCTTCCCTTAACCACGGACTTGATGAGGCAAAAGCTTAAAGCTACATGACTTATACATTTCATGGAGAAGTTCCTAACTACTTTTAGTTCATAATTGTATTGACACGGGCATAAGTGTGGATCCCAATGTGTAATATAGTTGGAACAAGATTCCTAAGTGTGAATTATCATGAATGTCAATTACCTTTTGTGCAAGTGGGAGATTCATAACAATCTAATTTCAAGTTACAACTACAAGGGCAAAGAAGAACATGCGACGATCAAATGTATGATCAATGAGTACCTTAAGATGTAAGGACGAAAAAGTAAGGAAGTTACAATTTCGAGACACGTGCCATACAGTTCTAAAATCCTAAAGAAATTTCCTTACAGGCATCTAAAATACCTGTTTACGTCGTATCTAATTTTTTTGTCTCGAACTAAGCATGTAGAGACGTGAAATAGACATAAGGGTTATAAAATCGAATCTACTAAACACTAACCAAACATACGAGAAGTAAAATAAATGGTGCGTGTTTATAATTCCCAATACTAATTGAGCAACAACAAAAAAATAATCAATCTATAATTATTGAATTAAATTGGTTAATGGACCTTATGGTTGTGAAACCTGTGCAAGGACAACCCAAAGAATAAAAGTGTTAAAAAGGCATAAAACCCATCTCCCACTCTGTCTTCGACTCTTCGGTTTGGTTTTCGTAAGCCCCTGTTCCTCGTCCTTGTCTGCACACAAACAACAGCAATGGCACCTCTGCAGCATTCTTGCCTTTAGTTGAAAGCGCCCAACAAACGGTAATGTTCTTCCTCTTGCATGTGTTGGGCCTTTGATACTTTGCACATCTATGCTAATGGTGTCCCAATTTCTTTTATATATATATATATATATATATATGTTCTTGTTTTTCGTTTAATTTGTTTAGTTTTATATGCTTTACTCTTATCTGCATATCATAACTGTTCTATAGAATTTTATGCGATTGATTGCAAACATTGATGCCATTATTATTGAAATTTGTATAAACCCCAATTGTGTAAGGATCTAGGTTACTTTTCCCAGTTGGGGTTGACCAAATTGGGTCCATTTACATGCCTTTGCTCCCCATTTATTAGATTTAGTTAACACTGATTTGGTTTAGTTTTGATGTAAGAGAAACGAAAGCGAAATTCGGGTTGGTTTAATATCTGATGCCTGTAATTGGGGTTGAATGTCACCACTTATTGTTAGAACCAGATTTTAGTTCGTCTATGTGGAACAGTTTTGAGCGGTTGATCTTATTAGGTCTTTGTATTATTTCCCATCCATCTTAGCCTATGAAGAAAGACGGCAAAAGTAGAGAATTTCGCAAATTTATTGCCTCCGATTGTAGGGTTAAGGTTTTGTTAAGAGTCAATATTAATGCTTTTTGCATTCTATATTTGCTGTCATGGGCTATTTGGCGAGTGATTTATTGTAATTAATGAAACTCGAAAATGTGGTCAAAGTTTAATTGTATTTATCTATCTAGGTTCTGTATTGGTATCGTATGAATAGTTTCATTTCAAGTAATATTCCGTCAATGCAAAGAATCTGTACTTTTTATGCGAAGTACTTTAGTGTTGCGATCAAAGAAAGATGTGCATCTAAAAATGCGTGTAGGAAATAAATGTGGAATACGCGTGGTGTTATATGATACCGCATAACGGATGCGTTGAACTTTTAATTTATGTGTGGCACTACACACACTACCCCACCCACCGTGAATTTGGTCTTTGTAGCATGCTGCCGTGCTAATCTGCAAATAGACATACTAAATTTTAGTCCGTATAACATTGCCAGGTAAACAAAATGTGGTTATCTAATTGATATGTTTTTTAATTTCACACCTCAAATAGAATGCACAGATTTCTTCAAGACATTAGAGAATATGCTTTGTGATTTGATGGCTTATGCCCACAACCTGACGACGTTTTAGTTATTTTCCAGTTACATTTGGATGGTTGAGTTTATTAATGCTTTTGAATCTTGACCTGAAAAAAGGATGAATTAAGATAATGCTGATAAAATATAATTGGTGTCAATTTCAACAAAGTTTGATGTATCTTCTTGGATATGGCATGCTACAAAGCAATTATTTTTATTCACCAATGTGGTATGGAAAGTATGGTTCCTTGTGCTTGGATAATGTACGTTATGGGGAAGTTATTGCATTGCATCGCTTCTCTTTTTCTAGGGGTTTGAGGTTTTTCCTCCTGAGGCAGAACAGGAGCTTTGAAAACTGGAAGTTCAATTCCTTTGTGCTGTGGACGTGAAGATCTTGTGGAGATTTGATTGGTGATGAGTTCGGTGGTTGGAGCACAAGGATTGGCATATCACTTAGTGGGACTGTAGCAGATTGTAAGCATGTACATTGTGTGCATGATATGTGGTGTGGAAATGCCCCATGTTTGATTCGGCAGGTAACAGATGATTTGGTCTATGATGAAGGTGTGCCTCTTGAAACTCTATGATTTAACTTTTATGAACTTGAATGACTAGGAACTCGTTTTGGTGGAGGATTCTTCTCATACTTTAATTGAGTGAAGGTTGGTGGACTTGCGGTCTTGGGGACAGTTGAGTGAGGTGGAGTTTTAATATGGGGAAGCCCTTGGTCTGGAAACTTTGTTAGTGCTCTTTTGGGGCAGGTAACATGATTCATTATAAGTTTTTGGTGATTGAAAACTTGATGTAAACGGGCGGGTACTATTTAATAGATGCTATATGTGGAAGAACGTTTTGTTTATTGGTATTGGGAAAAGAGTTTCCTCGTAAGCAGCATTCCTTAAGTATAAGGAATCTTAATTTTCATTTAGTTAGTTTCCAAGTATTGCAATAAGAAAAGATATGCATCTATGGGTGTGCAGGGAATAACTGAGGAAAGTGTGTGGTGTTCCATGAAATTTTACTACATTTTTTTATCGGTGGGCATGCCAGTTGGAATTTAACTTACGTGTTGCATTACCCAATAACCCACCTCCCTTGAATTTGGTGTTTGTGCATAACAGACGCTACAAGTTTTCGGTACATATGCCATTTCTCAATCAGTAAATGTGTAGTTTTTCTAGTTAAGATGTTTTCTGTTTTGGTTTTGATATGCATCTCAAAAGAACAAAAGGAACATGTTGCACTGAGTGCGGGAGATAATGAGGTATTGACTACAGATAGAAGTTCTAGGAAAATCTGCTTGGAGGTCCATGTTAAATTTGTTTCAGAAAATAGAGTGCATGGAGTTCTCCAACTCCAGGACATTGACAATATGCTTGACGGAAAAAGCCCAAAGGATTTTCTCATGGTTATGCTTTATGAGTTGGTGTCTCATGCCTTGACTTGATTGTTTTTAATTATTTTCCACCAGCTTCATTGTGGCATCCTGATTTTAGTCTCCAAGACATTGACATTATCTTTATAAAAATAATCATTAAGAATATACCAGGTGTCAGGTTTTGGCATTTTGATGTATGGTTTGGAAATGGCTTTCTACAAAGTTACAGTTTTCATGTTGGCAGGGTGGTATCAAATGTTGAGTCACTGGTGCTTAAATATGTATGTTTAGGTTTTTTAGGCATGCACAACGCTCATTTGGGTTATTAAGTGAAATTCTCGTAGTACGTCACTTGTTTTTTTATCGGAGTTTTGAAATTTGGAGCAATTTGATGGGTTGAAGAACTGGTTGCCTCTTGAGAATGGGGGCTTGGAAACCTGGGAGCTTAGTTGGTTTTATGATGTTTACTTGAAGAGCTTGTGGAGATATTTTTGGGGAAAAATATCTGATGAGGATTTCGGTGGTTGTATCATGAAGATAGTTATATAGCACAGAAGGGAATTTTAGTTTCAGGTAGTACTTGGTAGGCGAGTGCATGTTATCAAGTTATGCAGTGTGGAAATGGCCCTTGAAGAATGCCTACCATAATATATTTGATTTAAAAGCTGAAACAAATGGTTGTGTGTGTGTGGTGGAGGTGCTATTTCTTGAATCCCTATAATTTGTTGTAGATTTCTTTTAAGACTTTAATTGCGGTGAAGGTGGTGGAATTGGGGACCTTTGTTACAACATTTTTGGTTTTGAATCAAAATTCTTTTCATTGGAAAGAAATTTGGGACAAGATCACACCGAGGGTGGAGCTTTTTGTTTGGATTATGCTCATTAGAGGATTGTGATGATTAGTTAATCAAAAGGGGAAGCTTCTAGTTCTGCATATGTTGTTTCTTTGGGGTCTCGTATTGATGCTGGGATCTATCAGAAGTAGAGAGGTTTTGTAAGCAGTGCCAATGTGTTTGTTCTTGTGTTTGTGATTCACATGGCATTAGAAGAATCGTAGCACTCTGAAGAATGCTAGTCATATGGGTCTAGGGTAACTTCTGCTGGTGTATGGTTCCAGCAGGGCCATTAGTCTTCAATTTCCCATTTCTTTAATGATTAGGTTATTTCCTGTTTTATTAGGTGTAGGTCTTGATAAATTACACGTTATGTACCCTTTCAACAGATTTAGTGATTGAATAAAATTGATGGAACTTTGCTTCTCTCTAGGTTTGTGTGATTTCTAGAATCCCTACTGGTGTCATCGCATTCTGTCATGGAGTTAAAGTTATTAAAAGGATTATTCTCTACATTTGTTATTTTGGAGCCTTTAAAAAAGTTTGTTTACTTATTTATGGGGTGGTTGTATTTTATTTTATTTTATTTTGTTCAAACTTCTCTTGGAGATGCGGTATGAAAGTGGGGTTTACGCAAAAACGGGTGTTTGAGGATATTTCTTACTATAAGGAAATCAATTAAGGTTTAATCCTTTTTCTTTCCTTGGAGAGAAATTTTATAATGCTGGCCCACCTAAGGCAGCTTCTTAAATAGGTTTGACAGTAGATATTGTAAGCAAACAGTGGAATCTGTAAATTACTTTTTCTCTGTTTGGTTTGTTGGGTTTTACGGCTCAAAATTAGGATGATGCAAAAAATTAGGTTTGTGTTACCTATTTGGTTTTGGTGTCCTATTTGGGTTTGGATTTTGACTTCTTAGTTGGTTTCCCTGGTGGAGAGATTTTGTTAATTACGTATTTGATTAGGATTTGGATTTACTTCCTATTAGGATTCTTATTGTAACCTAAGTCCTATGCACTATAAATAGGATCTTAGGGTTAGTGTATTTTGTGTGGCTCGTTCATGTGGCAATTTGGTGAGAGTCCATTTGTGAGTTTGTGAGTTAGAGAGCAATTTGGGAGAATCTTCTTCGTTTGTTTGAGTTCTCTACTCGTTTGGTTTAGGGTTTGTAATTTGTGGGATTTGGGTTGTGAGAGTTTAAACACTCTTTTGTAATCTCCGTTTGTTTAGTGAAATTCCTCGTCGTGCTTCGCTCGTGGATGTAGGCTTTACGCCTAACCACATAAATCTCTTTTTGTTAGTTTGAGATTGTTTGTTTTAGTTTTCACCTACGACGTTGATATTGGTACTTTGTTAGAATTCGCTTCCGTTTGCGCATAAAAGTACAACAAGTGGTATCAGAGCCCAGGTTTCGGCTGGGGCTTTGCTTGGCAGTCACCATGAAGCCTTCTGTGTCATCAGTGAAAGTTGATATTGAAAAGTTCGACGGCAATGACTTTGGTATTTGGCAATTGAAGATGAGTGCTTTGTTAGTTCAACAAGGGCTTTTAAAAACGCTAAAGGGTGTGAAGGCTTTGCCGAATTCGTGGACTAATGAAGAAAAAGAAGACGTTATGGAGCAGGCCCTTGGAGCAGTCTTGCTGACTTTATCGAATGAAGTCTTGCGTGAAGTTGGTAACATCAAATCTGCATCGGAGTTGTGGCTAAAATTGGAGAGCTTGTATATGACCAAATCCCTTGCTAAACGGTTGTATTTGAAGAAAAGTTTGCATACTCTTCGTATGGATGAAGGTACGTCAATTCATAAGCATGTTGATGAATTCAGTAAACTTCTGATGGATTTGAAAAGTGTGGATGACCAAATTAGTGATGAGGATTATGCAATAACTTTGTTGTGTTCTTTATCTCCTTTGTATGAACACTTTGTCGATACCATGCTATTTGGTAGACAAAGTCTTAGTTTGGAAGATGTTAAAGTCGCTTTGAATTCTAAAGAGCTAAAGAATAAAGTGTCTGACACACAAGATGGAGATTTGGTAGTTCAAGGAAGGAATAAGGAAAGGGGTAAACTTGGAAAGAACACTTGTAACTATTGTTATAAGGAAGGTCATTGGAAAGTAGATTGCCCTAAACTCAAGGGCAAAAAGAAGTCGTTTGATAAGTCTTGCTAGTGTTGATGCAAACATTGCAGAAGATCGTTGTTCTGAACTCCTCTAAAGGTTATGTGAGGAGGTGGAGCTTGGTACTCAAGCTCTTTGGGTGAAGTGCAATTCGCACTTTTTGTTCGTATGTTCAAGCTTTTGCTTGGATTTTGTTTCGTATTTGTTAGTTTCCGTAATGGAATTTGTTGGAGAAGGCGTTGGAGGAAATTTCAAGTTTGAAGACTTTTGGATTTTTTGAGTCTAGGTGGAGATCAGTTTCGAAAGAATTTGGTGCACGTTTGCGGTTGTATTTTGGTATCCCAAATTTGAAGTTTGTATTTGATTTGGAAGTTTGTTAATTTCTCGCCGAGGTGGAGATTGTTGGGTTTTATGGCTCAAAATTAGGATGATGCAAAAAATTAGGTTTGTGTTACCTATTTGGTTTTGGTGTCCTATTTGGGTTTGGATTTTGACTTCTTAGTTGGTTTCCCTGGTGGAGAGATTTTGTTAATTACCTATTTGATTAGGATTTGGATTTACTTCCTATTAGGATTCTTACTGTAACCTAAGTCCTATGCACTATAAATAGGACCTTAGGGTTAGTGTATTTTGTGTGGCTCGTTCGTGTGGCAATTTGGTGAGAGTCCATTTGTGAGTTTGTGAGTTAGAGAGCAATTTGGGAGAATCTTCTCCGTTTGTTTGAGTTCTCTACTCGTTTGGTTTAGGGTTTGTAATTTGTGAGATTTAGGTTGTGAGAGTTTAAACACTCTTTTGTAATCTCCGTTTGTTTAGTGAAATTCCTCGTCGTGCTTCGCTCGTGGATGTAGGCTTTACGCTAAACCACATAAATCTCTTTTTGTTAGTTTGAGATTGTTTGTTTTAGTTTTCACCTACGACGTTGATATTGGTACTTTGTTAGAATTCGCTTCCGTTTGCGCATAAAAGTACAACATGGTTGCCCCCTACCTTATTAGAATTGCTTGGTGATAGTAGCTATTGTTGGTGATGTATTTGTGGAGTACCATGTAGGGTTTCATCACGGTGTGTGTCTCAAGAAAGTTTTTGTTACCTGTTGACTTGGACGATGAAGAGTCTCACTTTCATTTTCGGCTTTTTATTTTTCCGTCTGCGTTGAAAAACTTATCTTACTTATGAAAGTGAATTTGTTTGGAGAAGTGCGTGAAAATGTACAATATGATCCCCATTTTTGAAACTTGATCCATTTTTTTCCTTGTTGGAATCAGAGAGGTTGATGCAGTAGAATGAAGAAAACTTTGGGGGATGCCTCTTCTGTCATATGAAACTCATATTTCAAACATTTTAGAGAGTGAATCAGCGTGTTACCGAGGTACTTGGAAGCAACGGACACCAGATATTAGTGAGGTGGTTTCAGGTGAAATGTTGATTCTGAGTTCCTTTCCTAGTTCAATTGAAGCTGCTATATTTTGTGTATCTAACCATGGGTTTCACGATGTCTCATGTGATTGGATGCCTGGTGCTGAAACTTGGCAGATGTGTACAAAATGCGATGATCATTGCAGCTGCAGAAGAGCTCAACCAATCTCTGAGGAAAACAAGAATTTTGATGATTCCCGCTCCTTGATTTTTCCAAGAAGCTCTCCCCAGCTTTCAGCAGTCACCATGTCAGAAAGTTCTGCACCTAATCTCGTTTATAAAAGGAGGAAGTTACAAGGAAACCGTGTCACCGTGTTTCCAGGAGAGCGAGAAAACACTATAAGTGGTGATTTTTTTTCTTTTCTAAATTCTGAAGCTTCTACAGTTGCTGCTAAGGAAGGACTTGTATCTCAATTACACCATGAAACTGAAGCTACTCGAGCTCATTCTGTAGCTCCTCGTTTATGCAAGAGAGTCAATCATGTTTTAAAATCAGAATCTTGTAATGGATGTTCTGCTGGTGAGGAATTAGTTTCCGATGAAGCACCTAAAAATAACGTGCAAAAACTTTTAGAGGTAAGCAGCGTGAATGATAGTTGCTCATCATCAAAGTCAAATATGGAGCATGTTTCAACTTCCGCAAAGACTGAAGTAGATGAAACAGGTGAGTGCTCCTCTTCTAGTGCAATAGTTATGGAGGCTGTGGGTGACCTGTCTGAAAAGGATCTATGCATCTCTATTCTTAGAAGCCATGGACTGCTTGGGGATTCTCAGGCTACCACGATCAGTGGTTCTGCTGAAGACACTGACACCATTAGTGGTGAAATCCATCGCCGGTCATGCAAAATTTGTGGTCGTTCTGGAACCACTTCGAAAATGCTAATTTGTGATCATTGTGAAGAGGCATTTCACATGTCATGCTGCCACTCCCGTATGAAGAAACCACCTATTGATGAATGGTTCTGTCATTCTTGTTTGAAAACGAAACATAAGATTTTACAGGAGAAAGTGACCAAAACATCGCCCAATATCACGAGTGTCATGAGTAGGGAAGCATCATCCAAGGGCCAAATGAATCCCATAATGTTAATGTTGAGAGACATTGAGCCGTATACAACTAGTGTTCGGGTTGGTAAAGGGTTTCAAGCGGAAGTTCCTGACTGGTCTGGCCCAACAAATGGGTATGTTTATTCTGTCATTTGCTCTCTTAACTCTTTTGATGCAGTTGAAGTTTATATGTTGCCTTCACTAGTTGGATGGATATCCTTGTGAAAACCGCCTGCTTTCCTTGTCTCTCTTCCTTTCGATTGGTCACATTTCAAATGAGAGGTACTATGAAGTTAGCCACTATGTGGTTTATATAGGAGGGTAGGGTAAGTAGTTTCATTTTGGTTTTGTGTGCTATGAATCCTTGTTGTCAGAGGACTTAGCACGCCAGGTAGGACAGATCTCATTGCTTGTGCTGCTTGTATTCCTAACAATTGGCTGGCTGTCCTGCATAGGCACCTGTGTGGGATCTTTTTTTTATCGTGTGTTCTAGTAAAGAAAATTTTCCTAATCTGCCTTTCCTAACTCTGGTTTGAATCCTTATTTTCTTTCATTTTGCATGTTAATTACAAGTTACAACTTTTGTTATTTTGATTTGATACAGTTATATCAGTGGCATTGGTGAACCTTTGGAATTAGATTCGTCGGAGTATGCTAGATTACATGTAAGTCCTTGATCTGTATTTGTATATGTAATCGGCTATTTCATTTGGCATGGGAGGTTTGGAAATTCTATGGAGTAATGACACATCTTTCCGTTGTAGGGGCTGAACTGCAATAAACCTTCTAGACATAGCTCTATAGGTAATTGGCTTCAATGTCAAGAAGTTGTAGATCGCGCCAATGGAACTATATGTGGAAAGTGGCGCAGGTAATTAATTTATGGTTTGTGTTAACACTTAATTGGAACCTGTGAAGGTCGTGATCTGATTATTTAGTTGGAAATTTTTCTGATAATATGTATAGAACTATATTTGAGTGAAATTACTTTAACGGAGAACATGAAACACCAATATGAATGGATGCTTGTTGTTTGTGACTTGTCAGTCTGAACTCTGAAGTTGTACGATTATTTGAGAGAGAACTCCAGTCCAAGACTGATGGTTCTTTAGAATTTAGATACTGGAAGAACGCATCGAAGATGCCCTTCTCTCCTTTCCTGTCTGTCGAGGGGTTCTCTCTCAGGGGGTTTTTGTGGGGTTTTCTTCGGTCTTAGTGATTGAAGATTGAAGATTAACTAAGACTTGACACAATGGCACTGGATCACAGGTTCCAAACTCCAAACTTGTTTTCTCACAAATTCCAAACTTGTTTTCTCACAAATTCCAAACTTGTTTTGTATAGGTAGCTCTAAATTGTTTAAAGTTACACCACAAATCTGCTGGCTGGATTCTTTTTTTTATGGCAGTTGTCTCGAAATATGCAAGTACACAAAATAGTTCATGATGAGTTTTTTGGTATCTTGATATATTACCTAATACTTTTGATCTAAAGTTGTTTTTATTGTTTTTTTTCTTTCGCTTAATTGCTTTTCTACTTTTGTTGTTGATTATGCTTGACATTTTAACAATTTGGAAGATTCTTGTATATCAGGGCTCCTCTTTTTGAAGTCCAAACTAATGACTGGGAGTGCTTCTGCTCTATCCTTTGGGATCCAAGCCATGCTGATTGTAATGTGCCTCAGGTGGACCTATCACTGACACTCTTCATGTCTCTGTTTATAGACAACGTTTGGATTTTTAGATCGTATCATATGAAACTCTTAGAACTAGAGTAGTAGCAAAAAAATGGAGCACAATTTACACTGCTAGAGATATAGATGGTTGGGATTGCATCACAATGATTGTGCATCTCAACTATCCATATTGAACCTACTGAGGGTTATTGGGATTTCATTCAGTCATTGGATTTTGATTAAACATGACTGAGATGTAGTCAATAGGGTATCGAGCACTTCACTATTGTTTTAATATGTCAAATAATGTATTTTGCTTTCTTCACTTCGGTTTTGTCTTTGTTATGCTTTCTTCACTTCATTATATGCTGGTCTGTCTGGTGTCCATCTTTAAATCTAACATCATCCCTCTTCTTTTGTGTCTGGCTCAGGAACTGGAAAAGGATCAAGTTCTAAAGCAACTGAAGTATATTGAGACGGTATTTTCCAGGCACTTCTTCCGATAAATAAGTTTTTGGATATGTTGAGTTCATTTTAGTTGTATATTATGATAAGCAAGTAGTGGTATGCGGAACCAAGAGTACCTCTCGAAGATATGAGAAAAGAGTCTTAACAGACAATAACTTAACTAAACTAAAGAAATTACT
Organism: Heteromeles arbutifolia; assembly: GCA_024362995.1. Taxonomy (NCBI): domain Eukaryota; kingdom Viridiplantae; phylum Streptophyta; class Magnoliopsida; order Rosales; family Rosaceae; genus Heteromeles; species Heteromeles arbutifolia. The sequence goes on along the minus strand of JANCRC010000006.1, from coordinate 12,839,772 downwards.
GACTTTTAAAGGGCCCAGTGAACAAAAAGGATAAAGAAAATAGGTTTACACTAGAGTTTCCTGAACAACTTTCTTGTAGCGAGTTTCTGGCATATCTAATACTTAAACGCTGTTGCATTGTCTCAAATTCACATGCTTTAGTTGAAAAAATTACTTGAAATACTATTTTGAATTCTTATATATGCATAATGGCTCGTAGGAGCATCATAATATGTCGGTTTACCTTGTATGATCCTTGTGGTTTATCTTTGGGTTCTTATTATTTCTTATGATGTGTAGCTGAGGCCGCGGTTATCTGCTAAACAGCATACTTTGGATGGAACCAAGAGTGCCGGTGATTTGAAAAACCCCAGAGTAGGTACAAAAAGTATACAAACTCTATGATATGGTGAGAAGTGGTGTAAAAGCGTGTATAGAACCTGGCTCGTCAGTCATTGAACATCATATATATCAAATCGAGTTAGAAATTTTGACCACAGTTAACTGGATTATGGTTTTTGTAGGCAAGCGCAGGAGCTTCTCTCTCTTTCTCTCTGTCTCTCTGTCTCTCTCTGTTAAGCTTAACTTCCTTTTTAAGTTACCAGTGTTTGTTGTTTATATCTAATCGACTAGGATGTAGCCTGGGCTGCACAATGTGACAAGTCATTGCTGCATCAAGATATAAATTAAAGTGGTTCTTTTTGAGGTTGCAAAAGAAACTCTGAAACTGAAGGTGCTTTTGTGTAGTCCAAAATTCAGGGTGGAGCTCCAACGGTTATGAAAAGAAAGCAAACGATTCTTCTAGTGAAGAGAAACTCTTTAAGGTAGCTCTCACATTCGACGGGACCAGTGCGGGATCGGGTGGATTGACGAAAATCACCTCCCTTGCATATTCCAAACTCTTCTAATCTATTAAAACAACTATTCCAACTTAAAAACAAGGGGTGATCACATAACCTTAGCCGACTGGTCTTTCACATTTGATCTCTAATTATATGATTAAACATGTAATCATACTTCTTCCCACTCCTCATTTTTTTTGACTTTTTTAAAAAGAGGGACAACTGGTGGTGGCGAATCATAGTTATCCACCTCTTTCGGGCCTAGCAGCCATGATCCAGTAGCTTCACAGCTTCCACGTTCATTTATTTTCTGTGACATTAGAGGTAACTGCACACAAATCCCACTGGGCAGAGCCAAAATTTGAGTGTTGGGGACCATGCATTTAATAGGGTTAATTGGATTCAAATACACAATCCAATCCAATCCTAGTAATTCGTTTTCCACCTTCAAGTTGGACACAAATTTTATGTTTCTTCTTTCAACATACCTTTAGACGTATCATTACCAACCTTATGCAGATGATCTTAATTCATTCAAAAGTTTACACAATGAGTTGACCGCTAACTATTAGTCTAGAAATACTTTCTTTTCCAACATCGAAAGAGGTCCAGGTTGAAATCTCTCCCCGCTGATTAAAAAACAAATAACTGGACAAACAATACAAATCTCTGCAACTTCGAATCATCATCACTGCAACCTCTAGGCTGTGACAATTTCACACTGAATGAATGATGAATGCACACGGTCGCGGTGTCATTCTACTCCTAGTTCATCGTCTTAACTTCAATTTCCAGTTGTATAGCAGTGTGAATCAGAACATGCAATCACTATTACGTACTCTTCTCCATGCTTCAGGATTCATGAGAGAGAGAGAGAGATAGAGATAGAGAGAGTATTCTTGCACAAGAAGCAAAATGATAAACAAATAAATTCTGAAAAGACGGGATGACTGAGGTAAAAAAAATGCTATATTTCATTCAGAAAAATGACAAATTATCAAACCTTTTCCTGCAGTTGTGCTACTGGAACATAAATCACAGTGTGTTCATGCAAGAGAGATTTATTCGATTTCTGCTTTGCTTTCACATTTTGCAATTTCAGTAATTTCTGTCTCATATGTTCTAGCCTACCTTTGGCTTTGCATAGTCTCTCCATTTCCAGCTCTGCAACTCGACATCCACCTCCACCGCCTCCAGCGATAAGGTTGGCCCGCTTCTCCTTTGTTCTTGTGTTCATAAGCTTCTTCAAGCTCACATCGTCACTCGACTCTTTTCCATCCTGTACGAAAGCAAACCAACACATGAGTCAACTTTGTTGTCAATTAATATTTTCAGCAGAGGTAATTACTAGTAATTATAGGATATGAAAACCGTAAACGTCTCTAATCTGCCACTTTAAATTCAATGAAAAATAAGCAGAGACAGGTACATAATCTTTAATCCAATACAATGAAAACAAAGGCAAGTCATAACAGTGAGAAGGTTAAAAGAAGATATAACCAAGTGAACTACTTGAGGAGGCAAAGACGAGGTCCCGAAGAATTATCTGATATCCAGGATTCTTCTTCCCACAAAACCAGAGTTTTGAGAGATAATTGGATGAGAAGGATGCTTGCATGTATGCAAAAGGGTATATGATTTGAGGATTGTGAAATTGGAAAGTCAGGTAAGTGCAGTTGGTTTCTATTATGGTTTTTGGATAGAAAGCACGAGATGGCAAATTTCCGGAAACTCACAAACCTTATTCTGAAGGACAACGACTACATAACTTCAGGTATATCCAATATATTAAGAAACCAAGCAAAGTTCATGACGCAAATTAACTACTTAACTATTTTACTGACAAAATCATGGCTGCTATGACAGCCTAAACATAATAACCCTTAAAATAACCATAACACTAATGGCCCTGCGATTTGTGAAAAAAAAAGGCGCAGATATATTCAGAAATTTATTTATCTATTATGACAGGCCAAGACCTTGTTGCTCTTTGAAGGTGACCCACACGAAGGGGCTTTCTGTTGACTTTTCCTCAAAGGGCTACTTAGTGATTTTGGATGCTTTCTCCGGAAAGCTGCGTTAACATTCTTTGGGGAATGGACCACAGTTTCAGCTAAGGTATCGTCATCTGAATCTGAAGCCATGAGATCAGCAGCTTTTCCAGTCACATTTTCATATCCTGGTTCCTTGGAGATTCCAGGAGTAAAAGTCTGATGGTCTTTACCGCTCACTTCCTGTTGCGCAAAAGATCCATCAACATAGTTTATTGAGAGACATAAAATCTCAGGAGTTGAGATTTAAGATCCTAACGCTCCATGACTCATTCAGACCAATATATTCTTTGTTGAAAAGATTTCCAACTCCACATCAAACATTTGATTTAGTAGTGAATTAACAAAGAGGCTAAAACAGATGAAAAGAAGAAACAAACAATAGTAGAATCGAAGAAGTTGGGCATTTAAGAAAATACATGGACTAATAGCTCACCTTTCTGGTTTTCAGAGCCAAGTAACGTGCGTTCTTGAACCATTTACTAACCTGAAAATTGCAACGTTAAAGTTATTACAATGATGGATAAGGTAATAAGCTTGTAGCCATCTAATATCCGCAAATACTACAAAACCATGCCTATGCATTTTAACATTCCTTGACTCTCACACCAAAATCCCAATAACGTAGAGTCCAGAAAGACAATGTTTTTGACTGGACGAAAAACATATCAATAACTTCCAAAATATATTTTCCGTTATCCAATTTGGCTAGAAAATAAACTCATACTGAGCAACAAACTAGTTGATGGTTCAAGAAGGCCCAAACAATCTGTAGTTAATCAATCACCATTACCTTCTCGGGATTAAGGCCCAACTCTTTTGAAAGATTGTCCTTGACAGCTCTAGAAGGAAGTTCATTCTCAGAAAACACTTGGCGGAGCTTCTGTAAAAAGAAATTACAGCAGAAGGTTTTGGTCTAGGAAATACAGATAGTACCATCAAATTTAAAATAGCTCTGGCGGAAGCATTATGAGTGCAAGTGAAGAGAGACAGATGTAACCAGAGAGAGAGAGAGAGGGCGAGTTCTAATACCTCTACTGCCTTTCGAGGAATTCGGAAGCAGGACCTTCTAACTTGCGTATCAGAAGAACGTACATTTTTCACTTCTGTATGGTCAACATCTGGATTTCTTTCGCTTTCGTAGAGAGTCATAAGGGTGCTGGCCGCATCAGATTCTTTTTCTCTTCGCTTTCGTTTAACAGGACCCCAGTCTTCATCATCACTGATTTGTTCGAGCAAAGGACCATCTTTTCCAAACATTTCCTTGTAGGAAAAAACAAATATGCACAACACAGTGAATATTGGATCGTCACCCCAAAGAACCATTGTTATACAGCAAATACTATACCCCATTATTATCCACAAGATATAAATTTTACAATAAAACCCATAGGAATTAATATATATATATATATATATATATATTGATTAAAGTACGATACGAGCATTTCATAAGTTGATTATATCTAAGCACATTTTATTGCCAAAACATCCCCAATCAAACATATAAAGACTGGCAACAAGCAATTTCCATGTAATATCATTATCTCAAAATTAATAACTATCCTTGTGTTAGGCCCAAAAGTGGAATAAAAGTAAAGAGGAATGAAGGAATTAAAGGTCATACTAATATTCAAAATTTACCAAGAACAAGTTGAAAAAAAAAAAAATCGAAAAATTTGGGCTGGTATACTCACATCATATAACTTCTTATAATCAACACTTCTTCTCTGTCTGCGGCCAGAAACAATTTCCCCATCAGTAGATTCATCAGAACCTACACTGACATCAGTTGACAATTCCTCTTCTGATACATTGTCATCGCTGCCTCCCCTGCTGATGCTGCAGCTGTTCACATTCCTCTCTGGTTTATAATCATCATCTTCAGAATCATCCGAAGGCCATTCTTCATCTGGATTTAATAAGGAATTCTCGCCATTGGGGAAAGCGGCTTCTTCCTTGAAGACATCCTATATTACATAGAGAGCCATTAGTTACAAGAATTATTAAAGCAGCAAAACCAAAAGTAATTGGGGGTGAAAATTTGACATTTCTCAATGAGTTAGGCAATGTCTAACCTGCCAACCACTGTTCATCGGAAAGCAGGTCCCAAGGTGAGCATTGACTAATTCTAGTATTTCCATTTTACACTCGCAAAATTTGCAAAACCAACCCTGCTCTCCTCTAGGAACTGTAGATTAACAATTGAACTTAGAAGTAACTTTTCTGAAGAAAATATAGTTGGTATGTCACCAAAGGGTCCAAAGCAAAATAGCAAATTCAAAAGAGGTGAGAAACTTACTATTTTCAGTATCCAAGGGAGGATCAAGACATTTTTGGTGGAATGCACAATTGCATGTCCCATCACACAGTATAATATCATTATCAGGGAAAGCTTCGTTCAACTTGCACTTCGCACAGAATATCTAATAGTAACAAAAAAATGGAACATCAATAAGCATACAGCCAAGATAAAGAGGTATTAGTGGGCCTACGCTTGGGAGCTGTCAAGAGAATCCAGACCTTAGCCAAGACCACAACTGGGGATTCCAAACAGCCCCTTTCGGCATACAAAAAAATAGTAATCTCATGTACTTACATGTTCATGAGAAACAGATCCATCTGGAGCAATAAAAGAATCTGCGATGCTTCCTACTGAGCTCAGAGAATCCAGTTGATGGATGGCATCGCGGATTCCAAGCTTGCAATTTAAAATCTGCTTATTGGCTCTCTGCAGTTCCATTTCTGGCCTAATCTTTTCTCGACTGTGATACAAGTAAGAAATTAAAATAATTAAACTGCAGAGCCATTTACTATAGAAAGGAGCTCAAGAAAACAATGCACATTCTAAGCTTAATTGATAATCATCACTTGATATTAATAAAAACAATTGAAATTTTATTCAAATTAGACACTGCAATGTTTTCAGTTAATTTGAGTACATCAAATCTACCAATTGAGCTTCCTGCTATTAAAACAATTGAAAACGTAAATTCAACGAATAATATCAAAACATTAGCTTCTACGACTATCCAGTCTCCTCTCCTCTTTATTAAGATTCTATTTTAACATAAAATACCATTGCTTTTAAACCAAGTCTACGAAATTTCATTACTCTTTTCCTATGTCTAGCTTACATACTAAATCATTGAACAGAAATGTGTGATATATAAAGCAGAAATCGGGAACTGAAAAGATTTTAAGATAATCTTACATACCTCTGACCCTTCCAACCTTCACCGGCATAAGCATCAATAAGGTTCTGCTCCAGCTTTATTTTAATCAACAGGTACCTTGTCCTCCTCTGCAAGCGAGAAGTTTCATCCAACTCCACCTTATCCTTTTTCGGTTTCTTCTTTCTCCTCCTTTTCTCCCCTTTCTCATCAGAGCCATTGTCTGATAACTTGTGGTCCTGAAGTTTCACTGAAGACGGCTTTTTGGAAGAATCTGTATCATGCACTTTATGAAATTCTTTTCTACTCATCAATTTTTTGTTAGTATCATTATTCCTTGACATTGATGCTTTGCTTGAAGAGTCGGCACCTCTCTTCTTTGACAAGGCTGACGAGATAATAGTCTTGGACGACTTTGGTTTTAGTTTTTTAACACGGGGAACTTTTCCGGCTTTTTGAAAACTTGGTGATGAAATCAGCTTCGCCACGGAACTGGAATAACCAGATTTCCCGGACTCTTTGAGGTTTGATTTCTTTCCAGAACCACGCATATTTTTAACCAATGTATCCATACTGAAAATCAAAACACAAATCAGATTAGCATTGACAAAACAAGTTTTCTAGCACCCTGGATTTTAAACATATTCGACAAAGTTAATGATCAAAATTGTGGAAAGAAATTCCGAATTTGCGACAGCGAAGTGAACAGAGTGCCTCTTTACAAAGTAGATTAATTAATTAATTCCTGAACAAAGAGAACAACATTTTCAAGAAAGAAAGAAAAATATAGCAAATTAATCAATGAAACAAGGTGGAGTCAAATGCAATCATCTTTTCCGACGTGGTATATCATGAATTAATCAGAAGCAAGAACTGTGATCTTCTGCCTCCCGATTGGAGGATTTGATTTGGATGAAGAAAACTCAGATCACAAATTTCAAAGATTGGAACAGAGCACCAAACATTTGAGCTTCAAACTGACAGATAAAGAAGCAGAGAGATAAAGGTAGAAATGGAACCTCACCTGAAAAAGAATGGAGATCTCTATCAACTGTTGGCCTTTGAAGCTGCTACAATACACACACACCTATATATATATATACACATATACTGTATATATACATTCATATATACAAGCAAGAGCTTTGGAATTGTAGAGACATTGATGGGTTTTGGAGTAATTGCTCCAAGAATTTCAAATTTTGATAAAAATTTGGGTTCTTTGGGGTTTTTCAATGGTGCCTTTTGGTTAGTACTCGCCGGCAGGTTTTGTTCTCCCCGAAGCGCCAACCGACGGTCTCTCTCTCTCTCTCTCTGAAAGACTTAATAGTAAATATAGTCTTCCAGTTCTGGAATTCTCGATATTCGATTAAAAATAAAAAGAATCTAATGAAAATATTATGAAAACTTTGAGTTTTAACGATAACGGTAAAATAAAGGGTAAAATGAATAGTATCATGATTGCTTTTTAATGTAAAAATATGGTTTTTCGTTAAAGTAAACGGTATCGGGAGCTTTTTGTTAAAATTCCCTTAAATCAATCATATGCTGTTGCTGTGCATAATAGTATACAAACGAGTCATTTAGTAATACTAGTATTCTTCTTTATTTACAAGTGAAACATTTTAGTACTAACAGTATTGCTTTATATATATTTCTTTTCTTTTTAATTTTAATTTCTTTGAAATTAACTCACAACTAATCGATGAATTCCTCTACACAACTTATAACTAATCGATCAAGTGTAGTAAAATATTTTTCAGTCTCTTTGTTTTATCCAATAGATATTTGGGAAAGAGAGATTGAATGGAAAAATACCGAGCATTGACTGGGTGTAAAAAATGTACTTAACCATTTGAGTTTGTTGTATAGAAGTACAATATAGTTTGAATATACTAGAATGACACTTTCGTTTGTACTTTGGATTGAGACAATGCTATACTACATGTTAGAGCTTAGGGGTGGGCATCAAAATGACCAGACTGACCAAATCAATCGACCCGAATCATATTGATCAATTTGGTTTGATTTTGACCAAGAAAAAAAAAATCAAACAATCTAAACATCCAACCAAACTTATTTACTTTTGGTTTGGTTTGGGTTTGATATTTTTAAAACCAACCAAAATCAATCTAAATCGATCACGTATCTTTTAATTATTAATTTATTTATTTTATACATGTAAACTTATTTTAGGTTATTTAGCGGCCCTACCATACACATTATATGTTGTAATGATTATTAAGAATTAAGAGATTTATATGTATTTTATGTTTATGTGAGGTTATTAATAAATCGTTTGCTAGCATGAAATTTTATTTAATTAAAACTTAGTTCTATCTGACTTGATGAACTTTTTATGTTACGAAAAACTTAATCTTTCAATCGAATTGGAATGCATGAGATGTGTAGATGTTTGGAAGATTAAAACTCTTGAAATATTGAACATTTTTTAATTTGTGTTGAATAAGCTTAAACTAACCGAATCAAACCGATTAACAATGATTTGGTTTGATTAATTTTTAATGGTGGATGGTGGAATTGGACAAAGTCAAACCAAATCGAACCGTTAAATACTAGCTGGTCTTGTTATATTTATATATATATATATATATATATATTTTTTATTTTTTATTTTTATTTTTTTTGTTTTTTTTTGTGTGTGTCAAACTGAATCAAAACGATCTGCGTCCACCCTTATTAGAGCCCCACCCTTCAATTTTGTTTCCACCTTTTTTGGTAAATTACCTTTTTAGATTGCCAATATAATAGCTCTAATAAAAGCACAATAGTTAAATTACCTTATATACTCATCTCCAATTGGAGATGCTGAAAATGCAAAATGCCTTGAAGCAGACATTTTACATTTTTTTGGAGGAAAACTCATTTATAGTGGAATGTAAATTATTCATCTTCAACGAAAGATTATTTACATTATAAATGAGATCGCAAATTTACATTTCTCTCATTGTACTAGATTGTATATTTACATCTCTCGAAGATGTAAATATAGTTTTTACATCTCAAATTTACATCTCTTCATTAGGGATGATTTAAGGGATGCCAAATATAGACGTCATATTTCAATTTGATGGCTCATGTGGCAAATTGACATGTTGCTAACTTTACATTTCACCCAATTTTCCAAACTCTATTATTTTGTATTCATTTATTTTGTGTTTTCCAACGGTGGTAGTGAATTTTTACAAGAAGAAAAAAGCTAGGGAGATCACATGTGAACCACCTCTCTAATAAGGGTGAGACCTATCGGTGGGCTCTACCTCTATTAAAAAGTCAATTCACATGCAATATGTGGATGTAGATTTCGTCCAAAGATAAAATGAGGAAAATCGCACCTGCAAAACAATAATATCATTAGCCTAATTGACAAACACCCTTGAGAAAAAGGAAGGGAGTGTCCGCTAAAGGCCATCCGATGCGTAAGTAAAAAATAGAACTACTCTTAGCTGAGCGCTTCAAATTAAACTACTTTTGTCGCCTGCATGTGGGTCGGAAACACCTTTGGAATCTTTTTGTCAGAACTTATGCATTGGACCTTAGCGCTTCCAATTGAACTACTCTTAATGGACTTGGCTAAGGCATTTTCCTGTATCGGAGCTCCATTGGAATAAGATTCTTCTTAAGGACTTCAGACCTGCATTAGACACATGGTGCCGCATAACGTACTTGACTTAGTACGTTGGTCAATGATGGAAGTAATCGTTCTTAGTATCAGAGTTCAGAGCCATCCCTCTTGATGATTTCCGAATCGCCCTTTCAATTACTCCCTCAAACGCCGTAGAGCCCATGTTTGAATGTTATAACCCACAACCCTTAGGTTGTAATTAACTTTCCGTTGGCCAGATGGTGTGTTAAACTTTTGGATGATGGGGCTATGTCCCTGCAACCATGCTATTGTAACCGCTCTTAATACGGCTTGAGCCTCCCAAGTTGTTAACCGAACACTGCAGAATGGGCTAAAGGAGACTCTTTTGACATAGTCACTTTGAATTTTTAGATTTGCAATTATGCAAAGTTTCAAAGCTGTGTGTCATTTGAGATTTTAAGGTATCCTCTGCCCCACAAAAAAAGAAAAAAGAACGAACAAACAAACAAAATTTGCAACATGGTCAAACTTAAATTCTTATTCATAAAAGAACGATGATTTGATAAGGGGGTGTGATTGAATCCGGATAGGACTGCCTAATATTTTCGAAAATGAGAATCAAATCATTGGTGTAGTTCTAGTTAAAAGATGATACAACGTAAGTCTACATCGAGGATCATCTTTGACGAATAGCATGTTGTGGTGCGTTAAGGAGATGAGTTATCCATTAACGTGTCTACATGTAGATGGCGGTGCTAAAATTAATTATGGTTGAATTTGAAACAGATGACCTACATATCTTCTCATGTCATTGAAGAATCAAACCATGTGTAGTTGGGAAGAAATGACTTGTTTTAGCATGGTCAACAATGCTTGAGGACGTTCCACCTTAAGGTAATCGGAGTTCCTTTCCTTGTTTTAGGATTGCCAACTTTCTTTCCTTTAGGCATCTTGTGTCCCCCACAGATGCAGTTGATGCTAAGGGTAGGCTTTTTCGCTAGACACCGGTCTTCCTCATAATCGGTGACCTTATGTTGGTCGGACTTACCTTGATCTTTCTCTTTCTCGGATCCCTCTTTTCTAGCCCTGCTCATGACGAATTCCCAGCAATGTTCCTGGTCGAAAAGCTCTTCAATGTGGTCTCTCAAGGTGTGGCAGTTTTGAGTGGTGTGACTAGATGTTTTATGAGGGGTTTGGCCGCCTAAGGAAAGGTTTGTCCTTGATGCTATTAGGGATGTTGTTGACAGTGGTGTTCAAGGTTGTGTATTGCCTTGGCTTGGACGAAGCTTGCTTGTCTTTGCGTCTTCTCCTGTCATTCCGACGGGGAGAGGGAGGCAGAATATTATGATCATCCCTCTTTCGATTGGGTTTCATGTCGATGATCTTGATCAGGGATGTTCTTTCAAGTATTGTCGTTCCAATCAGTAAGGTCGTCCACTACAACAAAGCATTTTGCCAAGGTGGCGTAGTCGGCCTCTGGGAGAGAGGCGAGTGAACATAGAGCCTTTATTTAAAAGCCATGATGGCGAGCTTATCATTTGGCCCTTCTACTTTAGCCAATTCTGCATTGAATAACTTCAAGTATGCCTTAAGACTTTCATCTTTACTCTAGGCAGCCATGCTGAATATGGCTTCGTGATGTTTGCGAACATAATGATACACCGAATATGTGTTTGTTGACTGAGCTTTCACATCAAAACAATCAATCGAACAAGCTGGTAACTCTGAAAACTATCTCATGGCAGGCCCCTCCATGGTGGATGGGAACATCTTGCACATCCATGTATCGTTATTGTTATACAGTGTTATGGCATTCCAATAGGGCATAATATGATAATCTAGATTCGAAGTCTCCGCAGAAGTACTAAAACCTGGGTTGAGAGAACCTCGGCGGAGGTGTTGACTCGATTGTCGAAGAAAGAGGGCTCCTAGCTTTGGCTTATTTGTTGGGGATGCGAGGCTGAATTTCCCTTGGTATATCCCTAGCTTCGTCGTGGATCAAGAGACTGTCACTCTTGTTCTTCTAAAGATTCCGGGTCATCAAAATTCAGATGACAGGGTTTCATCCGAGGTACTCGTGTATTTTCTAGGGGATTGAGGTCGCATCAGACATGCATCTCGCCTGCAGAGGAGTTGTTGACAATTTGGCATTATTTAAGGCGCTTATACCTGGATCAGTAACTTCGGTTGGGGTCAGAGTGGAGGTCAGCACGATGGGGTTGACCTTTTAAGGGTACTTATATTTCCATAGTTGAAGACATAAATATGTGTTTGTGGAGTGGTCCCACTGGAGTTTTCCAGAGATTTCATTCGTTTCTTAATGTCCACAAAGTTTTCATGGTTCTCTTCCTAAAAAGCCGTATTGGCTCTTTGTAACTTACCAATAGAGGTGTTGATCTTCAGCAAAGTCTCCCAAATATGTTTCATGGTGGATGGAGGGCTAGTTGTAAGACCTTTGTCATTTCCCAGGATGCTTGTAGCTTTAAGGATTTGGTTACTCGTACCAGGAGTAGCGAAGACGTTGGGAACTGGATATTTTGGCGGGAGTGATGAAGGCGCCAATGATTGGATTGTCTCCAGTCACCATGTTAACGTTAGCGTTAACAGAGCTTTCTTATGCAAACATGCTTTTGGTATAGTGATTTGGTCTGGAGGAATATGAGTTCACTCTTAATGAAATCACCAATTGTTAGAACCAAATTTGCTCACCACCGTAAAGGGTGGAGATGCACAAACTCGAATAACTTGTAAAACAACAAACAACAGTCAGTAGCCAAGGACCAGTAGGATCCTAGCCAAAGGCTCTCCGACGGTCAAGTTAGTAAGAAAATATATGAGACTCAAGCAGTAGGCAAAAGAATAAGGGCACAATAATTGTGTATTCAAATATGAACCCTACAAGGGTGTATTTACACCAATCGAGATAAAGACCATTTAAGATATGGAATCCGTACTATCTAGGAGTAGATATTGCATTCTCTTAGAAGTATTATTACTTGCGATGAACACTAATCCTAATCCTTAGATTGTAAGGATTCCAAGAATATAGGAAACATGGTTGATTCTTTACTTGATTAGATTTTTGTGTCTTGCGGAACAAGCATGATCAATCTCAGGGAAGTTGCCAGACTTCGTCTATTGCTCCAGAACAAGATGATGGTGGCATCACTGCTCCATATGTGTAGCTTCGCTACGGAAGTTGTTGATTCTGTGATCGAACTTTTGAGGTACTAGTAGTCCAATCCACCTTACCCCGATTCTGGAAAATTATGGTCCCACAACACACCTATAAAGGCTTGAGGCTTCACACATTTATTAAGGACGGAAGCTTCATACACCTATAAAGACTTGGAGCTTCACCCATTCATTAAGGTTGAAAGCTTCAAACACTACGAAGGTCTCAAAGCTTTGCACACCTTCACCAATTATTAAACTCAACAAAGCCTGAAGCACTGATGCTCAAGACTGTGATGCAAGATCTATTTATGTAATTTCTCCCACATTTTGTCACTCAAGCTATATATGTAAAGAAAAAAGCTTCAACCACAAGCCTTAAAAAAAAAGGCTTGCAGCTTTAAAAATGATCTCTCAACGACTCAGAAAGATTGAGACACATCTTTCGGCAATCCTCCTTGCTCGAAGACTTGGAAGGACTCCTATTATATGCTACTACACGAAAGCTTCACGATTACTCAAGTGACTTAGATTTTTCAAGTCCCCAATTCTGAAACTATATCTCACCACTTCTGAAACTACCGAATACCGATCAACCAAATATCTTCAAAAACCTATTGAAGAGTTCATCCAGAGACATCCTTAAAGGCAGACCAGCAAGATACATCATTTGCTGCGAGCATAAATAAATTGATCTGTCCTGTCAATAGTCTTTGTAAAAACCGATATTTAAAACTTTGTGTCACTTCCTGTGATTTTGATAAAGAAAATATCACCCCTCCCTGAACTTGCAAACCGTTATTTGCTAATGTGGCATGGGCATTTGCGGTATAAAGAACACCAAAAAGACTTGTTTCCCATAACATCAAATAAAATAGAGAGTAAAAATCAATGGACTAAAACATGAGTAAAAATTAGGGATGAGCCATTCACACACCCATTTTTACTTCATATACACTTTCTTAATTTGTGACCATCAGATCGATTGAATTTAAGAAGATCAAATGACAGAAATTAACAAGAGGTGTGTAGAAATAAAAACAAAAAATTAATGAGAATTAAGTGATTTTCACACTCCAAAATTATCCTCACGCACTCATTTTTCCTAGCCTTATGACCGAGTTATTCAAAGTAGAATCAACGGACAAAAACAAGAGTGCAAGAGAATAAAATAGTGTGAAATTCACTTCCCTCTTAAGTCAATTTTGAGTAGCTTGATACTCTCTTGATAACATTGATACGCAAGTGTCATGCAATACCCCCCAGCAACTACCGCAAATTCGTTAAAAAATGCAATGGTTTAGTACTCTTCTATCAAGGAAGATGGAAAAATGAAAGCCACATGCTAACTACATTCCGAATAAGAAGTGTTCGTAGCAAATGAGGCAACGAGAAAGTGGCATTTCGGACACCATTCCAAACTAGCATTCCATTAGTTTGCCAGCCCTCAGAATACCAACACTAAAGTAGGATGATCAAAGCATCAAGTGAAACACATTTAGTATAAACCTTGCAAAATTAGAGAAAGAATGCATAAGATTCGACCTCCAAATCACATCAATAAGAATGCAAGAGGCAACAAGACAAAGTAATTCGGACAACAAAATGAGCAACAAATGACAAAAGTTGTTTATTTCTGATAACAACTCATTCAATTCAATGGTCAAATTACAATAGTAATAGGTAAGATACCCATGGCCAAGAGAATTTTATTGTATCACAAAGATACTATGCGTCGAGGGAGAACCAACACCCAAAGCCCTCACTATCCTGCAGATATTAAAAAGTGAAAATATTATTTCCTACTAACCAAAGTGAACTGGAACACAAAGATGCGGAGATGAAGGATTCAGTAGCACAACAATGATATAAGGCAAAGCAATATGCTATATAGCTTTCAATCATAAAAAGTAAAGAGACATTTTCTAGCCTACGAAGTACTAATATATGGTTATTTCCATCATAATAGCTTATGGTCTTCAATCTTTGTTGTACTAGCCAAAATAGTGCAAAGTGAACCTTACGAAAGATTTAGGACCTGTTTCGTACTCTACTTGAATCTAATTTTTTAAACTTAAAAACAATTTTCAAGTTTTAAGCCTTAAAAACTTTTTTGGTATGACTATTTTTAAAACTGAACTCAAGACTAACTAAAAAATATAGTCTATTTTCTAAAAATACAAAAAGTGAGTTTTTAGAGTTTTTAAACTTAAACTCACTCTGTTCTTTTCTCTCACTCCAAATCTCTCTCTCTTTTCTTCTTTCTATCTCCCCATTCTCTTTTTTTTTTTTTACCTTTTTCGTCTCTCCTCCAATTCGCTCTCTTCATTGTCTCGGTTGTTTCCCTCACTCCTCTTCCTCTCTATCTCCTCCGATCCTCTCTCTTCTTTCTCTTTCCTCCAATCATGTCTTACCTTCTTTCCTCGTCTCTCCTCTTTCTCCCTCGACCCCCTCTTTTTGGATCTCTTTGTCCAGTTTAAGTTGTAAGATTTAAAATTTTTAAATTGCATATCAAACAAGTTTTTGAGTCTTAAAGAAAATTGTTTTCAAGAAATGTTCTTAAGAAATGTTTTGAGAAATGATAAAAAATTTCAAATAGAATACCAAACAAGCCCTTAGTCAAACAGTGAATATCAATTGGCTATGAGATTTCTGATTTGGAGAGGTGCAAAATCCCTTCGAGTATGCCCAGATCCTTTTACACTCACAAACATGTTTTTGACAAATTTGAAAAGAAATTCATTAAAAGGGGCTGAAACTCAATCCGGCCTAGGACTATATGCAAAATGAACTGAAACTCAATCAGTACAATAACTGAAAGTCTTAACCAAATAGAATATTGAATAGAGACGTGGAACAGCCTAATAGCACTAAACCAACTTAAACTAAATCAAGCTCTAATGCAGGAAAATAAGACAACAGGAGACTAGGAGAGTGTTCTGTACATAAGGAGTATATCGGTTATTGATAACTAATTCACTGTACAATGGGATTACATGGCCTACTGAAAAATCAAACGTAAAACATCTTTTTTTTTTTCTTTTTTCCATTTCACTACAAATCGAAACATTATGATTTCAAATATGCATGCAACTTGGTTTCTTAAATCAACAATAGGTCAAGTTCAATCAAGGCCAAATAAGATAGGCAGAAAAAAGTACTTTTCCACAAGGATTGTTCCTTGTTGACCAGAAAATAGTTGAATGAATTAACATCAGATCCACAATTGTAAGCAAAACAACCACTATACAGACAGTTCCCATGTTCATGCCAACAAAGATGAAACATAAATCAAAATTTCTCAAGACATTTATTACCACAAATGATCAAAATCATCATAGGCAAAAATTTGTTCACTGCATTACCTCTACTTAAACCAATATGATAGTCATCAAAAATAGAAAATTACTACACCCTCTTTAAAAAACTTTACATTATACAAAAAAAGTAAAACCCATCCAGGAAATCAACAAATATTTACGAAACAATCCAATGACCGGAAAAATCGACATTGAAATGTTCTCACATAACACCCCAAATCAAATAAATATGACCCAGTAACCTGCATCTGTAATCAGAAATCTACAATGACGTAATTCAAAAAATTCACATTTATCGAATTTTCGACAAACGAATCATTGACCCATAAAATTAAGAAGAAAAACAATCCCATCACGAAGGTAAAAACAACTAATCCAAAAATTGAATGAAATAAAACAAAAAAAATTTAACCAATTTAGTCATATACCATTTGAAATGATCAAGGTCAATGGCCATGCTCTTTGGCATGCTTGGCGTGCTCGAGGTGGCGGCGCTCCTCGGGAAGAGCGACGAGGTAGGAGAAGATCATGCCGCCGAAGCAGACATGGAGGAGGGGATCGACGGAGCTGGTCTGGATGTACTTGGCGTGGTAATTGTCCAAGCCTCTCTGGACCGTCTTCTTGGCGTAGTCAACGGACAGCATCGGCTTAATGTGGTTGGGCAATTCCTTCACCTTCAACCCCTTGATCTCGCTGTAGAATCTCCTCAATGCCATTTCGACAGAGAGAATTGGAAAACCCTAACCCAAGAAATCGAGGAAGACTGGAGAGGAGGAAATGAGGGGGTTTGAGGAAGAGAGAGAGAGAGGGGTAGCCGGTGATGGAGACGGAAAGGAGAGAGTTTTGTACGATAACGGATCATTTGTTTGGGTTTGGGCCCAAAACACTACGGGCGTGAGTGATTTTTCTTCAAAGAATTTGGAATAGAATCCGTGGATTACTTCATCTTGTCCATTTATCTGACATCTTGTAGTCAGAAATCATTTTGAATTTTTTTTACTTAAAATTGAACATAAACAGTACCCAGCAAAACTTACCACATGATATTAATAGCATGTTTACTAACCAGTAATCGGAATGGGAATAAGGAATCCGATTCCAATTACGGATTATTCCTCCGTTTACCAACTTAAGCGGAATGAACAGTTCTGCGGGCCCCATGTAAAATCAGGAATTCATCTCCTGATATTGTCGGGATTGGATTACCTAGAAGAAGGTAGTATTTGGATTCCGGGGAGAAGGCTCCATCCGGAATCGAATTTTCCTTCCCAAAATGCCCTGCACCTTTAGTACTCCTTTCCATCTTCTCGTTGTCCTCCGCCATCCTCTCCAGCAGCTCTCTGCACCTCCGCCGCCTCCTCTCGCTCCACCACCTCAAAATCCTCCACGTCCTCCTCCATAGGATTCAGCACAGCAAAATCAACCCAAAAATGGCAAGCATACCCAAAGCAAAAAACAAATCTTCAGAAAATCTGAACCCATTTGCCACCATTGATAATAACAGAAAATTTTCTCATAAACCAAACAAACCCAATTCAGGAAACTTTGCATGCGAAATTCCAGTCATCCTAATATAGGAAAATACCAGATTCCCCACAACAGAAAAGCAAGTACTAAAATCGACTCAACAAAAAAAAAAAAAATTCATTCGCATCAACAATCCCTAAAATCCCAAATTTTGCACCCATTCAAACAAAACAAAAAACACCCTAAAAAGCTCGAAACTTTACCAGCGCAAGTCTTCTCCTTCATGAGCTTGTAGATAAGAACAGAGATTCCAATCGAGTGCACAGCCTCAGCTGCAACAAAGAGGTTGTCGTGATCGTGGACGATGAATTGGGGCAGAACCAGCGTCGCCATGCTCGAAACGACGGCCAGAAAGGCCTGAACTTTGGACGGCTGGCATCGCGCCCATGTCCATACGGTGTGGATCAGCCTCTTTGGAGCCCTCATGAGGTTTGGCTTTGTTGTGATTTTCTCGGCCCCTTGGTTTTCTCGGAAAGTTCGATGTGGTGGAGCGGAAGTGAGGTAAAACTAATTATTGTGAGCCGTGGGTTCTAGATAATAAAAGTTTTACTAAAAAATAAAAAATAATAATGGTTCTCTCTTCTTAAAAAAAAAAGAAAGAATAAAATATTTACTAAAAATAATTAGCATATAAAATAGATTAATTAAACTAGGGGTATTTTAGTAATCACAATAGTTTTCATTCCGATTCATGTGAATTAGTAAACAGTTCAATGTCATTCCTACTCCGATTCCAGACAGTTTTAGTAAACAACTTCAAAAGGAATCTGATTCTGATTCCACCTCAATTCAATTCCTCCTCAATTCAATTTCTCTCAATTTGATTACGGATTAGTAAACGCGCCATAAGTGATTTCGAGGACCTTCACAAAGAGGATCCAGATATGATCCTCATCCTTTAACGTAAATGTTTTACACATAATAAAAAGAAAAGCTCACTAACAAAAACTAATATAGGTATTAAAAAATAGAGGTTCCGTGTATACTCAAATTTCGTCTCTAGACACATTTGTTTCTCTCAACACCAAATTTGCTCTCACACATTTCTTTAGACACAAATTATTATCTCTTATATATAAAGCGAACAGTTTGATGAACAGTGACATTTGGTGTCATTGGCTTCGACAAATTTTTTTGGACACAAATGCCCCTCAGCCAAAAAAAATCAAAAGCAGCAAAAATGAATGCATAAGATAATAGAAGGGTAATTTTGTAAATTTACTTTTAAATAATTTTATCATAAAAAATGCTTTGGGGTTAATCTATGTTGGGGTCATTGGAATACTCGAGATCAATTGGGTTCCCTTCCTTTTCTTCTACTTCATTTGCTTTGCTCCGTTTTTATCGGCTTCGTCTGCCTCTGTTTCTCCTGGTTCTGTTGCTGCTGCTACTGCTTTTTCTTCTTCTGCTTTATATCTTATATATGTGTGCACGAACAAATCTCCAAGTATTTGAGAAACCCACCAAAACCGAGTTTCCAGTGACTGAGAGTTCTCCAGCCATGTCTGTGGTGCAAGGCAAATGGATCAAGGTTTGTTCCCTTTCACTAATTTCTTTTCAACTTCTGTTTAATTTAGATCATCAACTTAACTTCATGGATTAATTACTCAAGTCAAAATGTCTTTAGCTCGAAGTTTACTTTTATTTTTAGAAATGTTTATTAATTTTTTTAAAATTTCAGCAGAAATCAATTGAAACGAACTACAAACAATTTGATGATTGAATGCAGGGAAAATGCAGTGGGGAACCTTTTCTCGCTCTCAAATATGTGATATTTGATTTCAATGGATAGTTTGATATTTGGGCGGCTTTGATCTTTGATTTCAAATATGTGATTTTTTCTAGTTCTTTCTGATCCTCGATTTGACACACCCCGACCCAAAAGTGGGGCGTGCTGGCCGTCACGTGAGAGTGACATAACCATATGCACAGTGCAGAAGCAATAAAGAATAGAATTTACGAATCAATTAAAACCAAAACACTAGCAATTCTAGTGTAAAAGAAGTGTGAATTCCACTAATACAGAGCATAAAAGTCTACGTGCAGTCAAGCAGAAATACTAAATAATCATAACACCCGAAGGTGGTCCTACATAAGTGAATTCTGTCAGAACGTCTGATAAGCTCCTCGTATGCCACCAACGAACACTACCTAATACCTGGAGGGGCGAAAAACAAAGTTGAGTGGGTCAGAAACAAATATTTTCAAAACTTTTCTTTTCTCAAAGATTATAACCCCTCGCCGTAAAACCTGTATAATTTCCAGAAATAAAGTATATACTCGTATATATAATTCTCAAAACCCTCCTGAAAATATGTATGTATGAAAGTATGTATGCCATGCCAAAGTATCATAACTGAAAGCCAAAGCATAACTCTGTGAATGTGATTGAATACTAAATAATCATCTCAGCCTTCGGCTGTATATAGCTCATAACAATCATTATATCATATAGCTCATACTTATCTCAATCATATCATCATATATATACCCTGCACACACATCAATACCACCTCTAGTGGTCTGCACAATATCACTGATAAATAACTAATATGCTCTAGTGCTACGATCACGTGAAGACTGAGCGATAAATTGCGGGTCACCTACGAGTCGAACCTACCTATAGTGGCCTATTCGACAGGATTGAGCACCTAACTTGGATCTAAGGCGAGCATACGATACGGGAGGTGAACATCACGTGAAGGACTGAGCCCCTCTCTGGGCGGGAGCACTAATATCAGTGTGCAGGTTTATGAGCTCTAATCATATCACGTCACATCATTCGTTCTCAACAACTAGTAAATAAATTTACGTGCCACTTACCTGTGCGTCATCAGCACCAACATCAATATAAGCAATCAATAACGCATAATAAATAAATAGATACTTTGCATGGCATTTCATATCGCATTTCATATCACATTTCATATAAACTGATTTGTTGGGAAAAACTCATTTATATAGGTATATACGGAAAACAAATGCCCACTCACTGATAAGTAGATGGGTCGTAACCCCCGTGCCTAGCCTGGCTACGCTCGTCCCCCGGATAGGTCTCGCATGTATGAGAAGTAATTGAAATAACGTTAATTAACGCACATAATCGAAACCTTAGAAATAACTTCTCGTACATTGCTCAAATTGGGTATATGAATACACCACTATGATCTACACAAACTTAGGATCATCCTCATAATTTTACAAAAATTTTCCGACCACCCACGCGCTGGCCAAGGCACGGCCAGACGCGCCCCCACGATCAGCCACGTGACTTGCACACTGATGGCGTCAGTTAACGCCGTCAGGAATATTCCATTAAAACCTAACGGTAACAGTTAAAGATAACTGACGGCGTCAGCATATTCCGTCAAAACTGATGGAATATTCTTCGTTTTCTCCGACGACTCGCCGGTCGCCGGTTTCTGGGTAAACTTCCAAACATGGTTTCTCATTCATTTTTGCACCATTTTCTACGTACTTTATACCAAAATGAAGATCTCACAAAGATGAACAGATCCATACCTGACTCGACCCCCAACTCGCCGAGGATTCGCCGGAAAAAGCCTCGATAATTCCAACCAAAATGAAACTCCCCGATCTCGCTATTCCGACGTCCAAAATCTTCAAATGAACTACTCCGAGCTTCCTTAGGACCTCATAAAGCTTCCTATGAGCTCAAAATCCCTGAAAAACAACATTTCACATGTGCATGAACAGTGCACAAATCGGAGGGTGATGTTTCACGGGGTTTTCAAAGGTTCCAGGTTCTAAAAC
Source organism: Heteromeles arbutifolia (assembly GCA_024362995.1). Lineage (NCBI taxonomy): Eukaryota > Viridiplantae > Streptophyta > Magnoliopsida > Rosales > Rosaceae > Heteromeles > Heteromeles arbutifolia. The sequence continues at coordinate 12,818,325 of JANCRC010000006.1, read as the reverse complement.
TTATACTAATGGCTTCCTAGTACCACAAGGAACACAAATATACGTACCTTAGACTCGATCTGCCAGGTTTATGGAAGATTTGTGTCTCGTTCGTACAAAAACCGAGAGGGAGAGAGAGTCTGTGAGGTAGATAGAGATAGTGAGTACGAGAGTGATAGAGAAAAAGGGTAAGTGTGTGAATGTGTGTGGTCCAAATACCACCAACCAAACACTCCCAAATGTAGATACACACATACCTTTATTAACGCCCAAGGGCATTTTTGTCATTTCACGTCCACCGTACGAAAACTCCGGGATGGGCTGTTACACGATTTCTATTGATGTTTAGGGTTTAATGAAGATTCTCGAATGAGGTTGGTTAAGACAAAAAAAAATGGTATGTGTCAAATTTTTGTTTTTCTATTCCTTTAATTTTATGCAGAGTATGACAGCCCATCTCGAAAAAATTATTCTCGAACGTGTGAAAAGATGAAAATGCCCTTGAGCATTTGTGGCATTGTGTGGTTAAGTTTCGTTTGAAGACCAATGTGTTAAGTCCCTATTATTTTGGACCCAATTGGAAATAAGAAAATTTTTGGTTTTGATTGGTGGCTTTTGGACCACACACACACATTCACATCTACACTCTCTCTCTTTCCCGTGCTTCTCTCTCTCAGACTCACACACACACACACAATCTCTCTCACTCTCGGACTCTCTCTTTTTCTCTCCCTCTTTCGTATGGACAAACAAGGACCACCTAAACTTCACAGATCGAAGGTTTTGAAGACACCATTGTGATCCTAAGGTTCATGCGAGTCGAATTGTGCCATTTTTAGGTAAGAACTTCTTCGAAAATTTGTGAAAACCCTAACCCAATTTATGTCATTATTCATGCAAACGTAAAATCGTGTGTTTTTGGGGATTTCAAGCTCACATGAAGCTTTAGGAGATCCTCACGAGGCTCGGAGTGGTTTGTTGGAAAGAATTTGGACGTCGTAATAGCGAGATCGACGAGTTTTAAAATTTGGCCGGAATATCGAGGCTTTTTCCGACGAATTTTCGACGAGTTAGAGGTCGAGGCAGGTATGGTTTTGTTTGTCTTGTTGAGATCTTTAAAATGGTACAAATTTCATTGAAAATGGTGCAAAAATGAAGAAGAAACCATGTTTGGAAGTTTTTCCAGAAACCGGCGAACAATTGCTGGCGATCGGCGACTCGCTGGAGAAGAAAGAGGTATATTCCGTCAGTTTTGATGGAATATGCTAACGGCGTTAAGTGACGCCGTTAGTTTTTGGACAGAATATCCTAGGATTTAACGAAATATTCCCTAACAGCCGCTACTGTTACCGTCAGTGTGCCAGGCACGTGGCTGAGCGTAGGGGCGCATCTAGCCGTGCCTAGGCCGGCGCGTGGCGGCGCGTGAGACCTCAGAAAATTATTTTAAAAATATGGGGATGTTTCTGAGGATGAGTAAGTCTCAGTGGTATATTCATATACCCAAATTGAGCAATATATGAGAAGTTATTAGCTTGTGTTGTTTATGTGCGTTAATTAACGTTATTTTAGTTATTTCTCATATAGGCAAGGCCTATCCGGAGGACGAGCGTAGCTAAGCTGGGCACGAGGGTTACGACCTGTCTACATATCAGTGAGTGGGCTTTTGTTTTCAGTATATATATACTTGACGTTTTTCCCAGAAAACGTATTTAAAGGAAATGAGATTTAAATGCCATGTCATACTCGCATCATATTTTAGCATATGCATTATCATAATTATGCATATTGTTGCATGGTGTTGCGGAGGCCCAGGTAAGTTAAGGTGAGTATATTATGTTGGTAATGGTTATGAGATAGATGGTGATGTTGAGATGTATATTGAACTCATTAATATGCACCCAGGTGTTAGTGCTCCAGCCCAGAGTTAGGGGCATAGTCTTTCACGTGATGTTCACATTCCGCACCACACGCTCATCTTGGATCCAAGTTAGGTGCACAGTCCTGTCGTATAGACCACTATAAGTGGGTTCGACTCATAGGTGACCCGCGAATATTCGCACAGTCTTCACATGATCGTAGCACTAGAGCGTATTATTTACGCCTAGTCCTGTCGGATAGACTACGTGAGGTAGTTCCGATTCGTGTACAGATGTATATACTTTATGAGATATGAGATTGAGATGTGATGGATATGAGCTCTAGATTTCGCCGTATAGATCACATGAGGTGACTTCGGCTAGCTGATGATTTATAATACATCGCATCACTTGGCTTACATTTGTTATATAGTGATATTGGGCATGGCATAGGCATGGCATACATATATGTGGATTTGGATATATTGAGCATGATTTTGAGATTTATACATATATATAGTACTCTATTTTCTGGGAAACTATACAGGTTTTATGGCGAGGGGATATAACTTTTGAGAAATGAAATGGTTTTCAAAAAACTTTGTTTTTACCCACTCACGCTTTGTTTTACGCCCATCCAGGTTTTAGGTGAAGGTTTCTTTGGTGGCATACGAGGATTTCCCGAAGGTTCTGACAGACCATCATTCATGTATGATCACTTTTGGGTGTTGTATAATTAGTACTCGTCCAATCAGACTGTACTTAGACTGCTTATGCTCTGTTTGTGTAATTCACACTTATTCTCACCTTAGCGTGCTATCTTTATTAGGTTTTTAATTTGTTCGTATTTTCTTATTAATCTTGCTTCCGCACTATGCACGTGGTTACATCATGTTCACGTGATGGCCAGCATGCTTCGATTTAGGTTGGGGTGTGTCAGTTTGGTATCAGAGCACTAGGTTGAGCAGTCATGTATCTTCGTGAATATTCTACTTATCTTGGTGTCTTCTGTCAAAACTATGTCGCCTCGTCGAGAGCCACGTCGTTCTTCTGAACCTAGTTTCCCTAATATTGCTCAGTTAGGGGAAGCTATTACTAGTGCCATTCAGTCTGTAATTCGCCCTCCTCAGCGGACTCCTCTGGAATCAGTGTATAATCTTAAGTTACCTGTTTTTAAAGGTAATGAAGGCCGTGAAGAGTCTGAGCGTTGGCTTAATCAAATTAAGAAGACGTATCGTGTGATACAAAGTCAAGAAAGTCTTCTCGATGATAAGTGGGTAGAGACCACTACTTGGTTTTTGGACGAAGAACCTGCATCCTGGTGGACGCCCAATGACATAGCAGACTGGGAGAATTTCAAGCGGTCATTTTATAAGAGATTCATACCTCCGGCATATTTAGACCGTAAGAAGCAGGAGTTTATGGGTTTGAAACAAGGGAAATTGACTGCTAATGATTATTACATGAAGTTCACTGATTTGTCTCGTTATGATCCAGGAGTTACTGTTAATTCAGTTGAGATGCTTCAACGTTTTAAGCAAGGTACAAAGAAGAAGTGGCATTCTATGATGACTATCTATCCCTGTGAGACTTATCAGGAGTTCTATGAGATTTTGTTGAGGATAGAGAACTCTTAGAATATGCCCAGTGAGAGCGAGGAAGAATAAGAAAAAGATGGAAATCAGAAGAGGGATAACAAAAGTAAAGGTCAAATATCTCAGGGACCTCGCCAGACCCAGAATTTTAAGAGGAGTTGAGCTAGTTCTAGTTCTTCTAGCGGGGGTTTGAGTGCCACTGGTCCGAGGAGAGGTGGTAGATTCTCAGGAGGTCCTAAATTCCCAAGGCAGGGGGATTCTGGTAGAGGTAATGCTCGTTTATGCCGCAGGTACAATAACCGACATTTTGAAGAGTGTCGACGCGGTAGTAATGGATGTTATACATGTGGTTTAGGGTATTCAGCAGCAGTATTCAACTGGTGGATCACAATGGTATTCCGGAGGACAACCTCAGTAGGTTGATGTTGCTGCTAGTAGCGCAGGGTCGTCGAGACAGGCCAGCCAATTAGGCCAGGGACGTACTTCCCAGGGACAAGGAATTCATGCCGGCAGAAGCCGAGGAAGAAGGCAATAAGCTCAAGGACGCATCCATAACCTTTCGCTGCAGGATGCCCAGAATAATCCTGATCTAATCATGGGTACGTTAAATATTCTTGGTCTATATGCTAAAGTGTTGATTGATTGTGGTGCTACGCATTCAGTAATTTCTCATACATTTGCTCAGTTGACACAGCCTCAATCTTCACCCATCGGGTATGAGTTAGAGTTTGCAATGCCTAGAGGGGAGATGTGTTATGTAGATTACGTACCCATGATGTCTTGCAGTAGTGGAGGACGTGGTTATGCCAGCTAACCTCACTCTGTTGGATATAGTTGACTTCGATGTGATTCTAGGCACGGATTGGTTACATTACAATCGTGCCAAGATTGACTGATATGGGAAGACGGTAACCGTCCATCGTCCTGGATTACCTGAGGTTACTTTTGTTGGAGAACGTACTGGGGTGAGACATTGAGTTATTTCAACTATGAGAGCTAAAAAGTTACTCGAAAAAGGTTGCCAGGGATATTTAGCTCACGTAGTGCTGAATGAGGATACTCTTGTTAGCATGGAGAATGTTCGGGTAGTTCGACATTTTTTTGACGTCTTTCTTGAGGATTTGCCTGGATTGCCGCCAGATCGCGATGTGGAGTTCACTATTGATTTGCTTCTAGGTACGGATCCTATATCTTTAACTCCTTATCGGATAGCTCCTGCTGAGTTAAGAGAATTGAAGATTCAGTTACAGGAATTGGTTGATAAGGGTTTTATTCAGCCTAGTATCTCACCTTGGGGAGCCCCAGTCTTATTTGTTTGGAAGAAAGATGGTACTTTGAGGCGTTGCATTGATTACAGGTAATTGAATCGAGTGACGATTAAAAACCGTTATCCATTGCCGCGTATTGATGACATCTTTGATCAACTTCGAGGTGTCTGTGTGTTTTCCAAGATTGATTTGAGGTCTGGCTATTATCAACTGAAGATTAAGAGCGAGGATGTTCGTAAAACTGCTTTTAGGACTCGTTATGGTCATTATGAGTTTCTCGTGATGCTGTTCGGGTTAACTAATGCACTAGCAGCTTTCATGGGCTTGATGAACCGAGTATTCCAGCAATATCTTGACAGGTTTGTCATTGTGTTCATTGATGATATTCTGAGGCAGAGCATGGTAGACATCTTAAGTTGGTGTTGAAGAAGCTGAGGGAACATCAGTTATATGCTAAGTTCAGCAAATGCCAGTTCTGGTTAGATCAAGTGGCATTTCTAGGGCATATCATATCTGCTCAAGGTATTCTTGTAGATCCTCAGAAGATAACAGCAGTGGAGAATTGGGAACAGCCACAAACCGTCACCGAGGTTCGGAGTTTCCTTGGTTTAGCGGGATATTATCGACGATTTGTTAAGGATTTCTCGATTATTGCTTTACCGTTATCGAGATTGACGAGGAAAGATGTTAAGTTTGAGTGGGATGATAAATGTGAGCAAAGTTTTCAGCAGTTGAAGTCCTGTCTCATTCATGCACATGTTTTAGCACTTCCAGATGATAACGGCAACTTAGAGATCTATTGTGATGCTTCTTTGATTGGTCTGGGTTGTGTGTTAATGCAACATGATAGGGTAATTGCTTATGGTTTGCGACAGTTGAAACCTCATGAGAAGAATTACCCTGCTCATGATTTGGAGTTGGCAGCTGTTATTTTCGCTTTAAAGATTTGGGGACATTATCTTTATGGCGAGAAATGTAGGATCTTCACAGATCATAAAAGTCTCAAGTATCTTTTCACTAAGAAGGAGTTGAATCTTCGGCAGCGAATGTGGATTGAATTACTAAGTGATTATGATTGCACGATTGAGTATCACCCAGGTCGTGTAAATGTGGTGGCTGATGCACTTAGTAGGAAATCCCAAGGCCGAATTAATGCATTATACGCGAGTCGTGTTCTACTTCTTGCAGACTTGAGGTCCACTGGAGTGGAATTGGGAGTGGAAAATCATGAAGAAGCCTTACTTGCTAGTTTCCAGGTCAGGCCAGTTTTGATTGATAGAGTGCTCGAGGCCCTGATTAATGATGAAGAAACTCAAGAACTTATTCGGTTAAGAAATAAAGGAAAGAAGAAAGATCTTCGAATCAGAGAATCAGACGGCATGCTTATGCAGGAGGGTATGATGTATGTGCCGAATAATGCAGAGTTGAAGAAAGTAATTTTGGACGAAGCGCACTGTTCAGGTTATGCGATGCATCCAGGAGGTACTAAGATGTATCATACCATTCGACTATTTTATTATTGGCCAGGTATGAAAAGAGAAATTGCCGAGTATGTGAGTAGATGTGCCATATGTCAGCAAGTTAAAGCTGAAAGGAATAAGCCGTTTGGATTGATCCAGCCACTTCCCGTTCCACAGTGGAAATGGGAAAATATCACTATGGATTTTGTGTACAAGCTTCCTCGTACTCAGAATGGCTATGATGGAATTTGGGTGATAGTTGATCAGCTTACTAAGTCAACGCATTTCATTCCTGTGAGGGGAAAGTATTCCTTAAGCCGATTAGCTGAGTTGTTCTTATTGAAGATCGTGAAGTACCATGGCGTTTCAGTTAGTATTATCTCGGATTTTGATCCTAGATTTACTTCTAAGTTCTGGACAGCATTCCAGGAAGCTCTTGGTTCGAAATTATTCTACAGTACGACATATCACCCTCAGACTGACGGTCAATCAGAGAGGACGATTCAGACCTTGGATGATATGCTCAAATCTTCTGTTTTGCAGTTTGACGATGCTTGGCATAAGGGGTTGGATTTAATGGAGTTCGCCTACAACAACAGCTTTCATTCGAGTATTGGTATGTCACCATTCGAGGCACTTTATGGCAGGCCTTGTCGTACACCTTTGTGTTGGTCAAAAGTCGGCGAAAGAGTTTTAGTGGGCCCTGAGATAGTAGAAGAGACTACTCAGAATGTTTAGGTTATTAAGTCTAACCTGAAAGCGACCCAGGATTGCCAGAAAAGCTTAGCGGACAGGCGTGCCACTGATCGAGTGTATAATGTTGGTGATTGGGTATTTTTGAAGCTATCGCCGTGGCGAGGTGTGGTACGGTTTGGGAAGAAAGGCAAACTAAGTTCTAGGTACATCGGACCTTATCAGATCACCGAGAGAGTCGGTGAGGTTGTTTACAGACTTGAGTTGCCGTCAGAGCTGTCTAAGGTGCACGATGTGTTTCATGTTTCCATGCTTCGACATTATGTCTCAGATCCGTCACATGTGATACCGCCTCAACCATTGGAAATTAATCCAGATTTGACTTATGATGATGAGCCAGTGACGATATTGGATTGGAAAGAGAAGGTTCTGAGAAATAAGACAGTCAAATTGGTGAAGTTTTGTGGAGAAATCACTCAGTGGAAGAGGCTACTTGGGAGACCGAGGATCGGATGAGAGAGATGTATCCCAGATTGTTTTATGATTATTAGTGGATTGTATTGGTTGTATAAATTTCGGGGATGAAATTTTTATAAGGAGGGTAGATTGTGACAGCCCGTCCCGGAAAAATTATTCTCGAAGGTGTGAAAAGATGAAAATGCCCTTGAGCGTTTGTGGCATTGTGTGGTTAAGTTTGGTTTGAGGACCAATGTGTTAAGTCTCTATTATTTTGGACCCAATTGGAAATAAGAAAATTTTTGGTTTTGATTAGTGGCTTTTGGACCACACACACACATCCACATCTACACTCTCTCTCCTTCTCGTGCTTTTCTCTCTCAGACTCACACTCTAAGACTCTCTCTTTCTCTCTCCCTCTTTCGTATGGACAAACACCAAGGACCACCTAAACTTCACAGATTGAAGGTTTTAAAGAACCATTGTGTTCCTAAGGTTCATGCGAGTCGAGTGGTGCCATTTTTAGGTAAGAACTTATTCGAAAATTCGTGAAAACCCTAACCCGATTTATGTCACTATTCATGCAAACGTAAAATCGTGTGTTTTTGGGGATTTCAAGCTCACATGAAGCTTTAGAAGATCCTCACGAGGCTCGGAGTGGTTCGTTGGAAGAATTTGGACGTCGGAATAGCGAGATCGACGAGTTTTAATATTTAGCCAGAATATCGGGGCTTTTTTCGGCGAATTTCTGACCAGTTGGAGGTCGAGGCAGGTATGGTTTTGTTCGTCTTGTTGAGATCTTTAAAATGCTACAAATTTCATTGAAAATGGTGCAAAAATGAAGAAGAAACCATGTTTGGAAGTTTTTCCAGAAACCAGCGAACAGTCGCTGGCGATCGGCGACTCGCCGGAGAAGAAAGAGGTATATTCCGTCAGTTTTGATGGAATATGCTAACGGCGTTAAGTGACGCCGTTAGTTTTTGGACGGAATATCCTAGGATTTAACGGAATATTCCCTAACTGCCGTTACTGTTACCGTCAGTGTGCCATGCACGTGGCCGCGCGTGGGGGCTCGTCTGGCGATGCCTTGGCCAGCTCGTGAGACCTCAGAAAATTATTTTAAAAATATGGGGATGTTTCTGAGGATGAGTAGGTCTCAGTGGTATATTCATATACCCAAATTGAGCAATATATGAGAAGTTATTAGCTTGTGTTGTTTATGTGCGTTAATTAACGTTATTTCAATTATTTCTCATATAGGCGAGGCCTATCTGGAGGACGAGCGTAGCCAGGCTAGGCACGGGGGTTACGACCATCTACATATCAGTGAGTGGGCTTTTGTTTTCAGTATATATATACTTGATGTTTTTCCCAGAAAACGTATTTAAAGGAAATGAGATTTAAATGTCATGTCATACTCGCATCATATTTTAGCATATGCATTATCATAATTATGCATATTGTTGCATGGTGCTGCGGAGGCCCAGGTAAGTTACAGGTGAATATATTATGCTGATAATGGTTATGAGATAGATGGTGATGTTGAGATGTATATTGAGCTCATTAATTTGCACCCTTGTGTTAGTGCTCCCGCCCAGAGTTAGGGGCATAGTCTTTCACGTGATGTTCACCTCCCGCACCACACGCTTATCTTGGATCCAAGTTAGGTGCACAATCCTGTCGTATAGACCACTATAAGTGGGTTTGACTCGCAGGTGACCCGTGAATATTCGCACAGTCTTCACGTGATCGTAGCACTAGAGCGTATTATTTACACCCAGTCCTGTCGAACAGACCACGTGAGGTGGTTCCGACTCGTGTGCAGATGTATATACTTTATGAGATTGAGATGTGATGGATATGAGCTCTAGATTTCGTCGTATAGATCACGTGAGGTGACTTCGGCTAGCAGATGATTTATAATACATTGCATCACTTTTCTTACATTTGTTATATAGTGATATTGGGCATGGCATAGGCATGGCATACATATATGTGGATTTGGATATAATGAGCATGATTTTGAGATTTATACATATATATGTACTCTATTTTCTGGGAAACTATACAGGTTTTACGGCGAGAGGATATAACTTTTGAGAAATGAAATGGTTTTCAAAAAACTTTGTTTTTGCCCACTCACGCTTTGTTTTACGCTCCTCCAGGTTTTAGGTGAAGGTTTCTTTGGTGGCATACGAGGATTTCCCGAAGGTTCTGACAGACCATCATTCATGTATGATCACCTTCGGGTGTTGCATAATTAGTACTCGTCTAATCAGACTGTACTTAGACTGCTTATGGTCTGTTTGTGTAATTCACACTTATTCTCACCTTAGCGCGCTATCTTCATTAGGTTTTTAATTTGTTCGTATTTTCTTATTAATCTTGCTTCCGCACTATACACGTGGTTACGTCACGCTCACGTGATGGCCAGCATGCTTCGATTTAGGTTGGGGTGTGTCACAGAGTTTTGTTTGCGTAGTTTGGCTGATTAATTTTTGGTTCAGCTTTCAATTTGATCTCACTACCTTATTTCTTTGATTTTTGAGTTCTTAGAAGACCAACTAAAAAATGGTGACTTTTGACTTCTTATAAGACCAGTTGAAAAATGGTGCAAGGAGAGACAATTAGAGTTCATCTCTGTCATTATTATTATTATTTTTCCTTTGATTTTGGTTGTCAATCCACTGTCTCATAGTTCAGAGCTTCAATTATCACCCAGATGTGTATTCATTTACGTATTTGGCTGATTTCATTGATTTGTGTATTTTAATATTGAATTAATGGAGAGGGAGCAGCCTCCAACGCCGACTAACGGTTTTAGGAGGAATTTAGGTTTATTTGTGGCTGTGAAGTTTAATATTGAGTTAATTACATTTACAAGCCATGAGATAGTTTTTGCCTATTCTACCACTTGGTTTTTGAACTGCACAGAATGATACTTTTATAAAATTGAGAGTCAGCCCGTGCATTAAATGGACTGTTTATTATCTTTGAGTTAATTAGATTCAAGCAATTGTGGCTGACTAATGTGTTGATCATCAATTGTTGATGTGCTACTTATCTAATTGGGTACGTTGTATATATGCATGAGCTGATGGTATTCCGTTAAATTACTTACATGCAAAAGTTGTTTTCTTTGATGGTTCTAAATGATTTGGTAGATGCTATTTTGACTTAAGTTATTTTTCTTTTTCTTCTACTAATCTTTTCCTATATGTTTGATTTATAGGCCTCTTGAATTTTGAATTGTGATTGGAAATTGGAGTCCGCACATGGAGTATAGGTAAAACCACTACTTAATTTTCTTATTAGTTTTCCTTTATATGTCCTTTGAGTATGAGATTGAGTCTTTATAGATTGTAAATTCCCGACAGTTATACATACTTCAGTAGATACAAGAAAGCCAATGTTTTTCTTTTAGGTATAAAGAACCAAATACGTTATATAATATATATATATATATATATATATATATATATATCTTCAACGAATGCGTTGCTGTTTTTACTTTTTAATTGTTTAGTTTAGTGGTTGTTCGGATCCTTAAAAATATTCTTCGTTCAAATGTCATTTTTGATAGATAATTAAATCGATATAAATTCTGTCTTTTTGGATGGATAATTAAATCGATATAGATTATGTTACCTTTTGCTTTATCAGTTTACTTATTTGAATCAAATGCACATTCCAATATTCCATTGTCAAGTCCTGAAATTAGAACATAGTTTTTTCACATGAAATTGAATTTTTCCATGATTGAGAACTCTCTTTTTGTTCGAATTGTGTTACAAGTTTTGTGGTTTTTTTGTTTTTTCATCTAGCAGGTGAATTTAAAAGACATCAAGTATGCAAGGGAATGGTAGGATTATCATTTTAAAGGTAGATGTCAACTCTCTCTCATGTTAAACTTATATTGTGGTATTTTATCATTAAATTTTGGTGAAAACATTGTTTGGTATAAACTACAAGACTAATTGATGCTGAAATCTTATTTGGCCAATTTGCTGGAACTAAAGTGTTATAAGGTTACATTCATTATTTTGATGTTTAATTCACTTTTCAAATCCACGTAGATAAATACATTTAAATTGTATAAGTCGTGCGTAGAACACTGTAATCATAAAAGGGCCTTCCGCACGCGCGTGAGCACGTGCAGGGAGGCTAGTCTATATATAAAGCCAATGGAAAAGGTGAATAGTGATTTTGGTGTCACCAAGCTTCAACAAAAATATTTGGACAAAAATGCCCCCAAGACAAAAAACTTTAAAGGCATCGCAAAATAATGCATTAAATAAGGCAGGGGCATTTTCGTCAATTTAATAGTGTTTTTTTAATAATTAATTTTTTGGTACAGTTTTTTTTTTATTTTTTATATTTTATATTTTTTATTTTTTAAGTACCTCATAATAGGCTAGCAATAATGTGATTCAAATTTCCCTATTTTAAACACGTTCAAAACAACTTAAGAGGCGTGTAATGCCGATTATAAAAAAGGTCATTTAAATTTGTTGTCAAATGATTTTTTTTTTTTAACAAACGATATTATCTACACTAAGGGGGAGGATGTGGGCTTAGCCACACAATGGGCTAGCAATAATGTGATTCAATCAGTTGTTTATTAAATATTATTTTCTCTATTTTTAAACACGTTCAAAACATCTTAAGAGGCGTGTAATGCTGATTATAAAAAAAGTCTTTCGCATGCGGATAATAATGTGATTAAATTACATTAAATTAGTTGTCAAATGATTGTTTTTTTTTTTAACAAACAATATTATTTACACTAAAAGGGAGATGATGAGTTTAGCCTTACAATAGGCTAGCAATAATATGATTTAATCAATTGTTTATTAAATATTATTTTCTCTATTTTTAAATACGTTCAAAACATCTTAAGAGGCATGTAATGTCGGTTATAAAAAAGATCTTTCGCACGCAGATAATAATGTGATTAAATTAGTTGTCAAATGATTGTTTTTTTTTTTTAACAAACAATATTATCTACACTAAGGGGGAGGGGGGTGGGCTTAGCCTTACAATGATCTAGCAATATTTCGTGGATAATAATGTGATTAAATTAGTTGTCAAATGATTTTTTTTAACAAACGATATTATCTATACTAAGGGGGAGAAGGGGGTGGACTTAACCTCACAATGGATTAACAATCATATGATTAAATTAGTTGTCAAATAATTTTTTTTTAACAAACAATATTATCTACACTAAGGGGGAGGGGGTGGGCTTAGCCTCACAATAGGTTAGCAATAATGTGATTCAATCAGTTGTTCATTCAATATTATTTTCTCTATTTTTAAACACGTTCAAAACATCTTAAGAGGTGTATAATGCCGGTTATAAAAAAAGTCTTTCGCACACGGATAATGTGATTAAATTAGTTGTCAAATGATTGTTTTTTTTTTTTTAACAAACGATATTATCTACACCAAGGGAGAGATGGTGGGCTTAGCCTCACAATAGGATAGCAATAATGTGATTCAATCAATTGTTCATTAAATATTATTTTCTCTATTCTTATTGTAAATTCTATAGAGACCGATTTTATTATGTGAATTCAGCTGCTTTAATTGGTTTATGAAGGGTTTCTTCTAGCATAATCTAAGATTATTCATTTACTTCAAATATTTGACTTTCCTTTTGTCAATTTATACATATAAATACATTTAAAACTTGTAAGTCGCAGGTAGCATACCGTGATTCAAAAAATATCTTTTGCACGTGCGTGAGCGCGTGCATGAAGGCTACTATATATACTAAAAGAGAAAACGAGTTAGTGTTCATCATACAGCATTCTTCCATTTTTGCCCTTCAGTGGCTCTTCAAGTCTTGCTTTTTTGTTTGTTACACAGTAAAATGATAGTTTTGACCCTGAGTGTCCAATAGAAGTCTCTCGACTTCTTCCTCAGAAACCGCAGAAATCCAAAACGAAAAAATTGTGCTCTGTAACACAATTGACGATTTCGATCTCCACTTCGTGAGATCTTTTCGATCCTTGCTTCCCCATCTGTTCGATCTCCGCGCTTCACCACTAATCCTGGAATTGAGGATGTATATTTTTGTGTCATTTGGTATTTGTTCAACATTTTCGGTTGATTAGGTACTGATGTTTGTTTTAATTTCAGATTAATTTCGTCTTCAGTAGATTAATTAAAAGTTAGAAGGGTGGACCCAGTGGTAAGGTTGGTTGTTCAATTTTTAATTCCAATGTTTATGGTTGTTTGAACAGATCTTTGTCTAATATAAACAGAGCTAAACTAAATGCCTGCTTTTCTGCATTGTATTTGCTTTTTTAAATTCATTCCTTTTTGTTGATCAATGTAATTTGGTTTTGCAGGTCAAAATTTTCTAGCAAGAAAATTAAGCTTGAAATTGAATTGAGGTATAAATGCTTCCACTTATTTAGTGTATTCACTTGATTATTACTTTGAATGCATTGTGGTTTGGAATATCATTTAGTACATTATTATAATATTTTTATATGATGGACTAGAATAATTTAGATTATAATATATTTATTTATGCTCCACCGTTGAATAAATGGGCATCCTTGATTGGAAAGCACCCATAAATGAGCAGTTGAATAAATGCTCCACCGTTTCAATTGTAATATGATTATATGAAGAAAGCACCCATATAATGATTTGATTGGGACAAAATCTCCCAAGGTTGTACGTAATGGCATGTTCCTTCACACTCATCACATTTTGCTCATGGAAACGTTTGATTCCATCAATTTTTGCTTCCAGATTGGCAAGCATGTTTTCACCTCATCAAAAATCTCTTTTGGAATACAAAATTAAGGGGGGAAAAGGCATTATTCAACTTATGAGAAAGCGAATTTTAAAACAGGAAAGAAAATAAAATGAGCAGATTTAGCATGGTTTTGAACTGAATAGAGAGATTAATAAGAACACAAGATATATTCATTGCTTGTTAACTGATGATATGATGAATTCTGACTTATTTAATCGTTATCTTCCGCATGAATTGTAACTTTGAACACTTAGTTTACATGGTAATTCACAGAATTGGAACTTACTTTATGCACCGACTTTGATCATGGTCTCTGGAACTCCATGGCAATTTGCAGACTTAATATGAGTATGTAAACTAATTTATGCACCAACCCTTTTATTAACAAGTGAAAAATCATGAAGTTCCAGAGACTGTGATAAAAAAACATTTTGAGTATAGCAAGAGAGTTTTTCCACATTAATAGATAGTGAGACGTTGAAGATGTACTCAGATGACCATTCACAGACCACTAGGCTTTCCACCAGTTTCAATGTCATGACTGAAAAAATGTCTAAGTGGAAGGACTTCAGTAGACTCCATTGCTTCCCAATTCAAGACTATGTCCAAGAGTGGCCTAACAATTGCCCATTGTTCAGGTAAATAGGGGATGCCTCTTTTTCATCACCTTATGTTAGTACTCAAATATTGAGTAACGTTCTCTTAATTATCAAACTTATTATATTGTCAGAATCTATATGCACATACATAGTCTCATAAGAGAGTATCATCCAATTGAATTTATTAGGTTAGTAAACTTCTTTTGTCAGCTTACGTTACAAAACAAAGGCAATCGAGCAATGATCTAAATTCACAGTCTGACAAGAAAATATCGCAACCTACTCAATTTATTTTATTTCTAATTAATTACATCTAAGTCATACAACTGAATGAGCTGTCGCTTTCTTTGTTCACAGGGAATAGGTGGGTAAAAACTGTACAAGTGCGAGAGGATTGGTGCTGAGATTGCTTGAGACCATATCAGAGAGCTTGGGCTTAGAAAAGAAGTATATTGTTAAGGTGGTAGGAAAGCAAGCGCAACACTATCCACCATGTCCACAACCAGAGCTGACTTATGGATTGCCTGGAGAAAGGATCCAAACCTTAATAAGCAATGGCGTAAAAAACCGGCACCGCTTCATGTTGGTCATCATCGGCAACAAGTCCCATGGCCAGGTACTCCTAATTTCTTCTGCCTTTTTCCTATTTACTATTCCTATTTGATTGGAGGAGTTATACCAATGAATTGAATTCAATTCAATTGGGTAGAATTTTTTTTAATTTTTTAATTTTTTAAATTTCTTTTTTAATCAATTTTACTGGTTTTTGTTTTCACCTACAGCTTATACTCACTGAGTAACACTAAAAACCTCAAACTAAGAAATATCATCAAAAAAATTTCGAAAACTAACGGAAAATGGCTAATATGGAGTTTCATTACTTTTTGGGTTGCTCTATTATTGTTTTTTGTTGTCGATTTAATCCCTTCAACTTCAATTGCATCACTCTTGGGTCAAATGCTTATTATTATTAAGTCTTTGTTCCACATATGAACTTTCATAGAGGTGCCGTCAAATTATAACTGAGATTGCTGCAGCTGATGCTCTCCCATCATTTTATGAAAAATTAGGTAAAACTTGGATTCATACAATATTTAAGGTTTAAAGCCATAGCTCAAACCACTCATATGTTTTGTTATCTTATCGTTATCATTCATAGTTCAAACCACACATAATGTAAAATTTGACAAACTTTACATGTTTGGTTAATAATGCCTAATGTTTTCGTCTATGCTGGTGCGTTCACAATTTTCAACTGCGTAAGTCATTTTTCTAACTTTTTATTAGCCCTTTTATTGTTCTGATCTTTAGCAAGAGAATCCTTCAACAAATCCAACTATTATTTATTCACATTAACTTCTATTTTTCCAATTTGTAATAGAGAAATGGAAAACACCTATATATCAGAAGAAGAAAAGAGGAGGAACAAAGTGAAGAAACAAACCCGTTAGATTAAAGAAGTTCAACATTACTTATTGTTTCTTATTATAAATTGGGTTTTAAATAGATTTCCACATGTATATAAGTAATATAGCTTATCATATATATATATATATATTAAAAACTTTCCACATGTTATATACAGTTTCAAAACCCGCAGCACTGCGCAGGCACTCTAGCTAGTAATTTACTAAACTTCCAAAAATACCCTTTTTATACTTGTTTTGTTTGGACCCCTATACGATCACGTTGAACACCTAATCTTGATCGAGGAGACTACACCCAATCCTATGGCGGTGGCGGCGGTGCTTCACAATGACGAAGTTTATTTGTTTTAAAACCCTTTAGAGATTCTTTATTGTACGCTCACTTTCATCTATGAATATGTTAATAACACCAAGAGTGCACCAAACAAACTCTAGGGTCATGATGCATCATTAAATGATAATATATATATATATATATATATATATATATATATATCTCATTACTTTAGTCTAAAGAAAGGTTTAGAATTGGCACTGTAGAAATGAATAGTGTTTTGATTCGAATTTCAGATTAATTACAACCATACCATTGGTATTTCTATTGGTTTTGGGTCAGCAGCCCGATGTGTTTGGCTTTAGCTGGGAAGCCCGGCCCTCGGTAAGGCCCAAATTATTTAATTACATTTTTGCCCATCGTAGATTACAATCCAATGGTGGGCATGGTTTATTATGAATGGCAATTTTGTCCTCTCCGATTTGGGCGAGATGGGGGGTCAGCGGGCAGCTATCATTTGGTCCAGTTTGATTAGGGTTTCGGGGAGGGCCTGCGAGAGAGAGAGAGAGAGAGAGAGAGAGAGAGAGATGGCGATGGAAGGAGAGCGAGGGGGAGGGGTAGGGGTCTCGGCACTGTTGATGCAGATGGGATGGTGGGTATGGTCAGAGAAGACCATATGGGTCGTCGGGATTGCAGGGAGACGGGGTAGGGGACATCGACAAACGCTACTGAGGGTGGGGTATACCAGATCTTGCGCTGCATGCCTGAAATCCAAAGATAAGTTTCTTTTTAAAATTGTATTCTTTAATGTTGCCTTGGATTTTCTGATTGTTTAGTATGTTAGGTCCAGTTTTGGGGGATTTGTAATTTTCCAGAGAGAGATGGATAGGGAGATAGAGGTAGACAGAGAGAGGAGAAAGCATGGCTGTGTGCATTTTTTGGGATTAATTAATGGGTTAGTGCACAGGGTCAGTGAGGAGAGAGTCACACAGAGGGGTGTATGGCAGGGTATGGGTTTTCGGTTTTTCCTTCTGATTGAATAGGTTATGCACATTTTCAAACTAATTGTTTATTGGTTTGTTTTCCTTTTGCTTTGTTAGAACCATAATTACTTTGCTCGTTTCTGTGCTTCTTCAAAAGTTTCTGGTGTTTGCTTCTCATTCTTTTGTTGGTTGATTTTTTTTTTTGCCCGTCTCTTGGTTCCTTATGTATTCCTTGGTTCTGTCTAATTTTTGGTTGTGGGCTGATGCTTGCAGGTGAACTATGTGCACGGTTTTTTGGACGAGTTAGGAAGATCCACATGACCTGGTATGCTGCTTTGTCTTTCTGTTGGATTTTTATGTTCTGCTGCTCAGAGGATTTTAAAATGTTCTAAATCTGTTTTGTAAATGTGCTTAAAGATTGAACGTGTTCTTGAGTATTAGGCATGTTGTTTGGATTGAATATCTGATTGAATATTGGAGAAGATACCATCACCAGTCTCATCCTTCAGTTCTCAATAGGATTCCAGTGTAAACCCAGAAACTAAAGCTAAGAAAATTCATTTTTTTCTTTTCGGTTTCTTATCTGGGGTTGATTCCTTTGTTATCGAAAAGGACGTGCTGGGTCGGATGCACTTGCTGAATCCTCTTTCGTGGTTTCAGCTGAAGCCGCTGCCCGAAGCGTTTCCAAAGGTATTGGATTTATCGAATTTTAGGGTTTTTGAGTTGGGTGGAGAATTTGTTTTGCATTATATCCATTTTAGGCCTTTTGGGAATGGCTTCTTTGGGCGATGATGGCAATTTGTATATGGAAAAGGTGGTTTTTATGTGTTCGGGTTCTGAAAGCAACGATTTTGTGCTTCTTACGATTCATGTGTCTACAACGCTTCACAAGTGCTTTCGATAATCTGAGTGTATGAATAACTTTTATCTTCTTCTGTTTTCACTTCTCTGCATGCAGTCATTAGCCTTTACGCTGATGACTCATTTTTCTCTCACAAATTTAAGTTGATGCAATGCATTATTGGTTTTGTGTGTGTACTTAATCACAACAAAGCATCCTACACAACTTCAACTTATATTACTCTCTGTTGATGTCACCTCTATGCCTTTGGTAATCAACAAAAACAAAATTTTCCGGTGATATCTGTGGCTCATTCCCGAGGCTGAGCTGCATCATTAGGCCTAAGAATTATACGGTTATGCTTAGGACTTCCTGTTAAAGTTAATTTTGGTACACAAATGCCTGAGAGGTTTGATCTAGAGCATGATGTTCTGTTTGCATTTAGTAGTTTTACTGCTTTATAATTACTGAGCATGTCGATTGTTATGCCATGCACATCCAATTGGTTGTGTTTTAACTCATATTCCGACCTTGCAGAAATTGTTGATATCTTCAAGAAATCTCGAGTTTTTCACCAATGGATACCGTTATATTATTCAGATTCTTCCTGCTGTTGTTGTTGCCCCTATGTATTTCTCAGCCAAAATTGAGTTTGGTGTCATTAATCGGTCAGTATCTTCTTTCAGTCATATTCTTGGAAACTTCTCCTGACCAAACTAACCCAAACCCTCAAATGGGAAGCCCACCCAAACCCATCACCATCCATTCCCACCATCACCGCCTACACCACCGAGTATGGAAGGAATTCAAGGGGTATGGAGATTTTCTGCAAAAGCTGGTTGCCAAAAGTTGGTGATCGAATCAAAGGTGCTTTATGCTTCCGCCATGGCTATGGTAGTACCTGCACATTTTTCTTTGAAGGTTGGCATCTCTGCTCCTTCCCCTGTTTTATACATAACCCAAGTTAAAATCTGATGCCAATGCATTGCTTGAACTTAAGAAGTTCCACACATGATATGCTTCAAAATTTTGGACTGTCAGGTATCGCCAAGCGAATTGCTGCATCTGGATACGCTATATACACCGTGGACTATCCGAGTTTCAGTCTTTCTGAAGGGTTGCATGGCTACATCCCAAACTATGATGAATTAGTCGGCGATGTAATCGAACAATTTACTAATGTCAAAGGTATGAAATTGCTTAATTTGGATTCCAGTGACATTCTTCACAATATAGGCTTTGCTAATTTCTTTGAATTGATTGCAACTCCAGGAAGATCTAAAGTGAAAGGTCTGCCATTCTTTGTAATGGGAGAATCCATGGGTGGAGCCGTGAGTCTCAAGATTCATCTTAAGGAGCCGGACAAATGGGATGAAGTAATCGTTGTAGCTCCAATGTGCAAAGTAAGCTCATTTCCTCTAATTTGGTTTTTTAACTGATCTGTTTGGTATTTTACCTGTATTAAGATCTGTTGCTAAGAAATTGAGTGGAAGTTGTTGTTTTGATTTCGGTAGTTTTCAAGAATTGCATTTCATTCGCTATTCTACTTTTCAAATTTCTCGGAGATTGTTGCTTTTGTTGACCTAAAAATTCAAACTTAAACTTGATGTTAGTCTTTATATTTGATTCTATGATTGGACTTCATGGGATAGGATACTCATCGGAAAACCTTTGTCAAGTCTGCCTTCTACTGTACAGGGTCAGGTTTGTGTATTTCTAGGTCAGTGCATGAATCTTGCTAAAACTAAGGCTATGGGAAAAAAAATTTAGGAATAGAACAAATACAATTTTTTTTTGTGTTTGGTGAAGGTTTAGAAATCGACTCATTGGGAATGAATTCTAAACTGGTTGTCCTTTTTGTTGTTCTTTTTTTTTTCCGGATGGTTGTCCTTTCTTTTATTCTACATTAAGAGTTTTTCAATCTCACATCATTATTTCTGTTTATCATATTTAAACTGTTTTTCTTGTTTATCATACGATAACTCATGTTCCCATTTTTACTTTCGATATTTATCTTTTCTTCTTTTGGGGTTGCATAAGAAGCATAGGGTTTGAGTTAGGTTTTCCAATTTTTCGTCTTTACTTTTTCAGTTATTTTCTGTTTGGTTGTTGAGAAAGTGATGGAAATATAGTTATCTGTGAATATGGAAACTTGCATAGACTCCTTAGGTTGTGTGTTGGGTTCAGTGGAGATTTAGGGTTTTAATTCTGAATGATTTGTTTTTCATTTCATGGAAATGACCTGTTATTTGATTTAACTGAGTAATTTCATGGAAATATATTGTCTTTTTTTTCCATATTTCTTTTTCTCTGCAACCAAACAGGGGCTGTGAGTTTTATTTTTAAAGGATTTACTGAGGTTTTGGCTAAATTAATACCAGACCTAATTAGGAAAAGGAATTGGTGAATTAGATTTCTCAATCTCTTTTGTATGTTGTAGAAAGCTATTTAATTTATGCAGCTATTGTACCGGTCTTTCCTTTTCGGCTTTATTTGATTTATTCCCGTTTTTACTAAACTCATATTTCCATTTCCTTTTTATGTTTATCATACTTAAACTGCTTTATTTGTGCAAGCTGCATTACGCACTTGAATGCATTCTATTACTGGCGGGATGCGAAGAACGCTAGATATATGTGCAGGATCGCTTGATTAGTGTTACGGTTTTAACAACTAATTGTTAGCAGCTAGAAGCTCTGGTTAGATGAATGCTAATCTGATTTTCCTTACAGTACTTGAGTGCCAGTTTCATAGTGTTTGTTCCCTGCTGTACAGTTTCATTTCTGTTTCTTCATAACTTTCTTGGTCCTGGGATATATGCAGATTGAGTACAACGAATGTCTAGTGTTCTCTAACTGTTCGGGTATTTGTAATAGGTTGTGTAGTTCAAGAAATTTAACATTTAGCAATTGGCGGGTTAAATGGAGCTGTTGGGCTTTACTATCTTTGTAGCAGCCTGCCTAACATTTTTTAGGCTCTACACTCTACCATCCAATTTAATGAAAAATTCAAAGATTGGACGGTATTGATTGCAGAAATAAAAAAAATACTATGATATTAGAAAGGTGAAAGTAATTGTGTTAGAAGAAGCGGCTAGCATGATGGGTAATATTTTAAGTTTGTATTTCTATAAGTTTTTCGTTCTGCATTTTTTCTTCTGTCCTTTGTATGTTTGCAGTTAGATCAATGGGTTCAAACCCTTGAACTGAAATTTGTTTGACAGCCTTGAAAGTGTTTGCCTTTTGGTGCTCTTTAATCATTCCAGTTCATCTAGACTTTTTGTTTCTGGATACTAAGTCTAAAATAGAGATTTCAGGGCAAAACGTTGATCGAGTATAAGCGAGTTGTGATTTTGTAGTTTTTATATGTTTCCAGATGAAAGTTAGGATCTGCAGAGATTAGAAAGTGAAAAAGGGCAAAGGAAAGCGATGCTGACTCATGAAAGATGGTTCAAATCTCTGTTGGAGGTACATTGGGTTTATGTTTCTGATGTGTTAAGTACATTGTTAGGACTATAGATTTGGATTGAACTCAATGTTCTTTGTGTGTATATTTAAATATATGTGTGTATATAGATTTATACATAAAAGGGAACATGGATGGATATGTGTATGCTTACTCTGTAAAAGAAGAAAAGAAAATGAAAACCACACCAAACAAATGGCATTTAAAGCTCTTTTTCTTTTTCTCTTTTGATAGAAATCTCTCTTTGTTAGATTGCTAGGGGGCTGCACTGTGTGAGGGCCACGTATGTTTTATTACGGTCATATCTATAGTTTTGGGAACTGGAGAAAAGAAGTGGAACAAACCATTTGCATGGCAGAGGCCGACTTGATTCTTTCTCAAATTTGTAGTGCACAAAAATGGTTTAGTATATATCTGAAGGGGATGAGAGAAGGCAAATATGCAAATGCTGTATAAGAGATGATTCCTATACAGAGTTCGGTGCTTACATTTGTAGTTTTAAGATCAATGTGGATATTTCATAACATTGAAGGATCCCCTATTCCAGTGTGGATGTTTCATTGTACAATGTGTTTATATGCCAGCTCACTTGAATGTATATAAAAGCAAAACTGCTTATCTTATCGACCTCATTCACTCATGTATCCCTCTGTTTGTTCATAATTGTGTTGAATTTATTCAACTTAAATGTGTTTTATTCATCCGATTACGCATGAAACAGCTGGTTCCTGCAGCAATGCGCGGGCGTAATTTCTAGTATATACTAAACGTGAGTTTCCTCCGGCACTGTAGATCACCAGTGTCCGGACGGAAATACCCTTGCTTTTTTCTCTGCTGAAAGCCTTCATTCCGTTTTTTGTGCAGTAGAAAGTCGTTTTTGCCCATGTTGGGCACGCGTGTTTCATCCTTCGTCTGTTGGGTTTGAGATATTCTTTTTGCTTCGCCTTTTGTGGTTGTGGTCTTTTTCTGATCTGCGGCATTTTCCTCTTCAGTCTCACCCTTTGTTTTTACTCAAATCTTTGATTCTCTCAAAAATTTTCGCTAAAAATTCACCCAAGAGATCCTGATTTTCGTTTTTTGAGGGATTTTCTTTGTGGTGTCTGTTTTGAGGGACATTCTGTATCTCTGTGAACCTAGGGCTGCGAACGCTTTGTGGAAACTCATAAAATTGGTTTCTGGCGTTGTTTGATCTGCAATTGGGGGCTAAGATTTTACAGTGTTTATCTTCTTTTCCGTCTGGGATTCCTCAGTTGTCGCCGGATTTCTTGCGAATTTTCATCCCCCTTTGGGCGCCGGCTGTGTTCAGATCTCGGGTATGTTTTATATCAGCTGTATTTGAGTTTTTATTTTGTGTTTTTGTTAATTTGGAGGAAACCTTAATGGTTTGGTTTTGTGGCCAGTTGTGTTGTTTTCTTGGTGATTTCATCACTTGATTTATGGATCAGGAGACTGGAAAATAACAAATAGCAGTAGCAATGATGTCCAATGGGGAAAGAAGAAGTGCGAGATTGGTGGAACTTGAATCAAGGGCGGAAAGTAAGGGCACAACAATATGTTATGCAGAAGAGGATGTTTCTTCTGAAGAAGATTATTCCTGCCAGAAACGGAGAAGAAAAAGGGTTAAAAGTAGACCTGTCTAAGATCTGCCTGCAAGTAGAAATGAGCATTCATTGAAAACAGAGGTGTGTCCTTAATAATGCTGTGAAAACTGGAACAGTTATTGAACAAGAGGTGGAAATGTTGAAGTGATGTATTTATGTATGTATCAGAGATCCTGATCTTTGTTTTTGGGAGTTTTTTTATGCTCTGTTTTTTGAGCGAATCTGTGTTTCTTTCTGTAAAGCTAGGGTTCTGGGAGTTTTTCTGGGAAACGATAAAATTCGTTTCTAATGTTCTTAAATTTGCAATTAGCAAGCAAAAACTTCATGGGTTAGGGGCCATTGTTCTTATTAGGATTCTTCAACTTTGATTTGGATCAGTTTTGGGTCTGCATGTTGTAATTGAGGTTAAAATTCAAAAGTTTTATAAATCTTTGATTGATTGATCAAGTTTACGGTATAGATGATGTAAAATTTTATCGCCAAGGGTTTGAGAGAAGGGTGGTTTCACAAGAATTGAAGCTCTGGCTCTCGGTTGTGAGTTCCATAAA
This sequence comes from Heteromeles arbutifolia, assembly GCA_024362995.1. Lineage (NCBI taxonomy): Eukaryota > Viridiplantae > Streptophyta > Magnoliopsida > Rosales > Rosaceae > Heteromeles > Heteromeles arbutifolia. Next base: position 12,794,505 of record JANCRC010000006.1, on the reverse strand, counting down.
TATTTGATTGTGCAAATATACAATGATTTGTATTTTATGTCGATGACCAAAATGTGATCATAATCAATATTTATATATAGATAAATAACTGAATGTTTTAGTTCCAGAGATGGAATAGGTACGAGTGATTATTGAAATCTGTTCGGTTGTGTTTTTTCTCCAGGAGAAGCAAGAATTTCCAGGATCTACGGTCGCAATGCTTTTGATACATGCAGTAAGGAGGGAGCTACTACTCTTATGGAGCTTCTTTGGCATGGTAAGTTGAAGTTGCATGTCATTTTTTTTTCGTTCATAGAATTCATTATCTTGCTATCTTGGCAATTAACAATGTCTGAAAATTGGTAAAAGTATGAATAAATGTGTCGAAGTTTGAATCGTACACATGAAGTGATTTTAACAACTCCAACTTACATTTCTTAATAATTTGAATTGTACAGATGAAAGTGATTTAAGCAAGAATTTGGACGAAGAGAAGGCAGATGCGATCGCCGTTATGCAGCTCAGACCGCCACAATTAGAATTTAAGGTAGTTTTTGAGTTTGTGGACATTTATATATATGTGGAAATTTGAAGTGGTTGCTTTATTTTATTTTACTTGAATTAGTGTTTCTGAAGGGGGTAGGAAGAATTAGAGAAAATTATGAGGGAGAAGATCAAGATCAGGAAAATCGACTACTTGCCGGCAAGGCAGGCACGTCATTGGCATGCCATGGTCAACATTTTGCGAGGCTTGGCATGTTATTGACATGCATGCCATGGTCAAAATTTTGGCATGCCATGATCGACATTTTGCCAGGCTTGGGTTGTCATTAGCATGTCAAAGACAAATTCATGACAAGCATTACACCGACGCTTTGCGAGTCTTGGGACGTTGCGACATACATTTTCCCGACATGACAAAGTCCAAGTCTTGACATGAGTTGGAAAAAGACACGACAAATCTAAAGTCACGACATGACTTGGAATACAACATGCAAATCTAATGTCCGACAAGACTTCTTTTGCGACATGAATTGGTAGCCAACTTTTGCAAATCAAACAAAGAAATTAATTTTGATTTGACTTCATTAGAAACCGCGAAAACATAAGTTATATTTGGAACAGGTTATGTACGTTGTAGCCTTTGGGGGCCACTGTCATGACACAGAGAACAAGCGTTTAAAATGTGAGATTATGAACCTGACATGGCAGAATCTGTTTCAGCAGCATTTAACGAGTGGCGTAACTCAAGCCTAACAACAGGTATACATATGTTTCATTTTCTATTTTGTCAATTGTCTGCAGAAACTTCTCTTTATGTTCACATATGCTCAGATGTAAATTTTGAATGTTTCTTCTAACCTAATTTGTCTGATTCAAATGTCCCATTCTTCTTGGTTCATATTGATTCAAATTCACACGCTACTATTTTTTTTTTTTTGAGAAGAAACAAAAATTTTATAAAAGAACAGAGAAATACACAGAAGTGGATAAGAAATCCACCAAGAACAAAAACAAGAAAATCTCTCAAGAGGATCTGGCTACAGCAACAAAACCTAAACCTAAATCACTTTACTGCTGCTAACATATCCCACAGTAACTGAGAAAGAGAGTAATTTTTAAAATCATTTGAAACTGAAGCCCAGATGGCTGCCCAGTATCTTACTCTTCCCCAAAGTACTGCTACCCCCACACCAGTATGATCCTCAAAAATTCTTTTGTTACGCTCCAACCAAATGTTCCAAAAAATTGTCGAGACCAGACAACCCCGCAAAGCTTTAGCTTTCCTCCCAATTCCTGGGGCCTCAAAATTGGTTCTTAGAAGCTCGAAACAACCCTTTGGAATGACCCAGCTAACTCTAACCTCCTGAAACAATTTCCGCCACAGTTGAATCGTGTAAGAACAATGGAGAAAAATGTGGTTTACACTCTCCTCCTTAGCTTTGCACAAACTGCACCAATGGGGGGAGAAGCAAATAAAAGGGCTTCTCCTTTGAATTTGGTCACAAGTGTTGAGCTTCCCATTAGCCACAAGCCAGACAAGAACTTTGACCTTCAGAGGAACTTTTGATTTCCAAATCTGTGAAGAGGGTGGAAAATGTTACACAATCCCATTGTTACTCAAGAAAGAGTGATAGGATTTGCACGTGAACAATCCTTATACGTCCAGTTTCCACCTTCTGTTATCCGTCCTTGATTGAGACAAGCGAACATTTTCCACTTTCTGTAATAATCTAGCCGCCTCTTCTATCTTCGCCTCATTCAAATTTCTCTTGAAATCAAAATTCCAACTCAAAGAATTTATAGAATGATCCACAAAACTTGAGATATTCTGATTGTGCAATCTCGATAGCAAGAATAATCTAGGAAATTGCTCTTTCAATGGTCCCCCTTCCAACCACCCATCCTCCCAAAACCTCACCCTCTCCTTGTTGCCCACCTCAAACTTGCAGCATTGAAGAAACAAATGGGAACCACACGAAATATCTTTCCAGGGGCTGCGACATGAACCCCTCAGCGGAGGATTTGCGTTCCATCCGTTATTCAGCAGCCCATACTTGCTTCTTATCACCTTGTGCCAGAGAGAATGTGGTTCCTTTGGGAATCTCCACCACCACTTAGCCAGTAACGCTTCATTCCGATTCCTCAAATTCCCCACACCTAAACCTCCTTCCTCTTTACTTTTAATAACTATCTCCCATTTTACCAGGTGGCTTTTCTTTCCTTCCTCCACACCTTCCCAAAGAAACCCTTTCATTAGTTTTTCTAGGCGTTCAATCACCCCGCAAGGAATTTTGAACAAGGACATGTAGTAGATCGGCAAGCTTCCCAAAACAGATTGAATCAAAGTTAATCTACCTCCTCTGGATAAGAAGGCCTTCTTCCAACTTTGAAGTCTTTCTTCCATCTTTTCTACCACTGGATCCCAAAACTTAAGTGCTCTTGGCCTACCCCCAAGAGGGAGTCCCAAATACTTTATTGGCCAATTACCCACCTCACAACCCCAAGAATCTGCCAACCTTTTTAATTTCTCACAATCTGAGTTTATTCCAGCCAAATAACACTTAGCTTTGTTGATTTTCAACCCTGAAACAATACAGAATAAATTGAGCACCTCTAATAAATTGTTCCAAACTTCGTCATCTTTCGCCAAGAAGAAAATGGTGTCATCTGCAAATTGAAGATGAGAAATCTCCACCTTTTCTTGCCCAATGCATAAACCTTTGATCAGATGATTTTTTTGAGCCTTCTCCATTAATCTACTCAAGACATCAACTACTAAGGTAAAAAGAAAAGGTGACAGTGGGTCACCTTGTCTCAAACCTCTTGAAGCTTGAAATTTTCCCCTAGGCCTCCCATTGATCAAAACGGAGAAATTTGCAGAACTTAAGCATCCCTGCACCCATTTCCTCCATCTATTGCCAAAGCCTTTTCTTTGTAAGACTTCGTCCAAAAATCTCCACTCGACATGATCATAAGCCTTTTCAAAATCGATTTTGAACACCAATCCCTCATCTTTCTTCTGCCTCACCTCTTCTACCTCACCTCTTCTACCACTTCATTTGCAATAAGGACAGCATCCAAAATTTGTCGACCCTTAACAAACGCTCCTTGATGTGGAGAGATTGTGCTGCCCAAAACCTCCCTTAATCTTGAAGCCAGGGTTTTCGCCATAATTTTATACAAACCAGTAACTGGACTTATAGGCCTGTAAAGGATTGGGAAACCTCCCACTATTAAGCATCTAAAGGATTGGGAAACCTCCCAAAGTACTGATGATTGTCACAAGGTCTGTTCGTTTAACTTTTAATTCGAACTATAGCTAATCATGTACGTGTCCGGGAAACTGGAATAATTTTTTAGATATTTCTGGGTTCAACTTTCTTTAAGTTACTTTTTGGGCCATTGCAGTTACTCTTTGGTTTTTACGATCCATGCCATCTTCTAAACCATCCCGGTTGGCTTCTTCGCAACCTCCTTGCTCTTATCATTTGATTGGGGGAGGGTGTGGAATGTTCAGGGGGAGGAAGGGAAAGGGAGGTCTGCATCTCAGAGCCCAGCTCGAGTCCTCAGGTAAAACCCTATTGTTCCCTGTTTGTCTTCTCAGCATCTTACAAGACTATTTCTTTCTTCATATTCTCTTTATGTTTGGCCAAAATTCTAAGTTGCCGACTCCCACTGTCTTCCTTCTCAACTTATTTGCCAAAATCTTTTTAGTTTCAGCAGCAGCGGCCGCCACTCTTCCCATAGGTAAATTTCTCCTCTTTCTTAGATTCAGAATCTTCTAAATCCTCATGTACATCGTTTGATTTCTGCAATTTCGATTCCACAGAAACATGGACTTGCTTTGTTCTCTCTACAGCGCTGCCCATTTTCCACCAAAATCACATCTTAAACTCTTCCAATTTGGAATACGAGATGCTGGAGAAGGTCAGTACCCTCACTTATACCTAATTTACCCAAAGATAATTTTAATATCAGTGATGGGTTCGTGTTCTCTCGCAAATTTGCTCTATTATTTCCCGCTTCGTTTGACTGCATCTTCCTTTGTTTTCGTTTTGCTTTATGCTCTCTCGTTGTCAAACGGTGTTCTCTTTTTGTGAGTGTCGTCGTCCCAAAACGTTGTTGTCTAAAAAATTTCCAAATATTTGTCTCTCATACATTTTGGATATTTTTTCTTTAATTAATCTTTGGGTTGTGCTGTAGCTGTCTTTCTAACATATATTTCTTCTCAGATTGTTGGTGGGGATGATGTGGTTAACTAGATTCTTGGAGTTATTTGTGATTTGAAATTACTAGAGTCGCCCTCCATTGTGCCGATATCACATGGGATTGAAAATAACATCCCACTTTCGTTTGGATAGGTAGGACATCTTTTAGTTTATGAAAGCATATTTGAAGGGATCAATTATTTTTCTTCCTTTGTTGTTGATTGAGGTGGGTTGTAGGAATAAGGTTACGTTTTAGAGTTGAAATTGTTAGTGTTTTTCGTGATGCTCTTTCCTTTTCTTCTCAGTGAAAAAACATACTAAAGTAACAACGCAATGGTGGTGGGAATTAGCGTTCTTAGGTATCTATGGATGTGATATGAATTTGGTGGATGATGTTGAATCATCAGTCGATAAAAAACAAATAGGATCTCATATATTATACATTAATCCATACATTAGTGCTTGAAAGATTAGCTGCTGAAACAAGAACACCACACTTTTTTTGCTTTTTTGTTTAGCTGTTAAAACACGTGCCTGGCTTGGAAGACATATTTTGCCATCTTAACTTGAAGGGCAATATAAGTGTGAAATGCATGTTATTTTTTTGCAATTGTATCTTTTGTAATCAGCTCGGTTGAATGTATATAAAAGTTGAACTGCTCATCTTATTGACACCTTTCACTCATATCTATCTCTTTTGTTTGTTCATGACTATGTTGAATTTTTTTTTTTTTTTCAGGTTAAATGTCTTATTCATGTGATTAAGGCTGGTGCATTCAAGTCCCGCAGCAACGTGCGGGCATTTTTGCTAGTATATATCTATAAAGCAATTGTAGTGTCTCAGTCTAATGACTAATTGCATTGTTGCAACAATATAGTTTTCTTATTTGACATACAAGTAAAACTTTCATATAATAACTATTATTTGATCACGTTCAGTAAACTCACTCTCTATTGGATATTTACGTACTTGTTTTTGTGTCTTCATTTCACACCAATAACTTGAGACGAGTCAATCTCCCAAACCAAATGACATATTCAATGTCAGATTTACAATCTTACGATTAGAAATACATAGATATGAGTGAGAAACATATAACTTCTTTAAATTACACAGCTGTGAACAATAAACTCTCCCATTTGGGCAAATCTTCTTTTTGAAACTCTTAAGATTTCATTGAAGACCCCATTTGAGGGAATGACTTGCATGGAACACATTCACCGTAATCGTGGCGTTTCGATTTAATAATATAAAATCATATTTTTTCGACCTTATAAACGTATGACATTGTAAAATTAAACTGAAACATCATATAGCGGTGAACTCGTTTCATGTTCTGCCAGATTTTAAGGTAGGGTGGTGTGGGTGGTGGCTCACCTTATGCTTCCAGCCTGTCCTCCCATTCCACACTCTAAACCAGCCTGTACTTGGCATTTGGTAATCAATCAGAACCTGATTCCAAACGGAGGAAAATCTCCATATTGTGTACTAAATTAATCCAAATGACCAAAAACACCATCCTCTCCCCACGATCAAGCCATAAACCATCATGGGTATTTCAGTACTTTCCGAAGCGAGAAAGATACCCGCCATTTTCTATTCTCGAAATCAATCCAACCGCCACTTTCAAACCTCCCTATGCTTCCATGGCTTCTCTTAAGAAAATTACATTTATAACTTGAAAAATAAAAGGTATTTAATTATATTATTAAAATCTCAAACATTATAGTCCCTTAATCAACAGGAAGACAACTTATATAACATAAGTATATTGCCACAAAGTTTGGGTTAATGATACAACACAAAATGTGAAGAAAAATAATATAAACACTACGATAACAATATATCTGTTCCACCAACAAACATGAAAAAAAAGAGGAATAACAAATAGAGAATAAAACTACAAAAATACCGATATAATAATAGTCCTTCCAGTTGCGCACATTTTGGAGGGGAGGAGAGAGTCGTTAGTTGTTTTTGTTGTTGGAACCACTCGGTTTCGGAAGAAGAAGAAGAACATCATCTTTCACAACCACCACCTCCTCCTCCTCCTCCTCCTCCTCCTCCTCCTCTTCCTCTTCCTCCTCTGACATCGTATCAATGATTGGATCTCTCTAACCCCAACACATTAAAAGTGTTGGTGTTTTTGAAAAAACCCAATAAATAAAAAAAAGAGAGTTTTATATTTTATGGGTACTTTTCAGAGCTTTAGGAAGGCCTATGGAGCTCTGAAGGACTCTACCAAGGTTGGCCTCATCAAGGTCAACAGCGAATTCAAGGTGCAAAAAAGAACCGATTTTGATTTCTGGGTTTTGTTTTGATGAGCTTTGTGATGCCTTGCATTTTGGTTTTTCGATATTTGGTGAAATGTGGGGATGTCTGAACTTTTTGTTGTTGTTTGAAGGATTTGGATATTGCCACTGTGAAGGCCACCAGTCACGTAGAGTACCCTCCAAAGGAACGTCACGTTCGAAGTGAGTTGATTTGTCTCTTGCAATTGATTTCCTACATTTGTGGATTTGTACGTATGGATTTATTATTTGATTGTATGATGAGGATCTGAATCTGCATTACAAAAAGGGTGGTGCTATTTCTGGCCTTCGGATTGCATGTGAATGGTAAAAAGAAGTGTGTCGATAGCACCACCCTGTAAAAATAATGGTCATCAGATTTGCAATTGTGCTCATTGGCCTTGCACTTGCTATTTATGATTCTGTTCTTGCATTACTACATTAATGAGCTATCTCAATGCAGTCTTATTCTAATTCCCGATTAATTTTTTTGGTGTACTTTTGTTTGTATTGTTCTGCTGCCTAGAGATTTTCTCCGCGACATCAGTGACACGTCCACGTGCAGATGTAGCATACTGCATTCATGCGCTGGCCAAGAGATTGTCCAAGACACGGAGTTGGATTGTAATGTCCTTCTTTATTCCTTCTCTCCTTGTTCTTGTTATCGTTGTTTTTGTTGTCGTTCATAATTGGTACGACATGCATATAGGAAAAGTATGATCAGTAGCAGTAGCAAAATATTTGTTAAAATCTAACAGATCACTTAACAAGTGACGAACTTACAATGTACAGGTTGCCATAAAGACGTTGATAGTTATTCATAGAACATTGAGAGAGGGTGATCCTACCTTCAGAGAGGAGCTTTTGAACTATTCGCAGAGAGGACACATTCTCCAAATTTCCAATTTTAAAGATGACTCAAGTCCCCTTGGTAAAATGATTCCGCCTTCCATGACTGTATATTATGTAACATGTGGCCGATGTTGTAACAGTCCCTTCTTACACCAACTTGTATCTTGCAGCTTGGGATTGTTCCGCTTGGGTGAGGACATATGCACTCTTTTTAGAAGAACGGCTGGAGTGTTTTCGAGTTTTGAAATATGACATTGAGGCAGAGCGTTTGACAAAAACGTCGCCAGGATCAACCAAGGTGTGGTTTGTGTTTGCCATTTTCATGATTTAAAATTTTGTTGCCTCACATTGTTCTTCATGATCAACTTTAGTATAACAAAGATACCATTAACTCCACCAGGTCCATAGTAGAACACGAACGCTGGGTGCTGATGAGCTGTTGGAGCAGCTACCTGCACTGCAGCAACTTCTTTTCCGCCTTATGGGTTGCCAGGTACTGATCTGGCTTCGTTCTTTATAGACAAATGCTTTAGTTGGTCCATGACATTAATAAGGATGGCCTTGACGAAACAGTCTGAAAGAGCCATTTATCTTTAGGTCGGAACTTCTGATCTGCTCTTATTTTGCAGCCCGAGGGGACAGCTTATAACAATTACCTCATACAGTATGCCTTGGCTCTGGTATGCATGATAGATAACCTAAGTTCCTTGAGAAAATATAATATATGCATTTCTACAAGTTGCTTCTGAGTTTCAACAATTTTTCTTTTCCACGTAGATATTGAAAGAGAGCTTTAAAATATACTGTGCCATCAATGACGGAATTATAAATCTCGTTGACATGGTAAGGCTCTACTAAAACCTTACGTTTCTCTGAAATGAATCGGGTTTATATGATACTTTCCATTTTTACAATTTTCAATTATAAAAACTGGAGTTACATGTTCATGCAGTTCTTCGATATGTCAAGATACGATGCAGTCAAAGCCCTCAATATTTACAAAAGAGCTGGCCAACAGGTATACAATGGTACTTTGTTTTTCTCTCTCTGGAGCAGTTAAATTAATAAGGATCCCCTCAGAAGCTGTTTTTTCTTTACCGAGCTGCAGGCTGAAGGGCTTGCTGATTTTTATGAATACTGCAAGGGTTTGGATCTTTCTAGAACTTTTCAGTTTCCAACATTGAGACAGGTTCCACTTCGCTTTCCACTAGAATAATTAAGTTGATTCCATTGCATAGTCTCTCACACCTTTTCTTCTCTACACTAAACAGCCCCCACCGTCATTTCTTGCAACAATGGAGGAGTATATAAAGGAGGCGCCTCAGTCAGGTTCCGTTAACAGGAGATTGGTGAGATAGCATCCATATGAGTATGAACATTTGAGTACTAGATAAGTGTGTTCACATGTTCGTTGCATGCTAATTGCTGTTTACACGCTGTATATACAAGGTTCATGCTTTTTTAAACATTTGAACTATCTGTGTTTTATTCAAATTTCTGATAATTTTGTCCGACAATAGGAATACCAGGTGACAGACGAGCAGCCTGAGAGACCTGAAGAACCTCCTCCTCCAGAGCCTGAAAAACAAGATGAAAAAGTTGAGGAGCCACTGCCGAAAACAGAGGAAGAACCCCAACCCAAGGAAGAGAAAGTCGAACCTCCTCCTTTGATATCAACTGATGACACTGATCTGCTGGTACGATATTGTATACATGGGCACGTACCTGTTTTCTCTGATATCAATTTGTGGATATCTGCCATTTATGTTGTATTTTTCCTTTTCATTGTCTAGGGTTTAAGGGAAATTAATCCAAAAGCTGCAGAAATCGAAGAAAGCAATGCCTTAGCTCTTGCCATAGTTCCACAGGGTAAGTTTTGTTGTATGATATCTTTACACATGTCTGCATTGTCCAATTTGAAGATTTTTCGCTGATACATTATGAATTCTGTTTTATAAGTCAAACCATTTATACATTTGCAGGCAGTGAACAAAAACCTGGAGCGTGTTTCAATGATTTTGCAGGGACTTCCGGTTGGGAGCTAGCACTGGTGACCACACCAAGCAACCATACCAGCCAAGCGCCCGTAGACAGAAAGTTGGTTAGTCTTCTTTGCTTTCCAAAAAAGATTTTATTTTTCTGCCCTTTCGTTTCCAGTGCAATGGTATGTATACTACTAGCTATGGTTACTCCTTCTGTACAGTTTGGGATTTGATTTGTTTCAGTGTTAAGTTTGGCGACTGCATGATTCGGAATGCATGCATAACCACTTTCGCACTTTCTTCTGAATCGCGGAACTGAAGAATCTGAAATCTAGCTTGGTCTAGGGTTGTGTAGTTAAGTATATGCATCATAATTTTAAATTGCAGTTGTTTGCGTCGCTGAATTCCAGCTCGAATGAGTTTTCGGGCCTCAATCACTTTTTCTGTGGTAAAAAGGAGGCCAGAGGGAGAAGGGAGGTTCTAACTCTTGTTTTTTGGTGTGGTGGTAAATGCACAATAACCACTGGAGCTACATGCCCCTGCGATTCACTAACATGTATAGATTAGTATTCATATTATTATTTCTGTGTATTGATGAACATGGTTTGGGTTTTGGTTCAGGCTGGTGGCTTTCACAAGCTATTACTTGATAGCTTGTATGAAGATGAAGGTGCCAGGAGACAGTTACAACTCCAGAATGCAGGGTATGGTTATGGTGCGACGAGCTTGCAAAATCCATTTGAACAACAAACACAACAGCCCGTACACGACCCATTTGCAATGTCCAACAGCATAGCACCCCCGACAAATGTGCAAATGGCGCTCATGGCGCAGCAACAACACCAGCAACAACAACAACAATACCAACAACAGCAAAACATGATGGTGCTACCTCACCCGTATTATTCTCAATATTCCCAACCAATGCAGCCTGCGGGCTCTTCAAACCCGTTCGGAGATCCATTCAGCTTCCCTCCGAGTACAACGTCACATGAGGGAAACCAAAATCTAATATAGAAGACCACTTATTTCATGATTTTATTCCAACTATTTTTTCATTCCTTGGAGTAATAGTGTGACTTTGATGAGCTCATTCTTTGTTTAATCTGTATATTGTTTCGGTGGGCCATTGACAACAACGGAATGCATATCAAAGGACCTGCTATTTGGATCAAACATTTGCTGTTGTTCAGTGTTTACGGGTGCGTATCAGAAGTTCAACATGTATACACAAATTTCATCAATGCAAGTTCGACGTTGAGTTGCATTTCTTCCTTATTACATCAAGTCTCGGACCGAGAACTTAAACCTTTTTCTTTAGCACGTTGAGTTGCATTTTCATTCATACAGTGTGTTGCGTTCGTATTTAATAAAATTTCTTATCATTTGACAAAAAAGAGGAAGAACAAGGACCATATAGATATAGTTTTACCAACTGTGTCACAATGGTATCCTGTTTTCAAAGAGATCGTATGGTTAAACAAAGTAATTCAAAATTTCACACAACTTGAATGTTGTAGGCCTATTTGACTGAACTGTATAAAGGACAGAGAGGGAGTGGGGCCCGCGGCAACAGAGAGAGAAGAGATATGTAATTATGAGGCGTGTGTTGTATCACCCTTTTATGCCTTTATTTATAGTAGTAAGAAAGGTAGAATCCTTACCCTAATAGGATTACATCTCTAATATGAATTAAACTACTAAAGGGAATATACAAGATACTTCGAGATATACTAGGATTTACACAATCACATTCATAATCCAATAGGACTGCAACACTCCCCTTTGAGTGTGTAAATACTCAAACAAAACATCGCATCAGATCTTCAGCAGATAAGGTAGAATAGTTGATGAAGTCGTCGGCACAAAGGGTGAATGCGAGTCTCAGATATAAGAAAGTAAGTATGCATGGGTAGTAAAACTCACAAAACCTCGTTATGGTAAAACCTAAGGTTGGCAAAAACCCATAGACTAATGAGAAAAGTGAGAAGTATGCAAATTGTCTAAAACAAACGTCAAACATGACGAAAGTAGTGAACTTAACGGAGTATGATCATCCCAGGATGGGTGCCTCATCAAAACCTCGTTAGGTAGCAAAAACTTAGTGGGAAAAATGCTCATAATCCAAGGAAAAAGAGCACATTAAGATCAAGTGAGTATGCTTCAGGATACTCCCCCTGAGTTAGACATAACTTCTAAATAAGAGAACTACAAGCAATTCAACTCAGATAATTTACGCATACTGATTCCTTGGACGAGCTTCTAAAAAGTAGACTTGGGCAATGACTAGGTGAAGAGATCGGCCAAGTTGCATTGGGAACAGATTTGCTTGACTTCAATGTTCTGATACTGTTGTTCCTGGTAAGAATAAAAGAACTTCGGCGCTATGTGCTTGGTGTTGTCTCCTTTGATGTATCCCTTCTTTAATTGCTCGATACATGCTGCATTGTCTTCAAAGATCGTCGTAGGAAGGTCAACGATGGAAGTAAACCACTAGTGCTTCGAATATGTTCCATGATTGCTCTCAACCAAAAGTACTCACGCGATGCTTCATGCAGGGCGAGAATCTCAGCATGGTTTGAAGAAGTCGCAACTAGCGTTTACTTGGTAGATCTCTAAGATATAGCGGTGTCTCCAACGGTCAAGACATAACTCGTTTGAAAATGTGCCCTTTGCGGGTCAGACAGATAACCAGCATCTGCGTAACCAACGAGGTGAGAATCAACCCGAGGATCGAAGGGGACGGCTCATCTCGAGGATTCATGGGTGTAGAACAAGCCCAAATCTGTCATACCCTTGAGGTAGCAGAAAATGTCTTTAACACCATTTTAGTGTATGCGTGTGCCTTTAACACCATTTCAGTGTCTACGTGTAGGCGCGTTGCTATATCTAGCCAAAAGATTAACAGCGAAGGAGATGTTGGGTCTAGTGCATTGAGCCAAGTACAATAAATCACCAATTGCTCTTAGGTATGAAACTTCAGCCTCCAAAATCTCTTCCTCATCCTCCTTAGGACGGAAGGGATCTCGTTTAGCATCTAGAGTCCGAACGACCATAGGAGTACTTGAAGGCTTCGCTTTATCCTCATTAAAACGTCGCAACACCTTATGGGTTTAGTTCGTTGATGTACTAGGATTTCATCTGAACAATGCTTGATCTCCAGTCTGAGACAATATCGAGTTTTCGTAAGATCTTTCATCTCAAATTCCAATTTCAAGTGAACGACAATTTCCTTAAGCTCTGCAGGAGTTCCGATGAGGTTCATGTCGTCGACATAAATTGCAATGATCGTAAATCCGGAATGTGACTTCTTAATGAACACGCATGGGCATAGTTCGTTGTTCACATAACCCTGACTTTTCAAATATTCACTCAGATGGTTATACCATATCCGCTCGGATTGTTTCAATCTGTAAAGTGATCTCCTCAATCTAATTGAGAGAGTGTTTCGTGGTCTAGAATTATTTAAACCAGTCAATGGAAGTCCTTATGGAATATCTAGATCCCCATAGAGATACACAGTTACCACGTCCATAAGCTGCATATTCAGTTTTTCAGAAACTACCAAACTGATAAGGTAGCAGAACGTTATGGCTTCTATTATGGGGGAATACGTCTCCTCATAATCAATCCCAGGGCATTGAGAGAAGCCTTGCGCTACGAGGCGTGCTTTGTATCGCACTATTTCATTCTTCTCATTACGCTTCTTCATGAAAACCCACTTATAGCCCACGGGTTTCACATGTGGTGGAGTAGGAGCTACGGGCCCAAACACCTTGCGTTTCTCAAGTGAATCAAGTTCGACCTGGATTGCTTGTTTCCAGTTTGACTAATCTGTTCTACGTCGACATTCATCAACGGAATGTGGTTCAATGTTATCGCTAAGCATGATGTCGGGAGCAACTGTATACGTGAATGCATTATCGACAATCATCTCATTCCGATTCCAAACTTTATCCAATACTGCGTAATGGATCGGAATCTCGCGATTCTTAAGAAGCTGAGTTGTCTTATCTAAGACATCACCGTAATCTAGAATAACCTCATGCGTTGGAACAGATGAGTAAGCAATGGTCGGATTCCAACTAGGGTCACTAGTTTGTGCCGTTTTCCTCTTACGGGGTTATGAATCCTTTGAACTAGGAGGTCTGCCACGCTTCAAGGTAGGAGTAGATGATTGGCTAGCCACCAGTGTACCTTGCCGTGTAAGAGGTGCGGCCGCCCCATTCTCGGGGACGGTCTGTCCTTCCAATGTGATGTTACGACGTATGTTAAGTATGTCTATCCTTGCAGGTACATTTGCTACGGGTATATGTGATATCGTCACTTTTGCTAGATCAGTAAAAGCATCTGGCATGCTTTAAGTAATGGTCTGAAGATCTAAAATACGTCGCACTTTAGTTTCAGACTGAGGGGTGCGGAGATCTAAATGAGACATAGTGTGAGTAATCCACGATAATTCGCGGTGTTCTACAAGAACGTTAGTGATCTTATCTCCCCTTAAGGACATGAAGATTGTCTCATCGAAGTGACAATCCGCAAAACGTGCGGTAAAGAGATCTCCTATCAAGGGCTCTAAGTAACGAATAATTGATGGTGAATCATAACCGACATAGATTCACATTTTTCTCTCAGGACCCATTTTGGCACGTAGTGGCGGTGTTATTGGCACATAGACTACGCACCCAAACACACGTAAATGCAAGACGTCAGGCTCGTATCTAGTAACCAACTGTAACGGTGAATGAGGTTGGGTAGCGGTGGGCCTTAGGCGGACCAACATAGCTACGTGCAAGATTGCATGGCCCTATGCAAATATCGGCAAATTGGTTCGCATATTGCATGGCCCCATGCAGATATCGGCAAATTGGTTCGCATAACCAAAGTCTGAGCTATCGTTTGAAGGTGCTTTATGAAGGTTTCTGCTAGGCCATTTTAGGTGGGAGCATGGGGTACAAGATGTTCAACATCAATCCTAACAAACATGCAATAATCATCAAAAGTCTATGACGTAAACTCTCCAGCATTATCCAGTCAAATTGACTTGATCAGATATTCAAGGTGGTGAACCCTAAGCTTAATAATTTATGATAGGAGTTTTGCAAATGTAGCGTTGTGTGTGGACAATAAGCAGACGTGTGACCATCGTGTTGATGCATCAACCAACACCATGAAGTATCTAAATGGTCATCATGTTGGTTGGATAGGTCCACAAATACCCCCTTGAATCCTCTGAAGAAACTTAAGGGGGTCGTGAATAATCTTTGTAATTGATGGTTGAATGTTCAACTTCCCCAGGGAGCATGCTTTGCAAAGCAGATGGCCGGGATAAAATTTCAAGTGATGCCCATGTGATACTTTGAAGATAGGGTGCATCATATCTCGTCCGGGATGTCCCATTCAATCATGCCAAAGCAGGAAAGTGTCCTAGAACCCAGCCATAGGGCCAGCCACATAGTGTTTCTCAAGGGCTCGAATAGTTGTTATGTACAATCCACTCGGGAGAAATTCTAGCTTTTCGTGAATACGCTTCCGACCATATTCGTAAGAAGTGATACAAAGAAATTCAGAACCATTCTCTTCAATGGTTTCAACATGATATTGATTATCTCGAATATCTCTAAAACTCAGCAACGTTCTTCCGGAACGTGGAGAATATAATGCCTCTTTAATGGTTAATTCAGTACCATTAGACAACATTATACGGGCCTTATCGTATCCTTCTATCAGGTTGGATGGGCCTGAGAGGGTTGTCAGAGGTGCATTCTTAGGTGCAAAGTTAGTAAAATAGTGTTTCTCACGCAATATGGTGTGCATGGTTGCACTATCAGCCAGACAACTAACTTCCCCACTAGTCATACCTATAAATGAATTATTTGAATCGGTCACATGCATAAATTAAATTCCATTCATTCAATTAATCAATTCGAGAAATAATATCCATAAAATAATTATCCATAATTCAAAACAAACCAAAACCAAACAAATAATTCCAAATACTTAAAAAAATTGTCCAAAAATTAAACCATAAACCTAAAATTTAGGGGTAGGGCGGTTCGGCCACTCCTAGTGGGTTTGGCCACTAGGGGTGTAAAAACACCCTAACATGTCTTAGGAAAATAAAACTTCATTCTTCCATAGGAGCAGATGCCTCCTTAAAATCTGAAACCTCAAGAGTTGTAGTAACACTTTTGGGATGTTCCACATGCACAAAGTTAGTCTCACGACGGGAATGATACTTAGCAATAGCCTCGAGGTTAGCTTGGCATACGCGTGACTAATGATCCTTTAATCCATAGCAATAACACATGTCTATTTCAGTGGAATCTGATTGAACGATAGCTTTTCCCTTGTTCTTAAAGTTTGGGACCTTAGGGGCAAAGGGTTGGCGTTTTTGGGGCAAATTTCCTCCCTTGGGTGGGCCTCTGTTCGGTGGACCTTGGGCCCGTGGTGGGCCTTCCTGCCCATTACCACGGCCACGACGGGGTTTCCGTCGGTTGTGGCTGCTAGAATTGGTCGTATGCGTTTCAAGCGCGGCATTCGAGCCAGTAGGTCGAGCTTGATGATTCTTCATCAAAAGCTGGTTCTGCTTTTCAGCGAGAAGTAGACCTTATATCAAATCCAAAAATTTGGTGAACTTTTATGCCCTATATTGTTGCTGCAGGACAATATTGGTGGCATTGAATGTCGAATAGGTCTTGTCTAGGAGATCCTGTTTGGTTAAGTCATCTTTTACAGAACTGAAGTAGTAATCGGATTCGACAAAGTTCAGAGTTGTATTCATTCATAGACTTAAAGTCTTGGAAGTGTAAATGCTGCCAGTCGTATCTTGCTTAAGGCAAGTAAATGTCTTTCTGGTGATCAAAACAATCCGCCAGAGCAAGCCAGAGGGTACGTGGATCCTCATTTGCGAGGTACTTGGTCTACAGTGCATCATGGATGTGTCTTCGGATGAAGATCATAGCAGTAGCTTTCTGAGCTTCGTCACCGGGTTCATCGTCGATTGGTTTCTCAATAGTAGCTCTAAGACTCTTTGCAGTAAGATTGAGCTTCATGTCTTGAACCCACTTAAGGTAGTTTCTTCCAGAGACTTTTAGAGTGGTGAAATCGAGCTTGTTCAAGTTTGACATGTCTCTAAATAGAATGTACAACAAAACGTGGTTAGTCATATGGAAATCCATAGACATACATTGTAGAACATTCAGGTTCTATAAACATGTATTGGTTTAATTTAAGCATGAAAGCTACAGTTTCATGTGGTAAGTTTTGAATGAAAACTTCGGGTTTCAAAGGCATTAAATTCGAAACTACAAGTTCGATATAGTTATGAACGTTTAGTTCATATAAGGGTACCTGTAAGAACACAGAATACAATATACAATAAAGTGTAGTGAATTTGTGGATTGCTTCAGGAACCCAAGTGTGAGTGCGTCGGGACTACGAAAGATAGTAAACGGCTCAAAGAAACGAAATAATTTATTGAATCGTTAATGCTAAAAAGTGGACTTCAGGCTAATAATTTTGGATTAGTTGTCAGATTAATGGACTGCTGGTCACTTTAATTAATTCAATAGATTGGACCATACATGGTCGATCGTAGAAGCAAAAAATAATAATAACATTCGGGTTAAAATTATTTAAAATGCCAAAAATTAGCATTGGATTAAAAAAATCATAGCCCAATAGCATTGGGCTTGGGTGCCGTGAGTAGGGCAAAGCCCTAAAGGGGCATATGGACTTCGGGTGGCTGCGGTGCAGCCCAAACATGGTTGCAGGCCACAGACAGAGTAAAACCCCAGCCAAAGACCAATGCACGGGGCAAGCCCAGCCTAAGGTTGGCTTGCGGGTGGTGCGAGGAAAACCCCAGCCGAAGCTGGGTTTCAGTTTTTGGGCCGTAGGGACAAGGCCAGCAACATGGCCTGGCTTATGGAGTCGCGGGCTGTGACAAAGGCAAAGCCCAGCAAGCTTCTGGCATGCTGGCATGGGCTGAGGTTTTAGGCCTGTTTCCAATTCAACCCAGGCCGAAGCCTGGTTGCAGGTTAATGACAGCAAGCCCAAAGAGCTGCTGTGCTTGGTCCAGGGTGTCGAAAATGACATCGTTCCGCACGTGGCTGGGTTACAGGCCAACGCGGTGGTCCGGCGATGGTCTCACATAGCATGATTGCGTATTACATGAACAAGTAAATATATTGACAAAATATATGAACATATGTACAATATATATAATTGAAAGGAAAATATAAATATAGGGGTTCAGGCATCATGGGGAATGTTTTCATGCTTCAAGGTTTTTCAAATATCTTAATTTATTTTAGAAGAACCTAATTGGCAGAAAACAATTGAAAACCTTTGATTTTGTAGAAGAGAACCTCCTCCTACAGTCCTTCAGTTCCTTGGCTTCTGGCAAGAACGTACTGATAACGTGTTGTAGGCTTATTTAATTGAACTGTATAAAGGACAGAGAGGGAGAGGTGCCGGCGGCAATAAAGAGATATGTAATTCTGAGGTGTGTGTTGTATCACCCCCTTATGCCTTTATTTATAGTAATAGGATAGGTAGAATCCTTACCCTAATAAGATTACATCGGTAATAGGAATTAAACTACTAAAGGGAATATACAAGATACTCCTAGATACACTAGGATTTACACAATCACATTCCTAATCCAATAGGATTGCAACAAATGCTTTATTCTTCTCTCTCTCTTATATAGGTGTTTATAGAGAATAAGATACAAACATAATTGAATGAATATACCTAATTTCTTGAGAACAAAGAAACCTACATCTTAATAAAATAACATAAAAGAAAATTCTTAAGTAAATGAAACTTTCCCTTTTATATTTACGGGTTAATTACACCCCCTGAGGTTTTTTGTGTTTTCACAAAACCCCCTTCAGATTTTCAACATATCACAAACCTCAGGGGATGTATGTGTAATTAACCTATATTCCTCCTGGACTGGGCGGGGTGGTGGCAAAAATGCCTTGCCTTAGCCACCCTAGGCGAGTTTGCCAACGAGGCGAGCTCAAGGCACACTATTTTGACGAGGTCAAGTCTGACACAGTGTGGGGCGAGGTCGAGACAACAACATATGGTTAAAAAAAAATAGTAGCACTGATTATCCATGTACATGGATACAATGGTAAAATTACCATGGGGTTTTGATTGGGCTTGAGGAGAGTAGTTGAACAACACTTCTTTCTCCGTCTCATATGGACGGAAATGGAAGTTATAGCCAGGTTAGGTTGAAACTTTGGTGAACCCGACCCTTTTAAACTTCTCATTCGTCAGGTTTGACACACCCCAACCCAAATACCCAAATGGATACTGAAATAAAGACATGATGATTGACACCTGAAAAGTGACGAAGCCATAACATACAAATGATGTGTAAGAAGTTTGTGTAAATTAAAATACAGTCTAGAACTAAATTAAACTAAGAGTCCAAGAGTGAGAGTGCGCAGTGCAGTAGGAAACCTTATTACAATGCATGCAACGTCAGAGCATAGATAAAAGTGTAGAGGAAAAGATAATATTCTCATCCTCAGTATGATGGTATAATAGATGGATATTATACCAACTAACATGAAATAAATTTCCTACATTATCAGAAGTGGATGTTAGAATCCACCAATGAACCATCACTCGCTACAAAATCCAGCTACTAAGTCTTGGAAGGGCCCAAAACAGAAAGTGTGAGTGGCAAAAAATTTAGTTGCTTTTTGTAGCATAGTAATCCCTCGCTGTAAAACCATTATACTTTCAAAAATCATATTACGTAAAATTTTGAAAAGTCAAGGTGAATAGTATAAAAGGAAATATGCTATAAAGCACAAGTATCTCAATAAATGTAAAACAGTATGCTCATAAAAAATGCAGACACATGAGTCCATGCAAAAAGTAGTTACATGAACATTTTGGTTGTAATAATCTACGCTCGAGTATTACATACAGATGAAGTTGGCACTAAGCGCGTCATATACGAGCCTTAGATGCAAAAACAACTAGTGTTGACACTTACAATGAATTCAATGTGACCATAGCGGTGCGATGTGAACATATACGTGAAGTTGGTTATGACCTAGATGAGTACTATAGACTGGTGCAAGCATGCATGGTGAGCAAATAAAATTTGTATGATCATGTCATCATAATTTCATAAATCTCAATATCATTAAATAACACTTAGATATATAAGTAACAGAATGGCCTGATGTAAAAGCACCTTCTCGAATTAGTTATGGAAACTATATATATATATAATATACTCTTGAAAACAAAGCCCACTTGTTGGTACGTCATCGGGTTGTAGTCGCCTTGCCTTGCCTGGCCTCTGAACTCCTCGAGATAAGTCTCTCATATATGGGAAACCACTATACTACTCACTAAACTACTCAAAATTCCATTTATTTGCTCAACAGGAATTGAAAGTGCTTAAAACTAGGTTTATGTCCCGTCACGCGTCGCCACGCGCATACATGCCTTGGTACAGGTGGTGGGCGTCAGGGTGAAATATTCCATTGTAAATAGATTAGGAATGTTTTCTCCTTATTCTACAAGAATTATATCTCCATAAAACTCTAGGCTCTGTATTTTATAAATGTGAGGTGTATTCATTTATGTGGGTTGTGAATTTTTATTTATATTTATTTTAATAAAAAGCAGTTAAATTTCATTTAAACATTAAGAAATGTAGCAAAGATAAACTGATAAGAACGCCAAAATTTTCACATTATTCTCTACTAAAACTCAGCGAAAAACTACTGTTCATTAATAGTGGACTGCCCGGTTTGCCCTTCGCTTGCTACGCAATTTTTAGCCTTTTTTTGGATTGTGCAGTGAGTTATCGATTTTGCCCCTTCCTTTTTTTGTGGGGCTACATGTTGCTCACCTTGGAAAGGTGCTCTTTGATTTTCTTGGTTTGCTCTTTTCTGCAAGTTGCCTATGTGTCGACGATCAAACAATCTTCGTCTTTTCGCCTTTCCTCTGTTATACTTCTCGCTGTTGTTCAGCTTTTTCTCTTCTTTGGTTATGCTTCTCTGTAGCTGCTAACTGCCATTTCAAACTTCGGGTTTTCTTGCTTCTTTTATGATCCCACATCGACTACACTTATGAGCGTGTAGGGGTTCTTAAGTCCTTGGGGTCCTCCTACATATTGGACTAGTCTTTTGGGTTGGGCTCTTCCCTTGGGCTTGAGTACCTAACATTGGTATCAGAGCCTAGGTTCCCGACGCTGCGGGACTTGGCGAGTGGTGCTGCCTCGTGGTGTCGCCTTGGGAGTATGGGCTCACCACGCTTCTGCCTTGGCATCACCCATTTTCGATTCTGGTTTCCCTTTCGTGCATGCCCAAACACACTACCACCTCTTGTTTTACAGTCATGGAAGAGCGCATGGCTGCTCTCGAAGCTTCTTTTGTTTCCTTGCAGTCTTCATTCTCTGATACTCTAGACGCCAAGCTCGCGATCTGCTTTGAGCAGTTTTGTTGTGAACAATCTTATGGGGGATAGAATGACGGTTCCACCTTTGATCCCGATCGCCGTCCAACTCCGCTCATGGAGAATCTTCCAGATCTTAACGAAAGATAACTCATCCGCACTCCGCAACACGAGATCTATGACGGTGCACACCACCATCAACAAAACTTCCAACATCGCATCAAATTTCCCAGATTCACCAATGGAGATGATCCGATTGCTTGGATTTACAAGGCCGAGCAATTTTTCGCCTATTATAGCACTGCGGAGCATCAAAAAGTGGTGACAGTCTCTTTTCATTTGGAGGGCGATGCGTTACAATGGTTTAGGTGGATGGATTGTTTGGTTACTACACCACCTTGGGATTATTTCACCACTGCATTTTGCCGTGAATTCGGACGTTCAGAGTTCGAAGATTGCACTGAATCTCTCTTCAAACTCCGTCAAACAGGTACTCTCAAGGATTATATTGCTGAGTTTCGTAGGCTTGCAAATTGAACCTCTGATGTTGGTCTGATTCTACTTAAGAGTTGTTTCCTAGGTGGTTAGAAGAAGGAATTGCGATTTGATTTGAAATTGCTACGCCCTGCCACTGTCCATGAGGCTATTTCTATAACTATTCAATTGGATACTAAGTATGCTGAAATTAAATCTGGTTCTCAAAAATCTTTCCCTCAGTATAGACCCCCACTTCAGCCGCCTACTCCCTACAATGCTGCACATCCTAGGCTTCCCAACTTACCACTCAAGAAACTTTCACCTGATGAAATTCAAAAAAAGAGGGAGCGAGGTGACTGTTGGTTCTGTGATGAGAAGTGGGTTCATGGTCACAGGTGTGGCCGGAATCAATTGTTGATGATCAATTTCTTAGGTACTGTTGAGGAAATATTTAAACCACCTGATGATGTGTTGGCTGAGATTCAACACATGGAACTTAGTGAATGTGCTTATTTTAGGACTCTATCCAAATATACACCTCAAACCATGAAAGTGGGGGGATTCATTGGCAGCCAACCAGTGACAATCTTATTAAATTCGGGTAGTTCTCATAGTTTTGTGGATTCCAGGTTGGTGAAACAAGTTGGTTGGAAATTGTGGGGGACCAAACCTTTTGAAGTGTTGTGGTTAATGGTGGAAAGGTGAAGTCAAGGGTGTTATAAGGAGACTTCCATATCTTTGGGGGGTTATTCCTGTGCTCATACACTTTTTACTCTTCCTCTTGGTGGTTGTGATGCTGTTTTAAGTGTGGATTGGTTATCTACCATCAGCCCTATACTTTAGGACTTCCAGCTTTTAACTATGACTTCACTGTGAATGACCACCATTATACACTCTCCCATAGTAATACTTCACCACTACCTGTTTTACAAGCCATATCTCTATCCAATGTGGAAAAAGAGTTTTCGAATTCTACTTTTGGGTTAGTGCTCTACTCCTTGGAGGGCTCTACAATGGAGGCTTCTGAGTTGACTCCCTATCAAGTCCACGACTTGCAACAATTATTGCATGATTATGAGCCTCTATTTGAAGTTCCTACTTTTTTACCACCAATACGAATGCATGACCATCGGATTCCCCTCCTGCTAGGTTCCAAACCATTCAACATCCGACCCTACCATTATGGGCCTCTCCATAAGTCTGAATTAGAAAAAGCAGTGGCTGAGTTGCTATAAGTAGGTTTTATCCGTCCAAGTCACAACCCTTTTTCTTGCCCAGTGTTGCTTGTCTTGAAGAAGGAAGGAGCTTGGAGGCTTTGTATGGATTACAGAGAGTTAAACTCTGTTACCATAAAAAATAAATATCATATCCCCTTGATAGATGACTTGCTTGATGAGTTGTATGGGGCTCAGTTATTTACTAAGCTTGATTTACGATCGGGTTACCACCAAATTAGGATGTGTGAAGAAGATATCGAGAAAACTGCTTTCCGTACCCATGAGGGACACTACGAGTTCCTAGTGATGCCCTTTGGGCTCACAAATGCTCCTACCACATTTCAGAATCTAATAAATGATGTCTTGGGGCCGTACTTAAGGAAATTTATACTTGTGTTCTTTGATGATATTCTCATCTACAGCAAGTCTTGGGAGGATCATATCTCACATTTAAAAACAACATTCCAGGTACTCACACATCATAAGCTTTTTGTGAAGAAGCAAAAATGCTCTTTTGGCCAATCCAAAGTTGAATATTTGGGACATGTGGTCTCTTGAGATGGTGTAGCCGTTGATCCCTCCAAGCTTCAAGCAATTGTTGCCTATACCTGCGAATGTAAAGGGATTGATGGGTTTCTTAGGCCTTACGAGTTACTATCAGAAGTTCATTCCCGGTTATGGCAAAATTTGGCAACCCCTTTATGAGTTGACCAAAAAGGATGGATTTCATTAGAATTCTAGTGCTTATGATGCTTTTCTTACACTCAAACAAGCTATGGTTTCTCCACAGATCCTTGCATTGCCTGATTTTTCAGTACCCTTTGTCATTGAATGTGATGCATCCGGGAATGGCATAGGGGCAGTGCTGCAACAAAGGGGAAAACTTATTGCTTTTTCGAGTCAAGCACTTGGTCTCAAGAACCAAGCACTCTCCACATATGAGAGGGAATTAATCGCAATAGTGCAGGCTGTTAAAAAGTTGCAACACTATTTACAAGGGAGGCATTTCATCATTAAAACAAACCACCATAGTCTACGATATTTCCTCAGTAATAGAGCACATACATCTTTTCAACAGAAATGGGTATCTAAGTTGCTTGGATTTGATTACGAGATCCAATATAGGAGTGGCTCTGAAAATGTGGTTCCAGATGCCCTCTCAAGGGTAGTTGATTGTTCTCAGACTCAAAGAGACACCAATAACCAGTCTGAAATGATTGTTACTTGTCATGCTATCTCATACCCCTACATGGGATGGATTGATGAATTAAGGAGTTTTAATGAGAGAGATGAATGAATCATGCAGAAGGTGCAAGATTTAACTAAAGATGTAACAACCACATCCCATTACCATGTTGATAATGGGCTGTTCAAGTATAAATCGAGAATAGTGCTTAGTCCCACTTCGATTTGGCGAGACAAGGTTCTCAATGAGCACCATTCCACACCTCATTCGGGACACGAAGGGGTTCTCAAGACATATCACCGGGTTAAGCATGGTTTTTATTGGCCAGGCATGAAAAGTGATGTGAAGAGATTTGTTTCTGAGTGCACAGTTTGCCAACAGCATAAGTATGAAACCATTGCTCCTCTAGGTTTGTTGCAACCACTGCCTATTCCTTAAGGTATTTGGAGGGACATTAGCATGGATTTCATTGGAGGTCTTCCTTTGTGCTTTGGAAAATCTGTAATAATGGTGATTGTCGACAGATTATCCAAGTATGCCCACTTTGTGGCATGAGCACAACTCTACACTGCTTCTATTGTGGCTCAAGCATTTGTGAACCATGTCTTTAAATTACATGCCATGCTTTCATCAATAGTAAGTGACAGGGACCCTATCTTTTTGGGTTCTTTCTGGAAGGAGTTCTTTAAACTTCAAGGTTCAACCCTTTGCCTGAGCTCCGGTCACCACCCCCAAATCGATGGCCAAACGGAGGTTCTCAATAGGTGTTTGGAGACCTATTTGAGATGTTTCACCAGTGCATAACCTAAGAAATGGTTACATTGGTTACCATAGGCAGAGTGGAGCTACAACACTTCGTATCATAGCTCTGTACAGTTTACTCCATTCGAGTTGGTTTATGGATACCTCCCACCAGGGGTGGATCAAATAAGGGACCAAGGTGGTCCCAAGGTGGTCCCAAGACCACCCCAAACCTTGGATAAATGGCTGTAAGGACCTTCAAGGACCACCCAAATCTGGGCAGTGGGAGAAGAACAACAGCCATGACTGTTGCATTCTGTGCAAAACAGGAGGAGGAAGAAGAAAGCTAATTTTATTCTTAAATGACTTGGCCAAAACGACGTCGTTTTGAGCCAAGTCATTAAAAAAAATTTAAAAACTCACGCTTCCCAAGCCAAGCGAAGGACATCATCAGCAATTGTCTGCCTGCCTCTTGTTCCTCACGCTTCCCAAGCCAGCCAGCCTCTTGTTCCTCACGCTTCCCAAGCCAGCCGCACCCATCAGCATCAACTATAAATTTTCTGTAAGTTTAATTTAGTGTTAGGTTTTTACTTTTTAGTGTTAGTTGATTTGTTAGGATTTTTAGTTTTAGTTTTAGTTTTTATTTTTTTATTTTAAACAACACTAATTAAAAACAAAGGGGCCGAACTTCCTTGTTTGGCATACCGTATAAGACACCGGATAGTACTAATAATACAGATTACAATGTTTGGTTCTGGTTTGTATTAAATAGCCACCAGATTAAATAATCCGGGCCCACCAACTTTATTAGGTATACACCTGCTTGCTTATACCATCCAAAACCACGGTATAATTTAGTCGGGTTCTCTCCTTCCGCTCCAAACGCTCTATCCTTCCTCTCCAGATGCACGATCCAAAACCATAGTTCATCTTCTCATTTTTATTCTTCTTCCCAGGTTCCGCCCCCCTCTTTGTTCTTCCCCCTCTTTCTATTTTTCTTGCAATTTTCTTTCAATTGATTTAATCTAGTTATTGTTTTCTCTCTAATTATGCAATTGATTATGTTGTTTTGTGTTTTAATTGGAATTTCAAATTTTAGAGTTTGTTGTTGGGGTCGAATTTTAGATTTGTTGTTGGGATCGAATTTTAGATTTGATTGTCTGTTTAGCCTTACAGTTTTTGGCTATTCTGGGTGCTTTCTTTGGTTCTCTTGGGGTGCTGCATACGGCCCTGCTGCATTCCTCTATCCATTGCTGCTATGCACTTTATTTTTCAGTCATATGTTTCATATCTTTGGTGGGTTCTGCTCAAATTAAAGAAAACGTGGTTTTCTTCGTTTTGTGATTGCATATTATCAAACCCCTTACACAGGTTTTGTTGTTTATAAACTAGTTAAAACCACTCCATGAACGATGGAAAATGTACAAGAAAAATTTACCATCGATGTAAGTTGAACCTTGGGGCTATGGAAGTCTTATGCTTTTCCATAGCTTTCGATGTGCCAATTCTTGATTGTTGGGTGGTATTCAGCAACCTCAGAGCAAACCCGATACATCAAAATTTTCTTCTGTGCCTTCTTGATCTTTCCATTAGAAAGCTTGTATTTCCATCTTTGATTATGCTGTGAATGTGTGGAAGTGTGCATGTATGTGGTGATTCGAGGTCCATTGTTCCAGTGTAATTCGTTTTATTATTACGACTGCATATGGAGATTTATGTTGCATTCCATTAGATGTTTAGCAAAATGTTCTACAGGAATTTAAACGTTTTAGCTGTAATTCCTCAACACAAATGATCTTCCTCTTGAAAAACTATATTGCCTTACTCTTTTTCATTGATAACAGGCGGAAAGTGCTATAATTGCGCTCAATTGTAGCGGAATGGTGTTGGAAGCACAACCCATTAGGTGTGGTCACTGATCCAATGAGATTTATCATAATTCTTCGAGTGATTCAATGTTCTAATATCTTGCATATATTGTAATTCTGTAGGGTAGGTCCTTCAAAGACACCTGTGAGACCACGCGTTACTCGTCCATTGCATTAACCACCACAAGAAAAGATCCGCGGATGGAGCTTCGAGGGCTTTACAAGTCTGAGGAACTTTGTTGTTTTATCATCTATTCCTTTCAGTATTTCCATCTTTTCCGTTGCAGTTTACCTTGCTTCAATTGAAGTTTTAAAAGATGGTTTGGATCGTTTAACCTCGTCGTTGATTTTAAAGTTCTAGTTCAATTCAGTTCTGTTATGACTGTGAGTATGTCCTTGCTCACACTGCACGCACTCGAAAGCTTAAATACCGACTTGTATTTATTGAATAAATGTTGCAATGTTCCAGTTACCAATGCTCTAGTTAAATTCTTATGTGATGTAACTCTAGGAGGGTAAAACACCAGGTGTCTAAGAAACCCAGCAACAAACTATGCAATTAAATCAAGGCAAATCAGACTATGCAATTAAATTTGTGTGGTTTTCAATAGGTATAAATATGAGAAAAGTTCAACAAAGATCTGTCAAATTTTTTTTTTCTTTCCTTTTCTTATCCGGTTCAGTACCAAACATAGTATAAATAATACAATCCTTAGTCTGATACAGCACCAAACACTCGACTAATTTAATTAGTACTATCCGGTGACTATTTATCCTATCCGACAGAAATAGTCAGTACAGTCTATTTTAGGATTTTTTTCTTAGGATTGTTGAACAGCATCAACCTTATTTATTGTTAATTTCTTAGAATTTTTTCATATCTATTTTAGTGTTAGTTCATACATATTTATTGTTGATTCGTTAGGATTTTCTGATATTATTTGAATTGTGTTATAGGTTTTTTTTTTGTTGAAGATTGACTTTGGTTTTACCGGTTGCAACTGCTTCAGTGGAGAGAGCATTTTCTGCCATGAATATCATTAAGAGTCCACTCTGCAATAGAATGGGGGATCAATGGTTAAATGATAGTTTAGTTGTTTACATTGAGAAAAATGTTTTTTCTTGTATTGACAATGAAACTATGATGACACGTTTTCAAAGTATGAAATCCCGTCATGAACAAAATTAGTATTTCTAGCTTGTTTAGCATAAAGATTATGAATGAAAAGTTGTAGTTTGCCATTTATTTGTTCACAGCTATTTTCGTCTATTTTTTTTTTTTTTGAAGCTTTTATATTAAGACCATCCTATGTTAAAATCCTGGTTCCGCCGCTGCCCCACCTCACATTGCAACTTATGAGAGTGGCACAGCACGAGTGGAAATGGTGGAGCAAAGTTTGATAGCCAGGGATCGACTTTTGTCTCAGCTAAAATCGAACTTGGAGAAAGCAAGGAACAGAATGAAGGTGCAAGTTGACAGGCACAGAACCGAGAGAGAGTTTGTTGTGGGATCATAACAGCTTCCAAATCTAGGTTTGTGGGTTTTTTTCTCCTCTTTCGTTGTGCTTCTTTGTTGTTGTTTTCCGTTTCAACCTTCGGTTTTTGTTGCTTTGAAATCTAGGTTTACGCCATTGTTAAACTGTGCTTTGTATAATAGGTTTTGTGTTCAAATTTTACCTTTGTTTTTTTAGCTATTTTGTTTGCAGTCTTCGACTGTGCACAAGGATGTTTAATTTTGTTTTTTTTCTCTCTTTCGGCAGACTGACTTTTCTTCCTTGTGCTTTTGTTTGCAGCGTTTGAAGGCCTCTGTGCTGAGGATTTGCAATTGCAGCAGTAAGCTTCTTTTTCTGGTATTAGATCTTTTGAGTGGTCAGGGTTTATCAAGTGATTTAGTTGTTCTATTTGGGTTTGTTCACTTAGCTTTTGGTTTGTTAAGTTAGCTTTTGATTATTTTACACCATTTGTTTCACCTTGCTTTTAAAACTATAATGACAATGTGTTTTTCTCTTTGAATTTGTTTTCGTTTTTCATTTTTCATTTTGAGTTTGTCGGTTTGATCGCAGTTTAGAAGAGTGGGATTAGTGGCTTTTTGTTTTTCATTTTGAGTTTATTGATTAGATCACAATTTAGAAGAGTGAGATTAGTGGTTCAAAAAATAAAAATAAAAATAAAAATGCGTCTCTTCCATTTGCAATGATGATTGGCGGGGTGTTTGGATTTTTCGAGGTTTCAAGTGATTGGGCTGTTCTATTTGGGTTTGTTCACTTAGCTTTTGGTTTGTTAAGTTAGCTTTTGATTATTTTACACCTTTTGTTTCACCTTTTGTTTCACCTTGCTTTTAAAACTACTATGACAATGTGTTTTGCTCTTTGAATTTGTTTTCGTTTTTCATTTTGAGTTTGTCGGTTTGATTGCAGTTTAGAAGAGTGGGATTAGTGGTATTTAAAAAAAAAAAAAATGCGCCTCTTCCATTTGCAACGGTGATTGGGAGTGTTTGGATTTTTCGAGCTTTACTTATTTTAGGATTAAACATTTGTTTTGTATTACTAAGTTGTTAAAGAAAGATTTAAAATTTGTTTTTTTTCTTCAAAGTATAGGTCTTTTGTTGGTTGATATAAAGTTAGGTTTTGATTATTTTACAGAATTTGTGTGGCCTTGCTTTTAAAACTTAATGACAATGTGTTTTGCTCTTGGATTTGTTTTCATTTGCATTGATTGGTTTCATCAAAAGTTAGAAGAGTGTGATTAGTAGTTTCTGAAAAAGGTTTGTTCTTTAGTTTGTGATATATGTGTTTCTGATTGTTTGAATGAAAATTTCTGTAATCTGAATGCAGTTAAATTAAATAGCAATTGGATTGTTACATGTTTAGTTATTTTGTGATTAAGCATTTGTATATCATTGAGTTGGTAAGAAAGATTTAAAATTGGTTTTTTTTTTCAAAGTTTACAGCTTTTATTAGCTGACATAAAGTTAGGTTTTGATTCTTTTAGAGAATTTGTGTAACCTTGCTTTTAAAACTGAAATGACAATGTGGTTTCCTCTTTGAATTTGTTTTCATTTTACATTTTTCGTTGATTTATTTTTATCAAGGGTTTAAAGAGTGGGGTTAGTAGTTTGTGAAAAAAAAAATTAGTTCTTTAATTTTTTATATATATATATATATATATATATATATATATATATATTCTTTTGAATTTTTAATAGAACTTTGTATAGCATGAATGCGTGGGCACCTTCGGAATTGAATTTAGAGTTAGAATGTGGGTTTTACGGAAATCAAAACGTATGGGCATTTTGGTAATTTTACGTCTCGCGAGATATTTTCTCGTTTCGTCCTTTCTCACTTTGTTTGGTGTGCTCGTGGGACCCACCCCTGTTTTGGGTTGTCTCCCAGCCCCCTCTCTTTTCTTCCCCTTTTCTTTCTTCTTTTCCTTTTACTCCGTGAACACTCTAGAACTCTCTCTAATGTCACTCTCTCTAACTATGATACTCTCACTCTCTCTAATTACCGAGAGAACCACCCACACCAACACCAATTTCCGAGTAAACTTCATGCCAATATTCCCTGATTTAGGTGTAGTTTGACCTATGGATTTGAATGGTGGCGTTGCATGTGAAGATCAAGTACTCAAAAATGAAGAAAGCTAACCCTTCCCTCTCGGTGAAAAACTCGTCGATGAGTTGACCTGAGGCTCGACGAAATTGGGGTGCTTCAGACTCAATTCAACCTTCATTAAACCTCAGACTTCTGTATCCTGCATGTCGAATTTTGGCATGAAATTCTTAGGATTTAACCCCAATTGCCCTCTCTGTGTTCATGCCTAGAAATCCGGTGACCTTCTTGGTCATTTTTCCGGAGAACTCGAGACTGAATCTACACCAATCGCCAAATCTCAACTCTGGGTAACTCTCTTGACTTTATCTGTGAAGTTTGAGGTTAAATTCGAAGGACTGGAGCTAATGCATGCTCTGTATTTTCTGCCCGGGAGCCAACAAAGCATCACCGGTGCCATTGCAACTAATCAAAGACCAATTCATTTCGAATCGACGATTGGAAACTGGTGAACTATACCGAAGTAAACTCGATGACCTCGAGTTCCGTTTCACCCAGGATTGTTCGAAATTATTTATTAGGTGAAGTCTCTAATTTTATTTGAATAATTTTGGACTGGAAATCTTGACTATCACTTGTGCATGCATATGTTTTTCCATTTCCAGACACTAGCAAGGAAAAATCCTACGAGTTTGTGTTGAATCTGAAGTGGATTCAACCTTTCAACTCCTTGAATTCGATTATAGGTAAATTCTAAGGGCTTGTTTGGTATTCTATTTGAAATTTTTTGTAATTTCTCAAAACATTTCTTAAGAATTTTTCTTGAAAACAATTTTTTTTAAGACTCAAAAACTTGTTTGGTATGCGATTTAAAAATTCTAAATCTTACAACTTAAACCAGACAAAGATCCAAAAAGACAGGGTCGAGAGAGAGAGGAGAGATGAGGAAATAAAGTAAGAGATGATTGGAGGAAAGAGAAAGAAGTGAGAGGATCAGAGGAGATAGAGAGGAAGATGAGTGAGAGAAAGAACTGAGAGAATGAAGAGAGTGGATTGGAGGAGAGACGAAAAAGGTAAAAAAAAAAAAAGAGAAGAGGGAGAGAGAGAAGAAAGAGAGAGATTTGGAGTGGGGAGGAGAGAGAGAAAAGAAAGGAGTGAGTTTTAAGTTGTGTTTTTAGAGAATAGACTATATTTTTGAGTTAGTCTTGAGTTCACTTTTTTGAAAATAGTCATACCAAACAAGTTTTTAAGGTTTAAAACTTGAAAATTGCTTTTGAGTTTAAAAAGTTGAATTCAAATAGAGTACCAAACAAGCTCTAAACCTTTTGCTAAGCTCTAGGTTGTGTTTTGGAATTAATTTTACATGGGAATGGAACTGATACGAAGTT
Organism: Heteromeles arbutifolia; assembly: GCA_024362995.1. Taxonomy (NCBI): domain Eukaryota; kingdom Viridiplantae; phylum Streptophyta; class Magnoliopsida; order Rosales; family Rosaceae; genus Heteromeles; species Heteromeles arbutifolia. Next base: position 12,762,818 of record JANCRC010000006.1, on the reverse strand, counting down.
TCTATAAAGTTTTGGGAAATCTGCAATGTCCGGCGAACATGGCAGGTATCGTTAGAGATAACAGTCTTTAACGGTATCATGTGCAATATAAGGGATGCAAACTTGGACAATGCACCTATTATGGATTATGCTCGCATTAATGGTGAGTGGACCTCTTCTCAAATTGCATGTTTGATAAAATATTAGGCTTGCATTCATTCTACATTCCATGAATTAATTACATTTTATGATATGCGTTACGGATTTCTATATTTATGATTTTGGAGAATTCATCATTTATTCGTCTTTTTGAAATAGTTTTGGAATCTATCTACCTAAGGTTTATAAAATGGCATGTTTATGGAAAACACGTTTTTGGAAATTCTTATGATTTCGGATGATGAGATTTTGGAATTCTAAGCTTGGTATGAGATTTTGAGATACGTTTTCTATGGTTATCTAGTGGGTTATCATACAACACATACACGCAACACGAGTATGTAGACGTCTATGGCCATAGGACATAATTGATGATATTTATGACATACTCCCAGCTTCACTGGTGAAACCAGTGTCAGACAGCTTCACTAGCCACGGCTAGTGTTGGTGTGTTACGTATATATGTATATATTTCTTCTCTGGCGTAACCTAGAGTCGTACATCTTCACCTTCGGGTGATGGGGCCTACCATGTTTCTTCACTGGCGTAACCCAGTGTCGTACAAATTCACATTCGGGTGATGGACAGGTTATGCCTTCGGGCGACTATGATACCCCTAGTTGAGTATATCATTGTTATGACTTATGAGATTTTTGGGTTTTGCCTTCGGGCATTTCGATACCACTTTTGGAGATGATTTTAGTGCTACGAATATATTTTGGCATGTTAGAGTTTTGGAAAAACCTATATGCAGTATTATATGAGTTTTCAAAACAGGGGGTAAGTATGTTCAGAAAGAAACTGGTTTTCTTATTATTAGTATTAGAAATATAAACTTTGGTCCACTCACCCTTTGTTTTGTGCCCTCTCAGGAGTTAGAATCAAGGCATTTGATCCCGGCGTCTGGGCATTCTGCATTGGTGTATTTCTTTCTAATTACATATCTTAATTGTTTGCATGTTTAAAATGGCTTCGTCACCCTCGGGTGTCGGCCAGCACGTGCCTACCCTGATATTTGGTGATATCGGGGTCGAGATGTGTCATAAGTTAAACAATGTTTTTGCTGCATTGTATTTACTTTCCTAAATGAAACTATACTTATCGTAGTGTTGCGTTTCTTTTTTAGAGAATAATTTTTTATGGCATTGAAGGTTTATCAAGTGATGTATTAGCTTAAATTGGATAATTGTAGTTTTGTATATTTTATTTGCTAATTTGAATTTTCAGTATTTGCTTCAATTGGGTAATTATATGAAATATTATGCAGCTTTAATCTTCTTGAATAATGTTTGAGTATAAAATTGAGCATTACGAATGGCAACATAGTTTATGCATTATTGACGATGTTCAACTGATCTCTTTTTTAGTATATTGTAATTATCAATGTGATTTAGTGTAGTATAGCCATAATTTAAGTTCACTGCATTCCGAGTCTCTGACCAATGTTGAATAACATTCTTGGTATTTTCAAGTACTATGTCTAATGAATGTAAAGCTTGGATACCACACTTACTCATGGCTTGAGGTGTTTGCAGAGAAGGAAAAGTTTAGCTTTTTTCCAATAAATTATGCAGAGTGTCTTGCATGTTATTAAATTGATATAGGATTTGTATATTGTTAAATTGGTAAAGGAAAATTTGGGATTGATTAGTTTTTCCAGCTTAGAGCCTTCATCTTGACATGAAAATTATGTTTTGGCTTCGATTGAACGATGAATATTTACATTTATTGATGGTGTTTAATTGATTTCTCTTATAGTGTATTGTAATTGTCAATGTGATTTACTGTATTTACAATTTTAAAACTTATAACCCCATGGATGTCAATTAATCGGGTAAGAACAAGATTTTTATCGAGGCCAATGTTATGCACCATATCCTCAATATTGTACGTTTTCTAAATTCTATCAATAAATATCGTACTTTTCCCAAAAGTGGTAATATCTAACAAGAAATAGGTTAGAAGAAAACAATTCTGAGTTACTTGAAAGAAATTGGAACAAAATGGTTGACGGGTGTCACTATAAACAGAATTTCAATTTTTGTTTGTCTATTTATTTATGGCGGTTGTAAAAATCAATATTGTAATGCAGTTGATATTTTGAGCTTTCAGTGTTGACTATTTGCAGATTTACAAAATTTGTATTCAATTTGATTAGTTTAAATGGAAGATTAAGTTCCAACTCCTCTTGATCAATTACTGCCATATAAAAAAGTTGTGAATATTAAAGTTTGTGTCTGTAGAATATTGAGACCAAGATTTCCAAGAATGACTGATAAATATACTGGGCTTCAATGTATATTGGTTGATGAAAAGGTGAGCAGTCATTTTTTAATAATTTTAACTAATAAACATTTGATATTATGTATCAATAATTTGTTATTTGTTTTAATTCGTAGGACATAATATTTCTGCTTTCTAGGGTAAAGAGTGTGTACTAATCTTTGTATTCTTTGACTTTATATTGTCAAATAATATATCAATTCTCATACTAACTCTGTACAACATATGAAATTTTTTTATTCATATCCATCCCGTTTAAAGTGTTAATTACAATCGTAAATTGATTGTCACTGTTTACTATGGAGATTGCTGATTGGTATTCGTCATTTACATCTTATTACAAGTGCAAAATTCAGCATGATTTACTTAGGGGTGTGATATCCACACACCTCATTTTACTCGGATCAGATGAATTGAAGAAGGTCAACGGACATAAATTATTAAGGGATGTGCGAGAAGTAAAATAGGATGTGGATAGCACACCCCTTTACTTATTCAATGCATGTTTAACAATTTTATTTTTTTGCATTTTCCCACACTGAATTGTCAAGCAATTGAGGTGTCTTCTAATGAGATAGACTATGAAATCATAGTGCTAAAAATTGAAGCACATGGTTGCTATGAAATTATGAATTTTTGTACTAACAAAATGAGAGTCCAGTATAGAGTGGTGCCGCATGACACTCATATTATGTTTACTGCTAAGACAATTTTTAAGAAATTGGCGAGTGTCTTTCCACCTATTCCCCGCCACCAATTCTTATTGTAAGACTATAATAGGTTGTATCCTCGCCTAGACAAGCTTGGTATCCCTATAGGTGACTATATACATATAACATTTTCGAATTTGAAAATGTTTTTTTTAATCAAATTTGAAGATGTTATTGGTCACGTGGTTAGAGTCCAGCGTTTAGAGCCAATACAGATCAATCAGAGAATTTATCACAAGTATGATATAGTCATACAAAATATCACGTTCTCTCCTTTGCGTAATAAAATTTTAAATTATTTTGGCTGTCGATTATATCTATATGGTACGCATCTAAAATGCTCTTTTACCATTATGTGTCCTTGAACAATTATATACTTCTCCTAAAAATAATTTAACGCATTTTTAAATTATATAAGGTTTTAATCAGTTTTTTCAATTTTTTTTTGTTGATTATATCTTATTTCACATAAAAGAAGAAGTTAATATTACTCTATGGTTAGACATTGCACACAACTTTTCTTCTCTATCACTAGAAACACTGGCCCAACCAACGGTTACAGTTTTTAGCTTGAAAGTTAAGCTATTTTTAGGTATTTAGTTCAATAAAAAGTGAATTCATTTTGTATCTTCTTTCTAATAAGTTTAAACATGAATTCTGTTTTCCTTTGCTTATTGAACAATATTAGATAATTTTATTTAGTCTTAAACTGTTTATGACATACCCGGACCGAAATCGAAGCATGATGGCCGTCATGTGAGAGTAACGTAACCAAGTGCACAGTGCGGAAGCAATATAATACAGAAATTACGAATGAATAAAAACTGAAACACCAGCTAAGGCAAATACTAGCGTGAGAATAAGTGTGAACACATAATCAGAGCACTAATAGTCTAAGTGCAATCAAGCATAGGAATTACTAATTAAATAACACCTGAAGGTAGTCCTACATGAGTGATGGTCTGTTAGAATTTCCGCTGGAAACCTTGTGAGCCACCCACAAATGCTACCTAATACCTGGAGGGGCGCAAAACAAAAGCGTGAGTGGGCAAAAACAAAGTTTTTCCAAAACCATTTCATTATGAAACTTCTAACCCCTCGCCGTAAAACCTGTATAATTTTCCCAGAAAATAGTATATACATATACTAAATCTCAACAGAATTCATCACCAAAATACGCATTCAAATCATGAATATGCCATGCCACATTATCAATTATCCAGGTAAGTAATCTAAAAGGGATGATAACTGCAATTATCTCATCAACTGTACTCTAGCTCATAGATCATGCCTGCACACAAGTCGAACCCACCTACAATGGTCTATACGACATGCTGGGTGTATAATAAATAATTACGCTCAAGTGCTACGATCACGTGAATGCTGTGCGAATGATCACGGGTCACCTACAAGTCGAACCCACTAAAAGTGGTCTATACGACAGGCTGTGCACCTAACTTGGATCCAAGATGAGCATGTGGTGCGGGAGGTGAACGATCATGTGAGGGCTAGGCCATAACTCTGGCGGGAGCACTAACACCGGGGTGCAGGTTTATGAGCTAACAATGCATCTCAACAATCATCATAAAGTAACACATAGCTTACCTGAACTTACCTGAGCGCTGCTGGCATCGAATCCCAATATGTGTATATAAATATATATCATAATGCATACATATAGCATAAACATATTTGGCATGGCAATTCATTTCATAAAATTGCTTAAAACGTATTTGTTGGAAAAATACTCATTATATAGGTATATACGGAAAACAAAAGCCCACTCACTGGTATGTCGAAGGGTCGTAGCCCCCATGTCTAGCCTGGCTTCGCTCGTCCTCCGGATAGGTCTAGCCTATATGAGAAATGACTATATAAACGTCAATTAAAGTACATAAACGAAACTTGGTAATAACTTCTCATATATTGCTCAAATTGGGTATATGAATATACCACAGTGACCTACTCAACCTCAGAAACATCCCCAAATTTTTAAAATAATTTTCTGACCCCTCACGCCCTGCCATGCGCCGGCCAAGGCACGGCCAGACGTGCCCCCACGCACGGCCACGTGCCTGGCACACTGACGGAATAGTAACGGCAGTTAGGCATATTCCGTTAAATATACCTGACGACGTCAGAATATTCCGTCAACCCTGACGGAATATTCTCCCTTCTTCTCCGATGGACCTTGCCGGTTGCTGCCGTCTGAACTTCAAATTTCCCCTGGATTCTGGAAAAATTTTCAAATCTTCTTCATTTCTCAACCAAATCTCATGAAACTTGAGCCAAAATGAAGCTTATGAAGAGTAGAACCAATTCTTACCAATTTCAAGCCCTGAAATCCATGGGATATCGTCGGAGAAGCCTCGATAATTCCGGCCAAAATTCAAACTCTTCGATCTCGACTTCCCGACGTCCAAATCACTTGGTTTTTCTTCTTCGAGCTTCGTGAGGATGATCTAAAGCTCACTACAAGCTTAGAATGCTCTGAAACCTTCACATTTATGTGTGCATGAACAATGCACAAAATCTGGGGTTAGGGTTCCCGAGGTTTTCGAAGGTTTCAAGATCCAAAAATGGTATATATGAACTCAAAAACTTGCAAGGAGTTCGAATCTTACCTTCTTGACGTCGATCCGTGCAGAAAGGTTGGTCTTGATGTTCGTCCGTACGAGAAAGAATGAGAGAGTGAGTCTGAGAGAGAGAGCACGGGAGAGAAGAGAGAGAAAATAATGTCTTGTGTGTGTGTGGTCCAAAATGCGCACTAACATCTTACCAAAACCACTAAAACCTTATGTTCCCATTGGCCCCAAAAACTTAGGAACTGAACATTTTGGTCCACCTCTAAAGCATGTCACACATCACACATTTCAACGTCCTAGGGCAAAATGGATATTTCACACTATCGATAAAATTATTTCGGGACGGGCTGTCACAATCTACCCTCCTTATAAAAATTTCGTCCCCAAAATTTATACAACCAATGCAATCCACTAAAAATCATGAAACAGGCGTGGATACATCTTTCTCATCCAATCATCTGTCTCCCAAGTAGACTCTTTCACTGAATGGTTTCTCGACAAAACTTTCACCAATTGTACTATCTTATTTCTTAGAACCTTCTCTTTCCAATCCAAAATAGTCACTAGCCCCTCATCATAAGTCAAATTCGGGCTAATTTCCAATGGTTGAGGAGTTATCACATGTGACGGATTTGAGACATAATGTCGAAGCATCGTGTGCCTTAGACAACTTTGAAGGCAACTCAAGTCTATAAGCAACTTCACCGACTCTCTCAGTGATCCGATACGATCCAATGTATCTAGGGCTTAGCTTACCCTTATTCCCAAAACGTACCACACCTCTCCATGGTGATAGCTTTAAGAATACAAAATCATCAACATTATACACTCGGTCAGTAGCATGCCTGTCAGCTAGGCTCTTCTGACGATCTTAGGCCGCTTTGAGGTTAGACTTAATCACCTGAACATTCTGAGTAGTCTCCTCTACTATCTCAGGGCCCACCAAAACTCTTTCGCCAACTTCTGACCAACATAATGGAGTCCGACAAGACCTGCCATAAAGTGCCTCAAATGGTGTCATACCAATACTTGAATGGTAACTGTTGTTATAGGCAAATTCCATCAAATCCAAACGTGTATGCCAATCATCACCAAACTGCATCACAGAAGATCTTAGCATATCTTCCAAGGTCTGAATCGTCTTTTCTGATTGATCATCTGTCTAGGGATGATATGTTGTACTATATAATAATCTCGAACCAAGAGCCTCCTGAAATGCTATCCAGAACTTAGAAGTGAATCTAGGCTCTCGATCTGAAATAATACTCACATGAACTCCATGGTACTTCACCACCTTCGATAAGAACAACTCAGCTAATCGACTTAAAGAATATTTCTCCCTCACTGGAATAAAATGCGCTGACTTAGTAAGCCGATCAACAATCACCCAAATTTCATCATAACCATTCCGTGCACGAGGAAGCTTGTACACAAAATTCATAGTGATATCTTCCCATTTCCACTGTGGAACGAGAAGTGGTTGCATCAACCCAGAAGGCTTCTTTCTTTCAGCTTTAACTTGCTGACAAATAGCACATCTACTAACGTACTCAGCAATTTCTCTTTTCATACCCGGCCAATAATAAAATGGTCGAATGGTATGATACATCTTAGTGCCTCCAGGATGCAATGCATATGTTGAAACATGTGCTTCATCAAGAATCTCTTTCTTTAATTCCATATTATTTAGCACGTACATCCTTTGATCTTGCATAAGCATGCCATTAGATTCCCAAACTCTGAGATCCTTCTTCTTTCCTTTAGAAATTACAAAAATTAAATCCTGAACTTCCTCAACATTTCTTTGGGCTTCAAGTATATGATCAATCAAAATAGGCCTAACTTGGAAACTAGCAAGCAAGGCTTTATCTCGTTCTGCTACAGCTTCTTCTCGTTCTTCTAGCCCCAATTTCACTCCAGTATACCTCAAATCTGTAAGAAGAGGAATACGAGAAGCATACAAAGCATTGACCCAACCGTGGGATTTTCTACTCAAAGCATCAGCCACCACATTAGCACGACCAGGGTGATACTCAATCATGCAATCATAATCACTAAGCAACTCTAACCACCTTCGTTGCCTAAGATTGAGCTCTTTCTGGGTGAAAAGAAATCGAAGACTGTTGTGATCTGTAAAGATCTTACACTTCTCACCATAAAGATAATGTCTCCAGATCTTCAAAGCAAAGATGATAGCCGCTAATTTGAAATCATGAGTAGGGTAATTCATCTCATGAGGCTTTAACTGATGCAAAGCGTAATCAATTACCCTACCAAGCTGCATCAACACACATCCTAGACTATTTAAGGAAGCGTTACTGTAAAGTTCAAAATTACCGCTATCATCTGGAAGTGCTAAAACAGAAGCATGAGTGAGATAATACTTCAACTGCTGGAAACTTTGCTCACAATTATCATCCCACTCGAATTTAACTTCCTTTCTTGTCAACCTCATCAGTGGCAAGGCAATGACTGAGAAATCCTTAACAAACCGTCTGTAATAGCCCGCCAAGCCAAGAAAACTCCATATCTCAATGACGGTTTATGGCTGTTCTCGATTTTCTACAGCTGCTACCTTCTGAGGGTCTACCTATTCACTTACTTAACGAATCCAAGAAATATGTTATCAATATTACGGTCTGCAGCCCGCAGTATTGATAACTCATCGTTGTCACGATAAGCAAGTAAATAATTCCCGAGGGTGCAATATTACCATCTTGTCCCTCATTGGGAATATACACACACCGTCTAAACAAAGCCTCGATCGTGCTCTTGCACTACTCATCAGGTAACATCATCTATAAAAAATTTGACAAATCTATCCAAGTGTTGTTGAAATACCTTATTCATCAAACCCATAAAAACTGCTGGTGCATTCGTCAATCCTAATCTTTAACTGATAGTAGCCTGACCTGAAGTCAATCTTTGAAAACACACAATCACCTCAAACCTGATCAAACAAAACATCTATACGCGGCAATGGATAACGATTTTTAATCGTTACCCGATTCAATTGCCTATAGTCAATACATAGTCTCAAAGTCCCGTCTTTCTTCCTCACAATTAAAACTGGAGCTAAGGATATATGATCCGTACCTAGAAGTAAATCAATAGTGAACTCCACATCTCTGTCTGGCGGCAATCCAGGTAATTCATTAGGAAAATGTCGGACCACCTTTACATTCTCCACGCTACTAGGAGCATATCATTTAACACCACATGAGCTAAATATCCCTGGCACCCTTTTGATAACAACCTCTTTGCTCTCATAGTAGAAATGGCGCCATGCCTCACCCCACTATGTTCGCCCACAAAAATAACCTCAGGTAATCCATGATGATAGAAAGTAACTGATTTCCTATAACAATCTATATTGGCACGATTATAATGCAACCAATCTGTGCCTAAAATCACATCAAAATCAACAATATCTGACGGAATAAGATTAGCTGGCATAACTACATTCTCTACCATCACTGGACATCCTGGATATACACAATCAACATAACATTTCTCCCCTCTAGGCATAGCAAACTCTAAATCAAATCCTAGAGGTGTAGGATGAGGTTGCGTCACTTAAGCAAATGTATGAGAAATAACTGAGTGTGTAGTACCACAATAAATTAATACCTTAGCAAAATGACCAAGAATATTTAACGTACCCATGATCAAGTCAGGATTATTCCGAGCATCTTGTAGTGTGATGTTGTGGATACGCCCCTGATTCTACTGTCGTCCACCAAGATCCATCTTACCATAATACTAAATCCAGGAACTTGCTGGATCGGTGCTGATGGTGGCATAAAAGGCTGCTGGGGCCTCTGTTGATTTTAGGGACAATTTATAGCTTAATGTCCCAACAGCCCACAAGTAAAACATCCATTACTGCCCCGCCTACACTTACCAAAGTGCCTGTTATTACACCTACTGCACAAGGGAGCACTTCCTCTACCTGAATCTCCCTGTCTCTGAAATCTAGGGTCTCCAGAAAATCGACTACCTCTCCTTGCCTCTGGCCCGTGGAACTAAAACCTCCACTAGAAGAACTCGAGCTCGTACCACTTCTCTTAAAACTCTGGGTTTTGCGAGGTCCTTGATTACCCTCTTTTCCTTCTTTTTCTTCACAAACGCTGGGCATATTTTCTGAGTCCTCAACTCTCAACAAAATCTCATAGAACTCCTGATAAGTGGCACATGGTGTTGTAGTAGCCATAGAACGCCATTTCTTCTTAGTACCAAGCTTAAAACGACGAAGTATCTTAACTGGATTGGCAGCAACTTCTAGATCATAACGGGACAAATCCGTGAACTTTCAATAATACTCATTAGTAGACAGCTTTCCCTGCTTCAAACTAGTAAACTCCTGCTTCTTTCGATCCAGATATGATGGAGGAAGAAATCTCTTATAAAAGGACTGCTTAAAATTTTCCCAACTAGCAATCTCTTCAGGCGACCATCCAAAAGTCTCTTTGCCCCACCAAGATGCAGGTTATGGACCCAAAAACCAAGAAGTAGTCTCAACCCACCTATCCTCAGGTAGGCTTCCTTGACTCTGCATAACCCGAAACGTTTTCTTGAGCTGTTGGAACCATTTTTCTGCCCCCTCATGTCCCTCATTACCCAGAAAATGAGGCAACGTCAAATTATACACAGACTCCAGAAGAGTTCTCTAAGGATGGCGAAGTGAAGCCTGAATGGCATTAGCAATCGCTTCCCCTAACCGAGCGATAATAGGAAAATTAGGCTCAGTTGAACAACGTGGCTCTCTACGAGGCGGCATAATTCTGACAGAATACACCAGAATAATTAAGGAAGTTTACAAAATATGTAGGACTGCAACCTAGGCTCTGATACCAAACTGACACACCCCGACCGAAATCGAAGCATGCTGGCCGTCACGTGAGAGTGACGTAACCATGTGCACAGTGCAGAAGCAATATAATATAGAAATTACGAATGAATAAAAACCGAAACACTAGCTAAGGCAAATACTAGCGTGAGAATAAGTGTGAACACATAATAAGAGCACTAATAGTCTAAGTACAGTCAAACATAGGAATTACTAATTAAATAACACCCGAAAGTAGTCCTACATGAGTGATGGTCTGTCAGAATTTTCGCTGGAAACCTTGTGAGCCACCCACAAATGCTACCTTATACCTGGAGGGGCGCAAAACAAAAGCGTGAGTGGGCAAAAACAAAGTTTTTCCAAAACCATTTCATTATCAAACTTCTAACCCCTCGCCGTAAAACCTGTATAATTTTCCCAGAAAATAGTATATACATATACTAAATCTCAACAGAATTCATCATCAAAATACGCATTCAAATCATGAATATGCCATGCCACATTATCAATTATCCAGGTAAGTAATCTAAAAGCGATGATAACTGCAATTATCTCATCAACTGTACTCTAGCTCATAGATCATGCCTGCACATAAGTCGAACCCACCTATAGTGGTCTATACGACAGGCTGGGTGTATGATAAATAATTACGCTCAAGTGCTACGATCACGTGAAGGCTGTGCGAATGATCGCGGGTCACCTACAAGTCGAACCCACTAAAAGTGGTCTATATGACAGGCTGTGCACCTAACTTGGATCCAAGATGAGCGTGTGGTGCGGGAGGTGAACGATCACGTGAAGGCTAGGCCCTAACTCTGGCGGGAGCACTAACACCGGGGTGCAGGTTTATGAGCTAACAATGCATCTCAACAATCATCATAAAGTAACACATAGCTTACCTGAACTTACCTGAGCGCTGCTGGCATCGAATCCCAATATGTGTATATAAATATATATCATAATGCATACATATAGCATAAACATATTTGGCATGGCAATTCATTTCATAAAATTGCTTAAAACGTATTTCTGGGAAAAATACTCATTATGTAGGTATATACAGAAAACAAAAGCCCACTCACTGGTATGTCGAAGGGTCGTAACCCCCACGTCTAGCCTGGCTACGCTCGTCCTCCGGATAGGTCTCGCCTATATGAGAAATGACTATATAAACGTCAATTAAAGCACATAAACGAAACTTGGTAATAACTTCTCATATTTTGCTCAAATTGGCTATATGAATATACCACAGTGACCTACTCAACCTCAGAAACATCCCCAAAATTTTAAAATATTTTTTGACCCCTCACGCACCGCCATGTGCCGACCAAGGCATGGCTAGACGCGCGGCCACGTGCCTGGCACATTGACGGAATAGTAACGGCAGTTAGGAATATTCAGTTAAAACCTAATAGATTCCGTTAAATATACCTGACGGTGTCAGAATATTCCGTCAACCCTGATGAAATATTCTCCCTTCTTCTCCGATGGACCTTGCCGGTCGTCGCCGTTTGAACTTCGAATTTTTGCCAGATTCTGGAAAAAATTTCAAATCTTCATATCTTCTTCATTCTCAACCAAATCTCATGAAACTTGAACCAAAATGAAGCTTATGAAGAGTAGAACCAATTCTTACCACTTTCAAGCCCTGAAATCCACAGGATCTCACCAGAGAAGCCTCGATAATTCCAACCAAAATTCAAACTCTTCAATCTCGACTTCCGGACGTCCAAATCACTTGGTTTTTCTTCTTCGAGCTTCGTGAGGATGATCTAAAGCTCACTACAAGCTTAGAATGCTTTGAAACCTTCACATTTACGTGTGCATGAACAATGCACAAAATCTGGGGTTAGGGTTCCTGGGGTTTTCGAAGGTTTCAAGATCCAAAAATGGTTTATATGAACTCAAAAACTTGCAAGGAGTTCGAATCTTACCTTCTTGACGTCGATCCGTGCAGAAAGGTTGGTCTTGATGTTCATTCGTACAAGAGAGAATGAGAGAGTGAGTCTGAGAGAGAGAGCACGGGAGAGAAGAGAGAGAAAGGAGTGTCTTGTGTGTGTGTGGTCCAAAATGTACACTAACACCTCACCAAAACCACAACCACAAACACTAAAACCTTAAGTTCCCATTGGCCCCAAAAACTTAGGAACTTAACATTTTGGTCCACCTCTAAAGCATGTCACACACCACACATCTCAACGTCCAAGGGCAAAATGAACATTTCACACTATCAATAAAATTATTTTGGGATGGGCTGTCATAGTTTATGAGATTAACTTAAAATGATCACTGCCTGGATAACTCAAAAGTTTTGATGCATGCGGAAAAAAAATTATGTTGTGATATAGCATGAACACAAAATATCATTCATGCATATAATGTGTTACTTCAGTTTTAATTTTGTTCTTAAAAAATTAGTAGAAGTCGAACTTAATAGTTTTTCTAACTATTGATATATATATTTCAATTAATTATATTTTTCGTGGTTAATTTTAATGTTTATATTTTAATTTGTATGGAAATTAGATTTATAGCAACATGAGAGACATTGATTGAAAAAAGGCAATGTGATATGTGTGGAGATTTATATTGTACGGTTGATTGGTAGAAAGGAGATTGCATTGTGTTCATTTTTTATTTATTTTGTTTTTCTTTTAAAACTCCTTAATCAGGATCTCCTCTTTATTGTGTTCTATAGTCTTTATTGTATATTATGTCTACATCATATCCCCACAATATTTTTCTGTTGAGTTTTAGTATAGATAATGAAACAAATTAAACCCGAGAAGTTGAAATTGCTTACCCTAAGCACAGAGGGCTTTGGAGGCCTATCAGTTTTTATCGATGGTTAAAAAAATACTTTCTAAAGTATAATCTATACCAATTATAAGATTTTTGGCTATCTCTAACAATATGTTAATAGTGCATTGTCACAATAAACATATTACAAAACTTGCATTCATTCTAACAAAGTTAATTCTATACCACTATTTTTTAGTTAAATATAATTCATTGTCATACAAAGTGTCCAGACTATATAGACAAGTCTTAAATTCTAACTTTAAATTTACAGCTTCTTTTCAAATATATACAAAACTATTTACAATGTGTACTAATACATTTTTTTCCTTTTTTTATTTTTATTTTTTTATACACAGAAAACATCATCTTGAACAGCACTAGTTCAACACTTTTGTTCATTGATCCAGACATTGCGGAACTAAATTCGTATATATCAGCGTAAGTACATGCATTGTAATAAAATGAAAATCATTGCAAGTTTAGAATTCTTAAAAATAAAAACAAATGTTATTTTTACACCTATTCAAATAATATTCTCTCTAAACTGTTACAAGTTTTCCAGCTGGCCTCACTCTATTTGAACACTAACACCCCACGACCCGGAATGTTCACTTGGACTCTTAATCGAGCTGTGCTGGCCGACACCTGGAAGATGACGAAGCCATAAAGTGCAGTGCAGTGGAATATGTGAATAAATTTAAACCTAAAAGTGCCTAAATACAAGAGTGCGCTGTGAGCGGGAATGAACTCATTTCACACGTGATGTCAGAGCATAAGTTCAGTAAGATAGGATAAGGATTATACCCTCAAAGGTAGTCACCTATACTAAGATTTGCCAAGAATCCTCGTTGATACAAAAGTTTAGCAGCTAAAACCTAGAGGGGCGAAAAACAAGGGTGAGTGGGCCCGAAAATAAAGTTTTAATAAAAACCTTTGAAAATGTTATAACCCCTTGCCGTTAAATATGTATAGTTTCCAAGAAATCATACTACATATATGTATGAAATCAAATTCAAATCAATAGTAAATCCAGAAGTATGCCACATCACAATATCTCAACAGTAATATAAGTAAAATCAGGTGCTCATCAATCTATACTAGCACACAAGTCGAAGTCGCCTAATGCGACCTATAAGACTGAACTGATGCTCATCAATCTATGCTAGCACACAAGTTGGAGTCGCCTAATGCGACCTATACGACAAGACTAGGTGTAATCATAATATACGCTCTAGTGCTACAATCACGTGAAAACTGACGCTAATCATGGTCACCTACGAGTCGGAGTTGCATAATGCAACCTATACGACAAGACTGGCACTTACTTGGATCCAATGCGAGCATGCGGTGCAACACGTGAAAGACTGGCTATGGCCTTGGGCGGGCACTAACACCGGGGTGCAGCAATGATGAGCATAAAACATAAATATAGTCATGCCATAGTGATTCGATAGTTCTAATCAACATACTATCATTCATACCCGTAAACATAATTATGACATCAATAATCATACCATACCTGTGTATCCCATAGGATGTAGCATATTTCATAAGTTCCACCATCTCACTAATTCTTATAAACTTTAGTTTGATCCAGGCATACGTAGAGGATTCTTTTTCAAATGTATAAATGGAAACTATCAATCATATATATATATATATATAATGCAAACATTAAAGTTTCCAGAACCATTAGGTGGTCAGATATCAGTCTACCTTCATATTGGTGTTTGATTAACGAAAGTAAACCAGCAAGTATTCAAAACAATCTAGTTAATCTAGATAACATTGAACAATATTTTGACGGAATTGTTAAAATCAACTTTGACCGTTCAGCCAGAAAATCTTGCGAATCCACCCAATCACAAAAATCATTTGCTCCTAGCAGAAATTCTTTTTCTGGATCCATACCAACCGATATGATGGGTCAAGATCAAGAACTAATCAATTCCTTAGCCAAAAGGAAATTAAAATTAGTAGATCCAAGTCCTTCCATCACTCAACAAGAACTGGTCAATGACCTAATCAACATAAAATTAGAATCGATATAAACAAATTCTTAGGTAACTCATCCGGTGTACCAACGTAACACCCAAGACCAAGGAGAACAAACTTCTCCAACAGAATCTGACTTTGACGCAAGACAAGTCCACCACCAGCTGTTTTAAACAAACCATTTATATTTATCAGGAAAAAACTCAATTCTGACATTGAGGCACCAGAAAATATTCCACGAAGGAACATTTTCCGAAACAACTACACACAGGAACAAAAAACAGAAATTTATGAAGAATGGAAAAGTTTCGTGAACAAATACAGATTTGAAGTACTTTTCTTCGACTTCGTTGAAAAGTATTATGAGTCTGAAAATAAGCTAAAGGTAATAACCAAAGAAAATTGGCTTAAAGAAGACAAGATTGTTGTCTCTTCTAGTCATCCTCCACAAGAAACAATTCTCATCACAAAGGGTAATACCCAAATCACAGCAACTCCCTTCAAACTTCCCAAAGAAAATTCAGAAGTCAAATCAGTCATTGAACAAAACAATTTCACCAACCAGAGTCTTCATACCATAGGAAAACAATTAGATAAAATTGAAACCAAAATTAACAATTTGTCTCAACCAAAATCCTCAGTCAGAGAAAAATCCCTTATCAATTTCCCAGAATCTTCTTCAAACACAATCGCCTTGCGAACAACCTCCACAAGTCAAAAAATAGATCAAATGATGAAAGAACTAAAGATAGAAAAAACTGTCTAAGTTCTCAAACATCATGATACTTCCCAAATAGATATATCTCCTACATCTTCTGAGTCAGAAAATGATTCAGATAATTCCATCCGAAAAGTTGAACAAGTTTTTCAAAATCTTGAACTCAAACGAATTATGAACAAACGAATCAATCCTACATCCTTCACAAAAAACTGGAATCCCAGACCAACACCTCCAGACATTCAATTTGAAGAACGAAATATCCAAAATCAATTCTCAATCTCTTCTGATAAACTTTATGAATGGAATATAGATGGTTTGTCAGAATAAGAACTTCTTAACAAACTTCAACATATCTCCATGGTTGTTAATAGCTATATTACCAATCATGATCTCAACCAAACACAAGTTGTCGACCTCTTGGTCACTAGATTTACAGGAATGCTTCATTCATGGTGGGAAAAACATCTCACTGAACAGTCAAGAAACGAAATCCGACATGCTGTTAAAAAGGATGATGAAGGAATACCCATCTTCGACGAAACCATTGGACAAGGTGTCCCAGACGTAGTAAACACATTACTATTCACAATCATAGAACATTTCATAAGAACTCCCAGTAATATCACTTCTAGAATTCATGATCAACTCAGTAATCTGAGATGTCCTACTTTAAGCGATTTTAGATGATACAAAGATGTGTTCATGTCTAGAGTCATGCTTAGAAAAGACAGTAATCAACTATTCTAGAAAGAAAAATTTATAAATGGATTACCAAACCTTTTCACCCACAAAATCAGAAATGTGTTAGTAAACGACGAAGGTATCATACCATATCATACCCTTACTTATGGAAATATAATAAATATTATCTAGAATGAAGGCTTGAGAATGTGTATAGATATGAAAATTTCAAAACAAGTCAACAAAGACAAATCCATAGCTAAATACAAATTAGGAACGTTCTATGAACAATACGGATTACCACCCATTGCCCCTTCCAACAAAAAGAAAAAAATCACAAGTCTATCATAAGTATCCCAACAAATACTCCAGTAGACAACACCCCAAATACAACAAATACAAAAACAAAAATAAACATTTTGAAACCAAGAAGTTTTACGAAAAACCCAAATCCAACAAGTGGAAGAGGAAACCCTCTGGAAAAATCCACTCAAAATCTCAAGAACAAAAAGGAAACTGCTACAAATGTGGCAA
Source organism: Heteromeles arbutifolia (assembly GCA_024362995.1). Lineage (NCBI taxonomy): Eukaryota > Viridiplantae > Streptophyta > Magnoliopsida > Rosales > Rosaceae > Heteromeles > Heteromeles arbutifolia. The sequence goes on along the minus strand of JANCRC010000006.1, from coordinate 12,745,520 downwards.
ATATGGCCATTACGCCAATAAATGCAAAGTCAAGAAAACCATTAATCAGTTGAAGATCTCTGAGGAAGAGAAACTTCAATTCATACGAGTCTTAGAACTCAGAGACAAAGACAATAGTCATTCCGAGGATGATATCCAATTATCTTCATCCAAAGAGGATTCCTCAAGTAGCCTTTCATCTCCTACATCAAGCTAGGATGTACCGATGCTTGTTGTAAGAAAATCTTAGTCCTTAACAAACAAGAAGAACAAGAGGATCTTCTTATCGAACTAATACGTAAAGTCAATGACCCTGAACTAAAATCATTCTATCTCAAGAAACTAAAAAATTAGTTTCTCCGGACAAATCTAGCAGTAGCCAACCCAAAACAACAACTTCGAAAATCTCTCTTAGCACAACCTTAGAAAGGTTTAATAAGACTAAAAAAGAAATCACCATCAAAGATCTCCATAGAGAAGTTAATAAAATTAAAGACGAAATCAGGTTTTTAAAATCTGAAAACCTAGAAATTCGCACACACCTCAGTCAAGTCCAAACTCAAACACTCATTCAAAACAATGATGAAGACAGTAGTTCTTCTTCAAGTCATAATTCAGACCCTCAGATTGAAGAAAATTCAACACATGATTTAATATTAGGTCTTTTAGACAAAATAAGAATCCAGAAATGGTATTCTAAAATTAAGATAATAATCGAAGATTTTCATTTAGAAACAATTGTCTTGATTGACTCAGGTGCATACTTGAATTGTATTCAAGAAGGGTTAATTCCTACTAAGTACTTTCATAAGTCAACTGAAATACTTAGTGCTGCAAACCAATCACCAATGCAATTAAAATATGAAATCTCTAAAGCCCATGTCTGTCAAGACAATGTTTGTTTCAAAACCCCATTTGTTTTAATAAAAAACATTTCAGACCCAGTCATCCTATGTCTTCCTTTCATAGCCTTTTTATATCCTTTTAAGGTTCGTCATAATTGGATTACCACAAAAAAATTAGGTCAAAAAATCACATTTGAGTTCTGCACCGAAACAGATCTCAAAAAATTAAAACAGCTTCAGAAAAACAGTGTTTCACGATTCCTCAATTTGATTACACATAAATCACAACAAATTAAATTCTTAAAGGAAGAAACTAATCACAGAAGAATTGAAGAACATCGAAAAAATAAAAGTTTGTTAGAAACTATTAATAAATTTCAAAAGAAACTTGTTAATGAAATTTGTTCAGATATTACCAACGCCTTTTGGCATCGCAAACAACATATTGTTAAACTCCCTTATATCAAGGAGTTTAATGAATCAAAAATCCCAACCCGGGCCAGACCCATTCAAATGAGTCAAGAAGTTATGGAATTTTGCAAAACAGAAATCCAAGAACTTCTTAATAAAGGAATTATCCGAAAAAGCAAATCACCATGGTCTTGCCCAGCTTTTTATGTTTAGAAAAATGCAGAATTAGAAAGAAGGACTCCCAGATTAGTTATTAACTACAAACCTTTGAATGAAGTCTTGGAATGGATTAGGTATCCAATCCCCAACAAAAGAGATTTAATAAAGAGATTTTCTCAAGCAGTTATTTTTTCAAAATTTGATATGAAATCAGGCTTTTGGCAAATTCAAATTCATGAAAATGATAAATACAAAACAGCTTTTGTAACACATTTCGGTCATTATGAATGGAATGTAATGCCTTTCGGCCTCAAGAATGCTCCCAGTGAATTTCAAAATATCAAGAATGGGATTTTTAATCAATACAGCCATTTTTCAATTGTTTATATTGATGATGTTCTCATTTTCTCAAAGTCTGTAGACGAACATTGGAAACACTTGCATATGTTTGCCAAACTAATTAAGTCCAACGGATTAGTTGTTTCAGCAACCAAAATTAAGTTGTTTCAAACCAACATTAGATTTTTAAGATATAATATTCATCAGTCTACCATTTAGTCAATAGATCGTGTCATCCAATTTGCTGATAAATTTCCTGACTAAATTACTGACAAAACCCAGTTACAAAGATTCCTTGGATCATTAAATTATGTCTCAGAATTTTATCCTTATCTTCGTCAACAATGTAAACCTTTGTTTGATCGTCTTAAAGGTAGTCCTCCAGCGTGGTCTTCCACTCATACATCTATTGTCAAACAGATTAAAACACATGTTAAGACTTTGCCCTGTCTTGGCATTCCAACTCCCAACTCGTTTAAAATAGTTGAAACCGATGCATCTGATATTGGTTATGGAGGTATCCTCAAGCAAAAAAATTCTTCCGGATCTCCTGAACAAATTGTTCGTTTCCATTCAGGAGTATGGAATCCAGCACAAAGTAATTATAGTACTATTAAGAAAGAGATATTATCTATTGTACTATGCATTAGCAAATTTCAAGATGATTTATTAAATCAAAAATTTCTTGTTAGAGTTCATTGCAAATCTGCAAAACATGTTTTACAAAAAGATGTTCAAAACATTGCATCAAAGCAAATTTTTGCACGGTGGCAAGCCATATTAAGCATTTTTTATTTCGATATTGCATACATTAAAGGCAGCCACAATTGCATTCCAGATTTCTTAACCAAAGAATTTTTGCAGGGGAAAAATGTCAGGTCTTAATCAAAGAAGGCTTCCTGCCACCTTACCACCAGTAAAACAAGAACCTATTCCCGGTTCTTCATCGGCCTTGGCCATCACTAACTGTTTTACTCCCTTTGGTTCTACCGTAGGGAATTTCAGACCAAACTACCAACAACCCCGACCAAATTACCAAACGGCATTAGTCAGCCAATATGACCCATACTCATCGATGCCTCATCCATCATCTTCCCAATCAACTAGCTACACCAAAACATCATCTTATGTTAAGAAAAACCCAATGGAATACCTTTTCAACATCCCCTCCAATATTCAACAAAACCAAAAACCAGATAAAATAGCCAAAACTGTGTTTCCATCCAACCTCTATTATAAACCCACATAATCATACAAAAACCTTAAATATTACCAAGCCATTTTAATGGAAACAGAATCCGTTGGCATCAAACCAATCTTCAGTAGAACCCATGAAAACAAAATTCTCTACCATTCCCTTTATATAGGAAAGTTTGTAACTGAACAAGAATGGGGACTCCCCCTCTACCTTACCAAAATTCTCCATACACAACATATTCATCTCAACCACAACAAATATGATTATTTTGATTACATTCAAGCCTGGACCAATATCTATCTTCATCAAACAGAAGACTTTAGTCATTCATGGTTTATAACCTTTGACAGAAATTTCAAGTTCAGTTTTCCAGCTTGGTTTCCAAGACGGTGGTCTACTCAAGGCCCAACAGCCAGTCTTGTCCCTGAAGACCTCATGCAAGTTCTTTCATCTGGTTTCCAGAAAAAATTTAATCGCAATCGTTTCGATGATAGAATTACATTACTTGCTTTATTTATGGCAAAATATAAAGTCCCTTGGATTATGCAATGGAAATATGAAATTGAAACAGGAGAGATCTATAGATCAAGATTCGTCAAATGGTGGGATAAGTTTGATAGGAAAAAAATCATTGATTTAGTCATTGCCGAGTTTTCTGTTGATCCAGTCCTAATACCAACAACAATTTCAGCTCATTCAACAAAGGCATTGCCTACAGTTCGCATTGCCTACAGTTTCAGATCAATCCCTGTTTAGACATTAGTCCATTTTCATCACTCAAAGGAATTTCCAAATCATCCAAGTCTACCAGTTCAAAGAAGAAAGAAAAATCTTCCCAGCTCAAGGACTTAGCCCAGCAGCTTATGGTAGAAGCAGCTCTGCTACATGAAGAAGACTCAGATTTTGACAATTCAGATGCATCGTCTACTCAGCACCCAGCCAGCTCAGCAAAACAAGAATACTATCAGAACTCCCAAGACCTGTTTGAATTTTAAATACATGTAATCATTTCAAATTTTACCCATGTAAATCCTACAATAGCAGCCATATGATTCTATCACCATCAGCAGCACCTCCAGTAACAGGAATCATTTTGACAAGGTACTATTCATAAATAGTAAAATTATTTTTACTATTCATCCATCAGGCTGCGTGTTTCTACAGTCAGTCGACAACATCTTTCTTTCCCATCAGCCTTTCGGCTCATTTCCAGCTATCAGCACATGCAATCCGGGATTCCTGCCTCAATCATGCAGGGCTCTTTCGCCTATATCTTCAAACCTCATTCTTAGAAGAAAGCATCCGCAATTTTTGCAAAAACTCTTCTGCGTATTCTCAAAGAATAGAGAACATATATCCAATCAAATTATTGTAATATATTATGCCAAGGATGCCTGCGAGCACCATTTCCATTATCACTCATTGTCAATAGACAAAGTGCTTGTAAGTATATTTGAATTTCAATAAATCTATTTTGAATCCTACCCGCATCATTAATTTGAATTCATTATTGTCATTATGTTAAATATTTTCATCAATATGAGTTTTGAAGGTTTGAATTTATTCATCGCCATTGGATCATTTATCCTTATCATCAGTTCATTGTTTATAACTATCTTGGCTTTAGTATTGACATTCGTCTTCATTCCTATAGAGTACTTTGATCTGCAAGTAAATTCATTAATCATTTCCTCTAGTTTAATCCTTATCATGTTTTTCATCGTCATGTTGACTTCCGCCCCCATTTGGTATACACACACACACACACACACACACACACACACACACACACTATAAAAAGGAAATGACCCACACACACACACACACACACACACACACACACACACACACACACACTATAAAAAGGAAATGACCCACTCACCTGAAGTTCGTGCTATAACTCTCTAGCACGAATATCGAGGCATCACGAATGATCGTCGCCTAGAACAAATATCAAATCACATCTCAGAATTCTTATCGATAGAACATGTAACTTACATAAAAACACATTCGCAAAGACGTTCTAGAATGATTTGAAACCCATTGACCAAAAGTTAACCGTCGGTCGAAGGTCGACGGTAGGGTTCACAACCCTACGTAACTTGATCCGGAAGATCCGCACCTTGGATTTCCAATCCGTAATTTCCCAAAGGTTTCAATAAGCTTCTAGAACAACATCCTAAAGTTTCGGAACAATCCAACAATCGGATCTCCGCCAATCGCTAAAATTAAGTGGCGGCCGACGTTTAGATTTACAAACTTAGAAAATCCATCCGGGAAGATCCGTACGTCAGATTCCCAATCTGTCAGTTCCTAATATCCTTAAATATTATGTACTATTATGTATTAAAGTGTGGTGATGATCCAATGGTCGAATGGTCGAATCATATAATAATCAAGTGGTGGCCTTTAATGGAAATATAACCAAACAACGGAGTCAATCAGATGTCTAATATGGAATTGGGGCACCCATTTTAGCCTAGGGAGGTCAAGTGGTGTATCTGCCCACGCGGCGGCCGGCTACCCCGACTCGCCAGAAAATGCAACTATTTCCAAAAATTACCAAATTTCATAGAAATGTAGATCTCGGTGAGTGGAGTAAGTTTCTTACCTGGGCCGAAGTCCAATTCGGCCGTGAAATGCCTGAATTTTCCCATGAACCGCCGGAACCCTAGAATTGGGTGCTTCTTGATTCGTCCTCAAATCAACTCTGACGCTCCAACCAATGATTGGGCATTGTTCCTGAGCTCAAGGGAAGTTGTTTGGTGGTGGATATCGACGGGAAAGGTTGCAGAAAATGGCGAATTGCCGCCGGATGTGCCCCCTCCTTTCTTCCCTCCTAAAACTTTTCTCCCCCGTTGCCATTAGGCAGCTTCTCTTTTCTTTTTTTTAGCCACTCACATGGCTTCCTTGCCTTTAGTCTGATTGGTCCCCTCTTCCTCCTTTAATTCTAATTGGGCAGCCCCCAATCCCTCATTTCTCTCATCTTCTTTCCACCTCAGCCACACACATGGCACAAGATGACGCTCCAACAAAAATCAACGCCTTTGCCTCAAGGGCATTTTCGTAATTTCACAGAATGATAGGTTTTTGTGCGAACACATCAATTAAGCGATGTAACAGAAGGTAGGAATGGTGGTACATTGCTTATCCCACATGTGCGTAACAAACGCACAAAGATCCAATGAGTGATCAACTAATTTGCCAAAAACATCCAAATCAAATCCCAACTCCTTGGTAATAAATCAAACACTCTATTTGATTTCCATCAGTTATTGTTAAAAATATTATCTATTCGTTTTTTTCCTGTGACATTTAAAAATATATTTACTCATTTATAGCTGCACTATCATTAATTGGTGTCTTACATCGTTCTTAGCTTAACATTTATTCTTTTTGTAATTTTTAGATTTTTAAGAAAGTATTAATAACTCTAAATTAATGATTAGTTACTACTTAAAAAAAAAAACTATCAATGTTTCCCAATGAATCATAAAATTTGTATAATACAATGAAATTGTTGCCTTCAATGATACAATTGCAACACAGGCTCAGAATTGATTCAAATTTGTTATCGATAAAATCTGATATAAATCTTTCAAATACATTGTCAAACACTGCATTAGCATAAATCCCTTCATATTCAAATTACTTTTTAAATTTTTCTCTTTTACTAAAGATTATTCAAAATACCATGTTCTATGGTTCAACTACATATATTATTGTTCTTGAATCGCAATTTTACAGGGCTACACTTTCGTTTTTCATACGGTTAATATTAACATTAAACTATAACATAGAAATATCTATATAAATGCAATTTTAAACTAATTAAAGAGTACACTTTCTAATCTGCACTTTTAAAACTTTACAAAATCCCTATTATTAATCTTTTCCTTTGTCAATAAAATTGCAACAACTAATTTTCGTTCTTAAATGAATGTACAAAGTATCCTTGGTCCTTGAAGATGAAACGAATGAAATTAATGCTCTCATCATTGGCAAATCAGGCGAAAAAGTGTTTGGCACAGCCTGTAAAGATTTGGTGTTCAATCAAAGATCAGCAAATCAAAAGCAATTGCCAAGTGAGTTTCTGAGACTTATAGGATAAAGAAAAGTTTTTCACCTCCGTCGGAAGCAGAAGAAATACGATGAATTCAAACGATTCCTCATCTACAACGTTTCTAAAGACACAACAATCCAGCCAGCAACTCCGCAGTCCATTAGCAGGGAAATTACAATGTCTTCAACAACTGTTTCATCTTCCACTACGCCTCCTGAAATAACTGGAGAATCACATAAAAGACAAAGGAAATTAATCAGGAGAACGCTTTTTACGACTGGTGAAAAATGATTATATTCTACTTAACAACGTTTTTTTTTCTACATCTCAGATTAATCTCAGTCTAATCTAAATATACTTTCCAACGTTTTTAATATGTTTAAAGAAGTGAGGCAGAAGAAATCTCTGAAGCGGATGTGCAAGATTTTGATCAAGTTCCAATCAACTTATTGAAGAAAAAAATCACCCTTAATTGGTGGAAAAAGGGACCCTGCCACAAAAGAAAAACTAGGTAACTCCATTTTGTTCCTCTTTCTTCCACGCTGTAAATCTATTGATATACAAAACTTATTCCATGTGTGTTAACATTTCTTTTTGTTCCCCTTTACACAAACTCTTTTATCCACAATCACCACTGCAAGGAAAAAACTTTTGCTATTGTGTAACAACCCGTCCCTAATTTTACAATTTTATTAATTTTAAAATAATGAATTGACAAAAATGCCCCTAGAGGCGAGATTGTTGACTCTTGTTGACCATCATTTCATGACGTGTATGAGTTATTATTCTACCGTATTTTCTAGGTACTCGACGGTATGAATGCGTAGGCGCAAGTAGAATCGAAATCGAAGTTACGATGGAGATTTTACAGAACTACGAATCCAAAAGATACTTTTGTAAAAATTACAATTTTATATATATTTTTCATAATTATTATATTATTATTTTAATATTTCCTGGTGAGATTTTTGTGGCCCGTGGGGCCCACACCTAAACTCTCATCTCCTATCTTGCCCCGTGGCACCTTGTCTCCTACACATTGGGACTCCATCTTCCGCTCTTTCATCTCTCTCAACTCTTTCTCTAAAAAACTCTCTCTTAGCTCTCTTTCTCTCCCCTATGTGCCACCACTTCTCCGACGAGCCTCACCAGAACACCACCACTCACCATGTCGGCTAGCCACACCACCATCACCCCCAGCTCGCCCCATCTCTCTTCCCGAGCATAGAAACTCAAACAACTCTGATACCAAACTGACACACCTCGACCCAGAATGCCCACCTGGACTCTGAGTTGAGCTGTGTTGGTCCACTCCGGAATGTGACGAAGCCATAAAGTGTAGTGATGTGGAAAATATGAATAAATTTAAACCTAAGAGTGACTAAATGCAAAAGTGCGGATGTGAGAGGGAATGAAACCCATTTCACATGTGATGTCTGAGCATAAGTAAAGTACAGTAAAATTTGAATAAGAATTGTATCATCGGAAGTAGTCTCCTGTATCAACTTTTGCCAGAAATCCTCGTCAACACAAGAGCTCGGCCACTAAAACCTAGAGGGGCAAAAAACAAGGGTGAGTGGGCCTAAAAATAAAGCTTTGTAAAACCTTCTTCAAAAATGTAATAACCCTTCGCCGTAAAACAAGTATAGTTTCCATAAATAGCACACTACGTATAGTATGAAAATACTTACCGTAAACAGTAATATCTCAACAATACAATACTTCACTATATTTACGTAAATGATTTCATTTCTAGGTGAAACGCATTTTAAAGATCTTCGATGCCCACGAGGCGAGTTCGACCTAGCGACATGATTTGCTTTTGTGAGTCAGTATTTGCTTTTCAATGTCATATATTTATTTAGTTTTCATTTCTATATTTAATAACGAATTTTCTACGTTACGCTTAGATTAGATTAACGTTTATAAAAATTAGCACATTGACGTAATTTATGAAATTATGCTACGTCCTACAGGATGCACAAGTATGAGTATTATTATGGGATGCCTTAATTATATTTACGGCCATGAATAATATGATGTTGACTAGTATTATCGAATTAACGTTGCGTGATCATATTTACATTATCTGCTCATCGTGTGCTACACTGGTGTTAGAACTCGCCCATGCCAGGGCTTGTCTTCACGTGTATGTTCACATCGCACCATATGTTCACTTGGGATCCATTGTAGGTGCCAGTCATGTCCTAGATTGCTATAGGAAATTAGGACTCGTATGTCATGCGCATAGTGCCAGTTTTCAAGTGATTGTATTACTAAAGTGTAAATCATTATTACACCCAGTCTTATTCATGGCAGAATATCTTTGCATGAACTCGTGTGTCAGCATATGTCGATGAGCATTCGATATGATATGTTCATTTATGCGAGATATTGTGATTACTAGATATTAGGTGTTTATTTACGAAATATTGTGAAGTACTGTATTCTCGAGATATTACTGTTTACAGTAAGTATTTTCATACTATACGTAGTATGCTATTTTTGGAAACTATACTTGTTTTACAGTGAAAGGTTATTACGTTTTCGAAAAAGGTTTTACAAAGTTTATTTTTAGGCCCACTCACCCTTATTTTTCGCCCCTTCAGATTTTTGGCCGAGCTCTTGTGTCAATGAGGATTTCTAGAAAAATTTGATATAGGAGACTACTACCGATGATATAATTCTTATTCAAATTTTACTGTACTTATGCTCTGACATCACGTGTGAAATGGGTTCATTCCCGCTGACATGTGCACTCTTGCATTTAGTCACTTTTAGGTTTAAATTTATTCATATTTTCCACATCACTAAACTTTATGGCTTCGTCACCTTCCGGTGTCGACCAGCATAGCCCGACTCGGAGTCCAGATGGACATTCCAAGTTGGGGTGTGTCATGATGCACCAAACTGTATTGTCATCCGTCGTAGAAAACTGAACAGTGTTCCTTCATATTTTTTGCATGTAAATAGGCCGTCATAACATGAATTTTTTTGCATATAAACAATGTAAAGTTGTGAATGACAATGAATGATGTATTGGATTACTTATGTTGTAAGCCACATGTTTATCGAGTAGTTAACGACATAAGTAATCTGATAGTCCTAGTGAAATAAGGATTATGGAGTCTTAACCTTTGCAATTGACCTAAAGAAATCTGATGGATTTCGCTACAAAGATATAGTATCATGGTGGGACTTAAACACTTAAGTGATAGGGTTTGATTTTCACAACCAATAATAGGCCGGCTGTGATTAAACCCTAATGATATAAATACTATGGTTAAGTCCCTGCTTCCATACGCTCAATCTCTCAAAATATGCTAAACCCTATTCACAGCAGAGAGATATTTTGAAGTACTGGAAGTAGAAGACGACCTAGAACTCCGCAATGTCTTCCATATTCTACAGATAAGTTCAATATAATTAGTTAGTCTCTATTTCATATTGATTTGATTTATTCGTGATCCTAATGTCTTGTTGTTGTGATTTTAGAATATGTTTTACATGTGGTATCAGAGCTGCACAACAAGCTTAGGGTCCGACATAAAGGTATAAGCAAATTTGTTTATTGAAGTTGATTCACATACTAAAGAAAATTTGCTTATCATTTTGGTTGGATGCCTTCTATTGTTCCATCTCATGAAAATTTGTTTTGATGCTTCCGCAATTTTTTGTTGGTATGCAATCATTTTCGTGGTTAATAATATATGGATTGGTCTGGGGGTGACGATGCATACTGCTGCCTTTAAAGTTCTCATGAAATTTAATTATTTAATTTTCTTGTTGGCTCTCATTTAATTATTAAGAGTGGGTTTGTTTTGGTTCGACTAATCGCACTCTTGTGATATGATTCTGGGGTTTTTCTTGCTTCCGCGTTTTTTCTTCTTGTAGGGATATGTTAACCTTGTATTGCGGAGAAGATCGTGTCATCTATGTTGTGTTTTCTGCAAATTTTTTCTTGCAATTTTTTTTTATTTTTTTATCACGTTTACCTGGGCATCAAGATAAACTGAAATTAGGTACACAACTCCAACTAGGTTTGTTGTATGCGACTTTATGGACTCCTATTTGATAATTATGAATTAATAATTAATAAATATATATATATATCAAGGTCCGGTGAACGACGACCTAATCTTATCTTGGGTAATATTTTGATTTATTATATAATTTTCTGATTATTAATTTAGTTGATAAATATTACCGGTTCCTTTTTTGTTATTTAAAAAAAAAAAAAAAAAAGGGTTAAAACATGTGAACAGTAAATGGTTTCTCCCTCGCATGAGGGTTGCTGTTCATCAATGCCCAGCTTACACCAACCTCCTTCAATCACTGTAATGCTAGAATTGAAGCTTGAAATTTTGAGGTATTCCCGCGAAGGTATGAAGAAACTGCTTCTCATAAATTATTGCAATTTGGTTGAATTGAAATTAAGCTTTTGGTTTCAACTGAATTGATTTTGTGATATTATAATTGAGAAGTTGAAAACTATCTTGTTGTTTCTCAGCAAATATAGTGTTTTCATTTGGGATTAATTCAATTTTGCATTTTTTCGATTCTTATACTTATAGTGCATATGCAAATGAATAAGTAAGTTTTGGTTCTTGGTTATTCTCTGTGAAATGATAGTCGCTTCTATTATTGCAGTGAATATTACTTTTAGTATTCTATATAACTGATGTAATTTTCATAAGGAAAACCATTCATGTCAACAACCTGGGCTTAATAGACTTTCATAACTCCAAATATTATGAAATTTTGTCATGTTGTAATATCGAATGGATTGTAGATGCTGGAATTATTTCCATTTTTTGGATAAGAAATGGATTTATGGTAAATTTTTAAGTGTGATACCATGTTGCTGGTAGTCTGCAGACTTCTGCAGAATAGTGTGTTTGTAATATTATTTTGATATATTTATGTAATTGATAAATTCAAGAAATTTTAGTATGATATACATTGAGATATTTATTTCAAATCTGGAAATTTTCACGAGCATTGGTTTGAAAATGAATTATTAGTGAATTTTTAATCTCGAGGCTGTACTGCAGAATTATGCAGTTTCTGCAGCACATTCCATTTCGATTTTATTTTTAGCCCGCTTTTAAAATCGAACAAATTATGGAATTTTGGGGGACTGTAAATTTATATTTCTACTTCATTTCTGAAAATTTTCATGCACATTGGAGGAAGATTGAAATTTTGGTGAATTATTTAGTCTTGGGTATGTTTTGCAGAATTTCTGTTGTTTCAGCAGCACAACTTATTTCGAATTTGTTTTTAGTACACTTGTAAAATCTCAAAAATTATGAAATTTTGGGACATAACAGATTTTTATGTTTACTTTATGTTTGAAAATTCTGATGCATATCAGATGAACAATGAATATTTGGTAAATTTGTAATCTCAGGTATGTACTGAACATTTTCTGCTGTTTCTGCAGCACCTCTCTTTTCGAATTCATTTTTGGCTCACTTACAAGATTTTAAAAATCATGAAATTTGACGAAATAGTAGTCATATATGTCTAGTTCATACTTGAAATTTTTCATGACAATCTAAAGAGAATTGAGTTTTTAGTGAATTTGCAAACTAAAGTAGTACTGTTGAATTTTGGTACTTCAAAACTAGTTTTGTTATGTGATATTGTTTCACTGATTTGTGCACATCTATTGGTACCGACTATTATACAAGGTTATGGTTCCAATATGTCCTTATTTTATGCAAATTCTCAATACTAATGAATTTTATATAGACAACACTGATTAAATTTTGATTTAAAAATGTATTGGTTTGTTTTGATTAAACCAATGTTTTGTTTGGTCATCAATTCTGATTATGATGATTGTCTTTTGAGCGAAAATTGGAAAGTGGCATCAGTTTACTAATTGATCATTTTGGTCCCTATCGAATAACTGAATAACCATGTTTCCTCTTCCGAGAACTCTATTGTTCAATGTCAATAACGACATACTTCTGTGTCTGATTGAATCTTTTGAGAATCATTGAATATCCAACAAAACAGTTATATAATACTGTTCTAAAGGATTATTTTGGAAAATCAAAATTCTAATTTATATGGTGAATACTTTTGTCCCAATGGGAATTTCAGGAAATCACTCACCAATTATAAATTAGTATTCTAGCAAATCATAAAGTACTTCTAACATATTTTCATCTGGCCAAAGTTGTTGAAGCTATATGTATTTTGTGTATTTTATGTTTTGGCTAGCTATGTATGTATTTTCTTTGCATGATTGGTTTCTGCCCAAAGGTGTAACAATCATGCAATTTGGAGTTTGTTCGATCCCCCACAACTCGACTACTTCCATGATGAATCTTGCAAATTCGAGAATGAGTAGGTAAATTTGCCAATTTTTTACCTTAATTTTCTGTGAGTTCTAAATTGGATTAAAATTATTGTTGAAAATTGATGTTGTTGAGATATCTATGTGTTACTTTAATTCTACTTTGTTTTAGAATTAAAACATAAATTTTGAGTTTGGATTCTCTTATTAGGTTTCATTTTAATTTATGACATAATCTTTAACACATATGTGAGTCTTCTCTCATACACTAAAATAAATTTTGTAGCAATTGGTTTATCTAATCACTTGTCACTTTTAGATCGATTAATAATGTTGAGATGTTGTTCCTTATATAAGCCTAATTTTGATACATATAGATTGGTTTATTATGTCCAAACCAACTATTTTGTGACTCAACAAATTTGTTTAAGAAATTTTTATGTTTTGGGCATATTAAAGGTTATTTATCTAATGAAATGATCTTGAATTTATTTAAGAAATTTTGGTGTTTTGAGCATATTAAAGATTGTAAATTGGTTTTATTTAAATTATGATTAATTCTGAAATAATCCAATGTTTTGAATCTTTTGTCTATAAGTAGTAATCTCAATCAAAAACTAGAATGGTTGCCAAAGGGGAAATAAGACTAACCATTTTTGTATATGAATGACAAAATATTTAGTGATGTTTTTTGTAGAAATTGTATAAATATGAACACTGTTGTGTAAAAAATATTCACTGCATTTTGTATGCATAGTCTTCATTGTCTTTGTCTAAATAGTCTTCATTTGAATCTCTATGTATTTATATCTTTAAAACATAATATACCATAGAATTTTCAACCTCGCAACAAGGTGCGGGTATAGTTTTCTAGTTAATTCTAAACAGATCGCTAAGTCTGACAAAATTCAAAACCTTAGGAGATAGAAGAACCGTCACGTAAAAGAGCTCCACACAGCTGCTGCTCTCACTTATATCTATGCCTCATCTTTCAACGCTTTCTCTTGAACCTCCTCATCCTCTTCTTCTTCCACTTGCCTCTCATGGTAGCGAAGTGAGACTGAAAACACTTACGCTCTTTGTTGGAGGTCCTCCGATGAGAACCGGTGGATTGGAATTGGGAGATGTGTTATGGGAGTCGTTATGTAGGTTGTGAATGAAACACCCTATGAACAAACTAGTTAAACAAAAAAAAGTTATTATTTGAGGTGAGAGATGTCAAAGGATAGAAGGACGAGAAAATTGGGTTGTTTAAATAAAAAAGGTTAGGGAGACCAAATTCCTAAACCAAATTTTGTAAACCAAACGCTGTGGTTGTAATTTATTGGATTATTACTGAAGTGTTGATCAACATACTTATTTCTTATTGATGATACATCATTTATTTGTAAATTTTGTTTAAAAATTTGGTATCTCTAGCATTATCCAAATAAAAAAAGGTAATTTAGCCAAAAATCAATAAAAACTTTACTATTTAACCATATATCAATGACATATTTTTATTTTGGACTTAATCAATGATACATTTTTATTGTTTAGGCATAGTTCAATGATGAATGTCACATTGGCTTTAAGTGATTATAAATACTCAGAATTTGACTTTTCTATCCATCTTTCCTCATCTCTCTTTATATTTTAACACACGCTATGTCTAACCAGCCCTTAACTATCTCTTATTCGTTGTCTTTTCTTTCTCTCTCTAACACTGCAATGAAGTGTTTGAATCCATAAAACTTTTGAATATCAATGAACAATCACAGAACAGGAAACAGACACTACAACACATTATCTGAATCCACATAAACTATTTGAATATCAATGCATAATCACAGAACATGAAACAGACATTGCGATGTAATGTCTGAATCCACAAAATAGGTTATAGACACTGTAACGCAGTGTCAGAATCACCTAAACTTTTGAATATCAAAGAACAATCACAGAACAAGAAACAAACACTGCAACGTAATGTCTGAATCCACGAAAACTATTTGAATATCAATGCACAATCACAAAACATAGGCAGACACTGTAATAAAGTGTTTGAATCCACATAATAAGAAACAGAAATTGCAACCTGAATCACAAACTTTTGAATATCAATGTAAAATTATAGAACAGGAAATAAACACTGCAATATAGCGTCTGAATCGACAAAACTTTTTGAATATCCATGTGTAATCGTAGAACAGAAAACAAACATTGCAACGCAATGTCTGAATCCACAAAGATTAAAATTTGAAATAAAGCACATAACCTAAGAAAAAGAGCACGAGGAGTGGCGATTAAACTAAACGACATAACCACCATGAATAAACATACACAGAGCCAACAAATATACCCAAGCAGACTATATCTGTGATATGCCCAAACCAATTTTAACATCCAAACAAGCTCAAATTCAAAACCAAAAGGTGTAGTGAGCAAAATTACACCAAATCTCTCAAAACCACAAATCAAATAACTTAAAACATAAAAATTGAAGAATAAGAAGAAAATAGGAAGGAAAAAAATAACTTGATCGTGATTTCTCAGACGCAAGTGCGAATCGTTCATCGGAATCAGGGCAAAAGTATGAAATCGTTCGGAGCGGCACAAAGTTGACAAGATAGGTGTTGTGAGGCCGAAAGATGGAGGTTGAAGGTGGTGGAAGGCGATAGAGGTTGACGATGGTGGAAGGCAATGGAGGTTGAAGTCTAAGATTGTTTTACGGTTGCAAGGCGATGAAGGTTAAAGTCTGAGTGCGTTTTGCGCGGGTTACAATGAGAGAGATGAAGAGGTTGGGTGCTTTAAATGACAATGACATGAATTGTAATTTTTATTTTATTGAAGTGTTTAATGTAGCTTAAAATCTCATTGACCTATTTATAATTGAAATAAATTTGATTCACATATTGTCAATATCATAACATTTGATTGATTTTTATACAAAATCACCCATAAAAAATAGGGTAATGGTAAGGAGACCAAATTTCTAAACCAAATTTTGTAAACCAAATGATGTGGACATTGATAATTGGATTACTACTTAAGTGCGATTAACGTGGTTATTTCCTATTGGTGACACATCATTTGGTTTGAAAATTTAGTTTAAAAATTTGATCTCCCTAGCATTACCCTAAATAAATATCTCTCAATCTTAAAATATTTCTCAATTTTTTTAGTGTAAATATATCGTTGTATAAAAAAGGAATAGTAAATATTAGAGTTTGTTAAAATAAAGAGATAAGAAAATTACTAGACGATTAATAAATATTTTGTTTTTAGTTTCAATATTTAGTTTTATTCATTTTTTTTAGTTAAAAGTGAAAACTCTTTTGATAACTACTTTCACATTTCAAAAATAAAAATTGAAAGTCAAAATTTAAAACTTAAGAAAATAATTTTCTTTTTTGTTTTTGTTGTAGCCTATTTTATCTGACAAGGGTAAGAGGGCCGGCGGCAAGGAGAAGAGAGATTGAGAGAGAAGTGTTTGTAGAATTGTAAGGGAATGTGTGTGTTATCCTTCCTACATAATGCCTTTATTTATAGTAGTCAAGGAGAGAAGAAATTCCTTCATCCCCAAGGAATACAAATCTAATATAGGATTTAAACAATCACACTTTAACTAGGAAAGTTTACAACACTCCCCCTTGAGCTTGTAAATACTCAAGGTAGATTTAGCATCATGTAGAAGTTGAGGAAGTCGACTCGTCGGCACTGATTCTAAGGAACAACGCTTATTCTCAATAAGGTAGGAACTTGTATAAGTAAGTGAGTCTCACTAAAAAAAACCCTAAGGCTATGGCAAAAACCTAAGTATGGACAAAATCTATAATCTAAGGAAAAATGCGTGAGAAATGCAAAGTCAAAAGAAACGTCTACGGGACGTCATCAGGGATATGACCAGCCCAAGGTGGGTGCCTCGTTAAAACCTAGTTAGGTAGCAAAAACCCAGTGAAAAAATGCTCATAATCGTAGGGAAAAAGAGTACATTAAGATCAAGCAAGTATTCTTCAGGATACTCCCTTTGAGTTTGACACAATTTCAAAGAGAAATAGCAATGTTACAACTCAAAAAGTTTACGCATATCAATTCCTTGAACAAGCTTCTGAAACGTCATCTTCGGTAGTGATTTGGTGAAGAGGTCGACCAAATTGTTTTGTGAACGGATTTACGTGACTTCAATCTTCTGATGCTCTTGTTGTTGATGTGAAAAGAAGAACTTTGGCGCAATGTGCTTGGTGTTGTCTCCTCTGATATAACCCTTCGTGAGATGTTTGATGCATGCTGTGTTGTCTTCAAAGATCGTCGTCGGGACATCAACGGTAGGGTAAAGATCCCAAGAACTTCGAATATGGCTCACAACGGCTTTCAACCAAAAGCATTCCCGAGTTGCTTCATGTAAGGCGAGAATTTCAGCATGGTTATATGAAGTGGCAACTAAGGTTTGTTTAGTTGACCTCCAAGAGATTGCGGTGCCTCCAATGGTAAAGACATAACCTTTTTGAGAACGCGCCTTGTGCATATCAGACAAGTATCCAGTGTCAGCATAACCAATAAGGCGAGAATCTACTCGAGAAGCAGGGGTTGTGACATCACTCAAGGATCCGTAGGGATAGAACAAGCCCAAATTTGTAGTACCCTTAAGGTAACGGAAGATGTCTTTCACGCCAGTCTAGTGTCTACGTGTAAGTGGATTACTGTATCTTACCAAAAGATTAACAGCGAATGAGATGTTGGGTCTAGTGCATTGAGCTAAGTACAATAAACTGCCAATCGCACTTAGATAAGGAACTTTAGGCTCTAAAATTTCTTCATCATCCTCGTTCGGACGGAAGGGATCTCGTTTTGCATCCAGCGATCGAATGACCATAGGAGTACTCGAAGGCTTCGCTTTATCCTCATTAAAGCGGTGCAACACCTTCTGGGTGTGGTTCGATTGATGTACTAGGATTCCATCCGAATGGTGCTCTATCTCGAGACCGAGACAGTATCGAGTCATTCCTAGATATTTCATCTCAAATTTCAACTTCAGGTGCGCGGTAGTTCTCGCGAGCTCGTTAGGAGTTCCGATAAGGTTTATGTCATCAACATATACTGCAACAATCACAAATCTGGAATATGACTTCTTAATGAACACACAAGAGCGTGTTCTGAGGTTTGGAAATATTTATCAAGATCCCCATAAAGATACGCAGTTACTACGTCCATCAGTTGCATACTCAGTTTTTTGAAAACTACCAAACTAATAAGGTAGCGAAAAGTAATCACATCCATAATAGGTGAATAAGTTTAGTCATAGTCAATCCCAGGGCGTTGTGACGCACAATTTCGTTCTTCTCATTACGCTTCCGAATGAAAACCCACTTGTAGCCAACGGACTTCACATGTGGAGGAGTAGGAGCTACAGGTCCAAACACCTTACGTTTCGCAAGCGAATCGAGTTCGACTTGGATTGCTTGTTTCTAGTTTGATCAATTAGTTCTACGTCGACATTTATCAACGGAACGCGGTTCAATATCATCGCTCAACATGATCTTAGTAGCTACTGTAAATGCTTGATAGAAGCATATTTATGCGACTTTGTTATCTTATTTCTTTGCATTTACTTAGTTAATTTCCATTTATTATAGTGATTTAAGTTATTTTCGTATTATTGTAGGTCCAGTTGGTAAAGATGACAATAAATGGTCAAATGAAGCAGTTTTGGACTTGGATTGGATAGCATGCGTGGATAGCTTATGGGATGGACGTTTTTTGTGTTTGAATGGTGCTAGATATGTGCTAAAATCTAGAGGAATTAAAGTTGAGGCTTGGAAGACAATGAATCAGACAAGAAAAAGCTACTTTATCCAACCTTATCTTATCTAACCTTATCTTATCCTATCTTATCCAATCTTACCTTATCTCCAGCTGCAAAGAGAGAGTTTTTCAGAGTTCTTTCTATCCTTGTTTAGTTTTGATGTTTATTTAGATTGTTTTTTAGTTATGACGAACATGTGTAGCTAAGTTTCTTTTTAGCTAGAGGTGAATTCGAAGCCATAATCATATGTTTTATATAAATTGATTACATCCAGTTATTGTTTCATAAAACATGAATGCGATTTACTTATCTGCTTTATAAAGAACTTATTCTTGTATGTTTATTCAGGGTGCACACTTAGTTTACATGCAGGGATTTGATGCTAGAATATAAGGGAATTTCACCTAATCGTTATGAACTTATATTTGTAAGTAGTAAAAGTCACTAGTCATGATTGAGTTAAGTAAATCCTTGGCAGGAGTATCATGTTGTTTATAGTTACGAATGCTTTGTCAATGCTTATGATTTTCACGGAACTTAATGATCTTTAAGAGTATCTCTATCACGCGTTTCATAGTTAGGGAACTTGATAAGAATAATTTGATTGCGTCACTGAGTCCAATTCAATGAACCTAGGAAAATCTGAGTGTTAATTTGTGCAATTCACAGTTAATTTGGGGCATTGTCATTCATAGTTTATAGAAATAATAACTGGAAATCAATTTGTATGCATATGTTTCATGTGTGGAGAACGATCATCTAGCTAGCCTTTCACCTATATCTCGTACAAGACCTAATTCGTTTGCTGCAATTTACTTATTTTTGTTAAAATTCGTCCAAAAATCCTCCTCAGTTCTTATTTTGTGTTAGTCTAGCTTAGTTTTCAGTTTTTAAGTTTAATTTGTGTCGATTAGCATCCTTCCTAATCCCCGACCTAGAACGATCCCTACTTGCTTACACTACAATCGTCTAAATTATAGGGTTTAATTTGTGTGTTAGTTCTTACCACATCAATGCTAATGCATCCTCAACAATCATCTCATTTCTACGCCACACATCATCTAAGCTAGTATAATATACCGAAATCTCATGATTCTCAGGATGAGGATTCGTCTCTTCAAGGACGCTTCCATAATCTAGAATTTCCTCATGAGTTGGATAGAATGAGTAAGCAATAGTCGGATTCATGGTATGCTCTTTGGAACCTTGTGCCGTGGATTTCCTCTTTCGGGGGTGTGAATCCTTTGAACCAAGAGGTCTGCCACGTTTTTGTGTAGGGGCAGATGATTGGCTAGCCGTTAATGTACGTGGATCACCAAGATTGGTGTCCCAGGCATCCAGGAGGGAAGTTTGTCGTACATTTGGTACATTCATCTTTGCAGGCGTATCTGCAGCTGGAATTTGTGATCTTGTCACTCGCTCTAGATCGGTGAAAGCATCTAGCATGCTTTGAGCTATGCTCTGGAGATCTAATATACGTTGCACTTCAGTTTCAGATTGAGTGGTGCGGGGATCTAAATGAGAAAAAGTGGGGGTCGTCCACGATAATTCGCTTCGTTCTTCTGGAACGTTGACGTTCTTATTTCCCCCTAATAACGGGAAGACTGTCTCATAGAAGTAACAATCCACGAAATGAGCGGTAAACAGATCGCTTATCAAAGGTTCTAAGTAACGAATAATCAAAGGAGAATCATATCCGACATAGATTCCCATCCTTCGTTAAGGCCTCATTTTTTTACGTAAGGGCGGCGAGATCGACAGTTAGACCGCACAACCAAAAACGCGCATATGCAATATGTCGGGTTCGTATCCGGTAACCAACTGAATGACACTAAATGGTTGTGTCGCAACAAGCCTTAGGTGGACCAACTTTGCTGCGTGCAATATTGCATGGCCCCAAGCAACAATCGAGAGCTTGGTACGTATGACCAACGATCGAGCAATCATTTGTAAGCGCTTAATGAAAGCCTCTGCCAGGCCATTCTAGGTGTGAACATGGGGTACAGGATGTTCAACTTCAACCCCAACCGACATGCAATAGTCATCAAAAGTTTTAGATATGAATTCTCCAGCATTATCCAATCGAATAGATTTGATCGAATAATCCCTAGAAAAATAGGATACATATATATGTATATAAATATAATTCAAAACCATGCTCAATGTATCCAAAATCACATAAATATATGTATGACATGCTTATGCCATGCCCCATGCCTTATAATATCACAAATGTAAGCCAGGTGATGCAATTCAATATAACTCATATACTAGCTGAAGTCACCTGACGTCATCTATGCGACGAAATCTAGAGCTCATTTCAATCATCTCAATCTCATATCTCATCACATAATTCATCATGTACATACGTCACATATCTCATCATATCTCATCATGTATATACATATCTGCACACGACTCAGAACCACCTCACGTGGTCTGACCGACAAAAGTGGGTATAAAATAATACGCTCTAGTGCTACGATCACGTGAAGACTGTGCGATAAATCACGGTTCACCTACGAGTCAAACCCACTGAAAGTGGTCTATACGACATGACTGTGCACCTAATTTGGATCCAAGATGAGCGTGTGGTGCGGGAGGTGAACATCACGTGAAGGACTATGCCCCTAACTCTGGGCGGGAGCACTAATACTAGGGTGCAGATTAATGAGCTCAATACGCATCACAACATCACCAATTCATCTCATAACCATTACCAGCATGATATACTCACCTGTAGCTTACCTGGGCCTTCGCAGCACTATGCAACAATATGCATAATTATGATAATGTGTATGCTAAATATATAATACGAGCATGACATGGCATTTCAAATCTCATTTCCTTTAAAACACGTTTTCTGGGGAAAACGTCAAGTGTGTGTGTGTGTGTGTGTGTGTGTGTGTGTGTGTATATATATATATTGAAAACAAACCCACTCACTGGTATGTAGTCGGGTCGTAACCCCCACGTCTAGCCTGCTTACGCTCGTCCTCCGGATAAGTCTCGCCTATATGAGAAACAACTATATAGGCATCATTTAAAAGCACATAAACAACACTAGGCAATAACTTCTCATACATAGCTCAATTTTGGTATTTGAATATACCACCATGATTTACACAACGTCACGAACATCCCCATATTTTTAAAATAATTTTCCGACCACCCACGCACCAGCCAAGGCACGGCCAGACGCGCCCCCATGCGCGGCCACGTGCCATGCACACTCACGGCGTCAGTTAACGCCGTCAGGAATATTCCGTTAAAACCCAACGGTAACCGTCCAAACTAACTGACGGCGTTGGAATATTCTGTCACCTTCAACCTCAGAACTCCGGTGACCGTCGCCGTCGCCGGAAAACTGGAAAAACTTTAAAACCTTATATCTTCGCCGTTTCTCAACCAAACTTCACGATTCTTTCACCAAAATGAAGCTTAAAACATAAGGAAGAGAAATATACCACTTTGTAGTCCAAAACACGAAGGAATCTCGCTAGAGAATTTCCACAAAATCCGGCCAAACTTTGAATCCACGATCCCGACGTCCAAAACACTCCAACGATACACCCTGAGCCCCGTGACAACCTTCTAAAGCTCCTTGTGAGCTTGAAATCCCTTAAAAACCTCACAATAATTAGTGCATGAATAGTACCTCATTCGGGGTTAGGGTTTTCACGTGATTTCGAAGGTTTCCTTACCTGAAAATGGTACCAATCGATTCGCCTGAGCTTCACGAACACAATGGTGTGCTTAAATCCCTCGATCTGTCACATTTCAAAAGGTTTTGGATGTCGTCCGTACAAGGGAGAAGAGAGAGGGAGTGAGTCTATGTTCGAGAGAGAGAGTTTTGGTTTGTGTGTGTGTGGTCCAAAAGCCACCAATCACCATAAACCATTTCCCACTTCTAATTGGGTCCAATTAATTAGGTCTTAATTTAATTGGCCCAATTTCTTAACCCAAAATACAAACACTCACCTGACGCTCAAGGGTAATTCCGTCAATTCACATCAACTGTACAAAATTTCCGGGACGGGCTGTTACATGTTTGATGCCGAAAATTTCCACGTCAAATTCCTAAGCGCAGTGGTAGGAGCGTGCTGATAACGTGTTGTAGCCTATTTTATCTGACAAGGGTAAGAAGGCCGATGGCAAGGAGAAGAGAGATTGAGAGAGATGTGTTTGTAGAATTGTAGGGGAATGTGTGTGTTATCCCTCCTACATAGTGCCTTTATTTATAGTAGTCAAGGAGAGAAGAAATTCCTTCATCCCCAAGGAATACAAGTTGTAATAGAAAAGGATAACTAAAATCAAATCAAATCTAATCTAATATTTACACAATCATACTTTAACTAGGAAAGTTTACAACAGTTTTCAAATTTTAGTTTTAAGTTTTTAATTTTTGCAAATTATAGGGTCGTTTGATAAGTTTTTACTTTTTATATTTGGCAAACTAAAAATAAAATAATTATCAACTGACTCTAAATTAAACTGAAAATGAAATAGATATCAAACTGATTTTTCACTATTCACTAGCTACATTAACAAAAGGGTAAACTGCGGGTTGATCCCCTATACTATTACCTTAGTTGAAAGTGACCCCCTGAACTATTTTTTTAGTAAATTAACCCCCTGAACTATTTAAAATAAGCCAATTAACCCCTTGTCGTTAGATTTTGTCCACTATTCCGTCAAATTCAAGGGAAAATTAATCTTTTTATCATCAATTTTTACTTGTCAGTTATAACCATTAATAAAATAATGACAGGTAGACACAGAATAATTCAAAAACTTATAGCATAATAAGAAACATAAAGAAACCAAACGTTTGCATAACAGACAATTTCACATTGTTATTACACATCATTATGTGCCCACATATCATAATTTATTAGTGGTTACAAAGGACATGCAAGAATTGATGATGAAAATACTAATTTACCCTTGAATTTGACATAATTGTGGACGGAATCTGACGAAAAGGGGTTAATTGACTTATTTCAAATAGTTCAGAAGATTAATTTATCAAAAAAAAATAGTTTAAGAAGTCAGTTTTAACTGAACTAATAATTTAGAGGTCAAATGACAATTCACCCTTAACGAAAACCTTAGCAAAAACTGTTGAAAGTGCTCTTACACGATGTCACCTCCTTCCCACCACGTGCCGCGCCTACCCGCGCACTCCGCAAACCGCGAGCAAACATCATCCCCTACGCACTCCTCCACCTTCCATAAACACACTCTCTCTCTATATCAATCTCTCCCTAATTACACAGTTCCAAGTTCCAACAGTCCGCCAAATGGCCCGACTCCTCACTCAAACTCTCCATCTCCGTCACTCGCTCCTTCGCCGCCCGCTCCTCCCACCCTCCCTCACCCAAGCCCACCGCGCCCGCTCCTCCCGATCCGGCAAGGCCGAGTTAATCGAGATCGAGCTCGACCCCTCCACCTCGTCGTCGCCAAGTGATTCAGAGAAATTAATGCTCAAGAAACTGGACGACATCGTTCATACCATCGTCGTCCAGAGGGCCACGCCCGATTGGCTCCCCTTTGTCCCCGGCTCCTCGTTCTGGGTCCCACCTCGACGCGCCCCGTTGAAAGTGACCGACTTGGTTGGCAAATTGGCTGACCAGCTCACGGATGAAGAAACCCTCTCTGTGGCCACTGATCGTGGATGGCCTTGCTCCCAATTTTTCATCAATGGCGGTATGGGCAATTTCTTTTTCTTTGTTTTATGCATGTAGGAAGTGTGTTTAGTTTTTGGTGGAATTGCTGGTTATTATAAGGAATTGAACTGGGTTTTCAGTTCCAAGTTTGAGTGTGATTTTTTTTTTTTTGTAGTTGCAAATTGGTATTAATTAGTTTTTGTTTGATGGGGGTGGTGGCATTGCCTTTTTTTACAAGGTATTGAAGTGGCTTTTTAGTTTTTGTATATACAAAATGTTTTTAATTTGTTTTTGTTTGATGGGTTTGGTGGAATTGTTGGTTTTTATCAATGTATTAAAAGCGTGAGGCGTGGGCAAGGCATGCGAGGGATGGCCCAGCCTAGGCATGAGGCGTTCGCCTCACGGACCTAAAATTTTTAATATATACACTGAGCGTATTCATATATTACATTAAAAAAAAAAAGATTATTAATCAATAATCACCGTAAGCACGCACATATATTATACACACATATACACATATATATACATATATTATATTATATATATAAAATAGAGGATGAAAAGCACAATGAGCACATATATAACAATGCACGCAAACAGCACACACATCCATTAAATAAAAAAATAAAAATTAGAAAAAAAGGCAGAGAGATGATAGTGCAAGGAAGAGGTATGAGACAGTTAAAACCCTACCCAAAATTTGGGTTTGGGAGTAAAAAACAAATCCCCTGAGGCGTGCCTAGGCGGCTCCGGCGACGCCTTCCGGCGCCTTCCGCCCACTCCTGCAAAACAGAGGCGGCAACCCTCAAGCCCAGCCTCACAGGGCGCCTAGGCGAGCCTTTTAAAACATTGGTTTTTATCAATTGAAATGGGTTTTTAGTTTTGTTTTGTGGCAATTAATGGGACCTTTTGTGTTTGGATACCTTCAAGGGCTTCAATTGTAGCTTCATTGGTGAACATATTTGGGACATGATAGAAATGCTAAATGTTTCCGATATCCGTCATGAAATGTCTAATTTGATTATGGAAAGTTGACCTGGAAGAAAATGAAATGACATCTATGCTTTTGAATGGATGAGATGAGTGCTGTTTGCTTATTTTATCATCTTCCATGCTAGTTTTAAATGCAACGGACAACTATATAAACAAATGATTATTTGACTTTCATGTTTTAGCTCTTAATATATATTTTGGGTATAATCAGGTACTGGATCTGCAGAAACAAGGGAAGTGGATACAGAGGCAGAAGGATCAACAGAAATAGAGGTGGAGGTGGAGCTAAAGGTTTTAACTGATTCACAGAAGCCCTCTCGCTGTGAGGATGATTAAGGTTTTCTCATCTCTCTATCAGCCTGTTTGCTTGGGTGAGTTCCCTTACTTATGACAACCACTGATGCTCCTTTGCACGCATATCATGACCAAAATAGTGTTGTCATTGCCCCTTAGGATATGGATTTAACTTATCTCTGTTTAGGTTTAGGCTGTTAGTTTCGACCTTGGTGGTAAACCTGCTTGTTTGTATTGATATATTGTAATTAATATCTTCGGCAATTCTGTTTGTGTTCTGTTTCTGTATAGTTTGAAATAATAACACCCAACAACAGAAGGGAATGAAATATTAAATGTTGAGCATGTTGTATATGCATCCACGCAGTCACAACTTTATCCCCCAGATAAATGATCTTTATCTATAGAGTCTCATCGTGTATTCAGGTGTATGATCTTGTGGCTTCTCTCTCTCTTCTTGTCTAGTTTTGAATTTCTGTTTCTACGTGCTTTGCTACAACGTTCTGAGTTTGGATGATGGTGTGTGTGTCTGTGAACGGTTCCTTTAAACCTTTTCAAGGTTGAGACTAGACCAAGCTCGCTTGGCTTTGCTAAGTATCTCAAAGCTTCGAGAGAAGAAAATTTTGGGCTGTAAAGAGCCTAGCGAGCTAAGGGAAAACTACACCTATGCCCGTCACACTGTCTGGTGTCACTTTGCCACCTGAGAAAAACTTCTTTTGTGCCCCCTTGAAATTGAAAAAGTTGCAATTTCAGGCTTACCGTCCTATTTCATATTAGATTTTGTCATATGCCAAGCGCATCACCCTTTTGTGAGGGTACTTCTATGACTCATTATCTTCTCTTTCACCCATCTCGTTTCTTTTCTCTCTGCGCTTTCCTTTCTCTCTTCTGTCTCTCATCTCTGAACAAACACTTGGATAAGATCCAAACCTTTGTTGTGGGTATGAAAGTTGGTTTGCAGAATCTTCCCTTTCTCTCTCTCTCTCTCTCTCTCTCTTTTCGCACCTCAGAAACTTTCTTCCCAATAAAATTTAACCCCAAACCGCAAATTTCCTTTCAAGATCTGCATATGTTTTCTCCGTTCTCTCATCTCTCTCGTTGATTTATGGGCTTGCATGTTTCTGCCTTGTTCAGGGATGATACGCATCAACTCTAAAATTCTTAGTTTATCATTTGCTAGATGAAATTTCCATACATGCGTTTGTCATCGTCTTTACAGTTTCAGGTCTTTATTAGAAATGGATTACACTCATGTGTATCAACTGAATAATGGCCCCTGAGTTGGAAATCAGTCATCCTGGTTTATGTATTGTGGACAGAGGATCAATCTTCTACCTTGTGCTTGTGATTCAGAGTATGCAAAAGTGAAGAAGCCATCTTTTAGTTGTTTGGCAGAACCATATTGGACACGCGTGGCCAGAGCGGGACACAATGGTGTGTTCGGGTTTGGGTGGTGGAGATGATGGAAGCGTCATATGAAATTAGTGTTGTAAAATGGAGACGGGATGTTGAGGATTCTTGTTCTCATGTATAAATAGCATTTATTTTGTGTCGTAGCCAGATTTCATAAAACCAAAATTTTGAACTGTGTGATCAAGTTAGTCTCAGTTCAACTAAAGTCAAACTCATCAATGGTTAAAATTGTTTGTAAGTTTGAGAACTCTACTAACTGTTCAGGCCCGCTTAATAGCCATTTCGTTTTTAATTTTTAGTTGTTTCTTTTTTATTAGAAATAAAGAGGAAATACAAAGAAGAAAGAGGAGGGAGGTAGGAAGGATGCGAGCGCACAATTTTAAGTATGTTTTATTTTCTAATTTTTTATTTTCAATTTTTTAACACATAATAGGAGCATAAATGTCAAGCGGAGTACCAAGGTGCTCAGCTCAAACAACAACAAAGTCATATCTCACTAAGTAGAGTCGGTTATATGAATTCAAGAACGTCATTGCGCTTGGTTTTGTGCCATGTTTTTTTGTTAGATTCAAGTAGTTCAAGTCTTTTCTTAGAGTTTCTGTTCAAGTTTTTCTAAGTCTTACTCTACCCGTGTGGCCTTGAGTCTCAGTCTTGATTCGAGCAGACAAACATAACCTTTGGTGTGTTCGTTATGTGGCATGTGAGCTAAGGTTTGCATAGAAATTACATTTAAATTTAAACTTTTTATGGGCAGTCTTGTGTTCTTGGTAGCCATAAAAATATATTTTCCAAATGGGTTAATTAGCAAAATTTTGGGAGGAGTTCAAAAAGATCCATCTCTAATTTTGTTCTCTATCCACCTTTTAAGGTATAAATTCTCCTAAGAGCTCTTAAATTTGACAAGATAAAAATTATTTGTAGTGGCTTTTTATCATTATTGATTATGGTCATTAGAGAGCTTTTAAAATAACTTTTGATTTTTTTTAGCTAAATTTTCTCTAAGGGAATTATTATTAACATTCCAAAAATCTCATTTAGCACTCCAAACTTTCTATAATTAGAACGAAAAATACACTTATGAGGACTGTATAATGAGATTTTTGGAGTGCTAATAATAGTTCCCTTCTCTAAAATAAAGAGCATGATTGGAAATGCTATTGTTTCCTAATTTGAATTTAGACGGCACAAGAGAGAAGAGAGAGTGTGATTAAATTTGAAAAGTAAATAAAATTCAGTAATTGGAAGAGCTTCATCATAGTTTGGTGTTGCTCTAGCTTTTCCCAAACATCACGTTCCTCCATATTCAATATTCGGTAGGTATCCAAATTATTCCAAAACACCAAACATCATCGGGGTTCAACAAGGGTCGGATATGTAATAGGGACTATACTTTGAGCTTCTCTCATCATCAACCTCTACTCCTCACAATTGTATTTTTCTTTTTGATTATAGAAAGTTTGGAGTGCGGAATGAGATTTTTGAAGTGGCAATGACAATTTTTTTTTTTTTTTTGTTTTTGTCAATATAATCGATAAGTATGTGGCAAGACATGATTTGTTGACTTTTAAGTCTTTAAATGTAACTTCACACTAGGATTAATTTGTCAATAAAATAATCATTTCAAAGTAGTTGAGAAAATAAGATGCAAGTGACCTTAACATTTCAATTATAATTTGTCCACTAGAGGTGACTACCAAAATCTCCTAAAAAAACTAGCAAAGCTTATACCCAAACCAACCTCTACTCATTGTGGCTGACTTGTCACCTCCTTATTGGCGGGACTACAAAAATTCCACGTCATAAACTCATATTCAATTAACAATAAAGAGAAAATTTCATCCATATCGTTGTCTCGACAGGATCTATTTGTTAGACAGCAAATCGCGAGGGAGTGCGAAGCAGATCAGACTTTCCTTGGAAATGGCGGAAGAACCCAAAACGTTGTCGTCCAGCTCGCAACCTTCTTCTACACCGAATGCCCCCGAAGAAACTCTGAAGAAATCGCAGGTTCAAAAATCTCAATCCGAATTTCCCAATTTCTGCAAACAATTTTCAATACTAGGGTTCTTTCCTTCAATTGAAAAGGAAAAGCATGCAAATTGGTGTTTAAAAGCTTCAATCCAATAAGGGTTTTTGATTTCTTATCCTATTTCGAATTGATGGCAGCTATCAATTTTGGCTTTCCAGCTTTCGTTTTTCCTCTTACGTGATTTCTTCTTTAAGCTATTTATTCAGTGTGTGTGTATATGTGCGTGTGTATATATATATATATATATATATATATATTGACAAATTGTTTGGATTGCAATTATTTTCTTTGGTAGCTAGGACATTATAGAAATATGTTTCTCGGGGAGGGATGGGGGTTTAGTAAATAGATTGAAGTTATAAAACTCTGGGTTTTCAACCGAATTATGAAGAAAATTCAAAATGCTGTGGACGGGGGATTTTCTGCTTTTAATGATATATTCACGGATCACCGTGAACGATTATCATTGTTATCTTTTTGTTTTTGTTTATTCCTTATGTGCTTAATAGTACGCTTTTTTGGGTTATTGTACATATAGGAAATTGGAGTTCTTCTGAATTTTTTTATTTTTTTGTTTTGGTATAAATTTGTTGAGATTATGCATTTTTATCGCTGTCATGTTAATTAGTAGAAATAATTTCTTGGTCTTTTCTTGATTGGCCTGTATCGACTTTCATTCTAACCTTATTTTGTGCTTGCAAGAAAACGGAGCTCTGAGTGTTTTAAACGTGCCTTTCCTTTTGTCGTTGAGTGGTTATGTATAGGCGAGTGAGGAAAATGCACGGACTTCGTAATTCTTATTTATGTTTTATTTTTCTGAACATTAAACAATGGAGTAAACCTTCTCTATTTCAAAAATTCTCTATATCCAAGCTAATTTAGTATTTTAAAGAATGGATGGATGGTGGAAAGATGAAAACACACATTTCCGGAGAGCATCTTATTTTTGTAGTTGAAGGACTGGTATTATGGAGCATAATTCATAGTTGTGGAGGCAGAAACAAGAATATAATTATATAGCAAGGCAACTATAATTTGTACTGCTATCTAAAAATACATTATCGTGAAAATATGTTAACCCTTTGATAATTTGATATCAGTAGTGTGGTTGATGGATAGGGTTTTTTTAAGCTTTCTTCTCATCCTTTTGTAACCTGTTTGTTTTTCCTTTTGAAGATAATCCTTTGGTCACTCATTGAAGCAAATATATCTTTCTTTAATATGTGTTGCGATAATTGTACAATAGCCATATCAATGTGGAACCTTCTTTTTTCTGCATTTTCCATTGAAAAGGAAAAGTAATGCAGACTAATGCTTCTAAAGTTTTTAGTAGTTTAAAGAAATAGTATGTGCATGCTCTTTGTGATGGCATTAATTTGGTGGCTTTGGCTATGTTCCAATTCACTTTTTGACTTCTTTTTCAGGTTCCAGCACTCTCTGGGCTTCCATCTTTCCCAAATGGTGATTTTCAGATGTTACCAGTCATGTATCCTCTTCTCGTTCCTGGGTTAAATCCTTCGCAAGATCAGGAGCAAATGAACCGTGGAGCAGGCATTTATGCTGTTCCTGTTCACCCATTTATGGAGCCAGTTACAGGAGCTCCATTTAACACTCTTATTCCTCTTACCTATAACATACCTACGTAAGTATGTCAATGGTACTCTAAAGTTAATTTCACCGTGACACAATCTTCTAATTCTAAACCATCATAATGATGTTTAACCATGATTTTAACATAGTAAAAATTCACTTTCCTACCTAGCATGATAGGTTATAGTAAGGAGCCTTATGCTGATTATCCTTATTTTCTTACCATGAATGTATGGGTCCCATCAGAACTAGAGCAAGTCCAGAGGTTGGCACTGTAGGGGAGCAGCAAGGCCAAGAGGGACAACAACAACAACAACAACAACAACGTCAACAGCCTGGACCTCAGAGACAAGTTGTTGTTAGGAGATTTCAGATTGCATTTCAGCTTGATGTGTTGCTTATTATAAAGCTTGCAGCTGTAATATTTCTGTTCAACCAAGATGGATCTAGACAAAGGCTGGTTCTCCTTGTGATTTTCGCTTCAATTGTCTATTTGTAAGTAACTGAACTTATAAACATTTTTAATATGAGGAGATTTATGTTATCTCGCTATTAATATAATACGTGACTTTTGTGATTTTTTTTAATTAAGAAAAAAGTTAAAGTTGGGTTCTTCTGTAATTGACTTTCTTTTGACCAAAAATACTATTGGAAATTTCATGGATGGAAGCTGGATTTTGATGATTTGATGATGTTGGATGTTGCAGATATCAAACTGGCTCGCTCACACCATTAGTACGATGGCTTTCTCAAGGCATGCATAGGGCAGCTGTGCCCCCCCATCCGCCCAGGGCTGCTAGGGCCGGGAATGTTCCTCCTAATGCAAGGCAGGGGGTTGACAATGCTGCTTTGGCAGGTAATTTTGTTTGTTGTATGCTGAGTGTGGCATGTGCTTTGGATGACACTTTCACATATTGCAGTTCACAATGAAGATGCATATTACTCTCTGGATAACAATTTTGTTTGTTGTATGCTGGTGTGTTCGTTTGGAAAGGTGTTTTAAATAGGGTTTAGTTTAGCCTCAACCCTTTCTGAGGGTTGGTGGAGGTGGATATTGGTGGGGCTGTAGACCAAACTTAACAGTAAAAGAAAGCATGAGGGCCTGTTTGATTACCATTTGGTTTTTGCTTTTAATTTTTGTCTTAGTGATAGGGGGGAAATACATAAGGGAAAAGGCACACAAAAATGAAAACTAAAAACCAAAAACCAAAATCTTTTTAAGTTGTTTTCACTTTCAAGATTTTGTTCTCACTTGTTCCTTATTCTTCTACATCTCTCCCACCAACCTTCTTCGGCTCCCACTTCCCCTGTGTATTTCTAATCTCAATCACAAAAAGTGAAAACCAAAAACCAAAAGCAAAAAGCGAAATGATTACCAAACAAGTCCTAAGATTTTTCTTTTTGGTTGCAAGATGGGTTGAACCTAGGATCTATCCTCAACCCCGCACAATCCCACCTGATGCCACTTGAGTTTCGAGGTTCTTGGGTTGGTCATTGAATACATGGTTATAATCCTATTTGTTTGACAAGATTGTAGTGCATTCCCTCAAATAATAAAAAATTAAACAAATAAATGAAAAATGAAAAATTATATTGTGGACTTTTGTGCATGATGCATCCCTGTAACATCATTGGTAGACGCACACATATCTAGTTTGAACTTTGAAGGACTCTACTATTCTTCCTGAATACCGATGAACCATATCACTCTTTGCTGTTTATTTAGGTCATATTTATTTGGGTTATTATACAAAATGGTCCCTGAGATTTGCATGATCAATAGAAATGGTCCCTGAGATTGAAAATCAATAGAAATGGTCCCTGAGATTGTCCACCATCCATGATTTTGGTTCTTCCGTTAAAAACTCTTTCAGCAATTTTCAAGGCTTCCTAACTCAATTGATTCTTAACCAAATTTGACCCATAATATATCAAAATGAAGATAAGAAAGTGTAGAACAAGATTATACCTATTTGGAAGCCCAATGATTGCCGGAGATGGGCGGAAAATAGCTTGGAAGGTGACTGGTCCGCGGGAAAACTGGAAAACTCGCCGGAAACTGGGTAAACTTTAAACGTTCATAACTTCTTCAATACTCAACCAAATCAAGTGATTCAAAAACGAAAATCATATTTCTCGATGAGAAGAAGAGAATGGTATCTTTCTTTACTGCTAACTCGCCGTGGTTTGGTCGGAAAACTACTCGAAAATGGATAGCTACTTTCGAGCCGTTGTCCAACCAAACCACGGTGAGTTAGCCTTCGAAAAAGATACAATTCTCTTCGTCTTATCAAGAAGTATTATTTTTGTTTTTGAATTACTCAATTTGGTTGAGTATTGAAGAAGTTATGAACGTTTAAAGTTTACCCAGTTTTCGGCAAGTTTTCCAGTTTTCTCGCGGACCAATCACCTTTCAGGCTATTTTCTGGCCATCTCCGGCAACCATTGGGCTTCCAAATAGGTATAATCTTATTCTACACTTTCCTATCTTCATTTTTGATATATTATGGGTCATATTTGGTTAAGAAACGATTGAGTTACAAAGCTTTGAAAATTGCCCAAAATCCTTTTTAACGAAAGGACCAAAATCATGGATGGTGGACAATCTCAGGGACCATTTCTATTGATTTTCAATCTCAGGGACCATTTCTATTGATCATGCAAATCTCAGGGACCATTTTGTATAATAACCCTATTTATTTTGCTTATCTTTACTAACAGTACAAAATGTGTCATACAATATATGGCAGATGGACAGCCCGGGGCTGGGAACGATATTCGGCCTGCAGATGAAGGAAATCCAGAGAATGAGAATGCCCCGGTAGCTGATGGAGCCAATGGTGGTCACCAGTGGTGGGGAATTGTTAAAGAGATTCAGATGATCATTTTCGGTTTCATCACTTCACTTCTTCCGGGTTTTCATAATATGGATTAGATATTTACGTTATAAGACGCTGGCAAGAATGCCTTTAAAGAGAAGCACAAATGAGATGCGAGTATAACTTATAATTCTCTCTGTATTTGGTGGTGCTGTATCCCCAATTAGGTGAGGGGTGGGGGTGCTTTTGAGTTTCCCTTCCGACACTTATGGTTTACCTCTCTAGTTGCTTAATCTTTCATCCGACTAGCAGTCCTCTTGTATTTTTATACATTGATTTTTACTAATTACATAGTTTCTGTTTCGTGCTCATTGAATTTACTAATGAAATACGCCAATCTGAAACGCAACTACGGGAATGCTGAAGTGAAATATTCTCCCAGCGCTTTTCAACGAATTTTGAAACTAACAAATGCCAAAACAAGAGGAAATTGTAGCAATGACCCTTCAACTTTAACTTAATTGGAGTAATGGTCGCTTAATTAAAAATTTATGACCATTGATCTCTTCGCTCATCAAAACGTGCAACTATGCTTTTTTTCGTCACTTCTAAAAAGGAGCAAGGCAGCGTTATATGCCACTGCTAGGCTGTAGGGCTTGGCACATAATTCCCTTAAACTTGTTGAACTATCAAATCACTAAAGCATCATCTCAATATGCTGAGTAACCGATTTGTGTAGCAAAATTCATTGACATTGCACTCCTTATAATACATTTGGATTCAAAGGTTATTACAGAAATTCATATGTACACGTCTGTCATAGCGACTGCCAAAACCGGATAGCGGAAGAGAAGAGAAGTGAATCCAACTGAATTTACTTTGGCACCAAATGAATACATAAATACAAAACCTATATACAGGTTACAGTAAATAATACACACCTCACATCTCTGACAAAAGGTTGCTGATCTTCCGAAGCTCTGTTAGAGCTGCCATGGCCGTAACTTGTCCTTTGCCAACAAAAGTGTTTTTTGATAAGTTCTCCAACGACCCAACCTGAACACCCCGATCTTGCTGGAAAACAGACTCAATAACCTGCCAGATATGGTTAGTTAAGAGTCAATGATGCAGATATAAAAGATGATATGGTTAGAAGTGTTGTTCGGAGCAACTCTTTTTTTAAACCCTAAAAGTACAATTGGAAGTTGGAACCAACTTAGAAGAAAAACTATAGTCGCATGGAATCTTGTATAACCATTAGTGTCAACAATCAATCCTATATATTATGTTTAGTTCATGGTTATTGCCCCAATCTAAACCTAGTACCATTTTTCATTGGCCTCCTCCCTCCCTCTTTAACAATCATTTTGTTCATTCCTATATTAGCTAGAACAGAGAATATTATAGCGCTTTACTGCCTATAAGAAGCATTAAGTTCGAGGATGAAGAAAAAAACAATTTGTAGTTTACGTCCTCGATAAAGCACAACAAGAAATGTACCTGAATATTTTCAATCATAGACTGCCCAAGATTCCTTAAAGTACCCGTCACATGCTGGTCAACAGCTTCTCCATTGTGGCTAACTAAAGAACTGCAGGACCCCTCAGCTACAGAAGAGCTTGTTGCGTTCTGATTACCTTCACAATGGGAAGACTTTGTAGCCTCAATGGCATTGTGTCCTTTCTCGGATGTCCCTTCACCAGCTGCATTCCATCCAAACTTCCAAAGTTTCTGGAATTTACCAGAAAGAAGTTTCCGTTCCTTTCCTGGCACTGAATTTCTGGGAGAATGATTGTTGCATTCAGATGTTTGGGAGACACCCTTTGGATGATCAGAAACCAGAAGAGGTGGCTCCTCTGACACACCCTGCGAATTATCATCATTTTCGTCAATAGACAAATTTGATGCAACGCTACTTTTTTCTGATTCAAGTTCATGACCATTAGCCCCAGTACGAGGACTAGTTGGATCTGACAAAACAGATTTTCTTCGCTGGCTGGATCTCCATTCAAACATCTTTTCTCAGTGGCAGAATTAAGGTCCTTATTGAAACCATCTTCTCTGTTGACCTCTACTTCTGAAGAGAGTTTGTTTTCATGAGAACCCAATGTCTCAATATCTTCTTCTGACCTGAGTTCTCGAGAAAGGTCTTGCATCAACCTTCGTCTAACAGAAAACCTGGGGTTCTTTTTGCCATTCTCTGATTTTGATGAAGATGGGTCAGATTCTGTTCTGGATAGGCTCAACTTTACTTTTTCTGTCCATCGCTTTTTCTGGATTGGAACCTGTTTTCTCAAATCATCTTGCCTTATTTCTTCTTCCCTGTGCAGAACTCTCCACTTCTCTTCCCAGTAGCTTTCAGGTACTAGATTTATTGGTGCTTTTGGAGATACGGAATCGACTGAAAGGCTATGACCTCTTACAGTCATTGATTTACTATGTTCATAGGGCCCAAAATATGAAAGTAATGAGGGTGAGCTATTGTTCTTCAAAGCAAGATCCTGCAAAGACTTCGCCTTTTGTATCAGTTTCTTCAAATCTATATTCTCGGGAAAATTTAACAATCTCTGAAGACATGCAGTAGCATTCTCAGTGGCAAGTAGGGAAGATCTCAAATAAAGTAACATTGAAGCTGCCATGGCTGATATATACGCTCCTCGAGGTGAAGTAAGGATGGCAAAGCTGGATGCTGCATCATCTTCAGAACCTTTGTATAATTTACTATTATCAGATGCAAATATTTCATCCCAAATTATCAATAGATTTGCAAGTGAAAATTCACGTCCAAATAAAACCCTTAACCAGCGCAGTGCAAAATACTGGGGTTCAACACCAAGCTCAACAAGGTGGCTGTGTAGGGACGAATCAACAAGGGACAGCAAATGATACAATGCAGCAGATGCTTCAATGACAGGAGGTAAATTAGTATGAGAACCAACAGCAGGGGAGGGATAGAAGAATTCTGCCATAGAAACTGAACCATGGGCCCCCCTCATTAGAGCATCAAACATATAGTACGCATCATGTTCCATAAATCTCTCGGAGAAAACAATACCCAGTTCACCTTCAGCACCATAAGCATCACTAAGCATCACAATGGTCTGTATCTCGGGATCAAGCTCATCAAGACTCTTAACATTCAATGCAGTTCCATCTAAGCCATTCTCATCTTCCATGGAGTCAGGAAACTTTTTGAACTCAAAGTTGTATGTAAGATCACTTTCATGAAATGATAGACCATCAAATTTATCAGTGAAGTGATCTTCATATAGCTTTCGCACTTGAGATAGCCGCTCCACATCAACATGAAGAACATACAA
This sequence comes from Heteromeles arbutifolia, assembly GCA_024362995.1. Lineage (NCBI taxonomy): Eukaryota > Viridiplantae > Streptophyta > Magnoliopsida > Rosales > Rosaceae > Heteromeles > Heteromeles arbutifolia. Next base: position 12,708,301 of record JANCRC010000006.1, on the reverse strand, counting down.
TAAAGGAGCCAAGAGTTCATGCATTCCTAGAGTGAAAACAGAAAAAGCAAAGAAAAACAGTTAAAATCCCAGCATCTTAGGCCACTGAAATTGTAGAATAATATTAAGAAAGCTCTACTTGCTGCCGCAGAAGTAAAAACTCAGAAAAGAAGACTGGCTAACTACCTGATTATCAAGAATCTCTCCCTACAAATCTTTCTGAGAGTATAAATTAAAATAAATAAACCTCAGTATTAGTCATTTTGTGGAGACCATTAGTATTTGATTTTTTTTCTATCAGGATAAGGTGTATAATAACTAAAACATGCATTATGCATTATAATATGAGATTGCAGGACCCATGCCATTCAAGCCTTTATACCAACCTAGCAGGTTCTAAGCGATGTAGTGTGGGAAGTTGTGTAGTGCTACAAGAAACTTCGTAATAAGGAGAAATGCCGCAAGCCTGCAACATTGGTCCACCTATTCCTAATAGCATAACACGGCGAGACAAAGTGCTCTAAATGCCAAGCTCATAAGAATTAATCACTTAGAATATAAAGGAAAGTTAAATCATGAAACCACATTCAAGAGTCCCGCAGATAACCAAATATAAATGTAAAAAGAAAATTAATGCGGCATTGTAGTATACCTTGTCTATAACCACACTCTGGATATCTAAGACACCACAATAACAAGATTCTTCTCAACATGCCTTGGCATCCTGGTGTTTGAAAGTAGCTTCCATGTTCTGGGTATAAACGTGATAAATCCTGATCAACCATTTTCTCCAGCTCGGCACTCCGGAAAAAGCGACCCCATGGGCTATCTACAGGTGAGATCACAACGGTGCAAATACTTGATCATTCGTTGTTTACTTGTTTTAGACTGTAATATCTCCAGGGGAAAGTTGTTTCCCTTTACAAAAGACAGTTCACTTTCAATTTCAAATATGTGATATTGCAGCACACGATGGTGCATGCTACCAAATTTGGTCATTTCAACAAAACGGCTACATATAGAAAGCTAATAGTGATAAGTGAAACAAGCATTGCAGAGAATATAGGAAAATCAAGCTCAAGAAAATTGTAGTACAGGGTGCACATTGGCAAAATAGCTGGTTAACATGCCCGTGCGCATGTTTATTTGGAGTGTTTCTACAGAGCTCCTACAGTTCACGTATGCGGATCCATAGACTTTACCTGGGTTTTGTGACAGCGGATTGTCTATGGCAAGATCAGGGGAATTACTCCCATCCTTTTTGGGATGTGGATCAACCAGAAGGCGCCTTCTCAATCCAGCGTATCTAAAAATGTACACAAGGTAAACTTAGCACAAGAAAACACAAACAAAAAATTATCATCAAATCGCTTGCAATCTAATACATATGCCCATACTCCGACAAATTCTTGACTTTCAAATTCAGTGATCTTAGTACACAATTCACTTCAAAACTCAGACCAATCAGTTAAAGTAATCCACTGCATGTACCCAATACAAGCAAAAAAATTCAAGAGGCCACCTTTTGAATCATAAAGATATGAGACGTACGTAACAAGGTTTTCCTGTTTCCAAGCTCTTAAGCAACACATTACAAAAATCCACGGACCATTAACGCAACCGGGAACCTTATCTTATAAACCCTTTAAAAGTTTTTAATTTTCCAAGATCCATGCATAAAATCATTAACTCACAGAAACTTAAAACAACATTGAAGCAAATATATGCAGAAAACCATAAAGAGAAGCTAAAATCACCCTCTTCTACAATCAGCTGTGACCCGACGAAGATCATCAATGGAGGACGAAGAAGACGAAGAAGAAGAAGAGGGCAAAATCCCAAGATTAATACGCCATTGGACGCCTCTAAGCTCCTTGAATCGAGGATTCTCAGCCTCAGATATCTCAGGAACATCAGGGGAGCTCGAAGACGACGATTCGGGCAATGCCTGCTCAATTGGAGCTGGCGACATGGCTGTCTCGCAATTCTCCAAAAACCCAATTGCCAATTGGGCTGAAAACGATCGAAGTGTAAGCTAAGGCAAAAAAGGAACGATTTTAGGCACAGTTTCTGGAGATTTGTGGGCAGAAAAAGATGAACAGGGCATGGATGGAATTGGGTTTTTTAATGGGCCAATAGATAACTATCAGAGTACGAAATTTGGAATAGAAAGATGAAGAAATTGCCAGAGAGAGAAGAGAGAGAAGGTGTGATGGGAGAAAAAGGGAAGAAGCTGTGGAGGACAAGACTTGCTTGTGAGTTGGGAGATGAGGATCAGACTCTTGTATTCAAGAGAAAAAGCAACAATTTTTTAGCATTATTTTTTGCACATCTATTCCTTCAATTCACCAACCCAATCCGGAGAGAGAATAACAAGTTTGTTTCTTGACAGACAGAGAGAGAGAGAGAGCGAGAGAGAGAGAGAGAGAGAAGTGCTTGTTTGACCTCCAACCCTTTCGATTCAATGTTTAGGAAGCTGCAGTGGGTTGTCGTCTACTCACTCCTCTTCCATTATTGGATTACAACAAACAAACAAAAAAAATCTTTTTCTTTCCTTTTTACTTCCCAAATACATTCTTAATATCACACTGATTAAATTGAATCGAAAAATATCAAGTATGTAAAAAGTAAAAAGAAATGTGTGAATATCATACATTTAAAATCAATTGTTAAACATTAGAAGAAAAACTTTATTAGACAAATAGCTAATTGATTTTAACAGGTTTTTCTTACACATTACTTATCATCATTTTGACAGTGAGGTGGCAGCAAGCCTGTATAAACTGTCATAATCCACCAAATCAGTGAATCTGTACCATTGAAATTTGATCCAACGGCTACAAACAGGGGCCAACTTTAAAAGTTATAATAATTTCAGCCGTTGGATCAAATTTCAATGACACGGATCCACTGATTTGGTGGATTAGAAGGAAGATATCCAGAGAGAATCCCTTTCCGTATAAACTCTCTTGTGAGCATGCCTCGTTCACATTCATCACAAAGGGTGACAAGACAGAAAGACAATACAAATACAAGAGACAGTATATATATATAACTACATTTGGACAATAAGGTATTCCTCTACTGGAGAATGTTGAGGTTTCACCATTAAAGTAATTAGCAATATGAAGAATATATTAATTTCTTAAAAGTACATGCAATGTGCCTTATTTCTCCGATGTGAGATTCATGCTCTCAACATGCCCCTCATGTGTTGGGAACACAAATTTGGTGACATAGAACACGTGTAGCTATTGGGCTTCACACACCTGCTTTGATACTAATGGGCTTCACACAAGAAACTACTTAAACATCTGCAGAAAATTAGGGTTTTCTTCAACCTAAAAGAAAGAGATGAATAGCCATGAAAGGAATAACAAAGGTATGGGGATATGTAGATGTCACTTTTGAGGACCATAATAGTTGTATGAAATATATTTCGAACTTTATGTAAATGTCACTTTCGAGGACCATAATAGTTGTATGACATATATTACGAACCTTGGCAATAAAATGTTTAAAGTGATCAAAAATCTTAGATTTGCGTTCTATAGAATAAATTCATAAATAACGGAAAAATCATCCATAAAAACCACATAATAATGAAAACCATTGACATAAGTAATCGGAGACATCCACACATCAGAATGAATAATGTAAAATAAAGAACCACAAATATTATTATGAGAATAAAAGGGTAATTGAGTGGACTTCCTAATGGCACTTACAAAAAGCTTTGTCAACTTTGACATTGGAACCTAAACTAGAACAAATACGAGACATGACGGGTGACGATGGATGACCAAGACGTTGGTGCCAGATTGTGGAAGAGATGGCATAAGCTTGAGGAACAACAGAGACGGAGGAAGACAGAGTTCAAGGATAAATGCCATCTTTACAGGGTCCTGAAAAAGTAATACACTGGTAAGTAAGTCATAAATTTGATAAAAGTGAGGCGCAAAAACAAAGAAGACTAAATTATCTTGGGTTAAACGAGCAATAGATAGAAGATTTTTACGCTGATCAGGAGGACAAAAGGCATTGGGAAGGTGGAAATTAGAAGAACGAAGACAAATAGGGATGTTACCGGTATGGGTAATGTTTATATTATCGCCATTAGCCAAACATACATTAGAAGGACCTACATAGGGCTGCATATGAGGAACCAAAGACGACTGACCCGTCATGTGATGGGTAACACCAGTGTTGGGATACCAAATTAGTTCAGGTTGCTGTGCAAACTTGGCTCCAGCGAAGGGTAGGTCCTGAATCAGATCCACTGTAGCGATGCGGGCAAGTCTGCTGGGTGTGTTAGGAGGTGTTACAATTATAATACCATGGTGAACCGAGAAGACCTGTTGGAACTTTGAGTTTATTTTAAAAACCTAGTTATCGTTTTAATCAGAAACGTATCTCTCCTATTTTTATGGATGACCACTTCTTTTCTACCAAACAGATTTTGTTTTGAAGATAAAAGAAAAAACCTAATCTTTCTCAACTAGGTGATCACTTCCAGATTTTTTGGCATGATTCTAAGGCCACCTTTTCCTCTAACTTCTTCAACGTTAAACTTTGGTTCTTCTATTATAAATATGAGGGTCTTTCATTAGTCGAATAAGAAGCAAAAAAACAAAAAAAAAGGTGTAAACAAGCTATAAACACTGAGCATTCTGAGTATCTATAGGGTGATAGTATTCGGATCTTCCTCAGTGCAAGGAATTGGGCAGAGCCGCGAAACATCTTAAAGAAAACGACCTTGTCCGCGACTCAACCCAAGACAGTTCTCCATTCTTTTGTTCTTCATTCTCTGGTAATATTAATGTTCTTGTTTTATAGTGCAGCAACAAGGCCAGAGGTAGCTTGAGGCCTGGGAGCACATCAAGCGGGCTGAGGCTGCTGTGGCAAGAAGGTTGGCCAAATAGCAGCTGCGGGCTGTGGACAAAGATAAAGTGGCTGATAGTTCTAGATTGGGCAAGCAACAAGATAAGGCTGCGACTGATGAGGTTGCTGCTGGGCAGATTGCTGCCAATGTCTTCGACCACCACCACAAGAATTTGGGCCACGCCAGCCACCACCACGACTTCCTCCATCACGGTTGCTGCCGCCACCATGACCAGTACCAGACCGAGAATGGGAAAAAGGCGATGGATTGACCATGATGAGGGCTTGACGTTGTGAATTTCGGAAGTTATTTTGGGATTTTGTTGCTTAAAGATGAGAATTTTGGAACGTAACTCGATGAAGGAGGGAAGAGCACCATTGATTAGTGTTTTGGTAAGCATCTTATAATCAGGTCCAAGGCCACGAATAGTCCACATAACAAGATCTTTATAAATAAAAAAAGGGTGCACCGATTTCAGCAAGTTGATCAACAATTTGACTTCTTGGATATAGACATCAGTGGTCTTCGAGCGTTTGGATAAATCCAAGAGTAGCTTCATTACAATAGAGGTCTGAGAAAAGAGAGTATGAAGACAATCCTATAAAGCCTTGGATGTATCAGAACCAACAGTGAGATGAAGTAAGGATTCAGAGATCATACTCATGAGATAGATAATCACCAGTTGATCATGTTGGTCGGGATTAGGGACTTGAGTAGGAGGGAGAGGATCAACTTCTATGTGCTTGGGATTGGCGATGGTGGCCGGGGAAAAGGGAGAAGAACCATCCACATATTTCCAGAGATCATGACCAACAAGAAAAGCCTTGAGTTAACGAACCCAAACAATATAGTTAGTGGTAAAAAGTTTAAGAAAGTGAACAATGTTTTGGCCAAGAAGAGAGAGAACGTGACGCCATGAAAGAAGAAGCTTAAAGGAGAAATACGAAGAGGGAAACGAAAAGGACCAAATAGATGAGAGGACCCCTAAGCCTAATATGGGGAACGACAAGAAGGTTTGTTACTTTTTGGTGTGTTTAACATGAGAAGAGAGACCCTAGGATCTAGAGAGAAAAATTTAGACCAGTGATACCATGCACAAATATAACTATTTGTATTAACAGATTTGAATAGTACTATATATATATATATAGGGTTACATTAATCCTTTATTAGATAGGAATCCTCCACTAATTACAATTGGAAATTTCATTTTTATAATACATACGACAATTACGGAGAAGATTCCAAATTATTTAAATCTATCCAACATAATAACTACCAAAGCTTTGTGTTCCACAAAATGTAGCAAATTAGTATAGCATATTTGTTATGATTGAAAAACCCATGCTCGTTCTCTCTCTATGCTAATGATGAGGACCAATACTGAAAACTTAGACCAACTGGTCGGTTTAGTGAATTTTCAACTTTTATTGGAATCTAAATATTTTTGGGTTAAAATATTCATAAAAATAAATTATAATAATTTACATAAATTTTATTTGAAAAAAGGTTACTGAAAAAAAATTTATCCTAAATTCATTCTTTAATAATCTTGGGCTAGAATTTTAACTCAGAACTATTAGAGCAGAAAAATTATTTATAGGTAAAAACCTAATTTTTTGGATTAAAAATTTTAAGTTTTAACATAAGGATTGGAGATGATCTAATAGAGATAAGAGAGAAAAAAAGAAAAAAAAAGAAATGGAATTGGGCCAAAGTAAGTAATATGGCCCAAATAAAATATTAATCAATAAGTAAAGAAAATGACCATCTTAAAAAAACTCCACTTATAGTATAATTAATCAACTAAAAATAGTTATAAAGCTCAAAGAAATTAATCATAATATTTAACAAATAATTATTATATAAATATTTTTAAGAATACAATTCTTCACACATACTCTCAAGTCTCACCACACAGCCACAAAGGGCTAATGATTTATGCAACAAAAAGCGACGGACTTGGATAAACTTGATCCACGATATAAAAAAAAAAAAAAAATTAAAGTCTCACAAGGGATACAAATTAAGAAATGATGACTTGAGGAAATGTATCAGACATCTTGGTAATGAAACACTCTATCGCTTCTACTATTGCTGCAGTCGCCACCGCAAACGCAATGAACGCTATCATAGCCGCTCGGATGAAGCCCAAACTACACCACTACACACATGTTAAGGTGATTTTACCTAACCTAGCCATTAGTTTGCTAATTGTACTCCCCAATTCGAAGTGGGAAATGCATCAATCAAACAATATGATCAGACTTTGAGATTAATAGAAACCTTATAGAGAAGAGCTCACCAATACCAAAATCGATGGCAGGGGTTGGACTTGAAACGGCCCTAAAATGTTGGATCTAATCTAATGCTAAATATAATTAAACCCAAAATCTTTTTGTGTTTTATTTTATGAAAGAAATCCAATCTAGATTGATAACAGCGTAATTAGGCTTAGTAGATAGATAATATTTGGATGAAAAATACTTACAAGCCATCCAATTGTCGTGGGCAAGATGACGATGGCCACAAAGGATAATTAGGATCTGCAGATATCAACCATGTCACCATTGTAATGTTTGTATCTCACCCTGCGTTAGGGATGATTGGAAACCTTTCTCCTTCGCTTACAGATTGTCTCATTCGATATCCCTCATTTAATATAACTGAAGCAATGCAACTATTATATTGAAGGAACGTCGTAACAGCATCTTGCTGCAGAAGTTCACCATATATTAGGTAACCCAGAAAATAGTATTTAAATAAAAAAAGAAAACAAATTAGATAAATGCAAAACAATGACCTGCAAAATTTCCGCAAAAGAATCAAATCAATCAATGACCTGCAAAGAGTATAAATCGTAAAAAACACCCTTAATCAAATGACTGCAATTAGTAGTAATTAAGATAACTAATCTCAACTTACATTACTCGTTACAGCAGAACCCGTTACTAAGTCCCTCAAATCATCCTTATATACAGCTGAGTACAATCCTTGACACAACGGAACCCTGTTTTCATAGCATATTTTTGCATTATTAGGTAAAATGATGTTTTAACTCACCCAGAATCAGCACAACGAAAATATTGATGCATCCTATCTTGTTCTTTATTGGACAATACATCCACACTGACATGCACGAAGGGTCAAGTGTTGCACTAATTTTTTGTTTCCCTTTGAATGTGTGAAGACCAATAACTGCTGACCTAGCATATTCTTCCCTTTAGTTGGGTCTGTAATCTCCTCATTTTTGGCGGGCATCACAACACTAGGTACTGTCTCATTTAGCTTCGCCTTTTTTGGTTCCCTCCAAGACTTCATCTCCTCAAAAACAAAACCAGTCAACCGTTTCGGTTTCCTTTGTTTCTTTTTCAACCTAACAATCCAGGTAGCGATCTCAGAGGAGGATGCATGTTTGTTTTCACCCATTTCCTTTTGTATGCATTCTAGTAGTTGCATAAGGTCTGACGATAAGTCATCACACTGATTGTATGCATCTGCAACAAGATCTTCAGCATCTCAGCATATTTCATGGTACACCACAGTATGCACTATGCACTTGCACTACGTACCTCAACTTCCATTTTCAACTTTTTAATCTCTTCCTTCAAAGACTTATTCTACGAACGTTCAGTTTCCAGTGGTTGTTCCACACTAAGTTCAGAATCTACTGACATGGTGTGACTCAACGAGTTCGTAATCGTTAACTTCTTTGTGGTAAATATTGCCTTGTGAATTGATACGTTGAAACATTTTCGGACAGGTCAAACTCTTTTTTGGAGTTAGTACTCACCACCTTTTTTGTTCGGACGTCATCACCATTAGAACTACCACTCAAACTGTTTGTCAAATGGTGATCCCGAACACCAACATTTTTCTGAAGTTCAAAATTGTAAAGTTTGAACAAGTTACTACACAAATTACATCCTATAGCCAAATGTATCAAATTTCAAAAAGCATACCACCACAAAATCACTACTTTTACCTTTCCAGATGCAACCCTAGTAGTAATCATAATTTACAACTTCATGCTTTTCTCTAAAGACTTATGGGCCTCCCTTGCATTTGGAGGTTCATCACTACGAAATTTGCTCTGAAAATATCCAATGCCAGGGGTCTTGTGCACATCTTTTAAATCCTGGTTGTAGATATATTTCTTATAGTATTATATTAAACAATTAATTGTCAAAGACACAAAATACAAGATAAAATTATTACAATAAAATAAAATATCAACATACCTGGAAATCTTGATCACTATTTATGGGGGACACCTTATTGTGAGATTCACACCTCAAACTTCTAGTCATGTGTGACTTTGATGCATCGTTAATCTGACTAGCCAAAATGAAACTCATCATCAAAACAATATATTAGAATCACCAATACGTAAAAATATTGTTGAATTCAATTTAAAGTACCTACAAACTCGCAATTTCGATATGCGACATAGCCTCATGCAGTACTTGCAGGTCCCACTTCACAAATTTGAGTGCTAAATATATTCTCCCTCTTACAGGTTTAATCAACGAAATTTTCTCTCACAACCAAAACTATTGACACAAAATATTTTGTAACTGAACTAAAAAGCATATAGAATGATTTGTAAACCTAACACACAACATAGGATACATACCGGCAACAGAACAACACATCTAGATACATGTGATGGTTTTCCGCAATTCTTGACTAGTGTTTTTTCAAACAATTCGATGTTGCTTTTGCCCAATTGTAGTCTTCCATTGTTCGAACATCTTGACACTGCGAAGTTATGTTCCAAGAGATGATACTACAACTATTACAAAATAATAATGCAATACAAAGAAGCAAACTCATTAGACGTACAAATCCTCACGATTCTGTTGTGTTTTTCCTTTTTACTACATTAATCATGGCATATTCAATATTTTGCCTAGTAACTCTTTCAACTATTTTAAAATTTCTTTTAATGAAACCTTCCTCACTTTTTGAACACTGTTCATTAAGATTGATATCCTGACCAAGGGCAATCTAAGCAACTCCTCAAAATCGGACCCTGTGAACATTTCACACCTGTCACCAAATTTGAATTTGGTTGTCTCAACATTGAAATAATTAATTATTCTAATTATATCTACATAAGTCTTCCTACACATATCTTCGCTAACTAGCCCTCCATCATAAGCTTTGAAAAGACCCCAAAATGGTATTCCCTTTATAATTTTTCGATGTTCATCCTGAATTTTCAATATCAAACCATTAAAAACATTCAAAAAGGGACCAAATGCAGCTAGGTAATGCATTTTTCCAAACGGTTTCCTGTTCCATTTGCAAATCTATAATGAAAATAACAAAACAAGCTACAACATATCAAGCAGTGTGTGAAACCCCGTTCCAGAATTTCACTATTTAAACTACGTATTTGTATTAACGAGATTTTATATTATTTTCGGGAATTTATATTAATTTTATTAAATTTAGATTTTAATTAAACTAATTATGAAGTTTGAATTTTGAATTTTGTTCAGTAAGCATTAAAAATCCATAGAGCTTACGAGGTCACACTAAGTATAAATGGATAGAGCTTGATCCTACGAGTGCGTAGGCAAAAACCGTCTGCGAATCGGAGTTGAAACGAAGAAATTAGAGACGTTTTAGTTGTTTAAAATAATAAATAAATAAATAAAAATTAGAAGATGCCAAATGGCAGCGGGAGAGAGGGGGAAAATGAGATATGCGGGAGAGAAAATGAGGGAGAGTGACCAATCAGGAGGAAGGAAAAGGAGAGGAGGGAGAGAAGAGTGAAGCACACAATCCTTTTGACCCGCATGACCCGATTTCCCGACCATTTTCGCAACTGTTCCAAAGTGATTTCCTTCGTTTTTTCCATCGAAACGTCACCATCCACCACCTGCAACCTACTCAGTGACCTCCCATCTTCAATCTCCACCCAAACTTGAGGGTTTTTTGCCTCAATTTCACGAAGAATAGCACCGGAGTGCTCGGGAGGTTATCGACGGCGATTCGCCGATCCTGCAGGCAACACCACTAACCATCACTCATAATCGACTCTCCTTGAACCCAGGAACAAGGCCCAAACAAGTTTGCGGGCAGCGGAGCACCGGGAAGACGAATTAAGAACACCCATTTCTAGGGATTCCAGCGGTTCATGGCTTTTTCAGGCCACTCCCTGGTCGAATTGGACCTCGGCCCAGGTATCAAAATTACTCATCTCTTCATGATCTTCATTTTGGTGCAATTTGAGAATTTTTGGAGTTAGGTGAATTTTCTGAAGAGTTGGGATGGCCGGCCGCCGCGTGCTGCGACGCGTGGCGGTGGTGCGTGGCCCGAGGAATCATTCGATCATTCTAGGCTGATACCCCAATTCCATATTTGACACCCGATTAATGAAATTATGTAATTTAAACCTAGTTTCATTAAGGAAGACCATTTGACCATTGTAGCGAACGATGATCCGACCGTTGAATCATCACCAAACTTTAGTATGTTCTTGTACGTAGTATTTAAGAACTTTAGGAACTTACGGATCGGAAATCCGGTGGACGGATCTTCCTGATTGGATTCCTAGGATTGACTTTGGTCAAGATGTTCTGAAGCGTTCTTTAGTATTAAAAGTAGCATTACTAGAGACCTAGTGGAGCTTAGCGGGCCTATCTTAGTTAGCGAGTTATCCCAGGTGATGTGCACCTCGATTTACGTGCAAGTGGCACCTTATTGTGTTATACATGTTTACTAAATTTCTAGATGATACGAATAAATTGTACGATTGCTAGTATAGAAATGCGAGTGTAGACATGTAAATTTCATTGCATACAAATGATGCATCACAAAGCTCCACCTGGCATATGACTCATCACAAATAGAGAAGTCATCAAAGACATGTGGCACAAATCAAGCAAATGATGTACAAAACCTTCCCAAAAGTAGGCAAAAGGGAATAAATCTCCTTAAAATCGGCAAGGGGCCCAAATTGCTCCCAAAACTGGAAAGAAAGCTAAAGCATCTTCACAAAACAAGTAAGAATTGAAGATTGCTCACAAAATAGGCAACAAGCCTTATAGATTTCGGCCAAGCAAGGGAAAGTGGCTGAAATTAAGACACAAAACATGCCTAAATTCTCCCATGGACAAATCAAGACATAAATCAAAGCCAAATCTATCCAAAGGCAAGCTTTGAAAAGTCTATAAATACAAGGTCCTCAGACAAGCATAAAGGTTGTCAATTTTTTACATTCAAAGGCTGAAATTCTCACATTGAGAAGAACTTCTGCCAAATCTTTGAAGACTAATACGCTGCCAAAGCGTTATTCAAAGAACGTACAAACCAAAGCCGAAGCTTTCTTTCGACCAAAGCCAAAGCATTCCCTTGAAGAATCAACAAGCACTTGTGCCGATTCCTTCAAGACTTTGTTGCAAGCTTAAAACTTGTAACGACGTTCAATTCAAGATCAAGTTGCCAAGACCCTTGAATTAACAAAGTCCCACATCAACATCACATTTGCTGCAAGTCATACGCAAACCTAGAGGTGAAGACTATCCACGCATTGTTTCAAGCTCAAAACTTGAAGTAATCGTTCAATTGTTCGTCTGAGATCAAGTCATTGCGACCCTTAGGTCAACAACTTACACATAATTTAAAGACTGAATCAGAGGCAAATTGTAAACAGAGATTGTAACCCTACAAATTCATCAATACAAATCTACTTTGTACACGTGTTTTCGTTTCATTCGTTACAGAATTTTCGTGTTTACAGCGAGCCTAGAATCTTATTAGAAGTATTATGTAGAACTTATATGCTGGTATGACAAGATAGTGGTCGTGAGAAGACGATAGCGTAGGTGCTTACGTTGTAAATTATAGGGGTTGAGGTAGGGGTAGGTTGTGTGTTGATCTAACTGCACCATGTAGCAGTGGTACATGGATGGTCCTGCTTAGTATATCTGCGATAGGGGACCATACGTATTTCAGGGGTGATTATGCTTGGTATATCCGTGATGGGTGATCACTCCATGTACGCTTAGATTATGCCTATAGGTCTGCTTGGTATATCCACAATGGGGGACCATACGCATTGTAGGAGTGATTATGCTTGGTATATCCGCGATGGGTGATCGCTACCTAGAGTTAAGATGTGGTCCTGGTTGGTATATCTGCGATAGGGGACCATACGTATTTCAGGGGTGATCATGCTTGGTATAGCCGCGATGGCTGATCACTGCATGCATGCTTAGATTATGCCTATGGTTCTGCTTGGTATATTCACAATGGGTGACCATACGCATTCTAGGGGTGATCATGCTTGGTATATCAGCGATGAGTGTTCACTGCCTACCTAAGTTTATAAGGATTAGTTGTACTTGGTACATTTCGATAGGCTACCATATTTTAGTTGGATTCCATTAAGTGGTCTGGAATCCCTACTCTTGTTCATTTCCATAAAGTTAGTCTTGAATCCTATATTCAAGTGAATGAGCATTACTCACAGAAGACATTGTGTTTATAAATTAGATTTATCATGTTATTACTTGGAATATAGGTAGGGAATTATGTAGAATTCCTTGATTAAATTTCATGAATTGATATGTGATCTTGTTGATTGATTAACGTAGTTAAATGTTAATATCGTGCATCTTTGATTCATGGAATTGATTAATTGGAGTGATTGTGGAATAATGTTGGATATGATTGTTATTATTATGATCAGATTAGTTGACCAATGTGGCTAGAGAATAATATTGTGCTTCGTTGGTTCTTTGATATGTTACAAGCTATGGATTGCGGTATTATGTTGAAATATAGTGATTTATATGATGGATGAAATGGAAATCTTGAATGTCATGTGGGTTTGTTATGTAGCCTGAATTGAATAATTCATGCTTGTCAAGTCCCAATAATTGATTGAGGAATGTTATGCCTTCCTGTTAGAATGTACTGTGATAAACGTCGGAGTTTAATGAATGGTGAACTACGAATGGCTTGATCCCGTCTGAGGGTACGTAGGCAGTCTATCGAGGAGGTTAGATGCAGCCATAAAGTTTACTAAAAATTACTACGCAATTGGACCTTGAGTGGTGTTTTGTCCATGTCTCGAAGGCGGGGCATGATAGATGTACGGGTACATGATAACGTCACGTGTTGATCCTGAACGTATGTCCGGATTCAGGGCGTGACACAATGAATGTACCTACAACATATATTTCATTTTACTATCAAATTTTATACTTGATTATATGATTATTTTGAATGCACCTATAACAACAACTCATGATTGTTATTGGATAATAGATCAAAGGTGGAAAGAAAATCGCAATAAGCTGACATATCAAAATGATTTAGCAACAAAATATAATTGATATAAGACAAATGAACAAGTAAAAAAGGAAAATAAATGTCTTTCAAGACTTTCATCAAACACGTTATGTGCACACAACATCCAACATCATCAAAATACATTATAATCAACTCAATCGAGACAAAAAGGATTATGATATACGTACAATATAGTCCAATATAGTCATCTTATTTTCAAGAGATGGACTTGAGAGAACTTGAAGCAAGCTCAAAGTCTTTGGAGAAAATCAGAAAGTTCTTTGGCCAGAGCAAACACCAAACATACAAACACTCTTATGTTCTTCATCAAATTCGTGGAGACGATTCATCCACTGCCAAATCCAAAGATCACACACTGCGTGACAATACATGTGGCCTCGACTAGTTCAATATCAAGCCTGAACGACCCTTGACCAAATCGCATCCCAGTTTAAGATCAAGTGTTTGCCACGCTTGGATAAAACTCAAGATTGGAGATCGAATCAGAGGAATATTCTTGTAAAAGAATAGCTACATAGAGATTGTAATCCTAAACACTTATTAATACAAATAATATTTTGTACACGTGTTCTTGTTTCATTTTGTGTAGCAAAAAAAAATTCAGAAAATCTTTTTCCTTATTGAAAACCAACTCAATCAAGCAAGAAATCACAATCAAATCCAATCAAGGATTCTACGAGATAATCCTAAGAAGATATTAATTAATTAATATCTTTGGGATAATTCTCTCCTCCATCCAACGGATGACACACTTTGACTAATTGGATGTCCACACATGGTGCGAGATCCTTAACCCTATGGTTGGCTCTAGCTTATTGTAAGCTTTTGCTATGTAATTAACCCCTAAAATCTCTCTCTCTTTCTCTCTCTCTGTTCAGAGAAACTGACTTATGCATTAGAGATCCAATGGCCAAGCCCCCCCCTAAGAAGATATTAATTAATTAATATCTTTGGGATAATTCTCTCCTCCATCCAACAGATGACACACTTTGATTAATTGGATGTCCACACAAGGTGCGAGATCCCTAACCCTACGGTTGGCCCTAGCTTATATAAATACCCCATTCTACAAAAAAATCTTGTAAGCTTTTGCTATGTAATTAACCCCTAAACTCTTTCTCTCTCTATGTTTAGAGAAACTGACTTAGGCATTAGAGATCCACTTTCTCTCTCTATGTTCAGAGAAACTGACTTAGGCATTAGAGATCCAATGGCCAAGCGCCCCCCTCCACCCCAAAAAAAAAAAAAAAAAAACTCTTTAAGCACGTGGCTTTGATCTTTGATCAAAGATGTTTAATTATTTTGTAGGTACAAATTCGTCAATACTGAAGAAGGCTGATTTTTGCTATCGCAAATTGGCGTTTTCATTGAGAGCCTGATTTAATTCTCGAAGAAGCTATCACAACTTCTTTCAGACTTTCCTCCTCTTTGAATTTTTCCAGCCCTCCCAATCTCCTAATTTTTCTTGATTGGTGTGCCCTAGAGAAAGGAAAACATGGCAGAAAATTAAATTTCAAAACGACGACGAACGATACCTGGACATGGATTGGAGAATGTGATCATGATGTGGCCTGCGCTGTCGCTCATCGTGGCTGAACATAGTGGCTGGACGCCTCCTACCACCTCTGTGGACCACCGCTGCTGCTGCAATAATAGTAGCAGTCGCTTCAGTAATAGTAAATTCCCATAATGTTGCAATCTGGCGCGCAACCCAACAAGCTTTACAGTGAACCCAGCCAACCGAAAGAGCCTCGGCAGCACAAGTCCACATGCATAAAGCCAACGCAAGTCCAGCACACGTGCAGCAGTCCACGCGGGTCAACCTAATTTAGATATGCGACCCAACCCATTCCAATGACCCAGCTCCAGCTTTAGACTCTCAGACCAATTCAACCAAACTGGCGATTGAAGTAGGGCTTTTTTCATCCCATTTTTTGGCAAATTTGACCCGTCCTACCTTTGAATAAATTGCATTGGGAGAACACTACACAAGAGCGTAATTCATGGAGCAGATCACCTCCTTATAGAAGCGCGACATGAAAAAGGTCAATCACCACATGAAGTAGTATGGATGAAACTTGATAGATCTCTTCCGGAAATGAGCAGCCTCAGTACATGTTTCATGACTACTTAGATTTTTCACGTGAGATGAGATTGTATGCATAAAGTCCTTAAGAAAGTCCCGGGACAACTCATTAGAGCCAATCTTTGTATGAGTAGCTTTGAAGTATCGAACTCTTCTAGAGAAACCCACCTTGGCGATACTTAGGCGGGGGATATTCATCACTCTTACGTGCGGAAGAAGACATTCTGAAAAAAATAAAAATTTTGCAAAAAAAAAAGACTGAGAAATATTAAAAATTATTCGAAAAAGAAAAAGGAAGGGAGGCACGGCACCAGGCCGGTTTCCCACGTATGCTAAGCTGCAACCTAGTATACCAGCAGGCCTAACCCAGCAGCTTGCTTATTCTTACTAGGTGTGACCCGACCTGAGCTAGTCTAGCTCGCAGCTTAGCCTTTCAAACTCCACCACACGGCTCTCAATCGCACCGCGCCAGCAAAAAAAAGAAAATTCTTATCGTGGAGTAGTGGCAACTATAATGACAAAGACGACGAACAAATCTTCAAGGGGCAAGGGGCAAGCAAAGAAGAAAATCAGGGAAGAGGAAACAATTTTCTCTAGCTTTCTCTATTTCTTGTTTGAAAAATAATTGCACTCCAGATTTATTTAATCCTCTATTTAAGGTAGAGATATATAAATCCTATAGGTAGTTGGACTCCATCTCCCAGAAGACTTTCACTACAAGTCAAAGCTTATAATTAAAAGCAAGCAAGGAAATTATTTTTGGCAAGCTATGTGACAGTCCGTCCCTGATTTTACAATTGTATAAAATTTTAATAAGTGATTTTACGAAATTGCCCTTCAAGGCTGGTGTGTTGACTGAGGTTAATTACAGTTTCGTGTCACCTAAGTTTTGTTTTCTTGGCATATTATTGTAGTACTCATCACTACGGACGTGTGGGCGCAAGCGGTTCGTGATTTGGAGCTATATCGAAGAAGATATTGACGTTTGAAGTTGGGGGTTAAAATGATAATTTAATTGTTATTTCGGGAATTCTAGGAAAATCTGGTGTGCCACGTGGGCGGCCCAGATTAAAAGAAAATAAATGGATGGCTGTGATGGAAAGATAAGAAGAGAGATGGGAAATAAATGGAGGAATGAGGAGAAGAGAGAGAAGGGACTGACCAATTAGAGATGAGAGAAAGGAGGGAAAGGAGAGAGGAAAAGAAGGAGAGAACCCGCCGGGTTCTCCTTGACCCGCACCTTTGACCCGTTTTCATCATACTTTCCGGTGGTTTTCCACCGGATTTACCACGAATTGGACCAAGCAACCACTCCCAATCATCATCTAGCCCTTCCCTCTTTCTATTACACCTCAAATTTCAAGAGATTTGGCCTTGAAATTGGGTGAAATCGCATGGTGGGTGCGGCGGCCTCGTGTTCGAAATCCACCAATCCCGAAGCAATTTCTTCCAATTACCACCACCCATGGCATCCTATTGAGGTCTGGAACAAAGCCCAAACAAGTTTGGAGGCGGCGGAGTTGTTTTGGAGACGGATTGAACACACCCAAATTCTAGGGTTCTTACGGTTTTTGGTGAAATTGGAGCTCTTATTGACCGAATTGGCCTTGGTCACAGGTATGAAAGTTGTTCTACTCTTTGAGATCTTCAATTCTGAAAATTAATTTTTGGAGAAAGTTGGATTTTCCGGCGAGCCGGGGCGGCCGACCGCCACCCACGGCGGCGCTGACGGCGGCGCGTGGCCAGTGGGCCGTCAATGTTATTTTTAGGCTATGTTTGATATCCTGAATTCATTTTTGATAATCGGATGACGTAGATTGATCAATTGAACCTTATTTCATCACGTTGCGTGGTTAGGTAAAAATATGAATCGACGATCCGACCGTTGGATCGTCACTAAACTTTGATGTGTTGTAGTACTTAATATTTTAAGAATGTAGAAACTTACGGATCGGGAATCCGAAGTATGGATCTTCCCGAATTGGATTTGTAAGTTCATAAAATAAAAGGTTAATCGCCACTCAGTTTTGGAAATTGGCGGAGATCCAACCGTTGGATCATAACGAAACTTTAGTATGTTGTTCTATAAGCATAATTTGAATCATGAGAAGTTACAGATGGGAAATTTGATATGCGGATCTTCCGGATTGAGTTATGTAGGGTTGTGGACCCTACCGTCGATCTTTGATCGACGGTTGATTTATGGTCAATGAGTCTTGAATCACTCTTGAATGCCCTTGAGGATGTGTTTTATGTGAGTTATGTGTTCTATCGACAAGTGTTCTGAGATGTGATTTAATAATTGTTCTAGGCGCCGATCGTTCGGGACGCTTCGGTACTCGTTCTAGGGAGGTATAACGTGGACTCCAGGTGAGTGGGCTTTTGTTTTCAGTATATATATATACTTGGTTGATTCCCAGAAATACGTTTTAAAATGATTTTATGAAATTGAATGCCATGTCGAATGCCATATATATTTATTTATCGCTATGTTTATGTGATTATATGTTGAGGCATTACGGGCGCCAGGTAAGTCAGGTAAGTATATACTTTTGATATGATGATTGTGGTGATATCGATGAGTTTAGATTATGGCTCATTTACCTGCACATCGGGGTTTGTGCCGCCAGAGTAGGGCTTAGCTTTCACGTGATCGTTCACCTCCCGCACCGTACGCTCACCTTGGATCCAAGGCAGGTGCCAGCCTGTCGTACAGACCACACTAGGTGGTTCCGACTCGTAGGTGACTTGCGATTCGTCGCCAACCTTCACGTGATCGTAGCACATAGCGTTATATATACCCAGCTTGACGTACAGACCACATTAGGTGGTTCCGTCATGGGTGCAGGTTATTGATTGAGAGATGGATTAAGGATGTGGTTGAGGAGCCATAGATTCAGCCGTACAGGTCACTAGAGGTGACTCCGGCTGATTGATATATATTGCCGGCATGATTTGAGTTGGGATATCACCTGATTGCTTTGATGATACTTGATACATGCTTATTACTGTTTATGGTTCATTCGATCATGGCATTGGTTGATTGATGATTTTTTAGTACTATTACATATATATATATATATATATATATATATATATATATTTTCTGGGAAGTATACATGTTTTACATAGAGGGGTTACAACTTTTATATCAAAGTGCTTTTGTAAAACTTTGTTTTTGCCCACTCACGCCTTTTGTTTTGTGCCCCTCCAGGTTCTTGTAGCATAGTTTCTTTATCGACAAGGACTCGTGGCATATCTTAGTTCAGGTGGCTACTTCTGAGGGTATGATCTTTACCCACACTACTGTACTTTACGTATGCTCTGACATCGCGTGTGAAATGGGTCCATACCCACTGACAGCGCACTCTGATAGTTAGGCACCTTTAGGTTTAAATTTATTCACATTCTTCCATATCATCACTTTATGGCTTCGTCACCTTCCAGGTGTCGGCCAGCACAGCTCGATTCGGAGTCCTAGTGGACATTCCGGGTCGGGGTGTGTCAAGCCCACTCAACTTGGGATTTTTACACTTCTAGCACCTCCTATACGCAGCATAGCAGGTATGTGGTATTTGTAAAGCCAAAAATAATTAAGAAAATCCTGGATCTGGCACATGGATTTTATTCACTATTGACAAGTCATAATTGGTGAGAACCACATTCGTTCCACTCGCTGTTCAACCAACGAAGAAGACCTGATGTGCTACTACAATCTCTTAGCTCCTCTGTTCATCGCATGAAGATAAGGCAATTGAATTAAAAGGTAGAATTAATAACTAATTCCTATCTTTAAGCTTTCCTAATTGAAAACATGTTCCTTTATTCAAGAAAACGCAATAAAATCCAATTAAGGATTCTTCAAAGATAACTCTTAGATATTATTTATTTAATAATATCTTTATGGATTATTCTCAAGCATTTTTATGATATTTCAACATCTTAAAGATACTTTCCTACTACATCTAACAAATGATACACTTTGGCCAATCAGAAGCCGACACATGGCATGAGATCCTTTACACATGTGACCAACCTAGCTCCTATAAATACTCCACCACTAATTCACTATCTTTTAAGTTGATTTTACGTAATTCAATCCTAAATCACTCAATCTTTTTACAGAGCTTTGGACTTTGGATCGGATGTTCATTGGTTAAACTCCCTCTCTGAGCACGTGGCTTTGATCAGTAACGTAGATGTCTCTTTGTTTTGTTGATACAATTTCGTCAAATCCTAAAGCGGTGAAATTTTTCCACCACAGTGATCATGTTCTTGACTCATCGAATCCAAAAAGGTAAAAAAAGCAGCAGAAAGTTAGATTATTAGGATGATTTTGGTTTCATCTATCATGCACCTAAAAGTCCATTAACTTTTTTGAGTGTTTGAAACACTGATTGACAATAAAAGATTAACCCTCGTCCCCCAGTGTAGCTGAAAAATGAGCGAGTCATTTCACCCATCTATCCCTGCATGAGTTTTCCTATTACCAGCACATTGTTTTATGGAAAACAACTTACATGAATGAATGAAAGTCTGTATGTTGTCGCTTAATAATCTTCCAATTTATAATTAGTGCTTTGAATTCTAATCTCCCATGATACCACTTTTTTACTTTATCATACAACCAGCATCAACTTGGTAAATCTAAAGAGATTAGACGCGTTTTCTTCTTTTTCTTTTCTTAATCCTTTACAATTTCATTTTTGTTTTCATCTGAGGCAAAGCCATCACTGTCCTTCATCCAAAACCTCCTCTAAGTTCCTACCCATGAGATAACTTTTAATTGATTAAGAAGCAATAAAAAGATAAACTAATGATGATTATGGTATTAACGTGGTTTACTCAATGAGAGTTACGTTCACAGGTCGCAAGAAATTTTCACTAATACAAGAAGTAGATGACCAACTACAAGCATTCTCCGCACACTCATTCACTCAAATGAGAGTTGTGGCTATTTCAAGCCTATAAGTGACTCCGCCCTTCTCTAGTTGCTTGTGAAATAACCCTAGTCTACTCAAAGTGGGGTTCTAACTATTAAAACCCACTAGCTATTATATTAAAATAAGACAAGTCAATTACCTTAAAATCATCTAAGTTACAAGAAAAGAGATTCAAACTTGGATACAGAATGTCTATTGTCACAACACTCTAGTTAACTTGGTTAAACTCAAATTTACCCGCATAGTAGTTATAATTTATTTCAAAGAAAAGTTAAACAAAACAACAAAACGAAGTCACTATGGAGTTACATATTAAGCCTCAAACTTAAATTTTGCACAATTGAGAGGTTTACATCATACATGAGAAGAAATTGAAGTTATATAAAAACGACTTCAACTCCACATGAATTTCAAATCGAAACAAAAGAACGTGAATAAAGAAGGAAAATTAACAAAAAAGAAAGTGCCCATATGATCACATGCACCCAATTCGTGTAAGGCACTGTTTGGATTTGGATGGCCGAAAGATAATAACCTAGCTAACAACTGCTCTTGGATTAAGCTATCTGCAATGTGATTGAATAATTGGATTTATTTTGGGGCCACTGAAACGGTGTTATAGTCGAATGCCATGTGATACACAAAGCTTGTAAGGATAAGTTTGGTGGGGGCAACACTCACATGTTCTCGGATACAAATGACCCTCAACAAAACTCCTTTGTCCAATATGGAATACTAGAATTTTAATCAAGGGGAGGATAATGTCGCTTTGTGAATAATATATATTCAGTGTATAAATTTTATAATGCGCAAACTTTTTAAGTTGTAACATTGTTAGTTTTTTTTTTAATTATGTCAAACTCAGGGAAAGTATCCTGAAGTATATCGTTTGATCTCGATGTACTCTTTTTCCGTACGATTATAAGCATTTTTCCCTTTGGATTTTTACTACATAATGAGGTTTTAATGAGGCACCAATTGTAAGCTGGTCATACCCTTGTGTACGTTCTGTAGACTTTTAATTTGGCTTTACACTTTCTCATGTATTTTTCCTTAGACTATGGGTCCGTCTCGGGCTTTATCATAGCGTTTGGGTTTTTGTAATACTTAGTTCCATATGCAAGTTGCTTTGTCTGAGACTAGTGTGTTCCCATATCAATGCTGACGAGTCGACTTCCTCAACTCTACCTGATGACAAATCTACTTGAGTACTTACGCACTTAAGGGTGACTGTTAGAAAATATTATATTAAAGTGTGATTGTGTAAATACTAAATATATTTGGTTACTAGTTATTCTTTTCCTATAAGATTGTATTTACTTATTAGAGAACTAGTAATTCCTCTCCTCTTTACCACTATAAATAAATGCATTGTGTAAGAGAAATAACAACACACAAAGAAATCCATACACTTTCTCAGCTCTCTCTCATTGCCACACCCTTCTACTCCTTGTCAGTCACTAGGCCACAACACCAATATCTTTTTGGGAACTTTAACAAAAAGCTCACAGTACTGTTCTCTTTAACGAAAAACCACATTTTTACACTAAAAAGTCAATCCTGGTACTATTCACTTTACCCTTTATTTTGTCCTTATCGTTAAAACTCAAAGTTTTTAAACCATTTTCATTAGTTTTCCTTATTTTTTAGCTGTTACCATTTTCCTTTTTTAATTTTTTTTCTAAATTTTTATTTTATTTTTCGTATTGTTTTTATTATAGAATAATATTGAAAAGTGATATGATATTCAGACATTTTTTAGTTAACCTGTTTTATTTCTGATATTAGTCTTTTTAATTAAAATTGGGTTAAAAATAATAAATAGCATGAATGAAAAATGTTGTAGGGGAGGGGCAAAGATAAAAATCGAAGGAGAAAGCTTGGCTTCTGAAAAAATCAGCAGCAACTCCTGCTGCTAGCGAATCACAAATGGACACGTGTCCAAGTTGTGATTAAAAAATCAATTACTTGGACACATATCTATCCGTGATTCGCTAGCAGGAGGAGCTGCGGCTGATTTTTCAGCAGCCAAGCTCCGTTCAAAATCGAATTCCCCTAGTGAATTGTAGTGGTTGGATGACCCGTCCCAACGTAATTGATATACTTTAGTCTTTAGTCTTTACTCCTTGTGATGATGTAGGACCATGACCATGACCAGGAGATTGCTCGAAAATCATATCCACTACGTGATTAGGAAAAGGACACCCCTCCAAAGTCCAAAATCATTTTCACTAATGGACCCATTACTATGATGTGCTTTCAAATCCATGCTCTAGTTTACTTTGGAAATAGAAAACAAACCAAAAAGACAATCATCGGATGCTGGTGGATTCATCTGATCATGGTGTCGGAGATCAGATCGTTGGGAAGGGAATGGGAACAAACGCAGCGGTGGGCGACAACGAATGGCAGTGGTGGTCCGGCGTCTATTTTAGATTATTTCTTTTCTTAAGAATGACGAACAAAAACCAAACTAGAAAATGAAAGAATTCCACAGATAGAAACTGGAAAGAACAAATAAACGAGACGTGCAAACTAGTACCAAACAGAAACAAATTAAATCTTGAATGATCAAACCTGCTATGATATCAAGTTGAAAATCAAAAGTACGAACAAAATACTAAACTATGAATGATACTTTATTAATTGAAACAAAAAAGAACACAACAAGCTGGCTAAGATGGCAACATAATCTATAAGATTATATTGTGACTAAATTATTTCTCAAACTATATTATAAGTTATATTTATAGAGACCTAAATATAAGAAACCCAAATACCAAATATTACCCTAATACAAAATCAAATCAACTCTCTAATTAAACTCCTAAATAAACTAATAAATTTCAACATAATAAGCAACTAGCCACCATTTTAAACAAAATTTGGACCCAATATAGAATTATAAGCAAAATTCAGTCCCCATTTTAAGCAATGAGGAAGATTTTAGTCAATAAAGGTATATTAGTACTTTCATAAACCTAGAAGGTGACTCTAATTTTATATGAGGTCTAAATATTGGTTATTTTTTTTCAAATTTCCCATATTTATAGAGACCTAAACCTAAGAAACCCAAATACTAAATATACCCTAAATCAAATCAACTCTCTAATTAAATTCCTAAATAAACTAATAATTTCCAACAAATAAGCAACTAGATTGAAGTTCAATGATATTTTTTCACTTGTAAATAAAAGATTTTAAGTACATAGTTGGCGAAGACATTTAATATTTGTATTGAATTCGACATCTAATTAATAATATGTAATACTTGTGTTGAGTTCGCTACCTAATTATGACTGACTCAATGACCTATTTTGTGACTCATCTTAATTCTCCATTCCCTTACGATGCGTTTGTACATGGAGATTAATTCATGAGAAACACTTTTCTGTGCCTTTTCTTAGGGTGTGGGAACTAGATTTACCTATTACCATTTGGTAAAAATGGAAAAGTAAATATGAAATCAAAGGACAAATTAGTATTTTTATTTTTTAATAGGGATAAAATTGAAAAAGAAAAGTTGAGTATGAAGAATTATTGGTTTTTAGGGCAATGTTGTCCTTAAATTTTGTAATAAATGTTAAAAATGTGCAATAAAAGAAGGGAAAATAGAGGGAAAAAGCAAACCCTCCATCATCCATGGGTTGGTTTTTCTCTCTTCTTTCCCAATATTTATTACATTTTTTTCCTACAAACTTAAAGTTCGGATTTATCAAACATGGGAATGGACATGATTTTCCATTCCCAAGTTTCATTTCCCACATACCAAACACAGAGTAGAATATTGCATCCCCTTCGTTTAGAATAGGAAAGTGCACACCGTCTTAGTTCTTATACACATGCAATTATGTTTAAAGGTTAATCTCAATTTACTAGCCTGAATTTTATTTTTTGATTTTCAACATTTCATACATCAAGTTTTTTTCGTTCCAGTCTGATACCTAAAGTCATAATTCAGAGACATTTTCATACAACTGTTAAGCTATCTGTTAAAACAGTCGTTAACATGTACCCAACCCCCATTTTATAATTCTGAGACTTAATTTCCGATTGTTTTAACAGACAACTTAACGGATGTATGAAAATGTCCTAGAATTATGACTTTAGGTACCAGGTTAGGATGAAAAAAACTTGATGTATGAAATGTTGAAAACCAAGAAACTTCAGGATAATAAACTGAGATTAATCCTATATTTATTATGTTCTTGGTTTTATTTGGTTTATTCAACCGAAAAATTATCTTATGAGTACCGTACATAATTTATACTCCAATCACACTTCCCAATTATCTTATGACTATGACTAACTGAAATTTTAAATATTATTAAACTAGAAGTTAATGTTAGAGCATTTTCAATGGAAATGTCAAATATAAATTGTCAAAATTTTATTTAAAGGCTACATGGCCATTTGAAGTTGAAATCAAAATTTCTTCCATTCCAAGGAGTGTGTTAAATTATATATTGATACCCCCTACTACAGTTTTTAAGAAAAAAGTAATTTTAAATAGTTAAAAGTTGTAACCTATTGGTTAAGTCTTTTTAGCCAAAATGGTATTTGGGATTTGCATAATTCTTCACTTTGGTTTACGAGATTTGAAATCAATACAAGTGGTCCTTGAGATTGTCCACCATCAATCATTTTGGTCATTCCGTGAATAGTTATGTTAAATAAAGATTAAAATGACAAAACTACCCTCAATTTAATATAAATTGACACACCCCGACCCAAAAGTGGGGCGTGCTGGCCGTCACGTGAGAGTGACGTAACCATGTGCACAGTGCGGAAGCAATAAAGAATAGAAATTTACGGATCAATTAAAACCGAAACACTAGCAATACTAGTGTAAAAGAAGTGTGAATTCCACTAATACAGAGCATAAAAGTCTACGTGCAGTCAAGCAGAAGTACTAAATAGAAATAACACCCGAAGGTGGTCCTACATAAGTGAATTCTGTCAGAACGTCCGATGAGCTCCTCGTATGCCACCAACGAACACTACTTAATACCTGGAGGGGCGAAAAACAAAGTTAAGTGGGTCAGAAACAAATCTTTTCAAAACCTTTATTTTCTCAAAAGTTATAACCCATCGCCGTAAAACCTGTATAATTTCCCAGAAATAAAGTATATACTCATATATATAATTCTCAAAATCCTGCTGGAAAATATGTATGTATGAAAGTATGTATGCCATGTTAAAGTATCATAACTGAATGCCAAAGCACAACTCTGTGAATGTGATTGAATACTAAATAATCAACTCAGCCCTCGGCTGTATATAGCTCATAATAATCATCATATCATATAGCTCATACTCATCTCAATCATATATATATATATATATATATATATATCCTGCACACACATCAATACCACCTCTAGTGGTCTACACATCATCACTGAATATAAACTAATATGCTCTAGTGCTACGATCACGTGAAAACTGAGCGATAAATCGCGGGTCACCTACGAGTTGAACCCACCTATAGTGGTCTATTCGACAGGACTGAGCACCTAACTTGGATCCAACGCGAGCATACGGTGCGGAAGGTGAACATCACTTGAAAGACTGAGCCCCTCTCTAGGCGAGAGCACTAATATCAGTGTGCAGGTTTATGAGCTCTAATCATATCACATCACATCACATCACATCATTCGTTCTCATCAACTAGTATATAAACTTACCTGCCACTTACCTGTGCGTCCTCAGCACCAACATCAATATAAGCAATCAATAACGCATAATAAATAAATAGATACTTTGCATGGCATTTCATATCGCATTTCATATCACATTTCATTTAAACTGATTTTCTGGGAAAAACTCATTTATATAGGTATATACGGAAAACAAATGCCCACTAACTGATAAGTAGACGGGTCGTAACCCCCGTACCTAGCCTGGCTATGCTCGTCCTCCGGATAGGTCTCGCCTATATGAGAAGTAACTGAAATAACGTTAATTAACGCACATAATCGAAACCTTAGAAATAACTTCTCATACATTGCTCAATTTGGGTATATGAATATACCACTGTGATCTACACAATCTTAGGATTATCCCCAAATTTTTAGAAAAATTTTCCGACCACCCACGCGTCGCCACGCACCTGCCAAGGCACGGCCAGATGCGCCGGCCACGCGCTGCCACGTGTAACGGAACCGTAACAGCGTTAAGAAATATTCCTTTAAAACGTAACAAAAACTGTTAAAGATACCTGACGGCGTTAGAATATTCCGTCAAGACTGACGGAATATTCATCATCTTCTTCGGCAAACCTCGCTGGCCGTCGTCGTCTGAAACTCTGATTCTCGCCGGTTTTTGGAAAAATTTCAAATCTTCATAACTTCTTCATTTTTGCACCATTTTCTACGTACTTTATACCAAAATGAAGATCTCACAAAGATGAACACAACCATACCTGACTCGACCCCCAACTCGTCGGGGATTCGCCGGAAAAAGCCTCGATAATTCCCGCCAAAACGAAAACTCCCCGATCTCGCTATTCCGACGTCTAAATTCTTCAAACGAACTACTCCGAGCTTCCTTAGGACCTCATAAAGCTTCCTATGAACTTAGAATTCCCTGAAAAACAACATTTCACGTGTGCATGAACAGTGCACAAATCGGAGGTTATGGTTTCGTGACGAATCGAAGGTTCCAGGTTCTAAAACTTGTACTAATGGTTTCCTAAGATCAGAAGGAACATGAAAATGCTTACCTTAGCCTCGATCTGCAAAGTTTGGGAAGGATTTGGATGTGTCCGTACGAAAGCCGAGAGGGAGAGAGAGAGAGAGAGAAAGTCTGTGAGATAGAGAGAGAGTGCGGGAATGAGAGAGAGAGAGAGTGAATGTGTGAGTGTGTGTGTGGTCCAAATACCACTGACCAAACACTCCCAAATGTAGATACACACACATACCTTAATTTATGTCTAGGGGCATTTTCGTCATTTCACATCCATCGTACGAAATTTTCGGGATGGGCTGTTACGTAAATAATAGGCCAAAATGATTTGACAAAAATTGAGGGTATTTTTGTCATTTTATCATTATTTAATGGAGACTTTTTACGAAATGACCAAAATGATTGATGGTGGACAAACTCAGGGACCAATTCAATCGGTTTCAAATCTGAGGAACCAAAATGAGAAGTTATGCAAATCTCAGGTACCATTTTGGATAAAAAAGATCCCTCACATTAAATAATAAATTGACTCCATCTTTGTTTTATATGAAAAAAAAGACGACTAGAAAGTAAAAAGTCAAATAACTCAGATGCCATATTAATTATGGCATCTCATTTGAAGAAAAAAAAATTATTGATGTTTTTTAGTCCTAATTGGCGTATTTAACATCTTTTTTAGAAATGCTCTCAGAAAATCATTTCCCACTCCTCATGTATATAAGCTCCATTATATTGCAGTTTTTGTATCCTAAAAGCAGGATAGAATGTGTAATGGCAATGGATTTTTCTTGTTTCTCATTAAATTTAAGTTAAGAACTCGTTTAAAAATGCTGCGACCGAACCACACGAATGCAATTCAAAGTATAATGTCAATGAGACCCGTAAAAACATACCATTATAAACGTTGCATCGAATGGATTTAATATTTTTTTTTTCTTTTGAAGTAGCTTTTTAACCATCACACAAGTGCTTATGTCTAAGAAAAAAAGTAGAAACAGAAACTAAAAAATTAAAAAAAAAAAAAAGGAATCTCCACCTGAAAAAAATAGACAGACGGACAGAAATACCTGAAACAAGACAGTTGCATTCTCGCCAATCAAACCCGAACCCGCCGTATTCCCCCGCGACAAAACCACGAGGGCAGTTTCGTCGTTCCACATGAACCCCCCGACAGCTCGCGCGCGAATGTTCGCACCAGCACGAGAGATGATAAACTTTGACTTTCGTACGAAAAATTAAGCCAAAATTTACTGAATAATAATCCCCCAAATTTACTTTGAGTTAAATCGAGTAATTAATAATTAATCCCTCCATCATCTTCGGCGCCCTGTCGCCCCCCACCCCGCGAGATAATAAATAAATAAATAAATAAAAAACCCTAACCACCAGAGGAGAGACTCCTCTCGCTCTCACTACCGGTCACTCTCACTCACTGAAAAGTCGATCAGCTTCTTCACAGCTCTCTCTCTCTCTCTCGCTAGAGCTCTGCATTCAACCAATGCGATCCGCATTCTGATCAAATCTCAGCCCTCCATTGTTAACCTTGATGTAAATCTCAGCTCCCTCACCCTCCTCTCCCGATTCGCCTCTCTGGATCTCTGCAAGTAACCAAACACTGCCTTTCCATTTTATTTTTATTTTTTATAATTGTAGGGGAATTTTATTTATTTATTTTGTTTAGTATATAGTAGCCGATTATTCCTTGCTTGGATCGCTAACAAAGTGGTTGCTTTTATTTTAATTTTATATATATTTTTTGGATTTATGAGATTCATTCTTTTGCTTTTTTAAGGTGCTTAGTAATGGAAGCGTCTTTTTTTTTTCTTTTCAAGGGAATGCTTTTTGGTGCTCGTTTGTGATCTTGAAGCTATTTTACCTTATTTCTTCCACTCTGCCACTCACTCACTCACTTGCTAATCAAAATCTCATTTTTTTAGACTCTAATTACTTCAGCAATCTGATCTCACTTACCACAACTCGGTGCATTTTTAGTGTTTTGCTACTTGGGTACGCCATTTTAGAGTTTTTGTAATGTTAGTATTCGGTTTCTATTTCTGGGTATTTTTCAGAATTCGATTTCTGTTAGTTCGATGTTGTTTGCAACTCCACAAGCATAGGAAATGCTCAACCGAAAAGGAGATTTAAGCTAATGTTTTGAGTCAATTTATTTTCTTTACGTGTCCGAGAAACCAATGACTCTGTTACTTTGTTTTCTTTGAGCTCGTAATTGTGAAAAATAAGCGCAGGTAGCAGTAAATTAGTAATTGTTGTGGTCATTTTCCTAGTAATTATTGTGTTTTTCAATTTAGCTTACTTAAGATCGACTTTGTTTTATTGACTCTTGGTGTTTCTCATGATTCAGATCTTGTGGAGTACTGAAGTTGGATCCTTGAATGGTAAAAATGGTGGCCGTGGAGTTTGGGTGCACGGTTGCCGTACTGTTTTCCCTTTTAATTATTGGCAAAGCTGATGTTTACATCGTGACAATTGAAGGAGAGCCTATTATAAGTTACCAAGGTGGTGTTGATGGATTTGAAGCCACTGCTGTGGAATCTGATGAAAAGATTGATACAACTAGGTATATTCAAATTTCCTGCATGATTTTTTTTCCAATGTATCTTTATATATCTTATTGTTCACACACACAATTATGCATTTATTTATGCATGTATCTTGGATAAGAATATTATCCTATTACCAACCAATCATGGGCAGCCTGGGAGGTGTTGACCATTCCCAAAAACATTGAAATTGGATTTCTTTGTGGTTATTATTTCATATGGTCCAAGTGGGGTCGTAGACTTCGGAGGTATCTTTGTTGGACCAAAGAATTTGCCGAATAATTTGTCTGTTGTTGGTTCATATGAATTCTGGATCTTCGGTTGACTCGGCATGGGCATTTGTAATGTTAAATCTTGTGTAAGCAAGTTCATGGATATGCCTAGGTGTGTATAACGTAAACTAATTTCAAGCTGGATATCGACTTTGGGAGCATAGAGCTGGTGATAGTGACTTCAACCCCAATCCATCCAAGCAAGCTTGGGTTAACGGGTTTGCTTGCACGCAGTTGTCTAGCTCACTTTTCTGTTGTTTTCTTGCTTTATTTATATTAGAATCATAACTCCACAAATATTCGAATCATAACTCCACAAACAGAGATATGACTTTCTTAATCCGTCCATGAATGGTTGTTTGCTTGCACTCAGGACTTGACATTGTCGAGCTCACTTTTTAACTAATTGCTTGCCATAATTATTTTAAAATGAAAACCTCTTACAAAAATTTATTTTGAAACGAAAATCCCTCAGCACGAAAAGAGCTAGGTTGTTCTTAGATTATTACTTGCTGTAGAAGCAGAAAAAGAGAGATGAGCATTTGCTTAAGGGCCACATGGCGGTTGTATGAAGTTTGAGAATCTGTCAAAGTCATGCATGATGTAATTGTATGAATTGGACCATCTATGAAATGCCACATGTCCTCTATATATTATGTTAGTATTTGACATTTGATTGATGCTTTTACAAAAGATGATAAAGTCACTGAAAAATTGATCCAACAAATAGAACTATCAATCCTATTTTTTTTCAGGAAATGATCAAACAGGTTAGAGTAGGGTTACACCCAATAATCTGTCTTCTGCTTTATTTGTGTTTATTATGGCAATAATTTCTTTGTTATTGCTTTGTCTTACCATCAATTGGTTTTTTGTGAACCACTTTTTTACATCTTACAACATTTTGCCTGTTTGAAGTAGTTGTTGGGATATGGTAATTAGTTTCATCAATTTCTTTTCTAACACATTGAGACATATGCATATGTACATGTTCATACAGTACCTTTATGTGACAGCTTACATGCAACTAGTTACTTTCTCCGAAAGAGTTTGCCTTTCAGTATGATCTTGTTGTCTATAAAGTGCACATCATTCGTCCTAAACTATCATATACGTGATGAGATATTTCTCTTTACGACTGGGGTGGTTATCTCTCTGATTCTGAATCATGAAATGGACTGATAAATCTCTTTTGGCATTTCTTTTGGCTTCTTTCAGTGAATCAGTCACGTCCTATGCCCGACACTTGGAGAGTAAACATGATATGCTTCTTGGCATGTTGTTTGAGGAAGGGAGCTACCAAAAACTCTACAGCTATCAACATCTTATTAATGGATTTGCAGTCCACATTTCTCATGAACAGGTAACAACTCGGACAGACACTTCCTCCTATGTCGTTCATAATCATGTGAATGACAGATATTGATGTCTTCTCTTGCATTCTCATTTTCTTACGCTGTTCCTTTTATTAGTAGGCAGAAACATTGATGCGTGGTCCTGGTGTGAAATCGGTGGAGAGAGATTGGAAGGTGAAGAGACTTACAACGCACACCC
The DNA here is from genome assembly GCA_024362995.1 of Heteromeles arbutifolia. Classification (NCBI taxonomy): domain Eukaryota; kingdom Viridiplantae; phylum Streptophyta; class Magnoliopsida; order Rosales; family Rosaceae; genus Heteromeles; species Heteromeles arbutifolia. The sequence goes on along the minus strand of JANCRC010000006.1, from coordinate 12,676,007 downwards.
CACAGTTTTTAGGTCTCCCAACCGGAGTATGGCCGACAGGAGGTGGCTTTGATAGGGCTGGGGAAGATATTGTGATAGGGTTTGTGGACTCAGGGATCTATCCGCACCATCCAAGCTTTGCGAGCCCCAATACCGATCCTTATGGGCCTGTTCCAAAGTATAGAGGTAAATGTGAAGTTGATCCAGACACAAAGAGGAACTTCTGTAATGGGAAGATTATTGGAGCTCACCATTTCGCCAAAGCTGCAACAGCAGCTGGGGTATTTAATCCTTCTATTGATTTTGACTCTCCTATGGATGGTGATGGACATGGAAGGTGAGGCCCCACACCTCTGTTGCACGTTCTTCATGGGAACCTATGCTATTGTGTATTCTGGATATTCATACATTTAAAGAAACATATTCATTTCAGAGAAGTAAAGAGATAAGTACATTTCTTAGTAAGCTTAGACACAATTGGGGAATCCAATAGTAAGCTTAATAAGGCATCAGTGAATACTCTACCATGCATGGCATCAATTGAGGAATTCAATTAGTAAGCTTAGAAACACTTCCATAAATGACAAAAGGTTTTATACTTTCTTCTGTGAACAAAGAGATAAGGACATTTATTAATTGACGTACATTTCAATGAATATGAGCATAGGGATAGCATTATGCTAACGTATTTATAAAAATGTCATACAGTTTTAACTTTGATAGATTTACAGAAGATGTAACTTTTGGGGTTTCACTGTTCAGAAAAGGAAAACTTGACAACCATAAAAGTTTCTCTTTCCTACTACTTGGAATTGACAGAAACTATTTTGCTTTCGTTTTAGGCAACATTTATTGTAACATAAAATCTTTTGATTCCTTTTCCTTTTCCCCTTTCTGCTTGTGTCACTTGATATTTTTTTCTATCTGAAGCTTTTTTTCCTCCTTTTGTATCGTTGTCTACCAGTCACACTGCAGCTATTGCAGCTGGTAATAATGGAATTCCAGTGAGAATGCGTGGTCATGAATTTGGGAAAGCAAGTGGGATGGCTCCCCGTGCCAGGTGAGGAAGAATAAGTTCCTCTGGTCATTTCTTGAATTAAAGCAGTAAATGTTTCTTCCTTTTAATCCAGATACGTAAATTTCTGTCTTCAGAATTGCTGTATATAAAGCCCTTTACAGGCTTTTTGGAGGGTTTGTTGCAGATGTAGTTGCCGCAATTGATCAGGTGTGCAATAATTCCATAACATAGAACAAAAGATGTTGGGTGAATGCTTAGTGCACATCTTTTTGTGTACATTTGGACTTATGTGCATGTCTTTTTTACATGTCGGTATGTGCACATGTAGATATATGTTCCCGCTCACTCTGCAAAACTCTATCAATATGTATTCTTTAGAGATAAAAGAAAAGACAAAAGTTTTTGTTTTGCTTGTCCTCTCAGCACATCTCCATCATCTCACAGAAAAAAAGGGTAAACGGTTTAAATTGGTGACTGCTCACATATTTCATTAAAGATGAAACACATGGATGTTGCCTTGCCAACTAGTTTTACTCTCTTTTGGGTTATTACCATTGGTTGCTATGTCGGGAATGGTGATTCTTATTTGAAGACATTTTTTGAACAGGCTGTATATGATGGAGTGGATATATTGAGCCTTTCTGTGGGGCCAAACAGTCCTCCAGCTACCACCAAGACCACTTATTTGAATCCTTTTGATGCCACACTTCTTTCGGCTGTGAAGGCAGGTGTATTTGTTGCACAAGCAGCTGGAAATGGAGGACCTTTTCCAAAAACTTTAGTTTCTTATAGTCCTTGGATAGCTTCTGTTGCTGCCGCCATTGATGATCGCAGATACAAAAATCATCTAATGCTTGGAAATGGAAAACTATTAGCTGGACTTGGGCTGTCACGTAAGTATCTGTTTTGGGAGCAAACCTATTCAGTTTCTTTTAGCAAATTGTTAGTAGCACAGTCATCAATAACCTAAATGCTTGCTGCATAATCTCTTGGAAATAAATTTCTTTGTTAATCAGTTGTGTAACCTAGACTTTAGTTTAAACTAACAGTCCTGATTTAGGCTAAATGCCAAATAGGTAGCCATTAAGATAAATGCATAATCAATCTATATACTCCCCCTCAAGTTGTAGAATGAATTTTAACAATTTTCAGCTTGCTGCAAGTAGAAACAGTGTGTTTATGAGGTTTTCTGAAAAAGGTGGACAACTCAGGCTCATTTGTAACATAGAGTAGAAGGGGAAATCCTTTTGTCCCACTGGTACCAAAGTAAATAAACCAAGAACCGAAAAGAGATCTTGATGAAGACGTAGTGGAACCTGTGGCATAGCAACAACAGGGAAGTTGTTGACCTTTTTCTCTTTGTTGTGGTCCAAGTAGGGTAAGAATAGCAATGGGTTTAGGTCTCAGGACAATACTGCTCTAACACCACATTGAAAAGTAAATTTCAAATAGGGAAGAAAAATCATTGTGTTTAAGATTCAAACGAAAGCAGTATAATGATTAATTTGGGATGCCAGGACATATACTCTGGTAATCAGCTCTAACGGTTAGACCTATATTTAAGCCAACAACCCTAATTTTAAGCTTAATGCATAGTAACCAGCAAAAATGATAAAGGCCTAATATAAGGCAGCCTCATTAGTATGAATAAGACATGATTGATTTCAGGATGGCTTTTGTAATGCCTCCACATGGATCCTGGAGCATTCCATGGTTGTGTTATCTTGCGACCACTTCAATTTACTGCAGTTCTTGCGTGTGTTATAATACATGCTTTTTGCATTCTAAGGTAATCACTGGTTCACATTCTACATTTTCGCATTTCCAAAGCCTGAATTACTCCCTCCTCTGTTCCCCTTTTTGCAGCATCAACACATCCAAATCAAACGTACACACTGGTTGCTGCAAATGACGTGCTTCTTGATTCTTCTGTAGTTAAGTATAGCCCCTCAGACTGCCAGAAACCAGAAGTTTTAAACAAGAACTTGGTTCAGGGGAATATTCTTCTTTGTGGCTATTCATTCAATTTCGTTGTTGGTACTGCATCAATCAAGAAAGTGTCCGAAACAGCCAAAAGTCTTGGTGCAATTGGTTTTGTTCTTGTGGTGGAAAATGTTTCCCCAGGGACAAAATTTGATCCTGTTCCTGTAGGCGTTCCTGGGATTCTAATCACTGATGTTGAAAAGTCAATGGTAATATTTCAACTTTTCTCCTTAACGAAACGGTGTTTATTATTTATTTAAATTGCTTTTAAAGAATTATAAAGTTAGATTTGTTGTAATCAAGTAATAGAGTATGGAACATTCTCCAAGTGTTTTGTGAAATTAGATTTACTACAATAGCATATGAGCTTATATATAATCATGCAAATTCATTTGTCTTTGACCTCTTTGACAAGAAAAATAAAATAAAACTTCATTTTTGTCACTTCTTTGTAGCATATGAGCTTGATCCCGTCTGATAACTTACGGTGCTTACCATCTTTTACAATTTAATTGAGCTACTATTTAGGTCTTTGGCCCCTTTTCCTTCTTATGCATGTTCTAACTTTTCCCCTTTCCTGCAATTATGTGCACGATTGGTTCTTGGTGCTCTGGCTTTGACGTTGTTCAGGATCTTATAGATTATTACAACATCTCTACAGTAAGGGATTGGACTGGTCGTGTGAAGAGCTTCAAAGCTATAGGTAGCATTGGGAATGGTTTGACGCCTATACTCCACAAGTCTGCACCACAGGTGGCAATATTCTCTGCTAGAGGACCCAACATCAAAGATTTCAGCTTCCAAGAAGCAGATCTTCTCAAGCCGGATATTCTCGCTCCTGGTTCTCTAATTTGGGCTGCTTGGTCTCCAAATGGAACAGATGAACCTGATTATGTTGGTAAGGATCTAATTGAAGCATTTTAAGTGTTTTCTTTCTCCCCATTTTGATGTTTCAAACTTTCCCGAGATTTTTTAGTACTTACTACTTAGCAGTCTACCGAACTTTAGTTTCAAAGCGGTTTACGAGGTTTCAAATTCTGAAATAGGTTATGAAAAAATTTCCGACACATCCTCATTTTGCGTAGAAAATAAGGGGAAGATATTCAGATTTCTCACTCACAGCTGTCAAATTAAACCCAAGTCAATAACAATTGTACCTCTAGAGATGCACTTGACATATTAAGGGATTATTTCTTTGACCAGGGGAGGGATTTGCCATGATTTCGGGAACAAGTATGGCTGCACCACATATAGCTGGAATAGCTGCTCTTATAAAGCAGAAGCACCCTCATTGGAGCCCCGCCGCCATCAAATCAGCTTTGATGACAACATCATCAACTATGGACAGGGCTGGCAGACCTCTTCAAGCACAACAATATTCTGAAACACAAACCATTAAGTTTGTCAGTGCCACCCCTTTTGATTATGGGAGTGGCCATGTCGATCCAAAAGCTGCTTTGGATCCTGGACTAATCTTTGATACGGGTATGTATTCTTCTACCTGCTTGAAATGATTTTACGCGCTATCGGACTTATCTTTGGCACATTATGTGATGAAATCTCAATCGAATAACTTTTGGTTTTTAAAATTTAGGCTATCAGGATTACTTGGGTTTCTTGTGTACAACACCTGGTATTAATTCTAATGAGATAAAGAAGTACACAAACTCCCCCTGCAATTACACTATGGGCCACCCGTCGAATTTCAACTCTCCTTCAATCACAGTAGCTCATCTTGTGAAAAGTCAAACAGTTACACGCAGAGTCACAAATGTTGCACAAGAAGAAACCTATGCGATCACAACCAGAATGGCCCCAGCCATTGCCATTGAAGCTAGCCCTCGGGCAATGACTCTCAGACCTGGTGCATCACGAAAGTTCTCAGTGACTCTGACAGTTCGGTCTGTGACGGGATCCTACAGTTTTGGCGAGGTGATGATGAAAGGTAGCCGGGGGCACAAGGTGAGGATCCCAGTTGTAGCTATGGGATACCAACGGTAGTTTGGGTTGGTAATTTAAAAATTTTAGCCGTTATGGTTGTAATATTCTTTGTAACCTGTGGGAATAAGGTGTGAGGCTAGATGTATGTTTCTAAAATATATATATGTATGTGGAATAGCTGTAAAGAGAACTGGTATGAGGGGAGACTCTTTGTTTCTTCCACTTAAGTTTTGCTAAATTGATTTGGTACAAGTTTTGTTCATTGCATTTCATTTTAGGAAGGTTATTCGCGTTAGACGAGGGCATACAATTAAACAGGTTCATCTGATGGATAATTTTGGATACCTCAATCCTATCGAAATTTGTATAAGGGGAATGCTAGCTACGTGTTTTCTAATGTGCGGACAACATTTTGCAGACCTTACGTGCAGACTAATTATGGGCCGTTGGATTTAATTTCAACAGTTGTAAACAAATTAATCAAGGAGAGCTTATAGTGAAATCGGCTCATAAATGACCTGTCAATAAAACCTAAGACCATCTCCAACCCTGGGCTAAAAGCCAAAGTTTTTAGCCCGAAAAATTTAACTTTTAGCCCAGAAACAGCTTTTCTGCTCCAACCCTTCTGGCCTAAATTTTTTAGCCTGAGATTATTAAAAAATAAATTCAGGTTAATTTTTTCTTTTAAAGTGATTTTTTAAAAAAAAAAAAATTATGTACACTATAATAATTTAATTTTATAAACATTTTAACCTAAAAATATTTAAATTCCGATAAATATTGAAAAATCACTAAATTTGAGTGAATTTTGAGTTAAATAATTTTTTTAATTATTTTAGCAGATAGATTTAAATTTGGGCTATTAGATTTTTTTTTTATCGTTAGATTTAATTATATTCGATTTCAGCCGTTGGATTCAATAAATCATGGGAGACATGCCCATGTGGGTAGGGTCCTGCTGGTGGTGCCCACACCATTTTCTGGGCTAAATCCTGGGGGGAATTTGGCCTAGGTTTAGCATTTAGCATTTAGCCCCAAGATTTCCCTTGGGTTGGGTTGGCTTTGGGGGGAAATTTGGCAAATAGCCCAAGGTTGGAGATGGTCTAATGGATGACTCGACAATAGGTGTTTTTTTCCAGCTAAAATTGTCCCTCTCCCTGACAAACAGTTACATTTCATAAACTTGTCTTCTTCACCCAAAACTCTCCTGCCGAATGATTTCAAAAAAGTTTTAATTGACTTCCTCCCTGTTCGAAACTCAGTCAAAGTTGTCTATTGTTTCCCGGCACGACGTTTGAAACTCACTCGACTTCCACACCGCGCATTCGAGTTCCACACCGCGCATTCAAAACTCAGGTGAACTTCGTTTGAACTTTGTCCAATCAGTTCGATAGAAAAGACGTGGTGCTTGCTTTCTTCCAGTCGCATTCTGAGTCCTTGCTTCCACAATATTCGACATCATACTTCATTCCTTAAAGTCAATTTGAAATTTGGTGAGTTTGGAATTTGGAACCCTAGAAATAAATTGGGAATTGTTATTAGCACTCAAAAAATCTCATTTTACACTCCTCACGTATTTTTCTTTCTAATTATGGAAAGTTTGGAGTGCCAAATGAGATTTTTGGAGTGCTAATAACAATTCCCAATAAATTTTGTTATTTCTGTCATATTTGATTAAATAATTTAGTGTTTATGGTTAATTTTGCATCTTCATTGATGAAATTAGTTGAAATTGTTGAATATTTGTAGAATTTTTTGAGAAATTTGAGCGCGATGTGGGGTTATGAAGTGTTGTTGACAGGTTGTGTATAAGGGCTATGTTGTTCACTTTGTTTTGTTGAAGTTATATTGTTGAGTTGAGATTGATTTGAATACCAAAACACTTTGCCTCAAGATTGATGAAAGTGAAGATTGAAGCTACTCGGAGAAATGAATGGTTGCCTCTTGCAAAATGTATCCATGCGATACACGTAATCATTACGATCTTTTATGGCATGACATTGAAGACCCCACGCCTGAATTCGAAGCGCCTTCTTCGCACCGTAACAGGTCGGACCACCACACAAAGTTTGAAGACTAAACGGTATGTATTCCAGCTTACTCTAAAAGGCATGGTCTTTGGATAACCGTCCATCGTCAAGGGGAATAGATTGTCTTTCCACTACATAGTAAGGGGCAATTGTGGGACCCTAATTTTTCAGGGCATGAGTAAGGTTGATCCGAATACAATTACCTCAGAAGTCTGATCATGGACTCGACAGCTCCGAGCGAAGCTAGACCAGACGGAGTCGATGCTACCATCACCTTGTTCTGGGGCAATAGGTGAAGTTCGAGCGACTCCGCTAGATGACCATGGTTGTTCCGCAAGATACGTGATTTGATCCAGATATGGACTCGATCTAATCTTTATAAATCTTAAAGTTCCTACAATCTAGGAATTGGTGTACGCCGTAAGTAATCATAACTTCTAAGAGGATGCAATATATATTTCTAGATATCCTCTAGGATTGTATCTTAAAAAGGTTTCTCTCCCAACGGTTATCTAGGATTCGTTTCTGGTAACACAATCTCAATACTCTAATTCCCTTGGCCACTGCTTGAGTCTAAAATTGCTTACTAACTTGACCATCGAAAAGCCTTTGGTTGACACATCCCCTCAGTCTTAGGCTTTTTCATGGTGTTCTCTGTTTTATAGGTTACCCGAGTTTGTGCCTCCACCATCCCCGGCGGTGCGCAAATTTGGTTCCAACAGATTCCGCAATTTTTTAACTACATTGGTGTACCATATGATGTGACAAGTAATTATACATATCATGACAATTAATTAGTTTATCTCATTAGATGTTCATCATATGTATCATTTTCTGCATCATATGGTACACCAATGTGATTTCTAAAAGTTAATCTCATAACTTACTCTATAATTCAACCAAAAATAAAAATAAAAAACACCCTATACGCTAGATAGGTGTTTGGGCCCAAAATGACAATATGGGCCAAGGCTCTCGGCTCAGTGGTTTTTTGAGGGTATCATGGGCTGGCTAGGTCACCAAGAGTTGTCTGGTCGGTTTTGGCCGAGTCCTTGTGTGAGAAGGATTGATTTGGATAAAGGCGAAGGTTGAATCCTGATACCACAAGGGGTCTTAAAGCTGAAGGCATTGAGAATCAGGGAATGAATCTGGTTCATTATAGAGTTTAGTTCAGAAACCCATTGGAACTAGGATTGGCCAAATCATAATCAGATTGGGATAAGGAGTTCTAGTCTGAATACATCTTTGGTTCGGCCAGGAGTAGGTTCACTGCTGTAAATAGAGGAGGCAGTGGCAACATAAAAGCCCCTCAAATTCAACACACAAACTGCCTTGTGCAAACTCTTGCTCTACGCGAAACCTCTCAACAACGTTGAGATTTTTATTTTCTTTTTCCGCCAACACATCTTCAGTTTGGATAAACAGCACTGTTGTCGTAGAATCAGCCGACCACGGAGCACCTTCAATTTGGATAAACAACACTGCATCGAGGTCGACTGATTATCTATCCAAGTCTCGGTCGAGAAGGATTTTCGAGTCCTTGTTGGTAGAGGTCTTCTCATTATCCTTCTTGGCGAAGTGAAGTGTTACCAGGTTACTACATTCGACAAATTGGAAGCCGAATTTGATATTTGAACTTCGCAGAACTAGCAGCCTTGTCTTCAGGCTCTAGAACCCGAAGGCCGAGGCGTGTTCCTTCCTCAGCTGCAATAGTAAGTCACAGAAGTCAGCAGCGCACCCAATGCGCCATCAATACATTTTACTCCCCAACCAAATGACATAGTTAGCTTATTAATTACTCGGCATGCGCGCCACGTAGGCTAGGTAGTTTTTAGGGTCAACATTTTGGCACGCCCAGTGGGACCCAGTGCTAAAACTACTAAGTTCATGACCATTGAGACATGATCGGTTAAAAAGAAAACAGTCATGGGAAAGTCCACGACCAACCCAGGACAAGATGACTAGTCACAAGCACAGAACCTTCATGTTGCCGTGACATCTGAGGCCACAAGCGCGACACATAAAGAAAATGAAGTTTGTCTCGGCGGTCAGCCTCACAATGCAGAAACCCCTAACAAAACCAAGGGCATTTTAATTGAAGGGATAGTAGAGGATTGCGATGAAGATGGTGGTGATGGTTCCGATCCACCGACTAGATCGTTTATTCGGAGAAGACTTGAAGAGCAATCTCGGTAAGTTGATCAGGTGTTTAACCGAGTACTTGAGGAAATACGTAATAATGGTGACACACACACCAGATTGCTCGAGGTATTGGTTAGTAAAGCCTATGAAGGTGGACTCGCTGATCATTCCCGACCGTTTCCACCTAGGAATAATCTGTTACCAACAGTACAGGCCGAGGCAAGCTGTGCTCGGCTCAAAACAATTGACTTGGAGAAAAGAGAGGGATCAAGCAGTAAATTAGATAGATCCAACCAGAGCACAGAAACAACATCCGTCGATATGATAGAGGTCCAAAGAATGATCGATTCGGCCTTAAAGAAGGGGCCAAAGTTTCCAAAGTTCATTCATCCAATGTTCGTGGAAAAGATCGAGTATCCCAAGTGTTTCAAAATTCCAGACTTCAGTCTTTTCGCTGGAGAATCATCCCTGTCATCATTAAAATATGTAGCTCAATTCACCGCTCAATGTGGGGACGTTAACAGCGATTTCCATAAGTTATGATTGTTCAACTTCTCGTTAACTAGCTCAACCTTCACGTGGTATATCAATCTCCCACCTAACTCCATCCAGAGTTGGGAGGAATTAGTCGAGAAATTTCATAAGCAATTCTATCGACCAGGGACAGACGTAAAAGTATCCTCCTTAGCTATGATGGCTCAGGCCTCTGACGAATCGCCAATGGAATACCTTACGAGGTTTAAATCAGCCAGAAATTGGTGCCAAGTACCTCTTCCTGAGGTCGAGTTTGTTAGGATCGCTCTAAACGGCCTGGATGTAGAATACAAAAAGAAATTTCTGGGGGCAAACTTCTGTGACATGTACAAACTAGCTCAACATATCGAGTAATACGACTATTTGCTCTGAGAAGAGAAGGTTTCGAAGCCCCCGTCCCAAGGAACAATCTACAAAAACCTCACAATCAATTATGCGTCGGCCGAAGGTGAAGAATATGCCAGTATAGACGCGGTCAAGATAGTAATTGACAAACCATATATATGCAAGGAGTTGGCTCATACCAATCCCAAAGATGCCAAAACTCGCTCGGCCCTTGGAGAGTCTACTGTCAAAACATCGAAAGTCTATACTTTCGACATTACTAAGGCCAACGCCATCTTCGATCAATTGCTACTTGCCAAAATTATCAAGCTTCGGCTAGGGCATAATATCCTCAAGGCCGAAGAGTTGAAAAGAAAAACATATTGCAAGTACCATAACTCAAACAAGCACACGACAAACAACTGCGTCATGTTTTGAGACGCCATCCAAAGCGGGATTGACAACGGTAAACTCAAGTTTCCAGAAAAGAAAAAAAAGGGTGTCGACACTGATCCATTTCCTACGACGACAGTGAGCATGGTAGATGCTCGTCTACCTGGGGATAAAGGAAAAGGAACGGCCGAGTTCGTTCCAATCCGATCTTTCCCAAAATAGAACTCTCGGCCACGATTGAAAATTGATTTATTCTCGAATGAGCCATCCCAAGATTTAGTTGGACCAGCTGTTGTCGAATCGATGTCGAACTCCAGTGCTGAGGAAACTAACGAGCCGACAATCCTGTATGGTTGGTGCAAAGCGAGCATCATTTTAGCTGAGCCAAAAGAAAAGCCACGTCGGGTAGCAATACCACAAATAACCACAGCTGCAGTAACACCCCAAAAAATGCTTGGAACAGGCCAACGTCATAAGGTTTTCAATAGGCTTGGTCCTCAAACACAAGATACCAAGCCGTCTTCTGGCAGTTCAAGCTCACCCGTGAACCAGTGCACATTCAGACCCCCTGAGCCACATGATCAGCATTGGTATACCTATCATTCCCTTAACGGTGTATACATTACACTGTCCAAATCGCAGAAACGTCGGCATCAAAGAATGGACTGTATAGCCAACCGATGAGCAGCCTAGGAGACTTCGACCCCTAAGTGGCAACCGATGGAAAAGGCCAGCAATGACGACGAACGACAACCTCCGACAATTATGATAGAATTGCTCCAAGGAAAACAGGTAATCGATCGTGATTTTGAAACCACGATTGAGGAATCCAAAAAATGGATCAAACTCATTTTTCGGCCTGGGAGATGAAAGCTCACCTTGAGTACTTCCAGAAGGAAGCCGAAAGCAAACTTCCCCCGCTACCCATACATGAACCATTGATCAGAGTCAGACGAAACCTACATCCATCATTCCTCGGGGAGGCTTTAGAGTACATGCGAGAGTTTCACAGAAAGCATTCGACTAATGACTTATATGGCTTGCAAAAAGCATGCCAATATATATTGATCTCATTCTAATTTGTCTAGATGCTGAACGAATCATCCAAAAAACTCCGGACCCGGGCTGGAAAGCTAGGTTCCACCATATATACGAGGCTTGAGTCATCGGCTTTGATGTCGACCCATATACTGATATTGACGCAGTCGAGCTCCCTTTCTCTCTAGAGAACCTTCAATATTTATGGTACCATTTCAAAGTCTTTTTAGCCATTTCCCTCTTTGGCCTTACGGTCGATGAAACAGAACGTGTCGCACGATTATATGCTTACCTTGACACCAGGGATACCCGTATCATGTATCAGGATGAATCCTGTATCACGACACAAATCTTGGACCCAATTCCGATTTCAAATGAACCCGTGGCTAATGAACAGAACGGGAAGGCTCGTATAGACATATCACAGGAACATACTCCGGCGACAGCCGAGGAAGATAAAGCGGAGACTCCCCATATAAATCTAGAAGAAGAAGAAGATCGCACTTCAGAAGAAGATCGCGACCCAATTGGTCATTCGGTCCTTGACAACATGGAAATCAATATAGTCCATGTTCTATCTGCCGATTTTTAGCCAACCGCGTCCCAACCAAATTCCTTGGACGGTGACGTAGTTGTCTAGGAAGCCATGTAAGTTGACTTCGTGGCTGCTGAAGAAATCAAGCTAGCAATGAAAGAAGATAAGCTCAAAGCAGCTCTCGCCGAATTATTTCCTCGCTCGTCATCAGTTAATCTCCATCATATAAAGCCGTTATATGTTATGACTCAGGACCCGTTATATCTCCATCATATGAAGCCGTTATATCTCCATCATTGAAGGATATCCAATCCAAAATTTTCGTCGACTATGGAGCGAGCGTCAATATCATACCCGTGACTATCATGAAGGTGTTACGTCGTTCTAATGATGAACTTATTCCATCAGGGATCACCATGAGCAGTTTCATCAGTGACAAATCCCAAACCAAGGGAGTGTTCCCGCTAGAAGTAAATGTCACAGGTCGAAGTCATATGACTGTATTTTTCATAGTTGATTCAAAGACCAAGTATAATGCGTTACTTGGCCGAGACTGGATCCATCAAACAAGCTGTATTCCCTCATCGTTATTGAAGGAAAAATTTTGTCCTAGCTAAGAACATGTGAGAATATTTGAACACATATGCAAACTAATAACACTTTAAAGTAGGCATGCATTCAAAAACAATTCTAAAACCCATGACTTTCAAAGCCTAGTGAATGGTGAATCATAAGACTCTTTAACAACATTAAAGAGAAGAAAGGATTTTGAGATTCATTACCCTTGAAGCTCATCCTTGTTTACACAAGGGATTCACCCAAGTGGAGGGCCTTCAAGTCACCTCCTAGCTCCTTGGATCTTCCTTGTGATTTACTTCCTTTTGTTACTCTTTTGCTCCTTGAGGATGTGAGGAAAGGATCTCCAAAAACACCAAAGGTTTGGTGTCTCTAAGTCTCCACACCAAGGATGAGGTGTGAAGATGAAATGGATGACTTAGAGGAAGAAAGATTGCTAGCTATCCCTCCCCTAAGTGGCCGGCCTCTATAGAGAAAAAGAGAGAAAATATTTCTCTTCTTTGTCTCAAGAAAACCCTAATGAGGTAAAAGCTATAAAGATGCTTTTATGCCACCTCACATGTGAGTGGCAAACTTGCAATTAACCCAAGTTTGATAACCCTCACCCTAGGCCGGTTTTGACTTTGTTTTTGGGTTAATTTCCATTTAGTTTTAGTTGTCACACAACCTAAACTCAATGGGCCTTGTGGACCAAAAACCCTTTTGGGCCCCGAAACCCAAAACCAACTTAAAAGCCTAATACGAACCTTTCGTAAGATTAATTAACTAATTAATTAATCTTGACCATTCTCAATTAAACTATTTAATTGCTTATCCATCTCATTTATATTTCTTCACTTTCACCCTTACTCGGTGTACGATCCATTAGGTTCCAATTAGAAAGGCAGTGGGCGATTGTTACTTTTAACGATCGATTGTGAATTGAAACTACATTTCAATTCTCCCTTTGATGAAGATTAGTGTTTGCTAATCCTCAGGGCTTCCACAAACCATGAGTGACACCTAGCAGTATGTCATGGCTACCCAAGCTAAGTAGAAGTGGTTGGGGAACCTATCCAGTTACAATTACAATGCAATACGGTCCTTCTCTAATACAATACTCTTGATCACATTGTTTGAGTGATAGTTTGTATCATGTCTACTATCCAATGTGATACTTCTCTATATGAATCAATTGAATATGATTTGGAACATGCTTCCTAAATCATATTCGTATGCTTTGGCCAAAGACTCTCGAATCATATCTCAGAGTATTCACCTTCCACCATGGAAGGTTAGAGATCCCTTGTTGTGCATTCACATGCCTACATGACTAGATAGCTTGACCCCAACAATGTCGTTGACACTCTCAATGGAATGCCTTTGACATAATCAAAGATCAAGGACCTAACCATTAGACATCAATGATGCCTCAGGTCAAAGGACTACTTTGCATATTGCAACTTACGAGTTCTTACATGACATGTATGTTCGAACTCTCTTTTGATTGTTGTTCAGTGTACTCGATTACCTTTTGAGCACCTATGTGTTTGTCTTAGTGTCCAACACTAAATGACTTGAGACTAGTCATACTCACGCTTGAGTTAACATAACACATACTAACCTTAGTGGATTGTCAATGCCCAATTGGCAATCCTATGGCTAGGAACGTTTTAGGAATGTTCATTAGAGAAAGGTCTCGTTAATCTAACTTACTTAGATCACTTCTCTCTTAGATTAAATATATTCCTTGGATTCCCTTATTGCTTAAACACATGATACAATAAATAGTGATTAACAATAAGCTTTGCCCTTCATTAAACATATAATAGTCTAATACAATAAGTATTCCAAAAGCTATTACATCAAATGAGTGGCTTTGTGGGCATACTTCCAACAGTTATATCATGTTCTCATCTTTTGGAACGGCAAATCGGTCACGGTTCATCTAGCCGATAATCAGTCGTTGGAAGTTAACATGATCCAGGCTCGTTACTACGACGACCACGTCGGCTACATCACTTTACAAGGTTTTAACGAAGATGGTCGGCCGACTAGGATCTCAGTTCAGAAAGCCGTCAAAGGACAAGTACTAGCCGATTTCTTAGCTCAACATCCTTCTCCATATGATTAGGGGCAGCAACGTTGAAATCGGCATGGTGGAAACACGTGATAATTATTGGATGACGTATTTTGATGGCTCTAGTACTTCAGCCTTGGCCGGTGTTGGAATCGTCATTCAATCCCCAGATCAACACCGCTGGTATTTTTTTCTCAAGCTCGATTTCGATTGTACGAATAATCAGGCCGAATACGAAGCCTTTATCATCGGCCTCAATGTCCTTCACGACTTGAAGGTAGCCCGCATACTCGTCCTTGGTGATTTGGAACTTGTGATTAACCAACTCTATGTAACTTTTCGTTGCATGAGTTGCACTACAAGAATTTCGAAGTGCCAGCTACCCTACTATTACCCACAAGAGCAAAGGAATAGCACCACTGCTTGCTAAGTGGGAAATCCTTATATGTGTCGGCTTCCATCCTCCACGGCAAAGTAGGCTTGTGAGAATGCCTATTTTTTTCATCCTCCCTAAGAATGCACCTTCAACAAGATCTTCGTGTTCAAAAATCGAAGAGGCACCGCCTTCCGAATTTTGAGAGCCAGGCCTTCAACAGATTTGCTTGTTCAAAAAATCGAAGAGACATCATTCCCTGAATTTTGAGAGCCGGATTTTTCGGGATAAAATGTGTCGACGCTCTTCACACGCAACATCAGCTTTCCAGATACCACAGACCACTTTGTCAAAGATATCCGACAAAGTTAGAACACGTGAATCTTGCAGCTCCCATTGCATTGCTATGACCGAGAAGGGTAAAGGAATAGTATTACCATTTGTTGTTGGGGAAATTCCTATAGATGTCGACCTCCATTTTCCACAGCCAGGCAGACCTGCAAAAATGCTCAACCTTTCCTCATATCCGAGAAGACACTCCCAACGAAGCCTCTCGAAATACTCAGTTTTCTTTTCTCCTGATAATACTCTTGCAAACTAGCCACACCAGAGCAAGAGTACCTCATATCATCAGGGTCGAAAGCAAGAGTATCCCATATCATGCTTTCTCCCTGTCTTTGTCTTTGTCCTTGTTCTCACCTACAAGACAAGGAGAAAGAGAGCAATCAGTCGGAACCTGAAATCAAAATTTCGATCTAGAACTGATTACCCAGAACCTTTGCCTGATTGCTTCCCTAGCATTGCTCTCGAGTACTCATCCTCAACTATTTTCAAGGTCACGAATTCCTCGGACAAATACCCCATGACAGTTGATCAGATATTTGATGCGATGTAAAACAGCACTCAAATTAAACCCTCTTGTTGACAATTGTAGTATAGATGCAAGTAGGGATCGTTCTGGACCGGGGATTAGGAGGGCTTGCTAAAACCTCTAAACTGACTCAAAAACATAAAAACAAAGTTAAAAACACTTAACAAGACTCACAAGACTCAAAACAAACTTAAAAGACTCAAAACAGCTTAAAACAACCAAAAAGACTCAAAACAGACACTAGGGACTGATTTGGACGAATTCTAGACTAGTAAGACTCAAAACACTAATTTGGACAGATTTGAACACACTTCTAACTAATCTAACACACTTAATTAAAGGGGGATTGGGTTTTGGACGAATTTAAAGTAAAACAAGTCAGAAACTAAAACTAGACAGATTTTGCACGAAATTGGTGAATTGGATGGATGATAGACTAGCTAGAGGCTCTTTCTCCACACATGACATGTATGCAAACGACTCGATTTCCAGTTAATCATTCATTGAATTATAAACGACAATGCCCCAAATTAACCGTGACATCACTAATTAACCCTCAGATTTTCCTTGTATTATTGGATTGGATGACATCATTCGACAACCCAAAGCATTCTTCAAAAGTCCCCTACATGACATCATAATAGAGATACAATCAAAGATCATTACGTTCAATGAAAATCATAAGCATTGACAAAGCACTTGTAACTATGACATCATGATACTCGTGCTAGGAATTGAACTTAACGCGATCGTGACCAGCGACCTTCACTACACATGAATATAAGTTTGTAACGATTATGTGAAACTCCCTTATACTCTAGCATCATATTTATGCATGCCAATTAAGTGTCGACCCTCAATCAACAAACACAAATAAGTTATCAATTCCACAGTTAAGCCAATTACATTCACAACTCACGAATTCATAACTGGAATTTATCAACTCAATTTGCATACATAATCATGGCTTTGAAATCACCCCTAGCCAAGAGGGGTTTAGTTCCTCATGTTCACAGCAAAACAAAGAGAAATTAAATTAAACATTGAAAACAAAGATAGATTACACCTAGAAACGTTCCAGCAATCCAACGTCTTGAATGCAAGCACGTCCAGGGGTCTCCTTCCTTCTCCTTTGCTGCGGCACAAGGGGTTAAGGTGTGTAGAATGGGTGGTAATAGGTGGTAGAGGATGGATAGGTAGATAGGTGGATGGAATGGATGCAGAGAATCTGTTCAGAGAGAGAGAGATTTAAATGGTGCGGATGGCTTTATTTATAGGGCTAGGGTTGAAAGGCAATCAGAAAATAATAGGAAAGGTTCAATACTTAGCTATTTTGGTTCCACAATTTAATAGGTAAGAAAGAATCAGAAAATCAATGAGAATAAGAAAGTGAAATTCGGCAGAATATGTAGTAGAGAAAAGGAATGTGTTTTAAAGGTCAAAAATTAAGAGAGAAAGGGAAAGAAGGTGTGGCATTGATTTGTAAGAGAAAGGGGAAGTATTTTTGGGCAGAAAATAGGCAAGTAAGGTGCAGGAATTAAAGAGAATAGGAAAGGAAATTCGGCAGAATTGTAAGACAGATTTAGGAATGTGTTTTGAGGCACAAAATAAGTAAGAAAGGCTCCTCCTTGTGCGGCAAGGCATAGAACACAAAGGGAATGTGATTTTGGGTCAGAAAATAGGTAAGAAGAGGATCCCTTGTGCGGCAAGGTTGTGGAAAGAAAGGGAAAGGCACTTATGTGGCAGATTTTGGAAGAAAAGGGAAAGGAGATATGTGGCAAGGTTAGGGAAAGGTTCTAGGACTTCTACAAACATGTAATGAGGCAACCTAACATGTTTTGGAACCCTTTTATGGCTGGAACATAGGTGAGGAAGGATTAGGAAACTCTAAGCCAAGAATAGAAACTTTCAAGAATGGAAACCTCCAAGAATAGAAACTTCCAACTTTAGAAACTTTGGCTTCCAATTTTGAACTCTTCATTCTTCATTCAATCCTAAGCTCATTTGATCTTCAATTTCGTCCATCCACTTAGCTCCAAGCATGTGCAATCCATCCCAAGCCTAAAACTGCTCCAAAAGGCACCAAAATGCACTTTCTTGCTCCTTTAGCCCTTAGAACCTGAAAACACACGAAAATGGCTTAAAAGACTAAAATAACTAAGAACTAACAACCTAAATGCAAGGAAACAAGCTAACTAAGTGATGTAAATATGCTCCTATCAATATTGGCTCTTTACACTGAAGCTGCCAAACATGAATGAGTCACTGAGAAGTAGTATTCTGAATGACCATTCAAATGCAAAAGGTAAGCACCACTTCGGCTCTGCAAAAGATTGAAGCAGAAGGGTCAACGATAAACTGGAACAGATCACTATAGCATAACACCCTTCCTGCAGAACCGCATAATCCAGACGGAGGAGTCTAAGTCCAATCCAAGCTCGGCATCCCTGCCCAATCCGAAGAGCTCGAGAAGCTTCAACAACATTTCACTGACATCGTCGCCGAAGAGCAAAGCCTCGCCATGCCACATCCACTACTTTGTCAATAGCAAAAGTATCCCATATCATCAGGGTTGAACGTACTCTAGATTTGACGGACTTGTTTTGACCCTCAAATTCTTGAGTCGGCCTTATACTCTGGAGGAAACCAAAAAACCTTCCAGCCAAGTTCAAGAATAAGCCTGTGGAAATTTACTTCTTCAAAAGCAAAAGTATCTCATATCATCTCTTCTCCCTGTCATTTTCTTTGTCTTTGTTGCTGAATGAAAGACAAGTAGAAGGAGAACAATCAGCCGGAACCCGAAGTCAAGCTTCCAATCTAGACTTGATTACTTGGGGCCTCTTTTCCTTGATTGCTTACCTTATTTGTCACCTCTTTTGGCAGATCTCCTCACTTAGAGACTTGGGGGACTCCTACTATATGGTTTGTATCATACTTGACCAAACCCGAAACTACAAGTAAGCTTCAAGTGAAAATGATACATTACCTTGTGTGTCAAGATCAACTGAAGATACCACATCCGCCTGGGGGACAACTAGAGAGCATACCACTTCCACCTATGGGACAGAGAAGGCAAGTGAAAATGACACCACACTTCAGTACTTGGAAGTTTCGGGATTACTCAGTGGCTTGGATCTTGCAAGTCCCCAACCGAGGAGTTTCCCTCACTTGGGAACTTAAGGGAGCACTGCTTGTACCATACTTGACCAATCCCGAAACTACTAAGCACCGGTCAACATTATACCGTCAAAGATCCAGAAGAGTTTCCCTCCAACCAGGAGGCCAATCACAGCGCGACACGTGTCAACATCAGAAGCCAATCACAGCATGACACGTGTCAGTGTCAGAACAAAGCTAGAAACTCTCTTCTATAAAAGGAGATCATTCTCCCACAATAATCTCTAATGTCATTTGTACTAAATCATTCACTAGAACTCACAAAATGAGAGCTTGAACCTATGTACTTGTGTAAACCCTTCACAATTAATGAGAACTCCTCTACTCCGTGGACGTAGCCAATCAGAGTGAACCACGTACATCCCGTGTTTGCTTCCCTGTCTCTGTCCATTTACATGCTTATCCACACTAGTGACCGAAGCGACAAAGCGAAGGTCACAAACTTGACACTTTCTGTTGTACCAAAGTCCTCACCGATTTTGTGCATCAACAATTTGGATAAAGGGAAAGGTTGAATCCTGATACCATAAGGGGTCTTAAAGTTGAAGGCGCTGAGAATCAGGGAATGAATCTGGTTCATTATAAAGTTTAGTTCAGAAACCTATGGGAACTAGAATTGGCCGAATCATAATCAGATTGGGATAAGGAGTTCTCGTCTGAATACATCTCTGGTTCGGCCAGAAGTAGGTTCATTGCTATAAATAGAGGAGGCAGTGGCAACATAAAAGCCCCTCCAATTCAACACACAAACTGCCTTGCGCAAACTCTCGCTCTACGTGAAACCTTTCAACAACCTTGAGATTTTTATTTTCTGTTTTTGCCAACACTTCTTTAGTTTGGATAAACAGCAATGTGAAGGCAACTGATGACATTTTCAGTTTGGATAAACAAAACTATTGCCGTAGAATCAGCCGACCGCGGAACACCTTCAGTTTGGATAAACAACACTGCATCGAGGCCAACTGATTATCTATCCAAGTCTCGGTCGAAAGGATTTTCAAGTCCTTGTTGGCAGAGGTCATCTCATTAGCCTTCTCGGCAAAGTGAGGTGTTACCAGGTTACTACATTCGGCAAATTGGAAGCCGAATTTGATATTTGAACTTCGCAGAACTAACAGCCTTGTCTTCAGGGTCGAGAACCCGAAGGTCGAGACGTCTTCATTCCTCAGCCCCAATCACAAGTCACAAAAGTCAGCAGCACACCCAACGCGACATCAATACATTTTACTTCTCGGTCGAGCTCGGCCGACGAGTTGGCACGCCCCGCACACGACCGAAGGACATAGTTAGCTTATTCATTACTCCCACGTAGGCTTGGTAGTTTTTAGGGTCAACAATAGGAAAAAGAAAAAAAGAACTTATCGTCGTCGACCCCAACCTTTGACCTTGGGGTCGACGACAATCCTTTTCAATATCTTCTCTTTCTTTTTATGTTTCTAATAGTGGTCACTCTCTCACTTTGTCGAGGAGAGCTTTCAGTTGTGGTCACTCTCTCCTTTCGAGAAGGAGAGCTTTTTGCAGTAGTTATGATTTACTTCTCAAAACCGAAACTTAAAGCAATAATTGTTGTTAATTTGAGGTGGTTGTGGAGTTTGTGTACTTGGTACGAACTATGAGGAGGAAGTTCGACTTATGTTAAGGTGACTCATAATAGAATTTTTTGTCGGCGGTTGCAAGATGACCAAAGAGTGGTGTAATCTTTCTCTTGTGGTCACTACAAGAAAACATGGATTGGGTGACGGAGTTTTTTGTGGCAAGTAAAAATTCATCACACTTAGGTAACATAAGTGACGTTTTTTTTTTTAAATCGTCACATTAAAATTTTCGCGGAACACTAAAATATTTTGGATCACTTATACTTTTAGTTTCGTCACAAATAAGTGAGCGGAAAAATTTACCGCCAAGTGAAATGTAGTATTTGACGAAATTTAACATTCATCGAATAACAAGGGAGAATGCCGCCTAGTCATCCCTTATAATATTAAATTTAAAAAAAAATTGAGAAAACCCCAAATTAATAAAACCCATCTCATTTTGTTCACCCGTCCGTCAAACCATCCCTTCACCCGCTCCCTCACCCTAACTTACGACGACCAGCCACCTGGTGGTTGTCAACAACGGCGACAACCAACTCGGCTACTCTCCCACCCTTTGATTCTCGTTCTCTAACTCTCTCATCTCTTTGACATAACAATACCAAATTGGGGAAAGAGAAGTTGGATTTTTATTGCAGTTCTTCCAGTCGACAACAAGGTACTTTGTTTCTCTATATTTCCGTAATTGTTTTTGGATTTTGTTCTCCAATTAGTTCTTTGGTTGCCAAGCTTAGACACCCAGTTATAAATTTCCTTTATATTTCAAAAATTAATGAGCTGCAATATATTATATCCCCTGCAAATTCGGCCTCTTTTGTGAAGGTCGCACATTTTTTGCCATATGTATGTAAAATTTGCAAACTACAAACAATGAAATGTTCTTTCCTACGCTCCTTTCTCACTGCCTATTCTCTGCATTTGTAATTCCCTATTTGTTTCGGTGAAATGTGAAGTTATTTAATGTGTAATAAGTTGCTAGGTTTATGTTTGAGCAGCGTCTCTTTTAAGTGTTTGGATTCTGTTAATCTCTAGGTAGTATTGTTGTGCAGTTTTTAGTACACAAGTTGAACAACATGACCTTATTAACTACTATAACAAAGATGAAGAATTATTGAAGTTAACTTAATTCCAGGTTTGTGTTGGTCCATTACATATTAATAACAAACATTTGACGTGCTCCTGACTAGAAACCTTGCATAGGCTTGTCACTGTTATATATTTCAGCAACTTATTAATCTTGTGTACAAGTCAAAAGCTCCCATTTGATGGACGATGACTCCTTTGTCTGTTGTTTTTCTTAAGCTTATCTTATTGAGGGCTTTCCATATAGGATTTAACGATAGTTTATATTGGATTTTTTTAATGTCAAATACTGTTTTTAGTTTTTAGATTCTCTTCCTGTCTATTTATTTTGTTCCTCTCAATTTTTGTTTCCAAATTTAGTCGAAGGAGCGTCTTCTATTGCAAGTTTATCAAAAAGTGATGCAAGGTTTTGTCCTTGTGAGCATTAACTTTTTGTTTGGTTAGGTGTGGTTATGTGACTAGGCTTTGTATGGTTTTTTTGTTACGTTTGTAATCATAAAATTAATTTCCTGTCGATGATGTTCATGGTTTTATTTTATTAATAAAATGTTTTTTATCTTAAAAAAATTGCAAATCCATACTTAAAAGTTGTTCAATAATGTTTGTTTTGTTCTTTTATTATATCTTGTATTGGTTGTTGGAGAAGAGAAGTGAAAAATGGCAAAGACTAAGAGTTTGGAAGCGAAAGACGCACTGATTGAAGCCTTTATTGAGAGAAAGACTAACTATCAATCACAAGATTTCCGATTTTGTTTGTTGTGGCTACTACGATGGTCAAGATTAGGGTTTATGTCCCCTTGAAAGATTGTACTTTTTGTTTTCTTTTTATAAATATACCTCATTGTCACTTTCCATGACAGCAATGCTGGAGTGAGATTGATTTTGTTAATTTACAGAAGAAAAAAAAAACACACGAAGGAAAAAAAAATAGGCTAAAAAAAACTCAAATTGTGTGTTTTGTTGTAGTATGAATTTAGTGAATGAAGAAAGAGGGAGAACAGCTAGAGAGAAGAGAAGGGAGAGAAGTGCTTGAGTAATTCGTGAGTCATATTTCTCATGCCTTGTGCCTTTATTTATATTAATAAAGGAGAGAGAAACTTGCTCAGTAATACAAGTTGTACAAGGAAGATCATCTAAATCTTATAGGATTTGTATAATAATCTATTAAGATTTACACAATCATATTTCTAATTAAATTAGAACTGCAACACTCCCTTATGAGTGTGTAAGTACTCAAGTAGATGACACATCAAGTCTTCAACGATAATGTGGAGGTAGTTGATGAAGTTATCGGCACAATGAAAGAATGTGAGTCTAAAAAACAACTAAAGAATGCATATAGTAGTAAAACTATAAAACCTGGCTATGTTAAAAATCAAGGTAGGATAAAGCCCATTGTCTAAGGAGAAGGGTGAGAAGATACATTATGTCAAAACTAAACGCCTTCAGAACGCAAATACAACGCGCACAAGGGTGTGACCAGCTCAGGATAGGTGCCTCGTTAAAACCTTATTAGGTAGCAAAAACAAAGTGAAAAAACAAGGTCCTAATATAAGGGGAAAAGAGTCATTAGGTCAAGTAAGTGTACTTTTGGATACTCCCCCTGAGTTTGACAAAGCTTTCAAATGAGAACTACAAGCATTGCAAATTAGATAATTTATGCACACCAATTTCCTGAACAAATGTCTAGAAGGTTGACTTAGGTAGTGACTTTGTGACGAGGTTGGCAAGGTTGTACTGAGATCGGATATGCTTAACTTCAATCTTCTGATACTTTGTTGATGTGATGATGAATATGCTCAACAAGAGCTCTTGACCATATCTTTCACGTATGGCTTATGTAGGTGCGGTGAGCTTGTATTGATTTTAAGATTTCCAAACTAAAGTTTATTTCGTGGACCTCCATGATACTGCAGTATTCCTGACGGTAAGGATATAACTGTTTGGGAACGTGCCTTGTGCGGGTTTGATAATAACCTTAGATATTGAACTTCGAGTTCCACAACTTCTTCAGACCAATAGTGAAGGAAGTGTCATGTCTAATACAATGAGCTAAGTATAACAAAGTACAAAGTTGAATTTAGAT
The DNA here is from genome assembly GCA_024362995.1 of Heteromeles arbutifolia. Lineage (NCBI taxonomy): Eukaryota > Viridiplantae > Streptophyta > Magnoliopsida > Rosales > Rosaceae > Heteromeles > Heteromeles arbutifolia. The sequence goes on along the minus strand of JANCRC010000006.1, from coordinate 12,652,270 downwards.
ATGAAACTTCAGGTTCCACAACCTCTTCAAGGATCTCATTTGCATCTAGCGAGATTCATTCTCTCACTATTGTTCTTTTGAGTGAGCAATGTGGTAGTAATCAGATCCGAGAATTTAGTGAAGTTCTGTTCTCTACATTGTTACTTCAAGAGTATGTTAGAGTGAGAAGGATGAGAAAAATCTTCTCAAGTCGAGATTCACTCGGATTTTATAAACCTCAAAATTGTATCTATCCATGGACGTAAAGGCTTCAATCATGCTTTTCTTCAGGCAAGACCATCTTCCATGATTGAATGGTCTATAGAGCGAGCCAAAGAGCACTGGAATCCTCCTTAGTGAGGTACTTCCATTTTTTATTTTTTTAGGCATAAATCTTTGAATGAAGATAATGGAGGAGATTTAGCTCAATTCACGCCATTATTGGCTTTAATGGGTTTTCAGCTTCTGAATAGTCAAGTGGAGTATCACGTCTTGTACCGACATAAAGTAGTTTCGATCATAAACTTCTATGTTAGTGAAATCGAACTTGAGACCGTTTCGATAGTTCATTGAATGGAGAGAACGAGATTATGGTTGGTGCTATGAGAAACAAAAACCTACATAAAAGCATCTCCGAAGGAGATGTCAAAATCCTAAGTGGAATGTCATTGTGCATATTTGACATCAAAAATCTCTCCAACCGAAGTGTTATTTGCTGATTGGATTTCAAGGCTTTGAATTTCGAATCAAATTTTGACATCAATAACAAATTTATTTTTAATTCATTTTAATGGTGGGTTCCTTATTCCACTAACATTTCAACCACTATGGTTCGAGAAGTACAAAATTTGACATAAGATTTTAGATTGCCACATTAGCCATCAATAGTATTTTGACTCTTATAATTTGATATTTCCTTCGGAGATGGTCTAAGCATCAAAGTTAGAACGTTGGGTTCTAACTCATGGTTTGGTTTGTTGAAAAAATTCGTGTTTTTTCATGAGTGTATCGTTTTATTAAAGATTTGGATTTCAAAGATACTAAATTTGAAATTACAAATTCGATATAAATGAACTTCTAGTTCAAAACAAAGTACTTGCAAGAACACAAGATACAATGTACAACTAGTATAGTGAATTTGGTTTGCTTCGGGGACCCAATGTGAGTAGCTTTGGGACTACAAAAGGATGTCAATTGTCACAAGAAAAATGATAAAATATTGAATCGTAATTTATAAAAAAATGGATTGCTCGCCAAAAATATGTTTTTTGTTAGAATTATGGACTGAGGGTCAATAAATTAATCCAATAGGTCGGGCCCAAGCAGGGGTCGATTGTGTAAGCAAGAAAATATAGTGGTCCAAGCCCATATTTGGGCTGGGTGGTTGCGGGCCAAGTAGAAGAGAAGCCTAGATTATGGGCATCGACCGCGACGAAGGCATCCCAACAAAAGCTAGGCGCTGGCTGAAGCAAAAGGTAAGCCCAATTTTTTGGGTTTGGGTCATGATGTTCAGCAGGCCCAACGAATTGGGCTGCAGAAGCAGGATGCCAAACGACATCGTTCTGAAATGGGTGCAGGTCGTGGCTTGAGTGCGCGATTAGGGTTTTGTTTATAATTTTCTTAAAACACCACAATTTCCTTCTATTTTCATGTTTTTCTTTGTACTCACACAATTTACTTAGCAATATCGAATATCATAATATTGCATAGGAAAATCAACATAATAAAACATGGACAAAATGTATAATTGAACAATATAGGCAACATATAAAGCAAAAATAAGTTGGGATTCATACATCATGGTGAATGTTTTTCATGCTATCAAGGCTTATAAAATAATGATTTCGTGTTTTAGAAGAATCTGAATTTGATGGAAACGATAAAAGCCTTTGAATGGTGGTTGTAAAAGATCATTTTCCAAAATTCGTCGATTTCTTAGCGCAACAACATGAGCCTGTTGATAATGTGTTACATTATGAATTTAGTGAAGGAAGAAAGATGGAGATCGCCTAGAGAGAAGAGAAGAGGCTTAGGAATTCGCGAGTCATATTCCTCGTGCGTTGTGCCTTTATTTATACGAAAAGGGAGGAGAGAAACTTGCTCTCCAGATAATACAAGTTGTACAAGAAAAAATCTTCTACCCGTATGATTCTTCTACATAATCTAGAATGATTTACACATTTATATTCTTAATTAAATTAGAACCGCAATATTTCTAAAAATAGGTAAAAACGCTAGAACCCCGAGAATTTTAGATGAAACTTGCAAAATATTCGAATTGGCATGAGTTTACGAAATTTGGGACGTTTAAGAAAAGTTGGGGGGACCAAAGTAGGACAAAACAAAAATTAAGGGGGCAAATTTGAATTTAATGTAGTTGTCAGCTGTTGAATACGGCGGCGGCTTTTGATTTCTCTCATTTGGGTTTTGGCACAAAAGCTGGATTGGCCACGACCCACTCAGGTACTTTGTGATTTCTCTCATCTTCTCTCGATTGGGTTTTCTTATGTTTTTCATGGATTCCAAGTTTGTTGCTTGTATCATTTCGTCAAGAATCAGAACGCAGCCGCGTTTTTCTCCTTCCGAGAGATTTTTCCAAGTGCCGGCTATCTAACCGCTACTCCACGATACATTTTTCCGTGTTTCTCTACTTGTATTGTGACACGTGGAGTACCTGCTTGAATATGGGGCACCTTGAAAATTTCCTCCTTGTTTTGGAGCACTGGATGTGTTTGACGAAATGCCCGAGAGAGATGTGCGTTGTGCGTTCACTTGGCGTATGTAACGTCAAAAGATTTTCAGTTGGCTGCCTTTCGGTTTTTTGGCGTTGGTTTTCAGTGGGAATAGCTGGTTTCAATTTGATGTGGGAAAATACAGAGTTGATCATTATGAGATATCCATCCTATGCTTGATGATTCATGAATCTTTTGAGTTTTTTCATTCTCTCGTATTGTAGTGGCAATTAGTGGCATAACTAGTATCAAATTAACGTGCAGGATATTTTTTGTGTTGCTTATTAAATGGGGGAGCCATCACTTTTTGATAAAATGATCAGCCATCTACGTGCAACATCCAAGTATGAGCCTTCTATTTTTACTTAACTTGTCATTTTCCATCTTAAGATGATATGTCTCCGTTATTCTAAGGCCTTTAACTACTGTTTTTCGTATCTTGAACGAACTACTTCCATTGGTCTTGAATCTTGATGAAGTATTTAAACGTTTAGTTTAGGATGTAGGCACTTCTTAATTCTGGGCTTTGCCTACACCGCCTCTTATCATGTTATCTAATCAATTTGACTGTATTATGTTTGTTTCACTTTAGTCTCCTTATGTTTATGGTCTGTAATGTAAGGTATTATACTGGCTATCCAAAGGATCTTGGGCCATCAAGGGTCATCCATTTTACATCAGAACGCGAGTTTGTCCAGCTCCTTCATGAAGGCCATCCCGTGGTTGTTGCATTCACCCTCAGGTCATCTAGAGCTGGTCTCCATCAATTTTTTCTTTTTGATGTTAAACCTATACTCTTCAAATTGAAGGTTTAAGTACTCGATTTGGATAATGCAGGTGTAATCTCACAAAACATCTTGATGGAGTATTGGAGGAAGCTGCAGCTGAGTTTTATCCACATGTAAAATTTATGCGCGTAAGTAACTAAATACTACCATTAATTATTAATGATATCAATTGTTTGCCTTCAATTATGAATGCTCGAACATGTTGTGCGCTAGCATGAGCCTTGAAAACATATTTATAAGCAGTGTGTGTGATCTAAAGCCCATGCCTTTACCTTTGGCCCTTATAGCCCAATGGTTTTATTGGCATTGTTTCGAAGAGGGAAGTTTTACGTTTAAAGAAGAGAGCTGCTCACACCAGAAAGAAGAAAAAAGATCTCTCTTTGATGAAAGCATGATTCCATGATTCTTGAGCCAATTTTCACATGACTTTATGTTAATCTTCCCTTGGAATCAGTAGTCTCTTATATGTTTTGTTCTTGCATTGGCATTTTCAGGTCGAATGCCCAAAATATCCTGGTTTCTGTATAACACGGCAGAGGAAGGAATATCCATTTATAGAAATATTTCATAGTCCACAACAAGTAAGACAACATATCTTTCTCTACAATTTTCTTGTTTTGAACCTTGAACTTGAAGCGAGTCCGTTTCATATTTTATAGCATTCAAAAATTCTTGGTGGCATGCAGTATGATCAAGATTCCATCATGCATTTAATTTTTCATTGTAGTGTGTTAAAGGCCATCAAACAAATTCGGGGGTAAAAATGGAAACTAAATCCCGTATTGACATCATAAAGTTTCCATTGTAGCCCGAATTTGTACCCTTCTGGAAAATAAGGGAAAGTGGTGATTGTCCATCCATGACATGCTTTGTTTGATATGCTGAAGGTTTTCTTTTGTATTTTTGACCGAGACCTCTTAGGCACTATGCAACTGCTCGTCTTTCGCTTATTGAAATTTTTTCTGATTCAGGCACAAAACCAGGGAAGGGTTGCTGATGCAAATATTACAAAGTACTCTGTGAAAGTTCTTCCTGTAAGTTTCCACTCTTGCTTACAGATTATGTTGTTTCTTTCTCAAGTGAATTTTCCTCTGTCATATCATATTCCAACCTGATTACATCGCTCCATATTCTAGGGAAACCATTTTTACTTTTATGTATGCATACAGAGACTCGTCATCTTTTTTCCCCTCCATTTTTATTCTCACGCGTTCTGTTTTGTCATATCTGCACATTTCCAGTTCAATTACGACACTAGTGCCTACGGATTTAGAGAGTTTTTCAAGCGTCACGGGATACAGTCGTCAAGTCCACAGTGAAAATCTGGTGACGAATGAGTACGAGTTTGTGAGTTAATTAGTTTTTGTTTATCCGTTGATCAAATTATACAAACCTTGGTCTATATGTAATGATTTGAGATCTTTGAACTACAGCCGAAGTTTACTGATTTGTCTAATTTTTCCTAAACCTTATAGTATTATTGTTATATTATTTAACAACTATGTTACAATAAATCTCAAACCTTAAAGTTCCAACTTAGGTGAAACACAAACTTATTCTCATCTCATTGCCATTAAACCTCGCATCACAACATTTTTGTTTCAATAAACGACGCGAAATTGTCAGAAGGGAAAGTAAAAGGTTGTGTTCTTGAAGGTGCTTGATTGATGCATCCCATGGGTGTGCCTCTAGATTTCTTGCTACTTCCTTCAACTGTGGACCTGGAAACATGTCAATGCTTTACCAAAAAGTTTGTAGATTGTCTTAACTTAACCTAACTTCCTAAAATCTTCAAGGTGCCTAAAGTGATTTTTGGCTTCTAGCCACAGATGCATGTTAGTTGAAGGGTTTGGACTCCTTTCCTCTTCCCAAAGTTTGTTATAACCTAATCTTTACGAGCCTAACTTGCCAATGTTCAAGCTTGGCTTGTTTCTTATCAACCCAAACATAAACTCGGCTTGTTTCTTGCACGAGCCTAGCTTTGTCGAGCCGAATCCAATGCAAGCTAGAGCTGTTTTGAGCTAATGCTAGTTGGTCCAGTCATGAGATGAGGGAGATACGACACATAGATGAGTTACATGAATCCGTTTCACGCAAGTTTTTCTTCATGTATGCAGCATGATATGATGAAAAAGTGATAGTGAGAGTTATCTACTACATTAAACATGCTGCGACATACATGCATACATATAAAAATAAGAGAAAATTTGAAATAGGTCCAATTTTATAGCCCACATTTTGAAATATGTTCAATTTTTAGTGACTTTGGACCCATATCAAAAGACCCTTAAAAATAACTTCTTGAAAGCAGCCGGTTGCCAAACTCTTGAAGTTCTTCAATTCTGCATGTTCTTCTACCAGTAAGCCCATGACTCTCTATAATAGCTTTGCTGAGAAGACCAAAAGTCAAAGAATTTTGGATAATTTGCCTATAAACCCTTTGTCGACATGTCATCATCACGGCCAACTCATATCCTGCAGTACCACCCGTACCGTTTGGATATGTATAACTGAGAGTTCCCTTCTATCGAGGGAGAAATACTTGGTGGGATTTGCTCTGGATCCATTTTAATGATCCGAACTATCTATTTTTTTATTCCCGACTCAAGATTATCCAACAAAAACTGAATTATTTATTTTTGTAATTCTCAATTCAAGATCATCTTAACAAAAAATAAGACAAAATCTGAAACCGTTAATGCGTCTAATTGGAGCTAAGTAAATGGACGAGTATGATACTTCAAGAAAAAAAACAAAAATGACAGCCATTTGATTGAGTGGTCAAACGACTTCAGATTTCAATGGTTTTGTTCAAGAAAGATCTTTTGAGAGAAGACTTATATATTTGGATTATTAGAGCAACTCCACCCTTGGTGGTTGCTCGGGGGACAGGTGAAGGGAAAGGGCCCGAGGGCTGGTGGATAGGGCTCCAGCATGGGTTGCCCGAGTGAAGGTGGGAGTCCAAGGGCTAGGCCCGTGGAGGATTGCCAGCCCTGCAGGCCGAGGTGGGTGTGACGTTAGGCCTGGCGTCGGTCCTTTTTTTATTTTTTTTGTGTCAGGCGCGTGCCCCTCACTCGCGAGTGGGGGTGCGTTAGCCGACAGCTTTACAGGGCACAGGGCCCGCGCGCCAGTTTTAGCAGGTGATCGTTGGGAAGCCACATGGCTTTCCATGGTCCGTTCAATCTCAACGGCTCTTTAATATGAGCCGTCCGATTTACAACGGTAATAAAAAAAAAAGCTGATTTAATATCAACCGTTCGATCTGAGATCAACGGTTGATATTAATCTGCTGTATAAATTAAAAAAGAAAAAAGAAAAAATAGTTTTAAAATTAAGAAAATTTACCGTTGTGACACGTGGCACAATCTGGAGTGTTGGAATTCAAATTTTTTTTTAAATCCAACGGTAGAGATTAATTAGTTGAATAAAAATTTAAAAAAAAATTGTAAAAAATCCGAAAAAAAATCTGAAAAATTTTGTAAAAAATTGTTTTTACTTTTCTATAAATACCACTTCTTCTCCATCTACCTTACACCATAATTTCTCAACTACTTTCAATCAAATTCCTATCTTTCTCTCAAAGTTTCAATCCAATTTTTTTTCCACAAAATGACTACTGATGCAGGAACGAATTGGTTGCTTCTTAAAGATGTTGCGTTGTGCACTAGCTGGGTTGAAGTTACTCATAGTTCGCTTACGGGTAATGAGATGCAGTTGCGAGAAATGTGGAGTTTAATTCATACCAAATTGGGTGGGAAAAGAACCAAAGAATCGGTGTCCAGTTGTTGGAAATTACTTAGCCATTCCTTTAGTACGTGGAGAGACCCATAGCACCACAAGCATCCTTCTTTTGCATAAAGTAAGAATCATGGTTGCAAACATCAGTCATGATTCTGTTGAACAAATGTCGTTCCATTCTAAAACGACGTCTGAAGTACGTATCAGGAAATGCACAGTTATGGACAAAGTAATCGTCCAACAGCTTTTCACCTCGTCGTTGCCTGCTTCTATCAAGGTTTCTGGAACGGCTAGGCCTGCATATCTGAGCCACAGTTTGGATGACTCGACGGGAATGTGAGGCTCTGGCTATTCTTGCTTCGTCATCTCTCCTTGTACACTCCTCATCCTCTTCCATCTCATTTTGGGCTATCTGAATATTAAACATTCCTTTAGATTGGTTAAACAATTCTTCCTCTTGTTGATCAATTTCCCACATCATCCTTGATGAAGAAGAAGGCATTGTAAAAAGGAAGCAGAAACTATGAATAATGATAAAGATTTTGGTGATGAATGAAGCAGAAACTATGAATAATGATAGAGATCTTGAGAAAGTTGGTGTGAGATTTGTTAAGATTGATGGTGGATTATATGGACGATTCAGAAAGGATTGGCTTGTAGATAGGGCCACGTGGCATGCCTTCATTCGTTAAAAATCTGATCGAAATCTATCCTCAAAGATTCTGAAAAGATAACAACATGTGGCATGATGGCATTGGATAAAAATCTTATTGAAATCGATCTCCAATAATTATTTTTTCGGATAATGACAAGTGACACAACGAGAACGATTTAAAATCTGATCGAAATCTATCCTTAAAGATTCTAAAAAGATAACGACACGTGGCACGATGACATTGGATAAAAATCTTATCGAAATCCATCACAAAAATAATTGTTTTTTGGATAAAATGATACGTGGCGCAACAAGAACAATTTAAAAATTCTTATCCGAAATTACAAATAATTTTATTTTGTATTATTTAAACAAAAAAAAAACTAATATTTTATTGCCTATTGCCAGGGGGGAGGGCTCCAAGGGTGGAGATGCAAATGGCAATTACTGTTCATTTAGGGCAGTAACTGTTCACTAGGTGGATTGAATAGTGGATTGCCTGAGGGGAGGGCTCCAAGGGTGGAGTTGCTCTTAAAGAGCATCCCATTGGGATCCCAAAGAGTGGCCAAACATAGGGTTGGTAAAGCATTATGGTCGATCTAAGTGTGGGTTATATCTCATAAGACCTCGAAAATGGATTTTCTTTAATACTATTTAGCATTGAACAATAAACGATCACGATCACGAGATCCTTAGGATCCCCAGTTATGATCCTTTTCCATATTCTATAAGACTTAAATGTTTCTTTTTCAAAATTAATGTTAATTTAGGAATGCTAAATATATCTTTTCTTTGTTTTATGTTGTCACATATATTGACTTATAATCAAGCTTTCGATGTGTAGATTTTTTCTTCCCTTCTATATACAACGATAACAAATGGGGTGATGATTGAGCTTTACTATAAGCTAGTCATAATTTAGTATCAAAATTACTGAGTCACTATTCATGGAGTCAAACATCAGGCATCCCACATAATAGCGGAGAGAAATTCTACTACTGTAGCTCTAGTGGCGACGTGTAAAAAACTTTAATTTCCAAGTTCAATAAATATTACCCAAGTCATTTTCAAGCTCTGGGAGTGTCGCTGCTAGAAGGAAAAATTGACTTTTTATAAGCAGCCAAACCTACCCCTACTTGTTTGTTTTTTAATAAATAATATTATCTACTCTTACTTAGCATTCTTATTTTATCATTTGTCCATCTTCTTACTACGTTGCACACCTAGCTAGTAACGTTTGATACAAAATTCCTAACAGAATCTACAATCTGCTACCTTTGACATCTGAATTTTTTTGCTCCAATATTGGCCATAGGCCTCCTTTTATGTTTAAGTTTGACTTGGCTTGAACAACTTATTAAATTCAATGAATGTTGAATGCAAATATGGATGCCAAATTGCATACTTTGTCCAAGTGAAAATAAAAGATAGAGAAATGATGAAGAAAACTTTCCCTCCGAATCCCCATAAAAATGGTAGGATTCGAAAAAATATGTTAGTTGACGTCCATGTATATATTTCTATTTAACATTCATTGAATCTAGTGGATTGTTGAAGGCTCGAAGCCAAGGCATGAAACGAGCTCATAGAATCTATATTGTGTAAGCTGCTAGATTAGTTGGGAATTTAATCTCAGATGAGTTTGTGGTTCATTCTTCCTCACAGTGTCGACGAAGGGGACGTTGATATTAATGGAAAACAAGGAGATGGATAGATGTGTCAATTTGGAACGTTAGCGGTAGACAAAAGATATTTATGGAAAGTTTCCAAAAAAACAAAAGAAAAAAGAAGAAGATATTTATGGAAAATTATATCAAGATGAGTGAGGATAAAGCCAAACAAGCTGCGGTTTCATATGCTAGGCAATCCACAAAATTTTTGCGGTATTTTAATCTCTTTTTACACATACTTATTGATTTTTGGCCGTTAAATTAAATAAATCGAAGAAAATTAATGAACATAAATGAACCAAAGTGTGTAAAAGACTAGAAAAGGTTTGTGAAATGTTGAATTATAAATGTTGAAATGATTTATGTTTCAAAACACCTTAGCTTAAAAAAAAAAAAAATTGAACTAAAACTTAAAAAAACAAAAAAAAAAAAAAAAAAATCCTTAGTTGTCAGAAGGGCCCTAATTTGACAGGAACAGTAGGGAGGGCCATCCTATATGATGACATTTTGCCAACGTCCATTAAAGTTCTAAATATCAGTTGTACTGTGTGACTGAGAGATGAGCAATTAAATCTTTCATCAATACATCATACAGTTGGGAGGAAAGGGTTAAAGAATGAAGGTAGTATTAGATAGCCCTACTAAGAGTAAATTGTACGAATGGTCCCTCAACTTTAATCAAATTGGAGCAATGGTCCCTCAACTAAAAATCCATTACCATTGGTCCCTCAACTTATCAAAATTTGTAGCTATAGTCCTTCTCATCAATTTTGTCAAAATTTTGTCAAAATAAGCTATGTTGGAATGACCATTTATACAATTAGGATCCCTCAACTCATCAAAGTGTATAATTATGGTTCTTTTCGTCAACTATGTCAAAATTTTTGTCAAAACAAGTTATATTGGAAGGACTATTGCTACAATTGGGTTAAAGTTAAGGGACAATTTCTCCAATTGAATTAAAGTTGAGGGATCAATGGTAATGAATTTTTAGTTGAGTAACCATAGCTGCACGTTTTGAAAAGTTAAGGGACCAATGGTAATGGATTTTTAGTTGAGGGACCATTGCTTCAATTGAGTTAAAGTTAAGGGACCATAGCTACAATTTACTCCCCTACTAATATACACTTTTATGTAAAACAGATAGGTACAAACTTAAACGATTATCAACTTTTCTTCTTTTTTTTTCTGGAGAAAATTATGGTTAGTAAACTGACGGTCTAGTCTAGTTTCAAATTTATTTCTCTTCTTTTCGTACATTAAAAGTTTATATATATATGGATCCGAACCCAAAGTCTTGGTAAGAAAATGGTTAATGGATTGACGTTGGAAATATGTCGTACTTAATAGCTAATCAACCTTAGTTGATATTTCATGTAATTGTTACAATTAATGAATCGAAAATTTAACTTGTTCATATATATATATATAGACGAACTTTATAGACAGTAGGGATAGGCAAATACTCACGGGTATGAGTAACTGCGGTTAGCTGCCCATTTAAAATTCACAATTACGGTTATGAGTAACCTTTGAGATAAATAAACGGTTACGTATATAACCATTTACCTGTGAAATTTAAATGAGTGGTTGAGGGTATTACCCGCGATTATAAACGGATACCCATTTAACCGTTTATTTTAAAGGAAAACTAACGAAAAGTTCAAAAAAACTTCTCTTTTAATGAAAAGTCCTTTTTAAAGGTATAGTGAATAGTATCAGTTAAAGGTAAAAATGTGATTTTTCGTTAAAAGTAAACAGTACCGGAAGTGTTTTGTTAAAACTTCCTTATTTTAATATATGTCAAAATAAAAAAATAAAAACAAGAACCCTAAATTAATAAATTTTAAGGTCAGAAATATCTTACTAATTCTGAGTTTGAGTTAATTTATCATGCATTGCATGCTAAAGTTAAACATATGTTGGTTAGAAGGGAATTAAATTATTGACGTGTTTCATATATATATAACTACGTTCGTCTTGCTAATTGCTGTTATAATTCAATGTTTCATGATCATGTGTATCGATGTTCTTGTTAATTCATTTCCAAATTCTTATTGTGGTTATAAATTAATGTTTGATGTTCAGACGCTGGGTAAGAAAAATCTCATCGATTCATTGTCAAATATGACGGTGTTTAATCGTTAGAAAAGGAAAATTAAGACAAATATTTGTTTATTTATTTTCAAGTTGTTAAAAAGGACGGTGATGGAGAGGAGCCGGTAGCAACAGAGAGAGAAGAGAGATATGTAATTATGAGATGTATGTTGTATTACCCTCTTATACCTTTATTTATAGTAGTAGAATAGATAGAATCCTTACCCTAATAGGATTACATCTCTAATAAGAATTAAACTACTAAAGGGAATATACACGATACTCCTAGATACACTAGGATTTACAGAATCACATTCCAAATCCAATAGGATTGCAACACTCCCCCTTGTGTGTAAATACTCAAACCAAACGTCGCATCAGATCTTTAGCAGATGAGGTAGAACAGTTGATGAAGTCATCGGCACAACGAATGAATACGAGTCTCAGATATAAGAAAGTAAGTATGAATGGGTAGTAAAACTCACAAAACATTGCTATGGTAAAACCCAAGGCACGGGGAAAACGCATAGACTAAGGAGAAAAGTGAGAAGTATGCATAATGTTTAAAACAAACATCAAACAGGATGCAAGTAGTGAACTCAACGGAGTATGATCATCCCAGGATAGGTGCCTCATCAAAACCTCGTCAGGTGGCAAAAACCCAGTGGGAAAAATGCTCCTAATCGTAGGAAAAAAAGTACATTAAGATCAAGTGAGTATGCTTCAGGATACTCCCCCTGAGTTAGATATAACTTCCAAATAAGAGAAGTACAAGTAATTCAACTCAGATAATTTACGCATACCGATTCCTTGGACGAGCTTTTGAAAAGTAGACTTGGGCAATGACTTGGTGAAGAGATCGACCAAGTTGTCTTGGGAACAGATTTGATCGACCAAGTTGTTTTTTGAATGGATTTGCTTGACTTCAATGTTCTGATGCTGTTGTTGCTGGTGAAAATAAAAGAATTTCGGCACTATGTGCTTGGTGTTGTCTCCCTTGATGCATCCCTTCTTTAACTGCTCGATACATGCTGCATTGTCTTCAAAGATCGTCGTAGGAAGGTCAATGACGGAAGTAAGACCACTACTGCTTCGAATATGTTCCATAACTGCTTTCAACCAAAAACACTTTTGCAAGGCTTCATGCAAGGCGAGAATTTTAGCATGGTTCGAAGAAGTCGCGACTAGCGTTTGCTTGGTAGACCTCCAAGATATAGCGGTGTCTCCAACGGTAAAGACATAGCCCGTTTGAGAACGCGCCCCATGTGGGTCTAACAGATAACCAGCATCTGAGTAACCAACGAAGCGTGAATGAACTCGAGGACTGAGGGTGGCAGCGGCTCCTTTCGAGGATTCGTGGGTGTAGAACAAGCCCAAATCCATCGTACCCTTGAGGTAGCGGACAATGTCTTTAACACCATTCCAGTGTCTGCATGTAAGCGCGTTGTTGTATCTAGCTAAAAGATTAACATTGAAGGAGATGTTGGGTCTAGTGCATTGAGCCAAGTACAATAAAGCACCAATTGCACTTAGGTATGGAACTTCGGGCTCCAAAATCTATTCCTCATCCTCCTTGGGACAGAAGGGATCTCATTTAGCATCTAGAGTTCGTACAACCATATGTGTACTTGAAAGCTTCGCTTTATCTTCATTAAAACGTCACAACACATTCTGGGTGTAGTTCGATTGATGTACTTAGATTCCATCCGAACAGTGATCGATCTCCAGGCCGAGACAATATCAAGTTTTCCCAAGATCTTTCATCTCAAATTTCGATTTCAAGTGCATGGCAACTTCCTCAAGCTCTGCGGGAGTTCCAATGAGGTTCATGTCGTCGACATAAACTGCAACGATCGCAAATCCGGAATGTGACTTCTTTATAAACACACATGGATAATTCGTTATTCACATAGCCCTCGCTTGTCAAATATTCACTCAGACGGTTATACCACATTCGCCCGGATTGTTTCAATCCGTAGACTAACCTCCTCAATCTAATCAAGAGAGTGTTCCGTGGTCTAGAACTATTTGAACCAGTTTATGGAAGTCAATCTGGAACTTTCATGTACATTTTCGTATCTAAATCCCCATAGAGATACGCGGTTACCACGTCCATAAGCTGTATATTCAGTTTTTCAGAAACTACCAAACTGATAAGGTAGCGGAACGTTATGACGTCCATTATGGGGCAATACGTCTCCTCGTAATCAATCCCAAGGCGTTGAAAGAAGCCTTGTGCTACGAGGCGTGCTTTGTATCGCATTATTTCATTCTTCTTATTACGCTTCCTCACGAAAACCCACTTGTAGCCAACGGGCTTCACATGTGGTGAAGTATGAGCTACATGCCCAAACACCTTTCATTTCGCAAGCGAATCTAGTCCGACCTGGATTGTTTGTTTCCAGTTTGACCAATCCGTTCTACGTCGACATTTATCAACGGAACATGGTTCAATGTCATCGCGAGAATGCATAATTGACAATCATCTTATTTCGATTCTAAACCTCATCCAATACTGCTTAATGGACCAAAATCTCACGATTCTTGAAAGGCCGAGTTGTCTCATCTAAGACATCACCGTAATATAGAATAACGTCATGCGTTGGAACAGATGAGTAAACAATAGTCGGATTCAGCCTAGAGTCACTAGTTTGTGTTGTTTTCCTCTTCCAGGATTGTGAATCCTTTGAGCTAGGGGGCCTGCCACGCTTCAGGGTACGAGTGATTGGCTAGCTGCCATTGTACCTTGTCGTGTGGGAGGTGCGGCCGCCCCAACCTCAGGGATGGTTAGGCCTTCCATGGCGATGTTACGACATACATTAAGTACGTCTATCCTTGTAGGTGCGTTTGCAGCGGGTATATGTGATCTCATCACCTTTGCTAGATCAGTAAAGGCATCTAGCATGCTTTGAGCGATGCTCTGAAGATCTAGAATACGTCGCACTTCAGTTTCCAACTGAGGGGTGTAAGGATCTAAATGAGACATAATGGGAGTAATCCACGACAATTCGCGGCGTTCTACAGGAATGTTAGTGATCTTATCTCCCCCTAAGATGGGAAGACTGTCTCAACGAAGTGATAATCAGCAGAAATGTGCAGATCTCTTGTCAAAGGCTCTAAGTAACGAATAATGGATGACGAATCATAACCGATATAGATTCCCATTTTCTCTGAGGACTCATTTTGGTACGTAGTGACGGCGCTATTGGAATATAGACTGGGCACTCAAAAAGACGTAAATGCGAGACATCAGGCTCGTATCTAGTAACCAACTGTAATGGTGAATAAGGTTGGGTATTGGTGGGCCTCAGGCGGACCAACATAGTTGCGTGCAATATTGCATGGCCTCAAGTAGATACCGGTAAATTGGTTCTCATAACCAAAGTTCGAGCTATTGTTTGAAGGCGCTTTATGAAAATTTTTGCCAAGCCATTTTGGGTGTGAATATGGGGTACAAGATGTTCAACATCAATCCCAGCAGACAAGCAATAATCATCAAAAGTCTGTGACGTAAACTCTTCAGCATTATCCAGTCGAATCGACTTGATCGGATAATCAGGGTGGTGAGCCCTAAGCTAAATAGTTTGTGCTAGGATTTTCGCATATGTAGCATTGCGTTTGGACAATAAGTAGACATGTGAATCGTGTCGATGCATCAACCAACACCATGAAGTATCTAAATGGTCCGCATGTTGGTTGGATAGGTCCACAAATATCCCCTTGAATCCTCTTAAGAAACTTAGGGGGGTCGTGAATAATCTTTGTAATTGAGGGTTGAATGTTCAACTTCCCCAGGGAGCATGCTTTGCAAAGCAGATGGCCGGGATAAGATTTCAAGTGATGCCCATGAGATATTTTGAGGATACGGCGCATCATATCTCGTCCGGGATGTCCCATTCGATCATGCCAAAGCAGAAGAGTGTCCTGGAACCCAGCCATAGGGCCGGCCATGTAGTGTTTCTCAAGGGCTCGAATGGTTGTTATGTACAACCCTCTTGGGAGACGTTCCAGCTTCTCGTGAATATGTTTCCGGCCATATTCGTAAGAAGTGATACAAAGACATTCAGAACCATTTTCTTCAATGGTTTCAACATGATATTGATTATCTTGAATATCTCTAAAACTCATCAACGTTCTTCCGGAACGTGGAGAATAGAATGCCTCTTTAATGGTTAATTTAGTACCATTGGACAACATTATACGGGCCTTGTCGTATCCTTCTATCAGGTTGGATGGGCCTAAGAGGGTTCTCAGATGTGCATTCTTAGGCACGAAGTTAGTAAAATAGTGTTTCTCACGCAGTATGGTGTGCGTAGTTGCTATTAGCCAAACAACTAACTTCCCCACTAGTCATACCTAGAAATAAATTAATTGAATCGGTCACATGTATAAATATAACTCCATTCATTCAATTAATCAATTCGAGAAATAATATCCATAAAATAATCATCCATAGTTCAAAACAAACCAAAACCAAACAAATAATTCCAAAGACTTAGAAAAATTGTCCAAAAATTAAACCATAAACCTAGAATTTAGGGGGTGGGTTTGGCCACTCCTAGTGGGTTTGGCCACTAGGGGTATAAAAACACCCTAACATGCCTTAGAAAAATAAAACTTGATTCTTCCATAGGAGCGGATGCCTCCTTAAAATCTGAAACCTCCTGAGTTGTAGTAGCATTTTCAGGATGTTCCACATGCACAAAGTTAGTCTCATGACGAGAATGATACTTGGCAATAACCTCGAGGTTAGCTCGGCATACGCGTGACCAATGATCCTTTAATCCACAATGATAGCACATGTCCATTTCAGTGGAATCCGATTAAACGATAGCTTTTTCCTTGTTCTTGAAGTTTAGGCCTTAGGGGCAAGGGGTTGGCCCTTCTAGGTCAAATTTCCTCCCTTGGATAGGCCTTTGTTCGATGGACCTTGGGCCTGTGGTGGGCCTTGCTGCCCATTACCATGGCCACAATTAGGTTTCCATTGGTTGTGGCTGTAATAATTGGTCGCATACGCTTCAAGCGGAGCGTTCGAGCAGTAGGTTGAGCTGAATGATTTTTCATCAAAAGATGGTTCTGCTTTTCAGCAAGAAGTAGAACAGAAATCAAAACCGAAAATTTGGTGAACTTCTGTGATCTATATTGTTGCTGCAGGACAATATGTGGTATTGAAGGTCGAATAGGTCTTCTCCAAGAGATCCTATTCGGTTAAGTCTTATTTACAGAACTTAAGCAGTGATCGGATTCTACAAAGTTCAGAGTTGTACTCATTCACAGACTTAAAGTCTTGGAAGCGGCGTAAATGCTACCAGTTGTATCTTGCTTCAGGTAAGTAAATGTCTTTGTGGTGATCAAAGCGATCTGCCAGAGCGAGCCAGAGGGTACGTGGATCCTCTTCTGCGAGGTACTCGGTCTGCAATGCATCATGGATGTGTCTTTAGATGAAGATCGTAGCAATAGCTTTCTGAGCTTCGTCGACGGGTTCATCGTCGATTGGTTCCTCGATAGTAGCTCTAAGACTCTTTGCAGTAAGATGAAGCTTCACGTCTTGAACCCACTTCAGGTAGTTTTTTCCAGAGACTTCCAAAGCGGTGAAATCGAGCTTGTTTAAGTTCGACATGTTCCAAAACAGAGGGTACAACAAAACGTAGTTAGTTATATGGAAAGCCATAGACATACATTGTAGAACATTTGGGTTCTATAGACATGTATTGGTTTAATTTAAGCATGAAAGCTACGGGTTTCATGTGGTAAGTTTTGAATGAAAACTTCGGGTTTCAAAGGCACTAAATTCGAAACTGCAGGTTCTATTTAGTTATGAGCGTTTAGTTCATATAGGGGCACCTGCAAGAACACAAAATACAATATACAATAAAGTGTAGTGGCTTTGTGGATTGCTTCAGGAACCCAAGGTGGATTGCTTCAGGAACCCAAGTGTGAGTGCGTCGGGACTACGAAAGATAGTCAACGATTCAAAGAAACGAAATAATTTATTGAATCGTTAATGCAAAAAAGTGGACTTCAGGCCAATAATTTTGGATTAATTGTTAGATTAATGGACTGCTAGTCACTTTAATTAATTCAATAGATTGGACCATGCAGGGTCGATTGTAGAAGCAAAAAATAATAATAATGTTCGGGTTAAAATTATTTAAAATGCCAAAAATTAGCATTGGATTTGAAAAACCATAGCCCAATTACAATGGGCTTGGGTGCCGTGGGTAGGGCAAAGCCCTAAAAGGCTTGGTGGGCTCGGGTGGCTACAAAAGCAGCCCAAAGCATGGCTACAGGCCACGGGCCGAGAGGTGGGAAGCCTAGCAGCAAGGCTGCTGACATTTTGGGCCAAAACGGTGCGGATGCTAAGCCCAGCATAGGGCTGGCCTACGATGTTAGTGCGCACTGAAGTCAGCAAGGTTGGCTTCAATTTTGGGTTGTAGGATCAAACCCAGCCATATGGGCTGGCTTCAAATTCGCGGGCCGTGGTAAGGGCAAAAGCCCAGCAAACGGCAACAGGTCGTGCTGGCATGGGCCTGGTCTTCAGGCCCTGTCAGGGACAAGCCCAACATGGGTTCAGGCATATGGGTATGAGCTCGGGTTGGACTGGGGGCTGCAGGCCAAAGCCTGGTTGGGTTCGAGAGAGGCAGCAAGCCTAGAAGGGCTGCGCACATGGTCTAGGGTGTCAAACAACATTGTTCCTTACGTGGCTGGGCTTCAGGCCAGCGCGGTGGTCTGGCGATGGTGCCACGATGGTGCTGCAATTCCCTTTTTTTTTTCTTTTTCAAATTCTAGGGTTAAAAACCCTAATTGGTTCTAAATTAATTTTGATGCTTTGACTCACAATTCTACATAGCATAATTACGTAATGCATGAACAAGTATATATATTGATAGAATATATGAACATATATACAATATATATATATATATATATATATATATATATATATATATATATATATATATATATATATATACTTGAAAGGAAAATATAAATATAGGGTGGTGCATCATGGGGAATGTTTTCATGCTTCAAGGTTTTTTCAAATATCTTAATTTATTTTAGAAGAACCTGATTGACAGAAAACAATTGAAAGCCTTTGATTTTGTAGAAGAGAGCCTCCTCCTACAATCCTTCAGTTCCTTAGCTTCTGGCAAAATCATGCTGACAACGTGTTGTAGGCCTATTTGACCGAATTGTATAAATGAAAGGAGGGAGAGGTGCCAGCGGCAACAGAGAGAAGAGAGATATGTAATTCTGAGGTGTGTGTTGTATCACCCCCTTATGCCTTTATTTATATTAGTAAGATAGGTAGAATCCTTACCCTAATAGGATTACTTCTCTAATAGGAATTAAACTACTAAAGGGAATATACCAGATACTCCTAGATACACTAGGATTTACACAATCACATTCTTAATCCAATAGGACTGCAACATTTTTAAATTTTTTAGTGTACTCATAATTTCCCCCCCTTTTATTTGTACCCATAATTTATCATAATGTACCCATGTTTCTTTAAAAATGTATCACTTGTTACATGTAAAATGTACTCATTTTTTAATTTAAAATCTATTTATTTATTTTATATCTAAAATGTATCCATTGTTGTTTATATAAAATGTTCAATGTTTTCTATACAAAATGTACCTATTTTGTTTTATATAAAACTTACCCATTTTTTGTATAAAATGTGACACACCCCGACCTAAATCGAAGCATGCTGGCCATCACGTGAGCATGACGTAACCATGTGCATAGTGCGGAAGCAAGAATAATAAGGAAAATACAAACAAATTAAAAACCTAATGAAGATAGAGCGCTAAGGCGAGAATAAGTGTGAATTACACAACTAGAGCATAAGCAGTCTAAGTACAGTCCGATTGGACAAGTACTAATTATACAACACTTGAAGATAATCATACATGAATAATGGTCTGTCAGAACCTCCGGGAAATCCTCGTATGCCACCAAAGAAACCTTCACCTAAAACCTGGAGGGGCGTAAAACAAAGCGTGAGTGGGCAAAAACAAAGTTTTTCAAAACCATTTCATTCTCAAAAGTTATATCCCCTTGCCGTAAAACCTGTATAGTTTTCCCATAAAATAGTGTATAGATATATATATATATATATATCTCAAAACCATGCTCAGCAATAGCTATAAACAAATAAATGGCCAACTATATGCCAACTGTATGCCATGCCAACACATCTCAACGAATGCATATGTATAAATCCATGAACAAGTAAGAACAGGTATGAACGTTCAATATCAAATTAGCCATCGGCTGGATCTATAGCTCATAATCAACTCAATCATATCAAATATATAACCTGCACATAATCAGCACCACCTCTCGTGGTCTGCACAACATCACTAGGTGTATAATAATTATGCTATAGTGCTACGATCACGTGAAGACTGTGCGAAATAATCGCGGGTTACCTACGAGTTGAACCCACTTATAGTGGTCTATACAACAAGACTGTGCACCTAACTTGGATCCAAGACGAGCATACGGTGCGGGAGGTGAACATCACGTGAAGGACTGTGCCCTAACTTTGGGCGAGAGCACTAACACCGATGTACAGGTTTATGAGCTCTCAATACATCATATCGCTATCATACCTCTCATCAACCAATTATACTTACCTGATACTTACTTGAGTGTCCACGGCGCCACTTTACATATATGCAATGTATTTCATATGATAATTATAAATTCATATGCATGGCATTTAGAACGCGTTTTCATTTAAGACATGGATTTCTGGGAAAATCATCAAGTATATAGGTATATACAAAAAACCAAAAGCCCACTCACTGATATGTAGACGGGTCGTAACCCCCGTGCCTAGCCTGGCTACGCTCGTCCTTCGGATAGGCCTCGCCTATATGAGAAATACCTAAAATAACGTTAATTAATGCACATAAACAACACTAGCTAATAACTTCTCATATATTGCTCAATTTGGGTATATAAATATACCACTGAGACCTACTCATCCTCAGAAACATCCCCATATTTTAAAAATAATTTTCTGAGGTCTCACGCGCCAGCCAAGGTACGGCCAGACGGGCCCCCACGCGCGGCTATGTGCCTGGCATACTAACAGCGTCAGTTAACGCCGTCAGGAATATTTCGTTAAAACCTAGCATATTCCGTTAGAAATCTAACGGCGTCACCTAACGCCATTAGCATATTCTGTCAAAACTGATGGAATATCCTCTTGTCTTCTCCGACAAGTCGCCAGACGCCGGCGACTGTTCGCCGGTTTCTGGAAAATCTTTAAAACCTTATATCTTCTTCTTTTTTGCACCAAAATTCATGAAACTTGAACCATTTTGAAGATCTCACAAAGACGAACAACACCATACCTGATTCGAGCCCTGAAACCACTGGAATCTCGTCAGAAAAAGCCTTGATATTCCTCCAAACCGTAAAACTCGTCGATCTCAATATTCCGACGTCCAAATTCTTCCAATGAACCACTTCGAGCCGCGTGAGGATCTCCTAAAGCTTCATGTGAGCTTGAAATCCCCAAAAACACACGATTTTACGTTTGCATGAATAGTGACATAAATTGGTTTATGGTTTTCACGAATTTTCGAAGAATTTCTTACCTAAAAATGGCACCACTCGACTCGTATGAACCTTAGGAACACAATGGTGCCCTCTGAGTCTTCAATCTGCCAAGTTTGCAAGGGGTTTGGGGTTGGTCCGTACGAAGAGAGAATGAGAGAGTGAGTCTGAGAGAGAGAGGGCGCGGGAGAGAAGAGAGAGAAAAGGGAATCAACGGATGTGGTGTGGGTGTGTGTGTGTGGTCCAGATTTTGGGTCACCAATCAACACAAACAATTTTCTCACTTCTAACTTAACCACACAAAACATCCAAGGGCAATTTCATCTTTTCCCACATTCGAGAATAATTTTCCGGGACGGGCTGTCACAAAATGTACCCACATTTTTTAAATTATAATTATGTGCACCATTGTACTCATATAATTATATGGGTACATTCTTTTTAAACATTTTTATGAGTTACATATTAAAACATTTCACTTTTGGAACAATTTTGAAATTGTACCCCATAGCTAATTATATATGGTTAATGTACGGGTTTCTATTGACATGTGACAACTATTTTATCATTCATAACAATGTTTTCTTTTGGTCAAATTCATAACAATATTGGATACATTCTTTTGGCACTTTTGTAACATTGTTTCCAATTGATTGATATAAATATATATATAGACACACACACACACACACACACACGGGATATGATCAAGGGACAAACATTTTTACACTTCTTTGTAGCCCTTAGATTTAATAACATTCAAGGGTTCTAATGTATTTATTAAATGAAATAAAGGTTTATGTGGATTTTAACTAATATTAAAGATAAAGTTAAAACTGAAAAAAAAAAATCTGGAAAATTGAAAAAAGGAAGATAAATTAAAATATTTAATTAGACTTTGAAAACCTATTCAGATCAAGATTTGAATTCACACCTTAGCATGTAATCGTGAAAAGGAGTAAATAAACTTTGAAAACCCTAGCTATAATCATGAAAACAAGAAAGGATCGAGAGGTCTGCAACCTCCACTTTTGAAGCCTAATAAATAAAAAAAAAAAAACATGAAACCTCTTCTTTGCCAAATCTCTTCTTCATTTTATAAAAAATAAACCCTAATAATAACGAAAGAACATAATTTGTAAATAAAAAAAACATGATACCAGGCATATAGAACTGACACCCAGCGTAACCCTTCATTGTAGGTGACTACTCTTTTTCTTCCATGGAGCTTCTATCGTATTTATCATCTTGTTTTCGAATTGTTCTGATAAAAACATGTTTTAACTTATCTTCCTTTTTCAAATTAATATTAGTTAAAATCCACATAAGCATTCATGTCATTTAATGAATAAATAATAACCCTTAGATGTTATCAAATCTAAAAGCTACAAAGAAGTGTAAAAATATTTGTAAAAATGTTTGTCCCTTGATCCTATCCCTATATATATATGTGTGTGTGTATGTATATATGCGTACATGTACTTGACATCTATTAATGTACATTTTCAAAAGGAATTATATTGTTATATTGATTTTTTATTCAATCAAAATTTTGAAAAGATTTCCATATTTTTTGTTGGCCAAAAATTGAAAACTACAAAGATTTTAATCAATGAATATTAGTAGTTAGGGACTGCATCCAAAGTCTCCCTTTATTTGAGGATACTACTTCTATGTAATTTTGGTGTAGGACGCTCATTCATCCCTTCAATCGGGTTGAAATCCTTGACAAGATCTTTATCGATACCCATTTAATTGCACCCTATCCTCTATTTTGTACGTATTCGCTCAAACATATCAATTAATTTTTCTCAACAAATTTTTTTTTTTGAAATCTTACTTTCACACACCCTTTTTAGCCTCTTACACACCCTTATTAAATCATGAACATTGATTGAATTTGATTTTTTCAATCCGATAACTATAAATAGGGAAGAGTATGAAAAGCTAAAAATACGTGTGAAAATTACTTTCCTAAAATTTATACCCCATTGGTACCACCACTTA
The DNA here is from genome assembly GCA_024362995.1 of Heteromeles arbutifolia. Lineage (NCBI taxonomy): Eukaryota > Viridiplantae > Streptophyta > Magnoliopsida > Rosales > Rosaceae > Heteromeles > Heteromeles arbutifolia. Next base: position 12,629,022 of record JANCRC010000006.1, on the reverse strand, counting down.
GGGGTGGGTTGGAAAAATCGAAAACCGAAAAAAATCGGACCGAAACCTGAACCGAGACCGAAAAAAATCAAACTGAAACAGTCAAATCGAACCCAACCGAACCGAATCTGGTTAGTTCGGTTTCAATTTTTAAGGCCCGAAAACCGAACCGGACGGAACCGATTTATGAAAATTCCAAAACCTGGTATCGTGAGGATTCGAACCCCTTCCCTCCAGGTTGGGGATTGTTGTTTCAAGCCAACTTGACTATGGGGCTTCTGTTGCTATACTTGTACGAGTAATGTATTTATAGGTATTCTAATCTTTAATGCTTTATAAACTTCTAAAGTCTACAAACCCTAGCCGTCACTCCCATTTCAGTTTTCTCTTGCTTTTCTCAAACTCTCTCTCTCTCTCCCCCATCCGCTGCTTTCTTCCTCAGTCTCTCTCTTTCCTTTGTCTCTTCCTCCAAATCAGTCTATCTCCCGTCTTCTCTTGTCCTTGCTGCCGCGGATTCCTTCTTCCAAACCATGATTTTCCCTGGCTCCTTCCGATCTCTAACAACGTTCTACTCCTGCAGCTCTCGCTGTTGTCCTCCGTCACCATTGGCGGCGAGCGCGACAGAATTGAGTAAACGGAGGAAGAAAAAATGGCGAACAGTTGGGTTTTATGCAGAGGATTTTAGGGTAGGGTCCAAACTAAAAACTTAAATAATAATAATAATATTTTTACGGCGTGTGAATCATGCCGAGATGGATCTCTTACCGAGATGGATCTCTTACGATTTCGACTCATGCTCATCCACCTTTGTTAATTCTCTTTATTTTATTTTTTTTCTTTTATTTTATTTTATACTTGGATTCTCTCGCTGTTCTTCCAAACCATGTTGCAGAGTTGCAGGTTGATTTCTATTCAAGGCAGGAAGCATGCTTGCTTCAAGCTCTAGATTTAATAAAATAAAAAATAAAATAAAAAGGAAAAAAATCGAACCGGACCGAAATCGAACCGAAAAAAATCAAAATCGAAAAAAAATTAAACTGAACCGAACCAAAATTTCGGTTCGATTTCGATTTTAGCAAAAAACCGAACCGTTTCGAACAGAACCCAGCCCACCACCAACACCAACCCCCTCGCGTTGTTCGAAGGAAGGGGCCCATAAAAAGGCCTTTTTCCCGTGATAAAAACAGAACCAGCCAAACAACCCCTCTTCGATTCTTAGTTTCCGCCACTTCTCTCTTTCTATTACATTTCACAAAAACAAAAGCACACTTCTCTCTCTCTCTCTCTCTCTCTCTCTCTCTCTCTCTCTCTCCCCACCATCTCTGCCTCAGCTCTCCGTCTCTTCAAATGGTATGTGAACACCTCTCTCTCTCTCTCTCTCTCTCTCTCTCTCTCTCTCTCTCTCTGCTTCTCTCTCTTACAACGGTTTTTGTGTGTGTTTGAATGATTGCTTCATTAATTGGTTTAGTATTAATTTCATATATCTGTGTACACAACTCAGAAAAATCAGAGATGAAATCAAACCCAGCAATGGTTTTGTATCATTTGCTTGTATTGGTTTCGAAACTTGATGGTCAAATCAAACCCAGCAAACACTTTATCAAAATATGAGCTGTTTTCCGGCTCATGAAACGGCTGTTTTCAGAATGTTACCGTCGGGTTTTTTGATTGGACTCAGACTCAGACCCTCTTATGTATTAAATATATATATTGGTTTTTCGTGCAAAGGAGATGAAAATAGCTTTGTGAATTGTGATGGTGGCATCTTTTTCGTTCCTTATTATTATTTTTTTATGTTGTATAATGCCACTTGTTTAACGTTAAGATAACTTTTGTATCTTGTAACATGCCCACTGTTTCTAGTAGACCTTGTCCTACGTTTTTGTTTAATCCCTTAATTTCCGAATTTAAATCTTTTACGGTTAGTGATATTCCTTTTTATTTATTAGTGATAGATCTTATGTTTGATTCTTACTAAAGACGAATTTGAACCACATTATTATAGTTGACTCATTGTGCGGCTTAATACACTCCCTCACCTCCTCAGTGTATAATATCATTTGTTCAAATAAAAAACTTATCTTTCATATTTGTTTTGTTATCGTTTGAAATAAGTTTCATTTCAATTCTCGTTTTCAATTTGGTGTCCCTTGTTTTTTTGCTTTCGGTTTTATTTGCTTTTTTAAGTAAAACCAGCTTTCTCTAAAAGTTCCGTTAAATCTGTGACAGAAAATAATTTTTTTTCTTTTCTTAAAAAAAGCCGATGAAGAAACTTTAAGGCAGTAGTTGTATGCGTAGGGGAACCTCCTCCATTTTTTCCCCCTTTTTTTAGTATCTAAATTGCCTTCATGAGCAAGCAACAAATAACCCTCACATATTTGTTGTTACTTTATCTTTTATCACAATTTTTGTTTTGCAACGGTCGCACATGAAACATTACTCATTTTTCATCCTCTTCTAGGATTTAACTTGACATTAATTCCCCGATTCAGCTACCAAAACAACATATTTGTACTGGTGGCATGCGTCATTTTCGTGATTGAATTGTGAGTTTAACTCTTCATGTTTGTGGACAATTCTTTCTGGATTTTTTAGGTGATTCGTCGGAGGATTAATAATTGGTCATTAGAGACATGTACACGTATCAGTAATTGCTTCATTTCAATAACATTCTATAATTAAAAAATTCGAAAAATTCTTTCTTTTCTGTTTCCCATGTTCCATTGTTTGTGTCAATTTATGGGCCACATATAGCACTCTACTCTGTCGTTTTTCAAATGGCAACTTATGCAGCCAAATAATGCTTTCCTTAAGATGTTGGTATTGAGAAATCTAATAATGAATTAATAATGGGAATGATTTGGTGTGGTGTAGGTGAAGGAGGAAGAGAATACCGGAGTTATTCTTTTGACAAAGCCATTGTCACTGGAAGGGGATTCCGATGTTGATTACAGAGCTCCTAATCTACTTCAACGCGTCCTAAGCCTGTTTAAAAACGTACGGCCAGGATCTGATCTCACACGCTTCCAGGCAAGTCATTTTGTTCTATTCATTTAGTATGTTTTTTAGTTAAAATGGTTTTTTTATGGAGAACTTTAACGAAAAACTCCCGGTATTGTCTATTTTAACGAAAAATCATATTTTTACACTAAAAAGTCAATTGTGGTACTATTCACTTTACCCTTTATTTTGTCATTCTCATTAAAACTCAGTTTTCAAGCACTTTTTTTATTTTTTTTTATTTTTAAATTGGTATAACTCCTCACTTTGGTTTCTGATATTTAAAATCGATAGAAGTGGTCATGAGGTTGTCCATCGTCAATAATTTTGGTCATTCTGTGAAAAATCTCCGTTAAATTGATATTGTCCACCATGGGTAGTTTTTTCAACCCCTCCCCTTGAACTAGTGTTTTCTTCAATTTAAAGAAGTGGTCCTGAGGTTGTCCACCGTTAACAATTTTGGTTCTTCTGTGAAAAATCTCTGTTAAATTGAGATTGTCCATCATGGGTAGTTTCTTCAACCCTTCCCCTTAAACTGTTGTTTTCTTCAATTTAAAAGAGATTTTTTTAACACAAACACCAAAATGATTGACGGTGGACAATCTCAACGACCACTTTTTTCAATTTTAGTAAATGGGAAAATGTAGCATTTACTCAATAGTTTTACACTTGAAAGAAATAATTTAGAGATCATTTGATACCTATTTCGTTTTTCGGTTTTTAATTATTTTTTTTTTAAAAATGAAAACTAATAACACAAAAAAAAGCCATAACGTAAAATCTAAACGCCAAATTTTGAAAACTCTAGGGTCGTCTAATAACTACTTTCCTTTTTAGTTTTCATTTTTTTAAATTGAAATCGTGTTTAGTAACTATTTTCAGTTTCAAAAAATTAAAAAGTAAAAAATAAAAACTGAAGGGTAAATTTTGAAAACTCAAAAAAGTAGTTTTCAATATTTGGTTTTGATCGAAAGTAATTACTAAACAAGATTTCAATTTTTAAAAAAGTGAAACAAAAGCTAAATAACTATCAAATGGCACTTAAGAAAGTAGTTTTCAGTTTTCATTATTTTTGAAAAGTGAGAATTGGAAATAGTTCCAAAATAAATTCAGTTTTCAGTTTAAATAAATGAAAAAAAACCAAAAAATAAAAACAAAATGATTTTCAAACGCCCCTTGACTTTTCACTTCAACGTGGGAAATAAACTTGAAATTTCAACTTATTTTAATAAACTTGGACAAAAGAAAGACCTTGAATTTTGGAATCTCGCTCGAGCTGCTTGTATAAGAAGCAAGCCTCAAGCTCGAAAAAAACTAACAACCTAAGCTTGAGTATAGTGATGCTAGGTTTGGATCGGTTGTTTCCAGCCTTAGTTAGGGATCATGAAAAAGAGAGGTAGTGGCTGTGGTAGCAAAATTCCGCCGTCTTCAGTCTTGACAAAATTGTATCTTCAAAACAAATTACATCTTTGATCAAGGACCAAAATCTCACGTGCTCATGAGGTGGGTGGTGGTTTGGCCAATGAATCTCTGATGCCTAAGTCAGCTTTTCTGAAAAGAGTGAGTGTTTAGGGCTTGTATGCGTAGCAAAAACGTACCAAAGTTTGGTGGAGATGAAGTATTTATAAGGAAGTGGTCGACCTAGGTGTAGAGTTTTGTCCTACATGTGGCGACTTCCCATTGGCCAAGGTTATATCATCTGTAGGATGAATGCGGAAATAATATTACCACGATATTAATTAGGAGATAATATATTGAGATGATGATAGAAACATCATTGATTGATTGTGATGGGGATTCCTTACTTGATTGAATTGATCTTCAATTCGGAATGCATTAAAGGTAGGATTTGGTGATTAATTCTATATTTAATGCCAGTTACTTTTTCATGGCACGAGAATAGGAGCTTTGAGCAATCGTAGTTAGTTGCTTGGACCTCTAGGGATGTTGAGCTGCCTGTAAAAATATTTGTGTGCCTTGCCCACTTAATGAGGCAAGCTCGTCTTCTTCGGAAAAAAAGGTCCATGTGTCGTCTTTAGGATTATTTTTTGCTCCACAGGGGTAGTTTGGTAAAACGATAGGTTGAATAGATATAAATATCTATTTTTTCAGTTCTTAATTATATTTAATTAATTCTATATGGGCAATCTTTTTTTTTTTTGGGGTCAAACGATAGATTTTGTTAGATTAGGTGTTAAATTAGCCACCGACGAGGTTCGAACCCACGCCGTCATGCAATGACTCAACTCTTTTCCACTAATGTTAGGGAGATCAACTAACAAATGGTGGCTGCTTATGCAACTATACCACATCCTTAATTAAAGGCTTTTTAGCCAAAATGCTCCATGAGATTTGCATAATTCATCACTTTGATACCTGGGATTTGAAATCGATAGAATTGGTCCCTGAGTTTGTCCACAATTAATGACACACCCCGTCCCAAGGAGGGTGTGCTGGTCGTCACGTGAGAGTGACGCAACCATGTGCACAGTGCGGAAGCTAATAAGATAAATAAAAACCGAATCGCTAGTAAATACTAGCCAAGAAAGGATTCTAGTGAGAGTCTAAGTGTATAAATACACATTCAGAGCAATAAGAATGTCTAGTTGCAGTTAAGGACAACGACTAAGATATAACACCCGAAGGTGAATCCTACTTTTGTGAATTCTGTCAGAACATTGTTGGATCCCTCGTGACCACCAAAGCACTGCTACCTAGAACCTGGAGGGGCGAAAAACAAAACGAGTGAGTGGGCAAATTTTTTTTTTTTCAAAACCTTTTCTCTTTTCAAAGGTTGTAACCCCTCGCCGTAAAACCTGTATAATTTCCCAGAAAAATAGCATATATACATATATACTCATAAACTCAAAATCATGCCAAAAGTAGTGATATGCAAGGTATATGCCATGCCAAATATATCTCATCAATTCACATAAATATATCAGGTGAAATAAACTCATCATAGATGATAACATGTCAACCGAGTGATCAGCTCGGCTGAAACTATAGCTCATAATCAATCTCATCATCATATATATATATATATATATATATATATATATATATATATATATCTTGCACACGAGTCGAACCTACTCAAGGTGGTCTATACGACAGGACTGGGTGTAAATAGTACGCTCTAGTGCTACAATCACGTGAAGACTGTGCACTAATCGCGGGTCACCTATGAGTCGAGCCCACTGAAAGTGGTTTATACGACAGAACTGTGCACCTAACCTGGATCCAAGATGAGTGTGGGAGGTGAACATCCACGTGAAAGACTGTGCCCCTAAAGGTGAACATCCACGTGAAAGACTGTGCCCCTAACTCTGGGCGGGAGCACTAACACCCGGGGTGCAGGTTTATGAGGTTTCAATACATCTCAACATAAACATCATTTCATATTAATCATCCTCTGTCATCGATATATACTCACCTGATACTTACTTGTGCGTCCACAGCACCAATTACCATTATATGCAACTACTAATGCATGAATAAAATAGATATATACTTTGCATGGCATATCATATCACATTTCACTTAAATTGATTTTCTGGGAAAAATCTCATTTATATAGGTATATACGGAAAACAAAAGCCCACTCACAGATAAGTCGAAGGGTCGTAACCCCCGAGCCTCGATTGATGGCGTTCGTCCTCTGGATAGGTATCACCTATATGCGAAATAACTGAATAAACGTTATTTAACGCACATAACCAACAATAGGTAATAACTTCTCATACAATGCTCAAATTGGGTATATGAATATACCAACGTGATCTACACAACCTCACGAACATCCCCAAATTTTTAAAATTATTTTCCGACCACCCACGCGCCGCCAAGTGCACGGCCACACGTAGGGAAACCTGACGGAATCCTAACTGCCGTTAAGGAATATTCCATAAAAAACAAGGAATATTTCGTTATAATTACCTGATGGTGTTATCCTCCGTTAGGAATATTCCGTCAAAGATGACGGAATATTCTTCTTTTTCTTAGGCGAGTTGCCGGATTCCAGCGCCGGAGACCTCTGCGCTGTCGGTTTTTGGAAAATGGAAAAATCTTCATATCTCAACCATTTCAACACCAAATTCCATGAAATTCTAAGCACAAGCTCGATCTGTGACGGAATGGGTCATACGAAGTTCGTCTGTACGGTTGTACGGAAATGGAAGGAAATCCAAGAGAGAGAGAGAGTGAATGTCACGGGAGAATGAGAGAGAGATGTGTGGTCCAGATTTCGGATTACCAATCACCACAAACCATTTTCTAAGTTCTACTTGGGTCCAAAACATTAGGACCTACAATAATTGGCCCGAACCTTTAGCCCAAAACGCAAACACAATCAAACGCCTAAGGGCATTTTCGTCTTTTCACACCATCGATAAAAATATTTCGAGACGGGCTGTCACAATTAATCATTTTGGCTATTTCATGAAAAATAAGGATAAAATGACAAAAATATCGTCAATTTTTGTCAAATCATTTTGGTCTATTGTTTATTATATTGAGGGTAATTTTATCACTTTGATCCTTATTTAACATAATTTTTCACCGAACGACCAAAATGATTGATGACGGACACTCTCAGGGACCAACGATTGATGATGGACACTTTCAGGGACCACTGCTATTGATTTCAAATCTTAGGAACCAAAGTAATGAGTTAGACAAATCTCAGGGACCATTTTGGCTAAAAAGCCTTAATTAAATTGAAGTTTGAAAAAGTCTTATTTATTATTAATCAATTTTTAGGAATGAATTATTATTTTGAATGTGGGAGGTGATTATGTGAAATCCAAAAACATTTGGAAAATCTCTAAAAGAAAGGTCAAAATGTGCAAATCAACATTAACAGTAAAAAAAGGGAACAACAATATTTGCAACTGAAATGCCAAATTTGATGTGGCATGACATAGATTGACAACCCCACCCTTGTTGCCAAAATTGACAACAACTTCAAATCTTTTTTAATTAATTATTAAATGTAATTTATTGTTGTTTTTTTCTTTTAAAACATTTATTATAATAGTTTAATATAATAAAATATTAATTTAATTTGACATATCGGGTGAAGATCAAAACTATAAAAGATGTCAACATGCCATATAAGCTATCAAATTTAAATTTTTTATTTAAAATTTGACATTTCCTTTAGAAAATAAATTTTTCAAAGTGCCAGAAACATGGACCCATTCACTAATATAAATGGTTGAAAATTGTTTTTTAGGTAAATTACAATTTGCGCCCTCAAATTTGGATACAATTACAACCTCAACATTATTAAAACGTTTTAATCTCCTAAAATTAATAATATTTCATTTCACTTTCGTACAACTATTAATTAATTCGTTAAATTAATAGTAAGTGATTACGTGACAAAAAAAAAAAAAACATTAAAAGGTTAATTTAAAAACTAAACTAAATTAAAACAAAGTGAGCCCTACCCACCTTCTCTCCAGAGTGTATAGCTTTTCATTTCTGGCTTACTGGACGAAGCCCATTTCCACATCCATCTTTCGGTAAATACCATCAATCCCACCTGCCTGTGTTTGCAACGCGAGCATGTGTGGTGACTTTGACTCGAATGTGGCAGCTTAGAATGTAACTGATGGAGCAGTTTAGGATATTTTAAAAGATAGTGACTCCAAACATGAGAGGTAAAATGTAATTGAGTATTCAACCACTTGTCTCATACCTGGTGGTGTTTCCGGCACACTAAAAAATATTCGCTTTGAAGATACTCCGTTAGTTCTCATGCCTCTTCCGCTGGTTGTTCATGGCCCTCCTCCCTCTCCCAAAATTCCCCGGAGACAAGTTCCCGACGCCATTAACGTTATGTCCACCTTTTTGTTCTTACAGTCCGTTTGATTTTTAATTTAATTTCTTACCTCACTAACTTCTTGTTGTTAATGCATCAGAACGATCATGACCGTATTCATCTTTTGGTTCGGCTTATTATCGCTGGGCTTCTTCCTGCACTTCTTGTAACTATGCCTCTTGCCTTGTCCTGGAAATCACGAACCTCACGCTTCGTGCTTTTCATGAGCCGCTCCAAGGCAGTTGATGTGCGCATCTAGGCTGCCCTAGGCCTGCCGGAGCAGGCACGGACAAGGGGTTGGTGGACTGGGGACGCTGAAGAAAGGGTAGGTCTGGTCAAAATTCTTCTCACCGGCGAATTGAGGTGGAGGGTGGAGTGGAGGGATGAGGGTGGACGGAGGACGGAGGTCTCTGACTCTCCGAACTGTCTACAAAGTTGGCCTCCTTACCCCAGCATTACCCTTTCTATATATACTACTACTTTTCCCCTAAAGTTCACGGCTAACTGGATGAAAGGTTGAGAAATGTTTAGGTCCTTAACTGCTTGCACTTCCAAAACTGGTGTTTCATCCTAAATTCCCAGAAGCAGCATAGTTTCCTCCAACAAGTAAATTTGCCAAGATCCAAGGGCAATAGCAGTAGAATGAGATCCGATAATTAAACCTAAAAGAAACACAACTCTGAATAATTCTATAGCAATTTTATTACTCTCCTTTCACATGTTGTATGGAACAATAATACGTACAAGTCTTTACATAAACACTGCATGTCTGCAACTCTCACGAGTCTTGATTGTTGACTCTCCACGGTGTTGTCTCTACCGCCTCGGGAGTTGTATCTGCAGATTGAGATTCTTGACTCTCGAGTCTATTTTCTACTAAAGCCACTATTGCTCCATCGATGATCCGTCGTGTTGTTGACTATATATGATTTCAGTGATATGTTAGTAAATATTTAGTAGACCTTTGCGCATATACTGTGCTTGCATACGAAAATTAACATATATATTACATCTGTAATTGATAATTTTTTTTACTTCATGCACTTCGGTTGAAAAACTAAATATCACACAGCAGTGTCTTCTTGATTGTATGGTCAATGTAACTGATATTTTTTACTTCTCCTGCAATTTCAGCTGTCACCGCTGTTTAACATACCAAAGTCACACCTCCAATGTTTCGGTGAATCAGTGTACTGCGTTGGTAATGATTTGTTAGGAAGGTGCAACAAAGCAGAAACCCCTCATGACAGGTTCACAGCTGTTGTATCGTGGAGCATTTCTACTTTGCGTCCAGTGATCTTCGGAATTGCTCCGTACAACCCCATTCTTGGAGAAACCCATCATGTTACAAGAGGGAATCTCAATGTTCTACTTGAGCAGGTAACTCTATTTGTTATTTCTGCTACACCTTGCTCAAATTTATGCTGCCATGATGGCCAAGCTTGAACTCGATGTCACTAACTACCTGGCGAGTGGCGAGTTTGTGTATCTTTCTGTATAGATGGACTAAGATGATTTCTTTCTTGGTTGCATTCTTGCAGGTTTCACATCATCCACCAGTTACCGCTCTTCACGCAACTGATGAAAAAGAAAACCTTGAAATGATATGGTGTCAACATCCTACTCCCAAATTCTATGGTATGCTCTTCTTCGTAAGATCATAACAATGATCAATATAAGAGAAGCAATCCTAATCCTAGGTTTTCCGGTTATTATAGACCTCGCATGTTTAATAAACTAAGTGTCAAGTTCTTAGAAAAATGGAAAAGAAAATATACTTGTCACAGACTGCTTAGGACATATCTTCCTTTTCCTTTCTGAAAGTGCTATTCAAGCTCCTTTGCGAATCATTCTTTGGTACATTTTAGTTTCAGTCTCTAACTGTAAGATTATACCGAATATCAGTCCGAAAGGGTTCTTTTATCTTGTCCTTGACAAGCTATTTTTCATTTGTGATCTAGTTAACTCTTTATATGTTACTCATACGACACAAGGATGTGCATATGTTTTCAGTTCACTCTAATAGTTTACTTGATACTTGTCGGGAGCTCAAAAACCATGTAGTAATATTCATCTTGTCAAGAACTTTGAACTCACCAACAATAACAAAGACTTCAGTATCGTCTTAACTTTACCGGTGTTTATGCTAATTGGCTTTCAAGTATTTTCTTTAAATATTCGTTGGTGCTTAAATGTCATATTAATTTTTATCAAGAACCATGGTGCAGGTACTTCAGTGGAAACTGAGGTGCGTGGAAAACGGCAGTTGAAGCTCCTGAATCACGGAGAAACTTATGAAATGAACTCGCCGAAACTCTTAATCAAGTTCCTCCCATTGCCTTGGGTTGATTGGGTTGGTGAAAATAGAATCCGGTGTCATGAGACGGGCCTTGAAGCTGAATTATATTATGGAAGTAATTCATGGATTAGGGGAAATCCTAGAACAATTAAGGGAAAGATCTTTGACTCAACAACATTTGAACTTCTTTATGAGATACATGGTCGGTGGGACAGGTAATTTAAGGCTTCAGTCTTCTTTCAAAGTGCCGCTATGTAATTTGAATACAGATCGAAAACAGTGGTTTTATTGCATGCATTTAAAGAAATTAAAACAATAACGGGAACTTTAACGAAAAGCTTCTAGTACTGTTTATTTTAACGAAAAATCACATTTTTACACTAAAAAGTCATTCATGGTACTATTCACTTTACCCTTTATTTTGTCTTTATCGTTAAAATTCAAAGTTTTCAAGCTATTTTCATTAGTTTTCCTAAAAATAACCCAACACTGATTACTTTGAAGTTACACCTTGATGCTACAGATACATTTTACGCAACAATCTTAAGACATCCATTTCTATCTAGCTGTAACTCTGGATCTTTGATTTCAATACAGAACTGTCAAAATGAAGGACGTTAGTAGTGGGAAAGAAACCGTTATATACAATGCAAATGAAGTCATTTCAGGACTGAAAACTCCAATTGTTACGGATTTGAAGGTAACTAGTTTCTGCCTCTCTATCTTCGTTTCCGTTAACTTTAATTGTTCAATCAATGTGCCCTACAAAACCTGCAGAATGATTTCTTCTCTTCATCCATGTAAAGTATTTGCCATTTCAAGTAGAGAGATTTCTTTTGTTTCTTTTTTTGTTCCCCTTCATGCTCAATAAGAATAAGATACAAAAATTATGGTGTAGTTATCCCTTTCCTAAATCCAGAAGTCTCTCTGCCCAAATGTTAGCATATATGAGATTGTAGAGAATTGTCAACATCCGAAAGTTACGGAAACTTACAGACTAATAAGGAGTTGTGCTACCATCATATTCCCAATTGGGTTTGCCTCAACTAATTTAATTGTATCCAATCAGGTTTTTCAATCCATGTTAAAGTTCCAATGGCCCCACATGCTTTTCATTCTTCATTATGTGTTCTATATGTGTTTGACTTGACTGTAGCCATACATATATGTGAAGAGACACATGAGAATATTGAGAAATCTCCCACATTAGAAAATTGAGTAACCTTGTATAATAAGTAATCCATTAGTCGGCAATGAGCCGCCGGTCATATCGGTACACTTCCAATATATATGTATTTTTTATTTTCTTTGGGTTGGTATGTTTTTCTTGTATAAAGAAAAGAAAAATATGCATGGATGATGTAGCCATTTATACATTTCACGTGGACTTATCAATAATGATTTATTAAAATATTGGATTATTTTATCAATTTTTGGAATAATCAGGGGGTGTGGCCAAGTGAATCAGCTGTGGTCTGGGGACTGCTGAGCCAAGCACTTGTTGGGAAGGACTGGGGCAAAGCAAGAGAAGCGAAGAAAGCAGCGGAAGAAAAACAGAGGGAGCTCCTGCGAGAGAGAGAATCGAGAGGTGAAACTTGGATTCCCAAACATTTTACAGTCACTCATAGCAAAGAAGGTTGTGGGTGGGACTGCTCACCCATCCAGGAGCTGGTCCCGCCGGCTCCTATTTCTGTACCCTTGTAACTATTTGGCATCATCATAAAACTTGAAACTTGGCAACTTCTGATCAACTTATGTGATTTGGTAGATTATGATGATGATGATGATGTTGTTGTAACTGTTAGTAGCTTGACTAGCTTACCTGTAATGGTTACAAATTTTAAGTTTCTTGGTTAGAATTTTGGAGTTTCCAACTACATACAGATGAAGAGATCTACCAAACCTGGTTTTCTTCAAACAAATTACGTAGGTGTGGAATTCCAAACAAATTATAATACGTATGTTCAATGTAGGTTTTTTCGTTTGGAAGTGCTTTTCAAGTGATCGAAAACGTTTTTGGTGAAATGTTTTTGGGTTCCAAAAACACTTGAAGAGTATTGGAAAGAATCACCACTTATGTGCTTCCTGCAAGAAGCACTTCAAGTGTTTTTTTTTTTCTTCAGAATTCACTTGCATTTTTATTAAAGATCAATTCTAAAAATGCTTTATTTATTTCAAAAACACTTTCCATCACATTTGTGTAAGTGTTATTATTTGTGTAAATTGAAAACTGGCATTCCAGAAGAAATTCGAGATGATATTACTGACATTCTAGAAGAAATTCTCACATTCATGGTGTTAGTTGAAATTGTGGAATTAAACATCATCTTTTTCTATTTCCTTCTTCTCTAGCAAAGAATTAAATGATTGTAAAAGAATAGCGAAAAATTAAGAACTGGACTTGGCTGTTGAAAGATCAGCAGCAGCTGCTTATGCTCAATCACGGCTGGACACGTGTCCAAGTTTTGATTGGGCATAAGCAAGAGCTGCTGCTGATCTTTTCAGCAACGAAGTTCTATCCAAAAATTAAATGAATTTTCAAATTTTGGTGGCATTTGAAGGAAAATGTTGTCTTTTTTGCATATAGATGTCACACTCATGCTTGGTGGCATTAGAATACTTCGACTCATTTATGGATGGCAAGGACAAGGGCCTGAAAAAGCTACCTTTTAAAGGAGAAATTTTTAGTTGTGACGGGAACACGGATGGTACACCACGTGTTTTTATGTAAGTGGTGGAAAATTTTAATTTTTAAGTTATTAACCTTTTAAGACACATAACCCACCAGTTATATAGGGATACGTGGTATACCATCTCGTGTGACGGTTACACTGAAAAATCTCTCATTTTAAAGGACTCATCTATAATTGCAAAGATCACAGACTTCCTGAAAATAAATAGGTGTAAAATAAAGTTGTTGAGTGGTTGATAAAATATTTTTTGTAAAAGTGGTTTTAACAAAATAAAAAATAGTGTACCTTTTGTATAAATTGTTGTGAATATGTTAAATGATTAAAAAATATATTTAATGTGATACAATAATTGTCAAAAAAATAAAATAATGTAGGGACAATGACTGTAATTTTGTAAAATATGAGCAGGTATACTTGCCATTTAAAAATTTCATTAAATAAGTACTTATAGGGCTGATTCGGGATGGGATCCCGTACCGAAACCCAAAGCCCGATTCCCAACCCAATAATTTTCGGGACGGTATTTTACAACCCGAAACCGAACCGAAATTTTGGGATTCCCAAATTTCGGGATTTCGGGACGTGTTCGGGATTTGTATAAACCCAGAAAATTCATACCAATTGCAGAAAATTCAAAATTGGTAAAAACCTAGTAAACCCAGAAAAGCAGATGAGCAAAGAAAGCAAACTCCACCTATCTCCTTCCTCCTTGACCCTAGCAACAGCAGATGAATTATGGCCAAATTTAGTGGGCCATTGGCTGTTTTTGGTTCCCATTCGTCTCATGCTTTTGGTTCCCATTCAAAAAGCTAAGGAAAAAAAAAATGAAAGGGTGCACAACAAAAAGAAAAGCAAACTGAAAAAAAAAAAAAAGTAAGGTAAATACCTCCTCGGAGCTCCACCGACGCTAAACCCGCCGTTCACTTCGTATACACCATTGCAGAAGCCCCAATTCGAAGCCCCATTTCGAAACCCTAACCCTAATCTGAAACCCCACACACAGAAACCTAATTCGAAACCCCATTGCAAAAGCCCCAATTCGAACCCCCAAATCAAAATCCTAACCTTAACTCGAAACCCCACATACAGAGAGAGAATCAGTGACAGTCTCAAAGAGAAAATCGCGACAGAGAATTGTGAGAGAGAGAGGGCTGGCTGTGTGACTGTGTGTGGTGGAGGGAGGGTGTAGAGTCGAAGACTGTGTGGTCGTGAGGCGTGGTGGTGGCCGAAGTAGAGAGAGTTTGTCGGAAGAATTCGAGTGAGACTATGGGAGGGTGTATTGGTGACTGTGGTAGGGAGAGACTCAGAGAGAGTTTGAACGAAGAAGGCTGTCGAAATGAAATGAGACAGAGAGTGAGTAGGGCTGGAGACCCCTAACAAAGAATGGACGACCCAGATTGTTTTGAAACAATCCAATGGTAGCAAACTTGCAATTATTCTAAATATAATTAAATATATATATATATATATATATATATATATATATATATCCCGAATCCCATACCAAATGATTCGGGATCGGATCGGGATTTTTGGGATCAGTTCTGGAATTT
The DNA here is from genome assembly GCA_024362995.1 of Heteromeles arbutifolia. Lineage (NCBI taxonomy): Eukaryota > Viridiplantae > Streptophyta > Magnoliopsida > Rosales > Rosaceae > Heteromeles > Heteromeles arbutifolia. Next base: position 12,613,671 of record JANCRC010000006.1, on the reverse strand, counting down.
TCAGTTTGGGATTTTTTTGATTTGGGATCGGGATTTTTTCGGTTTGTTTCGGGATTTTCGGGAATTTTTTCCAGCCCTAAGTACTGATTACTATGCTTTGAAAAAAAAAACATTTTTTTTAGAAGTATGATAAACTCTGTTTCTATTTTTTATGCTTTTCTATTGTTATTGACATCGTTTAAAACAAAAAAAACATTTATTTTTTTTGTTTTACCAAACACATTTGATGTTCCAGATTTTTTTAATAAGTTTTTTTTTTTTTTTTTAAAGCATCATAATCCCAAATCAGCTATTAGTCTCTGGACATATCAAAAGCTTACCCACAACCACAAATAATGTTTAATTTTGAAATTATTGCTTAGAATTGGAAGGGGATTTTGCAAGAGAGGAAGGTCTTGAAGGCTGGTCTTAGGTGGAGGGTTGGGGATGCGCGCATTATACAGATAGTGACGGATCCTTAGTTGCCTACGCCGCGGACCTTTCGCGTTCTTTCAAGGCATGAGGAGATGCCAACAATGGTGGCTGACATTATGGATCCTGGGGGTAGTTGGAACAAAAGTATTATTGAGACATGTTTCAATGAACACGAAGCACGGCATATTCTTGGGATGCCGCTTAGCAAGTTTAGATGTCCAGATCGTCTATTTGGCACTATACTCGGAGTGGCATGTATTCGGTGAAGTCAGGGTATATGGTGGCTCAAGAGATGAATCGAAATAGGGAGCTTAGACGAAAAGGGGTGGGTCAGTCGAGCCGAGATGCACACACGAATTCGGTTTGGCGGGCTCTATGGCGGTTGAAGGTTCCCCTAAAGCTTTGCCATTTTGTTTGGAAAGGATGTAGAAACATCATTGCGGTGAAGACCAATTTACAAATGAGGGGGACTAGATTGGACACGACTTGTCCTTTCTGCGCAAGCGAGGAGGAAACGTAGGTACACCTCTTTTTTCGCTGCCCATTTGTTCGTGTTTTTTGGTTTGGTTCTCCGTTACAATTGGATGTGACCAAGGTGGTAGGAGAAGATTTTATGGCTTGTTGGAAGTGGTTAAGTAATAAATATGGAGAGAAGGAAGAGTCTACGGAGTTAATGCGTTGGGTGGTTTGTGGTTTGTGGAGAATATGGAAATGCCGCAATAGTGTGGTGTTTGACAAAGCCGACGTAGACCCTTGTGTCGCGGTGCAGTTACTCTGCCACCATTGGAGCGAGATAGTAGGGAGTGATGGGGATGGTTGGCAGCTGGGGGGGGGGAGTATGGTGAATAGGGCGACCCATGTGGGGTGGTTGAAACCTCCGTTTGGTACATTCAAAGTTAACTGCGACGGTGCTTGGAGTAGCAGTACAGGGATGGGTGGGTTGTGAGGGATTTTGCAGGGATTTTCCATGGTGCAGGAGGTGTGGTAAATGTTCGATGTGTATCGAGTGTTATGGCAGAGGTTGAGGCATTGAGAGCAGCATTGGTGGCTTGTGTGTGACGAGGATTCAAGGTGGTTCAGGTTGAAACGGATTCAAAGGTCCTAGTTGATATGATCAATTGAAGCTTGCAACCAGAGACTGTCTTGGATGGGATCTTATGGGATATTAATCACATTAAACAACAGTTTTATTCTATTCAATTTTTGTATGCTCCACGTGCCTGTAATGAGGCTGCGCATCTTGTGGCGTCTTATGTCACGCGTACGGGGGGTAGTCATTCATGGGATGGGTTAGAACCAAAGTGGTTGTTCAACACTTTGGCTAATGATGTAAACATTTCAATTCGTATTTAATATTATCTTCATTTGGATAAAAAAAGAAAAGAAAGTAAAGATGAATTATTTTTATTTTAAGGAGATTATAACAAATAATGCGAAGAAAACTTTTTTCCTTTTAATCATACTATTTTAGAGGGATTGAAATGAATAGGCTTTCGTAATGAGTAATTCATCTTCTACTTTTAAGTTGGACAAAATTTTCACTTCTTTCCTCAGTATACCTCAAAAAATGAGTAATCTAATCGAGTTCAATCCTAGTCACCATGTCAAAGTTTTACCGTGAATTAGAAGAACTTGCAAATTTTCTTCTACTCTAGTTGCAAATTCAAGAGGCGATAAGGTTCAGATGAGATATTTGTATCTGAAGAACTATGAATATTTCAGATAGTGTTTTCAACATATCATTTTTGACTCTTGAACAAGAAGAAAACCAAAACGAGAAAGAACAACGACCAGAACTTCCCACTTTCAATTGCCATGATGAACTGGTATTTCGGTTTCTGATTTAGGAAAAAAAAAAAACCGAAAATTTAAAAACGTAATAATTATCAAACGAGTTTTTCTATTTCATCGTCCCGCAAGAAAGTTCTCATTACATCAATTACCTTTTTTTTTATATTCATATTACTGTATCTGATAAAATTGCAAAACCAAAAACTACTTGACAACAACCTCCACATGCATCTCCTGCAAGTCAGACTCGGTCCTTTTGTTCAACGATCTCTCCGTTATCGTATCCAACAGCGGTTTCCACGACCGGCCCCGCGACGATCTCTGAGAGCCATAATCCATCATCATACTCAAATTCTCCTGCTCCACAAACCTTAGCGGACTCCTCCCCGGACTCCTCCCCGGACTCCTCCCTGGACTCCTCCCCGGCGACGACGTAGAGCTCCACACAGGGCTTGGGCAAAACTGGCCGCTCATGCTTGAAGAATAAGCCACAGGAGACTGAGGGGCTGACGTAGACTGCTTCCTGCTGCTCTTTGCTGCTGCAGATGTGAGCTTTCTGGCTATGGAGGCCAAGTCCAGAGGAGAAACATCACTCTGCAATGCAGAGTAGGGGAGGAGGAAGTAGACCTGCCCTGGTTGGAGGACGGTGTCATGCTTTAATGGCTTCGACCCACTTGAGAGGAGCTGAGCTGGAGTGCACACAAAGTGCTTTGTGGGCTTCCCTGTCACTTGCCCTACCAAGATTGGGTGCTCAAAATCCTCCACATACCCATTCAGATGCACCACCCTCACATTCTGGAGTTCAACTTTTTGTCTGCAAGAAAAGCAACCACCCATCTTTGCTTTTTTTCAGTGTGTTCTGGATACAAAAGAAGAATGGAGAGGCATACCTTATTACCTTAAGGGATATCTATATGTGTGTGTGTGTATTTATATATATGTAGATACGACTAATGAGAATTTAAAGAACGGGAAAACTTTGTGTTGTTTTTGGCTTGCGAGAAATGCGAAAGAGACTTTTTTAAAAGAAAGACTATTCATAAATTCTCTTATATCTCATATTTTTTACACAATATTTTATAATATTAACATATAAACTAATGTTAAATTCTGAGGTGACGGAGAGTCTCAATTTTAGAAAGTTCCCTTTTGCATTTCTCTTGACTTAAATGCAGCATTTGGCTGGCTTCCCACCTGTACATGTGGGATATTATAAAAAAATTCTAGTGGGGCTTGTAGAAGTTATATTATATATCAATTGGATGTTGAAGCTAATATGTTAAGTCATCCAAATCCTTCTAGTCAATCACCTTCAAAACGGGGTTAACCAGCCCTACCATTTGTGGGGGGATGCATGCGTCATCCGAATGATATTGAAAGGGTTTCGAGGGAGTTGTAAATTTATGTAATACTTTTGATTCATTTAGTATATGGACATGACAAAGACCAGAGGCATTGAGAAAATCTCATTCCTCATCAATCGTCTTTATGTTATCTTTCATCTTTTTTATTCACCTGTTTGATTATTTTGAATCAAAATTTTTCTATAAAATTTAAATTTTTGTAATTTACTAAAACTTAACGGGATTAAATTGAAATTTAATGTAAGACTTCAGCAAATCACGATTCTGCTGAACTTTCTTAGAGACTTACTAAATTTGTAAATATGATATGACTCGTGTGGTGAGGCATTTATATAGATATAGAAGTAACTTTTTAAAATAGTTGTCTTTTCTTAAAGAGACAATAGTTGTATCTCTTGAATTAAAAGGCAAAAATTGCACAGTATCTCTTTAGCTGAACAATCACAACCGTATTCATAAATAGTCATAACTTATCAAAAATAATATACATTAACATGAGTAATTTAATTTATTTTGAATTAAATTTTGCAATAATTTTAACGATTGTAAGTCATGATTATATATTAATTTAAATTTGAGCACGAGTCAATGACTAGCCGTTGAAGCAGTCGACCAAATTGAAAGCATGTGACATAGAAATAATTTACATTTCATCAGGATTTTTTTGTGTGAAGATTCTATGGATTCTCACATTCTATCATTTCATCGTACATCGTGCGATAAAAATTATTTTGAATTTTTTATTTAAAATTAAACACAACAGTATCTAACGAGAGATAGCCGCATGATGTACGATGAATTGTTAGAATATAAAGATTTCTACGATACTCACAAAGAGGATCTCTAAGATCCTCACAAAGAGAAGCCGGAAATGATCCTCATCTACATAGAAGGATCCATAAACTTTTGGTCTGGTCTTTGGAAAGAAAAGGTTGAAACGATAGATTAGATTATTTTCATCCGATGACTCACTTGACTTCTTGTTGGCATGTATTTCGTGGGCGTGGGGCGTGGGGCATTGGCAGCCTAATGACTTCTGGAAAATAGAACATGTTAATGGAGATGATGACCACGTCTTGCTTCTGCTAGCTCTTTTTCCGTGATTACAAATTCAGAATTCAAAAAAATTGAATAGAAGAAAATTATGAGGATCCCTTTTTCTTCTATATTTTATTTGCATCATGTAAATATTTCATTGTGTCTGGAACACGGGTACTCATCACGTGTCATTCTATAAGTGAAAGGAAATTTTATTTTTTAGGTTCTTAATTTTTCAACACAAGTATCTCACCATTTGAATAGTGACACGTAGTGTAACATCTCGTGTATCGGACACATTAAACCATTTTGTTATTAGTTTTTACTTTTTCGAAACTGAAATTTTGTTTGGTAACTACTTTTAGTTTTAATTTTTCCAAAAACTAAAAAAAATCAAAAAGTGAAAACTCAAGGCCAAATTTTGAAAACTCAAGGAAATAGATTTCAGTTTTTGGTTTGCAATTTTCATTTTTTTTAAAAACTTAAAACTACCAAACAAGATTTCAATTTTCAATATCCAAAAATGTGAAAACTGAAAACAAAATAATTGTGATATCCCGTCCCAAATTGTAGTATTTTATTTCATTTTAGAAGTGTTTCGGAGATTCCATTGAAATTAGTTCGTTAAATTCTCTAGTTTAAGAAAAAGTGTATTTAGGGTATTTTGGTCATTTTGAATTTTTCTCGACCTTTTCAGTCAATTCCTGAGTTGGTTAGGTAGAGCTCGATCCCACGAGTGCATAGGCGCAAATGGTTCACAATTCTGAGTGAGAGACGTCTGAAGTTGGAGGATATTTTGGTAATTTGGCCAGAGTGATTTAAATATATAGGAACTTCCGGAAACTTCCAGAAGCTTTAAAAAATGGAAGCTTGATATCAGTCCCATTTTGGGGGTGATCGGGTCCCCGACCTGGTTGGTTGACTCGGTCATTTCTCGTCCGTCCGACCTCCTTTTTGGGTGATCTTGGTATCCATGGAAAGCTCTCGACGAGCCCAGCGTCAATGTTGTGTTTGATTTCCAATTTTCTTAGAGTGAGGTATGAAACTTCATCTACTCTTCATGATCTTCAAGGTGGCGTGTTTGGTTCGTGTATTGGTAGTTGTTTTAGAGTTGGGTCTTCATGACCCTAGAGATCTGGTTTTCTCTGGTGTTTTTGGACAGTTTTCGACTAGAATTTGTCGTCGGCGTTGTTAAAAGTGTTTCCCTTGTTAAGCTCTAGCTACCCCGTAAGTTTGAGCCCATTTGGTTAAGGTTGAAAATTTGGGTTTCTCAAACCCTCCACCAATGGCTACCACCAAACATGGCGGTGCGTAGTGTGGGACTCGTCCACATGTATTGTCCAAGTATCAGAGACCTTCTAGTGATCTTCTGTCTAGCTCGGTTTCTAGAGATTCAATTGTTTGGTGTGGTGATCAAATTGGACCACAACTCGTTTTTGTGATTGACAAAGATCTGACTGTTGGATCGTTGTGAATTTTAGTATTTTGTTGTGTAAACATAATGAGGCCTTTAGAAAGTTACGGATCAAAAACTTAATGTGCAGATCTTTCGGATTGAATTACTACGGTTATGAACCTTATCATTAACCTTTGATCAATGGTTGATTTTTAGTGAACGTGCCTGGAATTATCCTAATGTGTCTTTTATTTTATAGAATGTTGTTGAGACTTGATGGAGCTTAGTTGGCTTATCACGATGATGTGTCGTTCCTGGTTGACGGACATCTCGATTCACGTGCAAGTGGTATTGGTCTTGTTTTGTGTGTCGACATTACTAAGTTTCCTAAGTGGGGTTTCGTGCATTGTATTAGGTTTCTTGGAGCAATGTCGGTGAATATGGATGTGTGAATGACCCAAGTGAGTGACTTTAATATTATGTGATATGGTTATTACCCATGAAGCTTCCTTGTTATATACTATGTGGATATAACATTGAATTACAAATGATTTTATGAAAATGTGTGCTACTATGCTATGTTAACTTGATATTGGTATTGAAAATATATATTATATATATGCCATGCTTCAAATGTGAAATGTAAAAGCTAGTAGAGGACTGCTAACCCATTGCACAGGGTGATGTGCCATCGAATCAAAATCTACACCATGGAGCAATGGTACATGGATGGTCTTGCCTGTTGGACTATACTATTTATGGGTTATGCCTAGTTAATCTGCATTGGGCGATCCTCATTACCTAGGTATGACCATACGTAGTTTAGGGGTGATCACGCCTAATTAATTCGCATTAGGTGATCATTGTCGATCAGTGTTCTCAGGAGTGGTTCTGCTTGGTTAATCTGCAATGGGAACCACATCCTATGTGGTTACCTATTGTAGGCTTCGGCCAAACACAGGTTAATCCACAATGGGGGACCACATCCTATTTGGTTACCTATTATAGGCTTCGGCCAAACTGTGTCTCTTTATAGCTTTAGAGCTCGTGTTTGTTACATATATGAAAGATGAGATTGAAGACCTATGTAGCTTAATCTGGAAAGTAACGATTAAATCAAATGGTTTACATGATAATTTTGCCTAAAAGAGAATGAATTCAAATGTGACTCATTCCTACTTAATATAAAAAGAGATGCTGTGATGAAATAGATGCTGATCTCATTTCTACACGTGGTTGTATTATTGATGGTGCATCATTCTTACACAACTTCGGGCTGTGTGATGACTTATTGTTATTTCGAAAGATGTGTGGTGAGATTCGGAGTTAAGAACCATTCCTATACGTATTAATGCAGCGTATGGTGGTCAAATTATGAAATATGTCGCAGTTGGAGCCTTGTGATTATTCAAAATTGACGAAAGGTGAGTGGTGTGTCACAATTTGAAGAGAATGATGGAATGATATTAACTGTGCTCACAGTGAGGGATTGATCCATTATTCAGAGAAAAGTCCTATGTGGACTAGCATTACCTTTTCATTTAATCATTAATCTCACTAGTTTTCATATATGTTGTATTATTGTCACTCACACGAGCTTCGCAACTTATCCGGGTTTTTCTTTGCCCGATGCACCATTCCCACATCATAGCGTTGTTTTGCAGAGTAACGGGTAGCGGTTAGAGGAGAAGATTCCAAGTGATGTAGCTGATGTGGGCAGCGCACTCAAGAGTAGGTATTGTCACCTTTTATTGTAAATTATTTTTGCTGAAGCTCTGATGTATATTGTATGTACAAGTCTTAGTAATTCTATATATTTTATATTGTACCGCTACTATCCTATTTTTCACTTGTTGATTCTGGGTGTATCTTGGGATCGGGGTGTGACAATGGTTATCAAATGGTTGTTTCGTTTTTACTTTTTGAAATTTGAAAGCCCATTTGGTAACTGTTTTCAGTTTTCAGTTTTCATTTAAAAAAAAAATGAAAAACGAAAGCTGAACACTTAAAACCAAATAGTAAAAACTACTTTCTTAAGGTTTCATAATTTGGGAGCTGTAGTTGATAACCATTTGTTTTTTAGTTAGTTTTTTTTACTAAAAACTTGTTTTATAGCTACTTTCTAACACGCCCCGACCCGATGAACCATCTAGCTAAGGGTGAAAATGTACTAGTCAACACTAAATTGACAATATAACCTCACCGTAAAGGTGATGAAACACCATCAACCTAATGATGAAGTTGTAATCAAGGAAATGATGATGTGAATAAATTTGAAAGGAAAGTCTCTGTTATTAATTATTTAAAATTTATCCTACAGGTTCTAGAATTAAATTCCATTGTTATCACATCATTCGAAGCATAACAATATGCAAACAATAGCAAATTCCAAAAGTATGTATTGTGTCATGCATAATTAAAAGTAAGGTCATACAATTGATTACAACTTGATAACACTATCAAAAATACCAAAATAACAACAATCTGTAAGAGCTTGATGGATGAATGAAACAATGATATTGGAATTGGACCCTAATCATAGATAGAATATCCAGATTTATATTCTACTGCTTAAATATAGCTTGGACTGACAATTGGTTTACGTAATATATGAACTATGATCTTGTTCTTTGTTTGAGGAAGAAGTTGAAGAAAAGATTAGGGCTTGTGGGTTAAATTTGGTGATCGAAATATCAAATATTTTCATCATAAGGCGAATAGGAGGCAGAAGCATAATTGTTTATATGGGTTGATGGATGAGAATGGGCACTGGCACGAGGATCGGAAAGGGATGGAGGGCATTGTGGTGTCGTAGTTCACAAAACTTTTTAGTTCGATTGGTGTGGATAATTTTGATGCTATTTTGTGCCATATCATGCCCAAGGTGACTGAGGAGATGAATAATGCTCTAGAGTGCCCGTTCACGGACGAGGAGATAAAGTGTGCGGTATTTCAAATGCATCCTACAAAAGCTCCGGGACTTGACGGTATGTCTCCGGGTTTCTATCAAAAGCACTGGGTCGTGGTAGGTGCCGATGTTTGTGAGGGGGTTCGGTCTATGTTACATTAATTCCAAAAGTTAAGGATGCTATGTTGATGACTCAACTTCTCCCTGTTAGTTTGTGCAATGTGTTGTACAAAATAGTGGTGAAAGTGTTGACGAACAGGTTGAAGTTTATTCTTCCACATGTTATTTCTCCTACACAAAGTGCTTTTGTTCCAGACAAGTTGATTTCTGATAATTATTTGGTAGCTCCTGAAGTTGCTCACGATATGCACAAACGGGCTTCAAGGTCGAAAGCCTTAATGGAGGTGAAATTGGATATTAGTAAATCGTATGATCGTGTGGAGTGGAAGTTTCTCAAGGCTGTGATGCACCGCTTGGGGTTTTCTGATCGGTGGATTAGTATGGTCATGTTGTGTGTTACAACAATATCTTACTCTTTTAAGTTGAATGGTGATCATGTGGGTTATGTGCATCCAGAAATAGGAATACGGCAAGGTGATCCTTTATCCCCATATTTGTTTGTTATGTGTGCATAAGGACTCTCAGCACTATTGACGAAGGCCAAGCTCGATGGAGATTTGCAGAGGATCAAGGTATATCGTGCTGTGCCTAGTATTTACTATCTGTTTTTCATTGACGATAGTTTTCTATTCGCCCGAGGCACAATTAGTGAGTGCCAAAATATCAAGCAGGTGTTGAGTATGTATGAATTGGCATCTGGACAAGCAGTATTTTGAGAAGAGTTGTGTCTCTTTCAGTTCTAAGGTCACTTAGTAGATTGTCTTGGTATGCGGAGATTGGATTTTCATGATAAATATTTGGGGCTTCCGGTGTTAATTTGAAAGTCGAAGAAAGAAACGTTTGCGTATATGAAAGATAAGGTGTGGAAAAAGCTGCAGAGTTGGCGAGGGGGTTTTTGAGTAGTGCGGGTCATGAGCTACTGGTGAAGATAATAGCTCAGGCGCTACCGATGTATTCCATGCAATGCTTTCTGCTTCCTAAAACGTTTTGTGAGGAATTGAATATGATGATAGCTAAGTTTTGGTGCAGTGGAGATCCGGGCAAGAGGAAAATACATTGGCTCAATTGGAGGACTTTGTGTAAGCCTAAACATGAGCGAGGCCTTGGTTTTCGAGATCTTTATGCGTTTAACCAGGCTCTGCTGGCTAAACAAGCTTGGTGTTTCCTTCAAGATCCTGAGACTATTGTGTATCGGGTGTTCAAGGCCCGTTATTTCCCTACGACATATTTTTTGGATCCTCGGGTGATCTCGAATAGTTCATATCTTTGGAGAAGTATTGCAACCTCACGCCCGGTACTACAAAAAGGCATTTGCTGGCAGGTGGGTAACGGGAGGAAGGTCAGAATATGGAAGAATTAGGTGCCGAGGGATTCTTGTCTCCGGATTTTGACTCCAACACCGGTTCATTGGGATGGGGAGGTCACGGTAAAGAACTTACTTTGGCTGGAATCGAAGCAGTGGAACATTCAGTTGATGAATGAGTTATTTTCCCAAGAAGAGGTGGATCTAATTTGTGGCATTCCTTTAAGTTTACGGGATAGTAAGGATTGTAGGGTTTGGCACTACGAACTTAATGGGAAATTCATTGTCCGGAATGCAATCATGTTGCACGGGGGATGAGTGTAGCAAATGGTGAAGGGGCGACTGGCTCATCATATTCTTCTAGTATTGTTAGTGAGCAGTTTTGGAAGAAGTTATGGAGTTCTTATGTTCCGGGGAAGGTCAAGATTTGCGTGTGGAGTGCATGTGTTGACGCTCTGCCCACGAGATTGAATCATTGTAAACGAATAGTGATGACAGAGGAGGTGTGTGTAGTTTGTGGAGGTCTGGTGGAATTAACGGAACATGTTTTCAGAGATTGTCATGTGGCTAGAGCAGTGTGGTTTCGAGGCCTGGGCGTATGGGTGGATGGTGTGCAGGGAGAGTGTTTCATGAATTGGTTAGCTAATTTACAGTTTAATAGGCCTGCTTCGGGGTTTGATTTAGGCTTAATGTTGAGTTGGGCATATAAATGAGATTCTTTGGATTGGCAAGGCACTACAGCCGTTTGACATTGTACTACGGACAGAGGGTTGGATGCAGGAATTCCATAAGTGGCATAAGCCAGCGATAGAGAAGAAAAACCGAGAGGTTTAGAGATGGGGAAGACATGCGGATAGGTGGATTAAGTGCAACTTTGATGGAGCTTGGAATAAGGGAAGTAACCGGGGAGGCTTTTGGGTGGTGATTTGAAATCATTTGGGGGAGTGTCTTGCTACTGTTGCTGGTCCCGTTGAGAGGGTTTCTTCTGCGGTGCATGCTTTCGAGCTGCAATTTTGGTTGGCTCTATTGGTACGGTGGAGAGGAAGGTTCAGTTTGAAGGTGACTCAGCGGTGGTGTTGGCTGCTATGCGGGGGAGTGGGGACGACCACTTTACCCTTGGTCCTATAATTAATGATCTCTGGTGTCTTCGCATGGAGTGGGTGGATTCAGTGGTTAGTCATATTCAGCAGGAAAGGAACTCGGCAGCCCATCGACTTGCTCAGATGGGAATTAATAGTGTTCAGGAGGTAGTGTGGTTTAAGGAACCCCCAGATTTGATCCAAGATATACTTCTACAAGAGAGTGTGTAATTCTTTTCAATTGTTCATTTGAGGATAGTTCTCTTTTGTGCGGGACGCTTTTTTCCTTCGACCAGGTTGAAATCCCCGGCAAGGTTTTTATCGAGGCCCATTGTGCAAACTATCCTCAGTTTGTACGAATTCGATCTTACTTAATGAATATCGTACTTTTGATCAAAAAAAAAGTTTTAAGTAATATGTCCTTTTTGTTTTTTTACATAATTAAAAACTAAAAAAATTAAACTTAATAATGGTGTGAACTTAAATGAGTGGTGGTGTTTAGAAAAAATCTACATTTTACTCAATTAAAAAATAAACAAGTCTTTATCAAGATGTAGAGTAATTACGAATTCTAAGTTGAAATTTACATTGTCCTTGATTTTGCTATGAAAAGAGGCCTCGTGTTGTTGACTTGCATCAGTAACCAAGATAAGATTCAAACATCAAATGAAACTTCGGATTCATTGAACCTTTGATTGTATATTTAATCATCTATTATCTCGGTACATGCTTTACACAAGAGCATAATAGAATTATGAATATTCGTAAGATGATAATAAGATAATGGATAATGACTATAACTTACTGTTCTAAAAATTACCGCCTAGTCCATAGACGTTTAAAAATTAAGAAAGTACGTCTATACCCCTTGGGCGTCTGCCTAGCATGCTTAGGCGCCCTCTTAGCCCACCTAAACCCGCCTAAGTCGCAACTCTTACTTGGACAGAAAATCAATAATTTTCGTTTTGCATTTTATTTTGTCAATAAAATGTAGAGACTTGTTGAATTCTTAGATGGACACTGATTATATGATTGTTCCCCATGTTTTCAATATGTTCTAATACTATATAATCTATATAATAAATTTACTTGAATTCGCCTAGACCGTCTACGCTCCCCTAGCCACTAGACCTCAACCTGTTGCCCAACTAGTGCTTAACGTCTTTTAGAACCTTTGCTATGACTCAAAATTGAATTCAATATTTTTGTTCTTGTTCTTCAATTTGGGTTTCAGTTAAAGTAAACATAATTAATTGTGTGAAGGTTGTGATTGATAATGATTTCAATGTCGTATGATTTGGAGCATTATTAATTCTAGCTTTGCTGCTTTAGTGGTTAAGTAAACAATAAATTCTCTCGACGTTTTATGCACGGGGCAACATGTCATGAGACTAACTCGTGACTCCAAAACAACTCTTTGACTCTTCCACTTCAAATATGAGATCCATTTTTATTAACTGCTGATAGCTACCGATGCAAGTGAATTTGTTCTAAGAATTAAAAAGTTGCATAGAAGTCGGCACTACAACGTGATGTTAGAAAAGCAAAGGTATGGGAGGTATGGGACTAAGTGCTAACATGCACATGTTGAGCATGCATGAATTAATGTTGGAGGTATATTTGGTAATTTTTTACACGACTGCTAATACGATACGAAAGTAAAAGATTTTGTAAGTGCTAACCTGCACATGTTGAGCATGCATGACACGCACCGATTCCGGGGTCTCACAGAACACCGGGATAGACACGTGCTGGCCGACACCCGAAGGTGACGGAAGCCATTTATTGAATACAAGAGTAATGATTAAGAGAATATGCATGATTAAACATCAGAATCCAAAGGAAATAAGCAGAGTTTTAAGGAAATGTCTAGAGTGCACAGAACACGTCCTAAATCAAGATCACAAAAGGAAAGATCATTACAGATATCACACAAGTGAATGATAGACTGCTACTGGTAGGGGAATGCCTCATACGTTGTGTCGTAGTCCTCGTTTCTAAGACCTGAATGGGGGCGCAAAACAAAGGTGAGTGGACCAAGTTTATATATACAATAATAATAAAACAGTTATCAACATACTAACCCCCACAGTTTATATAATGAAAACTACTAGCATAATAAGTAATAGCTTTACTGAAAACCTTAGCATGCCATAAAAATCTAGAAAGATATATCGCGGAAATCAAAGCATGAATCGTCTCACAGATCGTCTCGTAAATGCAGTGTGCTACTAGTAAGATCACTGAATAATAATACTCCCGGCCCCTTGCCTGCACCTAAGTCTCTGTGCCCGTAGCCAGAGATAACTCCCTCCCAGCCCAATGCCTATCTCTGTGTCCCTCAGCCTTTCGCCAGGGATTATTTCTCCTGGCCTAAATGCCAACACCAGATCCTCGCCCCAGGCAGCATAGTGTCCACTAGGTACACACAAATAGTTACGTATCTCACAGAATATCACTTCGTGGGATAGAGTCATCCATCATCTATACCATGAAGCGGGGTTTTTCGAAAACATGTTCTAGCATCCTATCGTCATCCATCAGATAGTCTACCAGATCATGGTTTTAATAGAAAATACGATATATCAAAATATTGCTCAAAATAGGCTAAAAATTATTCCCTCACGAAAATGAGACGATTAATCAACATTTTCAATAAATATGCTCATCATAAAAATCAATTCATAAACTCGTAGGCATGCTATTCAATTATGCAATTTAACAATAAAATCATGAAATTTTAGAAGGGGTCCACTCACAGATACTCCGTAGCAGCAGAGTTGTGCGGAAAAGAATTAAGGAAATCCCCACTAGCAATTTCACCTAAGCACAAAAATGTACAATTTATCAAACTACCCAAATGAAAGAATTCCAGGAAATGGACGCCAAAAACTGATTCAGAACGTCGAAATTGGCTTAGGAGAGATTTTGGGTTTTGGGTCCTAAGGTTTTTAGGTTAGAAGGGTTTAGTATGAAAAGGGGGTGGTCCCAAACCCATACACATATACACACACACGGCATAACACACAAACATACACAACACACAGACACGGCACAACACACACACATACACAACACACACACGGCACATCACACACACAAACATACACATGCTTACACGGACACACATACAATATATACACATAGCCCACATACATACCACACATACACATACGCACACGGCACTGCACACACAGCACACGCACACACGCACACACGGTACACACATACCACACATACACACAGCCCACATGCATACCACACATACACACACGCACACGGCACTGCCCAACAAACAACAAGGTAATTAATTACCTGGGTTTGATTTCAAAGGGGGTCCGTGCACCCACAGCAACAAACTCGCCAGAGTTCGTCCTTTCACACTTACCGTGAACTGGAAAAATAGAGATTGAGGTGTATGTAGGGGTTAGGGCTGAAATAAAGGGTTCAAAACCTCATCCCAGTTATCACAAAGACAAAAAGGAAGAGATTAGATGCATTAAGACACCCACCAACTTCGAACTCGACGACATTTCGCCGGAGTTTATCGTCGGAGCTGCGTTCTTGGCATATAGAAGAGCTGAGGTCAAAACCCTCGAGTTTTTCCATGAAACCAACATCACAAATCATAAAACAACATGCATAACCTAGAAATTTGAAGAAGGAACACAAGTATCACCTGGGTTCGAGTTTTAGAGCTTTGAAACCCTCGGCTTCAATGGCAGAACATTCCAGGGTAAACTGATGGCGCATGCAAGGGTATTGTTGAGTTCATTGAGTCTCAAGGATTCCAAATATATCAGTTTCAAGTTTGATTTGTGAAGGAAATGAGGTGAAAGCTAGGGAGAAGCTCTCAGAGCTTAGAGAGTGTGAGAGTTTTCGAGAGTTAGAGAGAGAGACTGAGTTTTCAGAAATGAGATAGGAAGAAAATAGAGTTCACGGGTTGGGTAATTGAACCTAACCTTGGGCCGGGTTTTAGGGCCTAAACAAATTGAAAAAATAAAATCTCGGGCTCTAAGTTAATACAAAGGGGGCTGGGCTTGGCCTAATGAAATTTAGGTTATTTTGGGTAAGGGTTATTACAATGCATGAATTAATGTTGGAGGTATATTTGGTAATTTTTTACACGACTGTTAATACGATACAAAAATAAAAGATTTCGAGTCAATACGATAACTAATTGTGTCATTATCGGTTTACCCGTTTACACGCGAGTAACTCGGTTCAACCCGTCAAGAAAAAAGTTAGTTTTTATCCTTGTATTTAACAGAAAAATAACCATAATACGCGGTCGTAAGGTAATCGAAAGATAACCCTCATGGTAAAAATATTAGGATATAAACCCTCGTAGTGTAGTCAGCTAGCAAATCTAGCCCAAAAATTCCCAAAGCATATTAAAAATACAAAGCAATTTAAAAATATCAAAACACATTAAAAATTCATAATAATTCATTTACAAATGTGAAAAATGTTAAAAAATATTCAAACGCTCATGATTGCAAAATTAATAAAAATTCATAAAAAAATATGCAAATGCTCATGACCGCAAATGTTAAAAAAATATGCAACTGCTCATTTTTTTTGTTTGAGTGCAAAATTAATAATAATTAATAATAATTAATGTACAAGCGTGAAAAATGTAAAAAAGTAAAAATATATATACAATCGCTCGTAATGACAAGTTTTACAACTTTCTTGAAGGGCCCAATTCCGAAATCCAACACCAAAACCCATAAACCCTAACTTTATATTTAACCGTTGATTGTCATTTACACTCTATTCTTCTCATCAGATTTAATTTTTAAAATTTTGTTTTTTGAAAACATGATCTTTTAGCAGGTGCAGAAAAATGAACGGTTTGGATGGTTGATATCACATTCTGATGTTTACAGTTAAGTGAAATATGAGTCGTGTTATATAGTTTCTAAAGACTTTATAAACTTCGAGCAATATTTTCACTAACCGTAAAAATCTGAATGTGATACCAACAATCCGGACCGTTCGTCTTCCTACATCTGCTAAAAGATCATGTTTTTGAAACAGAACAATCTGAAGAAGAAAAAAAAGAAAAAAAGAAATTGGGTGAGAAGAATAGAGCGTAAACGTAAATGACAGTCAATGATTAAATTTAAATCTATGGTTAATGCGTTTGTAGTGGCGGAGTTGACATCTCCACAAAAGTGCAAGCATTGAGTCTTATTGGCAAGGTTTTGACTTTTGAGAAAGGCTCCACAACCTTGAACTCTCTTGACACACCCCGTCCCGAAGGAGGGCATGCTGGCCGTCACGTGAGAGTGACGTAACCATTTACACAGTTTGAAAGCTTTAAAGATACAATTACTAAGATATAACACCCGAAGGTGAATCCTACATTTGTGAATTCTGTCAGAACACCGTTGGATTCCTCGTGGCAACCAAAGCTCTGCTCTATCTCGAACCTGGAGGGGCGCAAAACAAAGTTGAGTGGGTCAGTAAAACAAGTCTTTTCAAATCTTTCCTTTATCAAAGTTCTAACCCCTCGCTGTAAAACCTGTATACTTTCCCAGAAAATAGCATATATAAATATATATAGCTTCAAAAATCTCAAAACACCATTCTTTATCACTTTTCAGAAAATATGCCATGCCATGCGCCAAAAACATAATATAGAAGCATCAATATACATCAGGTGAAATAATAAATCAACCGGAGACCCTGCAGTGGTCATGTACGGCTGATTCTAGAGCTCAATATCCAATCCAGCCGGAGTCATCAACTGTGACCTGTACGGCACTACACTGCACATAAGTCGGAACTACCTGTTGTAGTCTGTACGACTAGGATGGTGTAATAATACGCTCTAGTGCTTCTCTCATTAATCATCTGTGCACATAATCTAGGGTCACCTACTAGTCGGAATCACCTCTAGTGGTCTGTACGACTAGCATGTCGGAACCACCTCTAGTGGTCTGTACGACATGCACCTACTTGGATCCAAGGTGAGCGTGTGGTGCGAGGTGAAAACATAAGCACTAACACCAGGGGTGCAGGTTATGAGCTATCAACATAAATCACATCCAACAATTCAATGAACCAAATATAACTCACCTGATACTCACCTGTGCGTCCGCAACACCAATTCACATATATGCATCATATATCAATTCACATATCTCATATAAATTCTATGCATGGCATTTCAAATCATACTTTCAAATCACATTTCACTTAAATAGATTTTCTGGGAAAAACTCATTTATATAGGTATATACGGAAAACAAAACTGCCCACTCACCTGGAGTTCACCCTACAACTCCCTATCACAACACATCAAGGCGTCATGACGATCGGTGCCTAGAACAATCATCAAATCATGCCTCAGAAATCATATCGATAGAATATATAACTTATATAAAACACATCACTATGTAGTTCGATCTGGAAGATCTGCAACTCAGATTTCCAATCCGTAACTTCCAGAGGTCCACAATAAATCTCGAGAACAACATCCTAAAATTTCATTACCATCCAACGGTCGGATCTCCGTCAATTGCCAAAACTAAGTGACTGTTAACATTGTATTTTATGAACTTACAACTCCAATTCCAGAAGATCCGTAAATCGGATTCTCGATCTGTAAGTTCCTATAATCCTCAAATATTACGTATTACAACGTAACAAAATTTGGTGACGATCCAACGGTCGGATCGTCAATTCATATTTTGGCCTAACCCCGCATCGTAACGAATTTAGGTTCGAATGATCATCATACGTCATTCATTCACCAAAACTGAATTCAGAACATGAATTTTGGCCTAAAAATAGCATTGGCGGCTCACTGGCCACGCGCCACCGCACGCGCCGCCATGGGTGGCAGTCGGCTGCCTCGGCTCGCTGGAAAATTCAACTTTCTCCAAAAATTACCAAAATTTGCAGAATTAAAGATCTAAAAGAGGGGAACAACTTTCATACCTGTGACCAAGGCCAATTTGGCCTGGAAAGGCTCCAATTTTGCCAAAACTGTACGAAACCCTTGAATTTGGGTGTCTTCGATCCTACTCCAAAACAACTCCGCCGCTCCCAAACTTGTTTGGGCTTTGTTCTAAGCCTCAAGAGGATGCTATGGGTGGCGGTAATTGGAAGAATTTGCTTCACATTTGATGGATTTCCGTCACGAACCCCGTCGCACCCCCTTTGCGGTTTCTTCCATTTTCAAGATCAATTCTCTCAAAATTTTAGATGGTATGGATAGAGGAAGGGTCCTAGAGTGTTTCCCATGAGGTTTCTTGAAGCAATTCGCCTGAAAAACGGGTGAAAATCATCGAAAATAGGCATGGGTGCCGACCGGGTCAAGAACGGGCCAAGGAGATCCGGCTGATCCCCCACGCCACTCTCTCCCTCCTTTCCTCCTTTCTCTGTTCCGATTGGTTGGGCTTTTCTCTCTCTTCTCTCCATTCGTCCAGCTCTCTCTCCTTTCTCTCCCGGAGCTCCTGCTCTCTTCCTCTGGTTGGGCAGTTCTGCCCAATCTCTTCTTCTTCCTTTCCTTCTTCCACCAGCCACGCACACACACACGTAATCTCATTTCTTTTCATCCCAGCCATTCATTTATTTCTTTAATAAATCTGGGCCATCCATTTTCATAAAAGAAATTCCAGATTTTACTATTATAATTCCTAAAATGCCCAAACTTCAAACATCAATATCTTCTTCGATATAACTCCAAATCACGAACCGCTTGTGCCCACGCATCCGTAGTGACGAGTAATACGAGGATATGTCAAGAAAACAAATCTTAGATGGCACGACACAACGATTAACCTCGAACAATGCGCGTGCCTCAAATGGCATTCTTGTAAAATCCTTTATTAAAACTTTAAAAACTCTTAAAATCAGGGACGGGCTGTCACATCTCTTCATTTTGCATATTCTTGAACATTTGATAGTTTATAGTAATGTACTAATTTTTTGGGAAATTTTATTTGAACCCATATAACCTCTTTCTACACCCAACTTATTCTTTACACCCATATAGTTTTTAATTAAATTATCAATATCTCTTTAAACCCAATTTTACTACCTAAACTACCCTCACAAACATAATATAATATGAAAATTGATCTTTACACCCATTTTAAAAATAGAAATCCAAAATCAATGTGCTACAACTTGTTTTCCACAACTCGTTGATTGAGAGTGTAATGTCCATACATATATGGAGTAGTGTTTGATGAATTGGTCAAACAAGCAATCTGGAATCAGGAAGTTATCTGAGCAGACAAGATTAGATGAAGTAATTAACTCATGTTATAGTGTTTTTGTGCTTATTTGAGATTGAAATGTTAAACCAATATGCTTATTTCTCTTACAATAGAAATCGAGTTGGTTTTAATCCTGGTGTGCTTTATCTGAATTGCATTCCCACTGTTTTTATCCCATTGCCGCTTCATAAACAAATGCAGTAGCGTTTTTCAAATGCTTTAATCTCAAGTTTTTACCTCGGTTTTAAGATTAGGTGTATTGGGTGGTGGAATTGTAATCTGTAAATCCGTATTCTTAGGCATCACTTGGGTTTTAGCCACAGTAATTCAAATCTGCATGAATTATAGGATGCGAAATCATTTTATACATACACATACACTAGTAATAATAATTAACTTGGACCCTCGGTTGTCATTGGAACCGGCAGTGGGTATATTGATTAGTGGGTTTATTAATAAATTTTAGTTTGATTTCTGATTTCATCTTGTATTTGATGATAATTATACAATAGGGTAAAACTGACAATTCACATTTTAAATTTAAATTGGGTGTAAAGTGAGGTTATATGAGTTCAAATAAAATTTCCCTAATTTTTTTCATTAGGCTCTTATTTAGGGGTATAAAATACTTGAAAGATAAAAGAATGTTTATGTTTTGAAGTAATATGAGCAAAAGAGCCCGCGTGATGCCGCGGGTTTTAAAACTTTGTTAAATGTGTGGGACTTGTAAAAATTTATTTACATTCATATCAAAATCGATTTACATCCCCTATGTTCTATAAAGAACAAATCATACGTAAAAATTATCTTATTTACATCCATATAGTTATAATACACGAAAAATATCTTGTTTTCTATGTCCCAACTTTTCACATTGTTGTTCACTACTTGACTCTTCTTTCTTCTTTGCTGCTAAAGAGATGTTTTTCTTGTACCATGCATGGGATTTTTAGAAATGGATCAAAACTAACATGCGATGAAGAACTTGTGTGTTTCACTGGCTTATTGATTGGGTTAGAATCTCAGCATGAGAAAAGCCTTCCATGATCTAAAAAAAAAAAAAAAATAGTTAAGAAAAGAAAAAGCTCATTACTTTGCTTTCATTACTGGTTGTGAATTTACTCAGAATACCAATTGGATGAAAAGGTAATAATTCATGAATTGTAGGAAAGGAGACAACAAATGCAAAGGTTATTTTGTATATATATTATACGAAACAAACAAAAGGGATTGAAGTTCCTCCTATTCTGCAAGTACATAAAGATTAGAACTCACCACTTGAAATGTCTCTAGCAATTTCCCGAGTTTTTCCCCAGTAGGTGTGCATGTTGCTCTTCATCAGTCACTCCATCAAACATTATGTATTCAATGAAGATTTTTTGCTGACTGCAGAATCAGATAAAAGGGCTATAGTGAGATTCTCTAGGAGTCTAAAACGATAGTAAAAGTTTCATTGCAAACAAATGAAAGCTAAAAGAATTATTAAACACATGAGGTGTAATAAAACTTTACGTGTTCTCTTGGTAGTCTTGCAGTGTATCCATAAGCTTTACTAAAGGAAAAGCCTGAGCTGCAGGCATTATCTGACAACAGATTTCTTGGACGGATGCATAAGTGAAACCGCTAATCCATAGCTAGAAGATCACTATGGAGCTTTTTGATAGCATGAATAATGGCGACCTACAGAAGATTAAATGCACAACTGACAGAGTAGTAAGCCAAATGTTTTTAGCAATTGCGAACTACATCATTACTTATGCATCTATGATTCACCCACATTCAATGAAAGAAGCAAAAGAGTACTTCGTACTACCTAATTTACTAAGATCCACAAAATCTAAAAGCTACAAAATTTTGATTATAGAATCAAATAAAATAGCATGAGAAAGTTATTAAGATGCACCATATGTGAATGTTTTTGCAGATAAAAACATCTTAGAAATAATGGCAGTTTTCAATGCCTAGTCGATACTGTAAATTTCTTTGGCGGTCATGAGAAAGTTATTAAGATACACCATATCTGAATGTTTGTAAAAACATCTTAGACATAATGGCAGTTTTCAATGCCTACCGTCGACAATAATTTTCATTGGCGATAGGTGAAATAGTGATCCAGTCATAACATGGATTGCTTCAATTAAGGAACCATACTTATTCAAAGGTTCTCCCATTCCTTGAAAAAATACATAAAATCAAAGTATTCAACATTTCAATGGTTCCCATATTTCTTCCATATGCATACCATTCAATAACAACCACAAATGTGAGAATTTGGAAAAGGATCAAAGGATCAGGGTCACCTTGGGCACAGCTCCAGTTTGAACTTTATTGATAGCATTGCAGAGGATTATCCCACTTCTCAATCCAAGCCTAACACTCCCTCCAAAGGATCTGCTAGCATATCTATAGCAGCAACAACAACAGTCATCTTTCAGAGTCCTCCGGCCGACTCATTTCTCCCTGTTGCTACAAAACAAAAGATTAGCTCAATTAGCAAAAACAATCAAACGAAACCCAATTTTCAAGTATTCAATTATTTCAAACTTAATATTTGAAGTAACTTAAGAAATTTATAAAGTATCAATTGGTAAAGTTAAACCAAACGAAGGGGAGAGAGCTAATTTTCTGTTTGGTTAGTGTTGACCCTAAAAACTACCAAGCCTACGTGGCGCGCAGGCCGAGTAACTAATAAGCTAACTACGTCCTTCGGTTGTGTGCGGGGCATGCTAACTCGTCGACCGAGCTCGGCCGAGGAGTAAAATTTGTTGATGTTGCGTTGAGCGCGCGGTTGACTTCTGCGTCTTGCTATTGCGGCCGAGGAAGGAACTTGACTCGGCTTTTGGATTCTAAAGCCTGAAGACAAGGCTACTAAATATGCGAAGTTCACGGATCGTTGTCGTCAGATTCGGTCACAGTGATGGTGTTCGTCAGAGTAAACTCACGCCGAATTGACACTAAAGTGTAAGGGCACAAATACTCAAAGCGGACATACGTCTTGATGGTGAATGTGGTTCGGCCGTCAGAATGCCGAACTCTAAAGCCCACTTGTGATTATCCAATCATACAACAACTCGGCGTTCAATGTGCCGAGCCCTAGTAAATTGTAACACCTCTGATGAGATGACCTCTGCCAATAAGGATTCGAAAATCCTTCTCGACCGAAACTTGGATAGGTAACCAGTCGGCCCCGTCGCAGTGCTGTTTATCCAAACTGAAGGTGCTCTGCGATCGGCTGATTCTACGGCGATAATGCTGTTTATCCAAAATGAAGATACCACCGGTTGCCTTCACAGTGCTGTTTATCCAAACTGAAGATGTGTTGGCGAAAAAGAAAACAAAAATCTCAAGGTTGTTGAGAGGTTTCGCGTAGAGCGAAGGTTTGCGCAGGGCAGATTTATGTGTTGAGTTGGAGGGGCTTTGAACGGTGCCACTGCTTCTGTATTTATAGGAGTAGATGTCTCTTCAATCAAGTTCAAATCATACTCAGATTAGGATTCCTTATTCTGATCCGTTTCTATCTCGACCAATCCCACTTCTATCAGGACTTTGAACCTAGTCTCCTATCAAGTCGCATTCATTTCCAAGTTGTCAGCATCCTCATCCTGCCAAGACTCCTTATTGTACCTGGATTCGACCTCCTTGCCTTTATCCAAATCACTCATCCTCCCAATAGGACTCGGCCAACCTGACTTGGCGGCCTATGACGACTAGACCTGGCCGACCTCGGCCTATGGACTAAATAACCCACAAGACTCCAAATAGAACCTTTTGGGCCGAGAACAATTCTAATTCGGCCCAAACTAATATTTTGGGCCTAAACATTGCCCCCTCGCTTCTGAGGTCTTCGACCTAGAGAACTACAAGCCGAGCCCTGACCTTGAAGAAGCGAATCTTCTCTCTTCATAATCCAAATCCTCGATTTCCAAGGCGTATTTATGGAACACGATTGCACGATCTTCTTTCTGCCAATCGTACCACTACATGGCGTCTTCTGCCATAACTCCCTCTAGTAATGACGTTTGAAGCGTGCTGTTCCCTGAACCGTTAAATCTCTTACTAAGTGCAATCATCGCACCTCGATCCACGGATTTTTAAATAACCTGGCGATCGTGCGAGCATCGAAACGTCCTTTCCCATAAAACTCGCCGCAATACGTAATCGTGCATCCTCAAAATACGAAAACCTCGGCCTCTTCACCTGGATTCTCCGGATATTCATAATGATTAGAGACCTTTCGACTAATTTCCCTTTTATTTTGAACTCAGGATCGATTAATCTTCCTCCAAAGACCCTATAAATATCAGAACTCTTTCATTTACACCTTTACGCTTTTTAATTTTCTGAAGTCCAACCCCTGCTCTTACTCCCAGAACAACCCAGAGAATCCTTTCTTCCTTAGATTTCTGTTCTCAAACCCCAAACCAGAAAACCTCTTTTGCAGAAGCCTTCCAAACTTTAGCGATGGCCTCCTTCACTTCCCAGCTTTCCAAGGAATGCAAGAAATGCGAGAAGATCGTCGACCACGGCGCCATCAAAACCATTCGCTTCGAATGCGCCATGAACACCCCCCATCAGATCCTCAGTCCTCTTTTCAAAACGACCGTGCCATCCCCGCTCACTGAAATTTTCAAAGCCGAGTGCCTAAAACACCTGCTGCAAGGCTTCAAGTGGTCAAAATGGAGTTTGGCCAAACCTCAAGGCTCCTGGCCCTCAACCACCGCAACCTGGGCGGCCTGGGTCGAGCGAATGGAGAAGGTTTTCAGGGAGCAGTGGAAAACGCTCAGCATCTACGACGCCATTCGCCTTTCATCACTGGAGATAGCTATGAACAAGGAGCTTCTCATAGCCGCCATAAGCCTCTAGTGCTCGGCTACCAACACCCTGGTCCTACCTCTTGGCCCTGTCAGTCCCACCATTCTCGACGTCACGGCCCTTCTGGGGACTTCCCCGTCTGGCATTCCAATCGATGCTGCCCTCTCCGGGTATCCATCAAACCTCGACCTGAAAGCGCTGTTCGACAAGCGGCCCCTCGAGATACTGAGCGGCGAAGGTCAAACACCTTCGAAGGAAAAGGTTCAAAAACTTCACAAGAATTTCTTCAACTACAACACCCTCTACCTCCATTTCGCCGGCCGAGGGGACGAGGATCTGCGAGAAAGGGAACACGAGGCTTTTCTCTTTTATTGGTACAACAAATACATCTGTTGTACCAAGTCGAACAAATGTCTGGTCGAGAACATGCCAGTGGCCGAAGCTCTGGCTAACGGCCACACTTTGGCTCTTAGCCCGACGATCCTCGCTCACCTCTTCCGCTGTTTAGTCGAGATGACCCTTCACAAGGTCGACCCGTACCAGAGCGGCCCTCTCTGGGTCTTCCAACTCTGGCTGCAGGTTTACTTCGTCCCCCTTCGGCCATAAATCACCAACTTCTCGCCCACTGAGGTGTTTGGTCCTCAATTGGCTTCTCGACCAGTGCCCCCGCACAAGGCCGAAGAAGTATTCAAATACTTTTTCACCCTCGATGCTTTCTCCGACGATGAATTTTTGATCTGTCGTCATCGGAAATATCCCTCGTCGGTCATGCTTCCCTCGTCAGCGTGGAGCATGGACGAGGACTCCGATCCCCGTCAAACCTGGGGGTCGTTCGTGCTCGCCCATGACCTTCCTCTTGGCTGTGACACCCGTCGAGCAAGCTGGGAGGTCTATCATCCAAACTTCACCGCCCGGCAACTCGGCTACCTCCAAGGCTGCCCGATCCCCCTTCTCACTTCGCGCACTCTTTTGAGCCGAGGATGCCTCTCTGGTTCTTCGGAAAAGGAATGCAAAGACGTGAAAAGGGAGTTTCAAGAACGGTGTCAGAAGCTTCACCTTCGACCGGTCGTCCCTGAATCTCTCAGCACCGATACCTTCGGCGACTAGTGGGAAGAATGCACCCAACACTTCTTTAATGCATCAGTTGAAGATATCATAAGTAGAATCTTCGGCAACCGCCCAAACAAGACCCCTGTTCTCCCGCCTAAAGAAGCGGCCCAAGGTATATAGCTATTTCTACTTTGCTCATGAGAGAAATCGTCATAATTTTACTGACTCGCTTCATTTTTTCCAGGTAGCCGAATGCTAAAGAAGGTAAAGGTGGTGGCCGCTGTCACGGCCAAGAAGAAATCGATTCCCTCCTCTAGGCCGAGCAAACGACCTCGACAAGAGACCGAGACAGCAGCCGCGACCCCTCAATCCTCCAAGCGTGTCAAGCAATTGGCAAAGAAAAGGGAACGGGAGATCCATGTCGGCTCTAGCCAAACGACAGGATCAGCCACAGCTGATGTCTCTCCCTCCATCGGCGCCGAAGCGGTCGTGCGGCGGGCCCAAACTGGCCAAGCACCTGAGGCTCGATCCGTGCCTCAAGTCGGGGTTGAGCCGGCAGCTGCCCTGCTAGCCGAGGACACGGCACCTTCGGCCCCAGCCGAACCGGCTGCTTCCTCGCTGATTGAGAGAACGGCCATCTCTGAACCGGTCATGGCCCCTGTCTTGGAAGAGGTAACCGCATCGACAAGAAGAACTCTTTCCAAGACTCCAAGACTGTCGACAATCATCATGGAGGTATAATGGTGCGGTTGTTAATTCTTTTTTTCTCAAACAACTTCGAACAATTTTAACAACCTCTATTTCAGGATGATGAGAGCGACGACAACCCCAACAGTTCTCCTCAGACGATCGAAGCAGCCGGCCGGGTCGACCCACCTGCAATAGCTGAAGTGGTCGGTCAGGTCGATCCTCTCGCGGTTGCTCATGGGAAAGGCCTTGCCGCCGAGCCTGAAGTAACAGGGGAAACGCCGATCCACCCACAGGATCAAGACCTCGACATCCCTCCCCAGGAGGCCACATTCGCCTACGTAAGCACCCTTCTTCTTGTTCTTTTTAATCAATCTTCTGCCTTTGAATGCTAAAACAGAAAATATTAAATGTCAGGTGCCCGCGTTCTCTTTTCACCAAAATTTTTATGCGCCGAAGGGCGTTATCTATATCTTATGGCCACCTCAGTGGCCGTCAAAGGTAGACAACCTTCATCGGCCGTATGAATTGAGAAGTAGTCTAAAACACTGGGCTCGACCATTGAGCTCTCTCGGTTCGAGCAACGATCCAGCAGATATGGCCGAAGTCTCTTCTCGGCAGGTCTAAAATTTTCCTCTTACTTAATGTCTGATGATTCAACATATTATAACTATTTTTTTTCATGCAGCCTTTTGTGGGAGGTCGAATTCGATGCCCTCCTCTCAACTGGGACGGGAACTGCTGGTCCTTCGGCGGCCACGACTAGGTCCTCGGCTGACTCCTCTACTCTTGTTAAGCTACAAGAACTTCTATCACTTTTGACCTCCCAAATTCTCGAACGCAAGGGCCTCGACTCCGTCGGCGAATGTCTCAATGACCTCGCGGTTAATGGTCAGTTGAGCCCTGAAGTTATTACCCGGGCATCTTCGACCTTGGAGCAGACTCAAGAATTTTTTGGTATTTTCGAGAGAGCTCTTTGGGCTGAAGATGACTTGAAGGCTGCGTCGAGCGTTCTCGAAGCTCTCCGCCCAAAAGTTGAAGCCATGAAAGCAAAGAAAGATGCTCTGGCCGACCTAGATCGTCAGATCGTCGAACTTCAAAATCGGAGATCGGCCGTGGCTTCTAAACTTGCGAAGGACTTCGAGTTAGGTGGCAAATCCTGCTTAACCGACTATGTGGTTAGCGTGAAGCGGGTCGAACGGCTTAAAATGGACAAGAGGATTCGTCAAGCCGAGGTCACAATGGGCGAAGTAAGGTGGTTGAAGCTGAAGGCCGTCCTTGAAACTCTTCTACCTCCATCACCCTAGATTTACTTCTGTACTGACTGACCGGCTCAAGTTGTATTTTTGACAATCTTTAATAAGATAAACTTTTTATTCCCGCATTTCCCAAGGAGTTGGATAATAGTTCTTTAAAAACTTCCCATTGATTGGTAACTTGTGACCTGCGCCGGTTTGATCTTTAAGGTGATATGCCCCATATGCCCCAATTCGACAACCATTTGCCAAACCTAGGATCTTTAATTCCCATAGGCAACACAGTTTGCCAAAATAAATCTCCTTCGCCGAATGTTTTCTGTTTAACCCGTTGGTTATAGGCTCGTTCGACAATCATTTTCTGTGCTACCAGTAAATTATATGCATCAAGTCGCGCTTCTTCCAAATCCTCTAACTCTTGCCTCATAGACTGACTGTATTCGGCGCTGAACAAACTACTTTGCTCGATTATTCGCAACGAATTTATGCTCAATTCGACAAGTAGCATTACGTCGTGTCCGTAGGTTAGTGCTTACGGGGTTGTCCCGGCCGCCGTCCGGAGCGATGTTCGATATGCCCATAAAGCCTCATTCAACTTCAAATGCCACATGCCAAGCCTTTCCCCTATCATTTTCTCAAGAATACCGATCATCACCTTATTATTTGCCTCGGCCTGTCCGTTTGCCTGTGGATAGTACGGCGTGGACTGTTCAAGCCAAATTTTTAGATTCGCCGTATACTCTTTAAACCTCTCGGCTGTAAAGATTGTGCCATTGTCAGTTATGAACGTTTCTGGTACCCCAAATCTGGTTACGATGTGTTCCTCCACAAAGTCGCAAACCTCCTTAGACGTTAATTCGGCGTATGACTTTGCTTCGACCCACTTGGTGAAGTAATCGGTCGCCACAAGTATCCATACATGCTTGGCAGCTCCGGAGGATGGCGTGATTTTGCTAATTACGTCCATAGCCCATCCTCTAAATGGCCATGGTTTAGTGACCGAGTGCAGTGATTCGGCTGGGACTCTTTGTATAGGACCATGAATTTGGCATTGCACACATCCCCGTGCGAACTCAATGCAATCTTTTAATATACTTGGCCAAAAATAACCATATCATCGAAGCAACCATCGCATTTTCTGGCCCGACTGATGAGATCCACACATTCCTTCATGAACTTCTGTGATTGCTCGGGCAGCCTCTTAGGGGCCGAGACATAACAATAGTATTTCATCTTCGCCTTTTCAGTATAATTCATTTTGATACATGACATAATTCGTGGCGTGAACCCTTGTTTTGCGATCGTGTTTGCTATTAGGATTATCGGGATACCGCATAATGGGTTTCCTCCAGTCATTTGGCGTTGCCTCAACTGCGCAAACATCTATAGGGTCTTGTCGGTCTAACAACGAGGGTAATGACATGACTCTTGTGCGTATCACGTTGTCGCGTCAGAGGACTTGCTGATTAACCAAGTCCGGGTATGGTCGTTGTAACACAGGTACTTCCCGGCCTAGCTTGCCGCCCAAGAGTTGTGCTCCGGAAGTGATTTAGGCCAGTTCGTCTGCGTCGGTATTATGGACCCGGGAAATGTGCTCAAATGTAATTCCGTAGAAAGACTAGGCCAAATAGCTGGCAATCATGTGGTAGGGTGCCAGAGTACAACTCATGCAACGAAAAGAACCATTGAGTTGGTTAATCACAAGTTCGGAATCACCGAGGACGAGGACACGGCCCGCTCGTAAGTCATGGAGGACATGAAGGCCGATGACAAGAGCTTCATATTCGGCCTGATTATTCGTACAATCGAAATCGAGCCGGAGAGAAAAATACCATCGGCAGTGGCTAGGCGATTGAATGACGATGCCAACACCAGCCGAGGCTGAGGTACTAGAGCCATCAAAGTACATGGTCCAGTAGTTATCGCGTGCTTCAACCATACCGATTTCGACGTCATTGCCCCCGGCATCATACGGGAAGGGATGTTGGGCCAAAAAATCGGCTAAAGCTTGGCCTTTAACGGCTTTCTGAGGCACGTACTGCAACCTGAACTCTGATAATGCCATTGTTAATTTCCCTATTCGGCCTTTTACTATAGGCCGCGTTAGCATGTAACGAATGACATCGGTTTGGGCGATGACTTGCGTGACTGCTGGAAGCATGTAATGGCAAAGTTTTGTGGTGGCGAAAAACAAAGCCAAGCAAAGTTTCTCGATAGGTGAATAATTGATCTCAGGTGCATTCAGACCCCGACTGAGATAAAAGATAGCTTGTTCGCGGCCGGCATCGTTGTCTTGCGCGAGGAGGCAGCCAATAGACTATTCGGCCGCTGAAATATACAACTTTAGGGGCTTACCGCGCCGAGGTGGTATGAGAACCGGCGGTGTGGTAAAGGAAACCTTGATCTTTGTAAAAGCCGCTTGATGTTCTTCGCCCAACTCAAACCGATCTGAGTCCTTCAATTTCAAAAGCGTAGAGAACGCCTTCATTTTTCCAGCCGAATTAGAGATAAAACGGCGGAGAAAATTTATCTCACCAAGCAAGGACTGCAATTGTTTCTTTGTCGTTGGGGGTGGCGCAGCGATGAATGCGCGTGCCTTGTTTTCGTCTACCTCAATTCCTCGATGATGCACAACGAATCCTAAGAAATTACCGGCCGATACGCCGAAGGCACACTTAGCCGGGTTCATCTTGAGATTATGTCGTCACATGCGAAGGAAAGCTTGCCAAAGATCGTCTAGATGTGTTCAGCGGCTTTTTGATTTAACCACCACGTCGTCAATGTACATCTCAATGATGGTGCCAATCAGGTCATGAAAGATGACGTTCATGGCGCGCTGGTATGTGGCAACAGCATTTTTGAGGCCAAATGGCATAACTACCCACTCGAATGTTCCAAGTGCCCCCGGGCAACGAAAGGCAGTTTTATGAACATCAACCTCGGCGATAAAGATCTGGTTATAACCGACATGGCCATCCATGAAAGACATCATGTCATGAGTAGCTGCAGCGTCAATCAACAAATCTGAGATCGGCATGGGATATTCATCATTGGGAGTTGCTAGATTCAAATTACGGAAATTAATACAAATGCATAAGGCACCGCTTTTCTTTAGTACCAGCACGATA
This sequence comes from Heteromeles arbutifolia, assembly GCA_024362995.1. Taxonomy (NCBI): domain Eukaryota; kingdom Viridiplantae; phylum Streptophyta; class Magnoliopsida; order Rosales; family Rosaceae; genus Heteromeles; species Heteromeles arbutifolia. The sequence continues at coordinate 12,583,088 of JANCRC010000006.1, read as the reverse complement.
TTCGCCAACCATTCGACATATCAGGCAGTTCGAATAAACCCGGCGTTTAAAAGTCGAACCAGCTTTTTTTTTATGCCGAGTTGAACTTCGATAGAGAACCTTCGAGGAGGTTGGCGAAAGGGCTTGCAACCAGGTTTAATGCGCAACTCATGTTCAACGAGAGTGCGGTCCAGACCAGGCATCTCATGATAACTCCAAGCAAAACAATATTTAAATTCGCCAAGCAACTTGCAAAGTTCAATCTTGGTATGCTGAGGTAACAAAGCGCTAATGAATAATGGCCAAGGGTTATCAGCCGTTCCCACATTTATTTTGTTTAATGAGTCTTTGACTTGGGGCCGGTTATCCTCGAGTTCGGCCGGGGCAGCCTGGATTTTATCGAGAGAGACGATGGGGCCATTGTCACCTTCGGCGAGGAATTCCACGAGGTTGACGCCCGAATTCGGCTGTTGGGAGATAGCGTACCAATGAGCCAGCAACCGTTCCATGGTCAATGAAACTGCGGCTCGGCGTTTGGTCTGACTGGCGTTAGACATCAGGATCGGTGATGAAGTTGGCCAACCCGAGTCTCACCGAATCCTAGTGAACAGTTTCGGCGCCAACCTCGATGGCCTTTTGAACAGAAATCTGCGTTGGCCGGCCTTCTTCGTTAAGGCCGTGCAAAGTGATGTACCCAACATGATCGTCGTAGTATCATGCTTGGATCATGTTAGCTTCGAATGGCTGAGGATCGGTTGGGTGAACCACGACTGTCTTACCGTCCCAAAAGATGAGAACTTGATATAGCGATGAAGGGATACAGCTTGTTTGGTGAATCCAATCTCGTCTGAGCAACGCATTGTACTCGGTTTTGGAGTCGACTATAAAGAAAGCAGTCATGTGATTGCGACCTGCGACTGTCACCTCTAACGGAAGGACTCCCTTGGTTTGGGATTTGTCACGAACGAAGCTGTTCATGGTAATCCCTGATGGAATAAGCTCGTCGTTAGAGCGACGTAACGCCTTCATGATTGTCACAGGCATGATATTGACCGTCGTTCCACAGTAGACGAAAATTTTGGAGACTAGGTATCCCTCGATATAAGCCGTAACATACAACAGCTTCAGGTGATGGAGATTAGCCGATGACGAATGAGGAAATAATTCGGCAAGAGTTGCCTTGAGGTTGTTGTCTTTTGTTGCCAACTCGGCTTCAGTAGGGAGTACGAAGTCGGCTTGAGTAGCCTTCTCGGCCACTACGTGAATGAAAAATTTTGTCCTAGCTAAGAACATGTGAGAATATTTGAACACATATGCAAACTAATAACACTTTAAAGTAGGCATGCATTCAAAAACAATTCTAAAACCCATGACTTTCAAAGCCTAGTGAATGGTGAATCATAAGACTCTTTAACAACATTAAAGAGAAGAAAGGATTTTGAGATTCATTACCCTTGAAGCTCATCCTTGTTTACACAAGGGATTCACCCAAGTGGAGGGCCTTCAAGTCACCTCCTAGCTCCTTGGATCTTCCTTGTGATTTACTTCCTTTTGTTACTCCTTTGCTCCTTGAGGATGTGAGGAAAGGATCTCCAAAAACACCAAAGGTTTGGTGTCTCTAAGTCTCCAGACTAAGGATGAGGTGTGAAGATGAAATGGATGACTTAGAGGAAGAAAGATTGCTAGCTATCCCTCCCCTAAGTGGCCGGCCTCTATGGAGAAAAAGAGAGAAAATATTTCTCTTCATTGTCTCAAGAAAACCCTAATGAGGTAAAAGCTATAAAGATGCTTTTATACCACCTCACATGTGAGTGGCAAACTTGCAATTAACCCAAGTTTGATAACCCTCACCCTAAGCCGGTTTTGACTTTGTTTTTGGGTTAATTTCCATTTAGTTTTAGTTGTCACACAACCTAAACTCAATGGGCCTTGTGGACCAAAAACCCTTTTGGGCCCCGAAACCCAAAACCAACTTAAAAGCCCAATACGAACCTTTCGTAAGATTAATTAACTAATTAATTAATCTTGACCATTCTCAATTAAACTATTTAATTGCTTATCCATCTCATTTATATTTCTTCACTTTCACCCTTACTCGGTGTACGATCCATTAGGTTCCAATTAGCGAGGCAGTGGGCGATTGTTACTCTTAACGATCGATTGTGAATTGAAACTACATTTCAATTCTCCCTTTGATGAAGATTAGTGTTTGCTAATCCTCAGGGCTTCCACAAACCATGAGTAACACCTAGCAGTATGTCATGGCTACCCAAGCTAAGTAGAAGTGGTTGGAGAACCTATCCAGTTACAATTACAATGCAATACGGTCCTTCTCTAATACAATACTATTGATCACATTGTTTGAGTGATAGTTTGTATCATGTCTACTATCCAATGTGATACTTCTCTATATGAATCAATTGAATATGATTTGGAACATGCTTCCTAAATCATATTCGTATGCTTTGGCCAAAGACTCTCGAATCATATCTCAGAGTATTCACCTTCCACCATGGAAGGTTAGAGATCCCTTGTTGTGCATTCACATGCCTACATGACTAGATAGCTTGACCCCAACAATGTCGTTGACACTCTCAATGGAATGCCTTTGACATAATCAAAGATCAATGACCTAACCATTAGACATCAATGATGCCTCAGGTCAAAGGACTACTTTGCATATTGCGACTTACGAGTTCTTACATGACATGTATGTTCGAACTCTCTTTTGATCGTTGTTCAGTGTACTCGATTACCTTTTGAGCACCTATGTGTTTGTCTTAGCGTCCAACACTAAATGACTTGAGACTAGTCATACTCACGCTTGAGTTAACATAACACATACTAACCTTAGTGGATTGTCAATGCCCAATTGGCAATCCTATGGCTAGGAACATTTTAGGAATGTTCATAAGAGAAAGGTCTAGTTAATCTAACTTACTTAGATCACTTCTCTCTTAGATTAAATATATTCCTTGGATTCCCTTATTGCTTAAACACATGATACAATAAATAGTGATTAACAATAAGCTTTACCCTTCATTAAACATATAATAGTCTAATACAATAAGTATTCCAAAAGCTATTACATCAAATGAGTAGCTTTGTGGGCATACTTCCAACACTACGTCGCCGTCTAAGAAGTTCGGTTGGGACGAGCGCGGTTGAAAATCTGTAGGCAGAACGTGGACCATACTGATTTCCATGGTGTCGAGGACTGAAGGACCCATCGGCTCGGTATTTCCCACCATTGTCGGTCATTCGGTTGCTGGGCTTTGCTCATTCGGGCTCCTGTCATGGATAGTATTTGGGTTGACCTCATCGACCGTTGCTGGGGTATGTTTTTGCAAGGCGTCTTAGAGGATTTCCTTCTGTTGGTCAAGGGGCTCAGGCTCATTAGGAACCAAAACAGGGTCTAGGATTTGCGTTGTGCCGCGAGCCTGCTCTTGATACATAATACGGGCATCCCTGATGTCTAGGTAGGCATCTAAGCGTTCCACGCGCTTCGTTTCATTGGCCGTAAGGCCGAAAAGAGAAACGGCTGAAAAAATTTCGAAATGATATCGCAAGTGCTGGAGATCTTCAAGAGAGAAGGGAAGCTCGCTCGTCTCAATGTCGGTATATGGCTCGAAGCCAAAGCCGAGAACTCGAGCCTTTCGTATGTGCTGGAACCTAGCTTTCAACCCTAGGTCCGAATTCTTTTGAATAATTCGCTCGGCATCAGGACAAGCCAGAACGAGATCAATCGTATCTTGGCATGCTTTCGGCAAACCGTATAAATCGTTAGCCGAATGCTTTTTGTGGAACTCTCGCATATACTCCAGTGCCTCTTCGAGGAATGGTGGATGTAGGTTCCGTCTAACCCTGATCAAAGGCTCCTGAATGGGTAACGGGGAAAGTTTGCTCTCGGCTTCCTTCTTAAAATGTTCAAAGCGCGCCATCATCTCCCCAGGTCAAATGAGAAGTTTGATTCGATTATCAGCCTCCTCAAATGTGGTTTCCACATCTGGACTGATCACTTGTCTTTCCTGAAGTAACTCAGTCATGATGGTCGGAGGTTGTCGCTCGTCGTCACTGCTAGTTTTGTTCTTCGGCTGCCACTTGGGGGCCGAAGTTTCCTGAGCTGCTTATCGGCGAGCCATGCAGTCCATTCTTTGGCGCCGACGCTTCTGTGATTTGGATAGAGCAGTGTATACACCTTTAGGGGAATGATAGGTGTAACAACGTTAATCGTGCGGTTCCGGAGGTTTGAAGGTTTTCTGCTTTGCCGATAAGTTCGAGCTGCTAGAACTTCGTGCAAAATAATCCTCATTATAGAATAGTGCATCGAAGTCGAGGCGCCGTCTAACTGGGGGAAGTTCGGTCGGCCGAGTTTTAGGGCTGAGTCTATAGAAAACTCCCTGGCGCTGGCTCGCACTGAGTGTTTTCTGAGGTGTTGCGGCCGAGTCTACCTTAACTTGAGACAGCCTTCTGTTTGGCGCTGCGTCGACGTTTGTCTTACACCGACTGCAAAGAATTGCTGATTTATCTTTTTCCTCGGCGCTAGACTTTGTCATAGGTCCGATGATGGCCGGTCCTGAAAGAACCTCGGGTGGCTCGTTCGAAAATAAATCTATCTTGAGCCGTGGTTGAGAACTCTTCGTTCGAATGGGTTGTACTGGGACGGGCTCGACCTTCTCTTTCCTTTTGTCCCTAGGTAGACGGGCATTTACCATATTAACCGTCGCCGTAGGAAACGGGTCGGTATCAACGCTTATTTTCTTTTCTGGAAACTTGAGTTTGCCGTTGTCGATCCAGCTTTGGACGGCATCTTGAAATATGACACAGTTGTTTGTCGTATGTTTATTCGAGTTATGGTACTTGCAATATGTTTTTCCCTTCAATTCTTTGGCCTTAGGAATATTATGCCCAGGCCAAAGCTTGATGATCTTGGCAAGCAGTAGTTGGTCAAAGATGGCGTCGGCCTTAGTGATGTCGAAAGTATAAACCTTTGATGTTTTGGCGGTAGATTCTTCGGTGGCCGAGCGAGTTTTTACATCCTTGGGATTGGCATACGTCAATGCTTTGCAAACATACGGTTTATCGATGACTATCTTGGCCGCATCAATACTAGCATACTCTTCAGGTTCAGTCGAGGCATAGCTAACTGTGGGGTTTTTATAGATGGTTCCTCGAGATAGAGATCTTGAGACTTTTTCTTCTCGGAGTAGGTAGTCATATTGCTCAATGTGTTGAGCTAGTTCGTACATGTCTCGGAAGTTTGCATAGGTAGTCATATTGCTCAATGTGTTGAGCTAGTTCGTACATGTCTCGGAAGTTTGCTCCCAGGAATTTCTTCTTGTACTCCACGTCCAGCCCATTCAAAGCTAGTCTAACAAATTCGACTTCAGGAAGGGGTACTCGGCACCAATTTCTCACCGACTTAAACCTGGTAAGATAATCCATTGGCGACTCGTCTGATGCGTGAGCCATCCTGGCTAATGATGAGACTGACATTTCCATCCCCGGCCGATAGAATTGCTCATGAAATTTTTCGGCCAATTCCTCCCAACTCTGGATGGAGTTTGGTGGGAGATTGATGTACCACGCAAAAGCCGAGCCTGTCAATGAGAAGTTAAATAGCCGCAGTTTATGGAAATCGCTATTAACATCTCCACATTGAGCGGTGAACCGGGACACATGTTCTAACGAGGACAAAGATGATTCTCCAGCAAACAGACTGAAATCTGGGATTTTACAACCTTTGGGATATTCAAATTTTTCGACGTAGGCAGGGTATGGGTGGATGAATTTTGGGAATTTCTGCCCCTTTTTCAAGGCCGAATCGATCATCCTCTGGATCTCGGTCGCATCGATGGATGTCGTTTCTACTTTCTGGTCGGATCCATCCGCTCTACTGCTTGATCCTCATTTCTTCTCCAGGTCAATTGACTTGAGCCGAACAGGCACTGGCTCGGCCCGTACTATTGGTAAAGGATCATTCCTTAGTAGCAATTGCCGAAAATGATCGGAGGGTTTATCTTCACAGATCTTATGTACCAGCATTTCAAGCAATCTGGTGTGCATCTCATTAACTGCATATTACTTTGCGCAGACTCTCTATTCCTCGGCTGAATACCTGTTCGACTTGCCGAGATTGTTCATCCAGTCGTCTTCGGAGAAACGACCTTGTTGGTGGATCAGTGCCTTCACCACCATCTTCATCGCAGTCTTCCACTACCACCTCATTGAAAATGCATGCGGTTTTGTTGAGGGTCTCTGCATTGCGAGGCTGACCTCCGAGACCAGCTTCCTTTTCTCGGCGTGTCGTGCTCGCGGACTCTAGTGTCGCGGTAACAATAAGGTTTTGTGTCTGCGGTACTGACACATCAGTCGTTGATTTTCCCATAACTGCTTTCTTCTTGACTGATCGTGTCTCAATTGGCATGAACTTCGTAGTTTTAGCACTAAGTCCCACTGGGCGTGCCAAAATGTTGACCCTAAAAACTACCAAGCCTACGTGGCGCGCAGGCCGAGTAACTAATAAGCTAACTACATCCTTCGGTTGTGTGCGGGGCATGCCAACTCGCCGACCGAGCTCGACCGAGGAGTAAAATTTGTAGATGTTGCGTTGAGCGCGCGGCTGACTTCTTCGTCTTGCGATTGCGGCCGAGGAAGGAACTTGACTCGGCTCTTGGATTCTAAAGCCTGAAGACAAGGCTACTAAATATGCGAAGTTCACAGATCGTTGTCATCAGATTCGGTCACAATGATGGTGTTCGTCAGAGTAAACTCACGCCGAATTGACACTAAAGTGTAAGGGCACAAATACTCAAAGCGGACGTACGTCTTGATGGTGAATGTGTTTCGGCCGTCAGAATGCCGAACTCTAAAGCCCACTTGTGAGTATCCAATCATACAACAACTCGGCGTTCAATGTGCCAAGCCCTAGTAAATTGTAACACCTCACTTCGCCGAGAAGGCTGATGAGATGACCTCTGCCAATAAGGATTCGAAAATCCTTCTCGACCGAGACTTGGATAGGTAACCAGTCGGCCCCTTCGCAGTGCTATTTATCCAAACTGAAGGTGCTCCGCGGTCGGCTGATTCTACGGCGATAGTGCTATTTATCCAAACTGAAGATACCACCGGTTGCCTTCACAGTGCTGTTTATCCAAACTGAAGTTGTGTTGGCGAAAAGGAAAATAAAAATCTCAAGGTTGTTGAGAGGTTTCGCGTAAAGCGAAGGTTTGCGCAGGGCAGATTTGTGTGTTGAGTTGGAGGGGCTTTGAACGGTGCCACTGCTTCTGTATTTATAGGAGCAGATGTCTCTTCAATCAAGTTCAAATCATACACGGATTAGGATTCCTTATTCTAATCAGTCCCTATCTCGACCAATCCCACTTCTATTAGGACTTTGAACCTAGTCTCTTATCAAGTCGCATTCATTTCCAGGTTGTCAGCGCCCTCATCCTGCCGAGACTCCTTATTGTACCAGGATTCGACCTCCTTGCCTTTATCCAAATCACTCCTCCACCCAATAGGACTCGGCCAACCTGACTTGGCGGCCTATGGCGACTGGACCTGGCCGACCTCGGCCCATGGACTAAATAACCCACAAGCCTCCAAATAGAATCTTCTGGGCCGAGAACAATTCTAATTCAGCCCAAACTAATATTTTGGGCCTAAACAGTTAGTTAGAAAATGAAGGAAAATATAATCTTGACCTTTTGAGATCGGCTAAACAAATTCAAAAACCCACTCCACATGCAATCACTAAAACCAATTAAACTGGTTCAAAAGAACCGGTTTCCACAACCACTTCAAAAATCAGACCAAAAATTCAGAGCTATTTCTCAAAACATTAATTCCCAAAATCTCATACTATTTCTAGCTGATAACCTTTTTCGAAACCCTGAAAATCACAAATCAGAGGAACTTACTTGTTGCACGTTTGAAGCAGAACCAAATTGCTCTTCTTTAAAAATAAAAAATAAAAAAAAAATCATTGGGGGAAGATTCAAAATGTAGTAAAAAGAAAATAATGATTGAGCAAGGAAAAAAAATAATTCTATACCTGAGCAGCGACGTAGAATGTATACAGACGAAGTATTTTCTTTTTAGATGAAAACCTGTAGGAAAATCGAAAACCAAATGAGATTACATAGCAGAAAAATTGAGGGGGAAAATAGATTGAGAAAAGCAATTAAAAATGAAAACCTGTAGGAAAATCAAAAACCAAATGAGATTACATAGCAGAAAAAAAAAATGACGGGAAAAACAGATTATTAAAAATAAACATAGAGGATGAATGATGTTGTCAATGTACTTAATTTCTCTTATAAAATATAAGACAACTATATATATTTCTCGACCATATGAGAGAGCATCAAATTAGAATAAACTAATAGAGGCATTATTCCTAAGTTGGTCATTCATTGTTGTCAGTCTAAATTTGATGGCATACTGTAAAGTCATCTAGCATACATATTAATGCAATATCAATTTAATTCCATGGGCAATTTGAGTCCTCTAGCATACATATTAATGTAATATCAATTTAATTTCATGGGCAATTTGATTTTTACACATTAAAAAGAATTGAAGAATATTGAAAATTACTAAACCCCATCACAACATCCACATTAGTGAAGAATCAAATCCAAATGTAAGTTGCAGTTTGTTATAGAGCATATCCAAAAGTAAATTGCAGTTCCTATCTCTCTGAGCATCCAACAGAGCATACCCTATAAAAAGATTAAAATCTGGACCTTAGCACCTATCAAAAAAAATTTTAAAAAAAAAGCAAAAAAATAATGAAATAGCAATTCTGAAAGAAGAACAAAATGCAACAAAATAAATTAAAAACAACAAAATACAATCATAAAAGAACCAACAGAGACCATGGTCAGAGCGCTAATGAACATTTCCTTTAAAGACATAGTGCGATATAAAAGCTGTCATATAACATCACTTGGGAATGGGATTTAGTTTAGAGGCTAACCTTCCCATAATCAAGAGGAATGATACGAAAACCAGAAGGTAGAAGAGGTGCATCGTCAGCAAAAGAAGCATCAATTGGAGCAAAAAAGAGTTCAGCATTGGAACCCAGAACATTCTCGTCCATTCCACTGCATAGCTATTAAAAAAATACAGCCATGAAATTTAAGCGGGATAACAAATAAATCAGAAAATAAACATCGAATAAACTGGATATTCCATACGATAGGATTGTTTTTTGAATGACTTAGAGATGAGCAATTCAAATTCCAATGCAGACTAAAATGCCAAATAAACCAGAATACCAAATTGACTCTTCTGCTGCCTAATAATCCGTTAGGTACTCAAGCATAAGGGAAGAGCCCAACCCAAAAGACTAGTCCAATAGGTGGGAGGACCCCTTGCACTTAAGAACCACTACACAATTTCTTGTGTAGCCGATGTGGGATCATAACATTACACCACCCTTCGGAAGACCCGACACCACGGCGGTAATCACGTCGCCCAGTCCCTCGTCACCAAGTCCCTTGGAACCCATACTCCCAAGGCGGTAATCACGAGGAAGCACATCACATCACCAAGTCCCGCAGCGTCGGGACCCGACGCCCATGGCAGCCTTTACTCTGGTGGCTTTCACTCTTAACGGCGGCACACCCTTTTTGGTCGTCTCGTTAAGGTAGCCCTTTCCAGGTCGCCCCCTCCGCAGCGTCGGGAACCTAGGCTCTGATACCAATGTTAGGTACTCAAGCCCAAGGGAAGAGCCCAACCCAAAAAACTAGTCCAATAGGTGGGAGGACCCCTTGCACTTAAGAACCACTACACAATTTCTTGTGTAGCCGATGTGGGATCATAACATTACACCACCCTTTGGAAGACCCGACGCCCACGGCGGTAATCACGTCGCCCAGTCCCTAGTCACCAAGTCCCTTGGAGCCCATGCTCCAAAGGCGGTAATCACGAGGCGGCACGTCACGTCACCAAGTCCCGCAGTGTCGAGACCCGATGCCCACGGCGGCCCTTACTCTGGTGGTTTTCACTCTTAACGGCGGCGCACCCTTTTTGGTCGTCCCGTTAAGGTAGCCCTTTCCAGGTCGCCCCCCCTGCAGCGTCGGAAACCTAGGCTCTGATACCAATGTTAGGTACTCAAGCCCAAGGGAAGAGCCCAACCCAAAAGACTAGTCCAATAAGTGGGAGGACCCCTTGCACTTAAGAACCACTACACCCACGGCGGCCCTTACTCTGGTGGTTTTCACTCTTAACGGCGGCGCACCCTTTTTGGTTGTCCCGTTAAGGTAGCCCTTTCCAGGTCGCCCCCCCCTGTAGCGTCAGAAACCTAGGCTCTGATACCAATGTTAGGTACTCAAGCCCAAGGGAAGAGCCCAGCCCAAAAGACTAGTCCAATAGGTGGGAGGACCCCTTGCACTTAAGAACCACTACACAATTTCTTGTGTAGCCGATGTGGGATCATAATATTACACCACCCTTCGGAAGACCCGACGCCCACGGCGGTAATCACGTTGCCTAGTCCCTCGTCACCAAGTCCCTTGGAGCCATACACCCAAGGCGGTAATCATGAGACGGCATGTCATGTCACTAAGTCCTGCAGCGTCGGGACTCGACGCCCACGGCGGCCCTTACTCTGGTGGCTTTCACTCTTAACGGCGGCGCACCCTTTTTGGTCGTCCCTTTAAGGTAACCCTTTCCATGTCGCCCCCTCCGCAGTGTCGGGAACCTAGGCTCTGATATCAATGTTAAGTACTCAAGCCCAAAGGAAGAGCCCAATCCAAAAGACTAGTCCAATAGGTGGGAGGACCCCTTACACTTAAGAACCACTACACAATTTCTTGTCTAGCCGATGTGGGATCATAACATAATCACAATACCAAACAGAGCATACAAATTCAATAAGCCCAAAAAGTTAGTGAAATCAAACCTATTATAACTCCAATATAATACAAAATACCAAATTTAATAACCCCAATAATAGTTATTCAAATTCAATAACCTAGAATACTAAATTCAATGCCCATATAATCAAACATATTTCAATAACCCCAGACGTTTAATTGCTTACCATGAGGATAGAGGGATTTGAAGGATGACGAACAACGTTTGAGCTTGGATACAAAACCCTCAAAATTTGAAAAATTAGAACAAAAAAACCCCAATAGTTACTAAAGCTGCATTTTAAAGAACAATCCTGCATTCCAATTCATATGCTATACAACTACACTTATTTTCTGGTTTAGTTTTGTTTATTCGAGAGAGCTCCTATCCAGGCTCTATCTTTATCGCTCACCTCTGATCTTGTTTGTGAGAGCTCCAATCCAGGCTCTGTCCTTATCACTGTATGTATACCCCATGCTGGAAGCCAACAAGACAAATCCTTCAACTTTTTGGATCTCATCGTCACTTGAATGCTCAACTTGCAGAATCGGTTGTACAAGGAGGGGAACGAGTCCCTTGCCATAGCATCTCCCAGAGTCCAGAATCTGAAACATAGACAAAAGTTTCATACTGTTGTAAGTAAAGGCAGTCATTTTCGGAAACAATGGTGATTAAATAATACCCAAGTTATAGCTACCATCAATCTGAGAAAGGTATAGGGTCTCCTTCACATCAGAAATGCCAATGCTTTCAATCTATTTCTCAAACCAACCAAGTATGTCGGCTATTGAAACCTCATCTGGTATGTTCCAAATTCCAATAGCTGCGTACGCACAATTTATTTTCAACAGATATTATCTGAAATATTAGCAAATGCATTTTAAGACCTTAAACAAAACATCTAAAAACCCAAGAGCACAATTTTATTTACTCTCACTTAACGTGACAAAATGTACCTTGTCATCCAAAATTTTCCCCTTCATCTATCCACCAGGTAAATTTTATAACTGTGAAGTGCCAAAATGTAATAAAAACCTGCTATGTACCACTGCTACCGTGTTTGTATTGCACAACAAGATGTACATAGCCCTAGCCAAGTCCTCCTCCTGAGTATCTGAGACATTTTGTGATATCACAAATATTTGCTCACACCCTTGTGGGATGCTCGTTTGATCCATCGGAGTAACACCCTGCACTAAATTCCACATAGTCAGGCATACAAAAATGCTGATTAGGCAGTGCATACAACAAGCTATTCACAAACTTTTATGAGAGAAACACAGAGTCATCGATCCAGTCTCAGTAGATGGGTGCTTAAGAATGTAAGATCGTGATATTCCCATGGATTGGGATTGAACTCTTGGTGTGAATTGGTCTATAAATTGTACTAGTTCTACCTATTCTAACTCACATAAAGAAATTCTACTCTCTTATCCGATTCAGCCGTTGAAAATCACGTTTGTTCTTTCATATTAAAAAGTAAAATGGATTAACCCTATGCTTGGATGACGGACTTTCAAAGTACCAATGAACTATAAACTCAATTATAAAAAGTTACATGGACACCACCAATGAACTATTCGAGCACTACAAAAACACGACAACTGCGCTACATGGACTTTCAAAATGACACCTTTCAACGAGTCATTTGAAATTTCTCTCAAACATATTACATCTAGTCATTTTTAAGTCTCTCCTTGTAATTTTTGTGGTGCATTCTTAACAAATTTAGCCAAAGTTAGATGGAACTTTAAAGTCCCTCATCCAAAGCACACCATCAGAGCTCATGCATCGAATCTCACTTTAAGCCGCCTTTGCATTTTTACGAGTTTTGTGCACATTGACATCTAATCAAATGGAGTTTATAAGGGCCTTGGAAATTATACCTTGAGAAATTTTCCAAGATAGGGAAGTGCTACGGAGAATGCAGCCAAAGACAGACCCAAAGCTTCCGTCCTCTCTCTGAAAACCGAAAACAAAACAAACCCACAAAAATTAACATAAAATCCAACACAAACTGAAACAAAATTAACACAAGAAAAATCGTTTCGTTCTCTTACAAGCTGTGCTGGGGTTGCAGTTGAACCAACAAAATGAATCAAAATCAAAAGCGAACCGAACCCGTATCCAATCCATCTGGATAAGTAGGACTCGTCCAGCCCAGGGATTCCTACACAAACCCCATCAACCAATCACATTCAAAATCTCAATCTAGAGAGAGAGATACCTAGTGTGAAGCGGAGGATGGAGAGGTTGAGTTGTGGGTGGAGGTGCTGCTGGAATCGTTGAGACGAGCGGAGACTGGTAAGAAATTTGGGGAACTTTGCGGCTCGGGGTTTGGGTGGGGTTTTCAACTGAATTAACGGATTTGGGGATAGAATGGCGCTTGTGGTGTTGTTCATATTTTCTTGGGAACTGTTTTTATAGCTCCTGGTTTTTTTTTTCCTTAAAAATTAAAAAAATGACCACATGGACAAGCCACACTTATCCATCCCTTCCGAATCCGGAGAGGCTATGAGAATTTCATTGTGTGCCCACAGTCAAGTAAACTCACCAGCTCAGAGTATCAAACCCGGAACCTCCCACATTTATTTATTTATTTATTAGAGAGTCGCAGTACGCGCCCTTACCATTGGGCCACTTTCTGTGGTTATTCTAGTTCCACGTGTTTGGGAGCTGAGAAAAAGTGGGAAAGCGTGGGATGAAAAGCAATGCTAGGTAGACTAAATTTATAAATAAACACGTTAATCAACATTTAAGTAATAATCTAATTATCAACTTTTATGTCATTTAGTTTACAAAATTTAGTCTACCTAGCATTACCATGTTGAAGTGAGAATCCAATGGTCCAAGTTGAGATTGCCCCAACTTTGAAAATTTGGGGTACTCAAAATTTTAGTTGCATTTGTTGTCCCGGACTATCTCGAATTTTACTAGCTTCAAGGACTAAGCTGGATTGACTTAGAATATACTAAGTTGAACTCACTTAGTGAAACTTTTGGTGCAATGCTAGACTAAAAAGCAGGGTAATACAACAACAACAAAGCATTTTCCCACTACGTAGGGTCGGCTATATGAATCCTAAAGCGCCATTGCGCTTAGTTCTGTGTCACGTCTTCCGTTAGATCCAAGTACTCAAAGTCTTTTCTTAGAGTCTCTTCCAAACTCTTCTTAGGTCTTCCTTTACCCATTCGGCCTTGAACCTCTGTCCCGTAATCGCATCAGTAGGCCTTCATTTCACATGTCCAAATCACCGTAACCGATTTTCTCTCATATTTCCTTCAATTTCGGCTACTCGTACTTTACCTCGGATATCCTCATTCCTAATCTTATCCTTTCTCGTGTGCCCACACATCCAACGAAGCATTATCATCTCCTCTACACCCATTTTATGTACGTGTTGATGCTTCACCGCCAAACATTCTGTGCCATAAATTTGAACCATCTTTATAACAAAAAAATTCATGTTATTTGCTTCAACTTCAATTTCAACCAAATATTCATGTTATTCCCGTTAAGCATTTCATCTTCTTCATGTTCAAAGTATATTGGTGTCTGTTAAGACCCAAAAATGTCACATGCAAGCCCGACCAAGCCTCAAAGCCCAATTGTCATGCAAGCCTCTATTCAAGCTCAAATACATGCAAAGGTGCAAGATCGAGGACGAAATATATTTATGAACATGCCATGCTACGGTAATTAGACCGGATCACGCCATGCATATTTATGATACTAGTCACTATTCATGCTAAGCCCAAGTCACATGCCCGAGGCTTATCAAGTCAATTGTAGTGTGGATGGTTACCAAAGTTCATTGGGCCAATGTGGAGTCAAGATTATGGAAAACTTTGTGTTGCTTGGGAGCCCAAAAGTCCAAGCTTATGGCCTTTATATTCCACGTGGGTAAGCTTGAGAGAGAACTAGCATAGTTTGCCTCTTTCCCTAGCAAGCCAACCTTCTTAGTTAGGACCAAACCAGATTCCTGCATTAAATGTATGCCAAACTCAGCAAGTCAAGCATTTAATGCTGACTTTTCCTTCCCAGCTGGCACAAACAACCAACGCGAGAAAGCCGTGAGGCACGTTACCAGAATTAAGGCCTAGGGAAGGCCACCCTGGAAAGGGCGCGTCTTGGGAAGGAGCACACTGCAGGTCTCAACAGTGCAGCTAACTTACACCAAAAAGGGTATAATAAAAGGCCTAGGGAGAAAGAAAGGGAAGACCAAGCCATTAAAGTAGATTCCCTTGAAACCTAGGGAAGAGCCATTCACTTACCTAAAGAGGAGAGGTAACACAGAATGGAGGAGGGGTTAGGACACACAGAAAGGAATACAGAGAGAGATATGAGAGAACGCAAGGGAAAAAACAACCCTGGCAATAAGCCCAAAGAGTTCCATTTAGTCCAGAAGCATATTTCAAGCCTAAAGCATCACCATTCATGCAATCTTAGTAATCCCCACTACCTTCCACTAAAATCCCAGTCATCGTAAGCCTTGCTGCTACCCTAGAAAACCCAGATTATCTACCAGAAAACACCATGCAACCATGCCAACTCTCTCTCAGCATGCTAAAGTGATAAACTTCTAGCTTCCACACCACACTTCTTGATATGAAAATTAACTTGACACACAAATTAAACCCTATTGATGACAATTGTAGCAATGATGTAAGTAGGGATCGTTCTAGACCGGGGATTAACTAGGGATGCTAATCAACACAAATTAGACTCAAAAACACTAAACTAGACTCTAATGACTCAAAACTAACTTAAAACACTAAAAACAGCAACAAACAATCAAAAAGACTCAATTCTAGACCTAAAAATTGGTTTTGACGAAAATAGAACTTAAAAGACTAAAACAACTAAAAGAAAACAGGTTTTGACTCTAAAAACAAGTTTAAATGAAAGGGGGATTGTTTTTGACGAAATTAAGACTTAAAACAGAAATTTTGCATAAAAACTTTAGAAAAACGAGTTTGGTGATTTAAAACGGGTGAAAGGCTAGTTAGAGGGCCCTTCTCCACACATGACATATGCATATGGACCAATTTCCAGTTATTATTCCTTTAGACATGAATGCCAACACCCCAAGTTAACCATGACAGCACAAATTAACCATTAGATTTTCCTTAACTCATTGAATTGAATGGAAGACGCATTACAACCAAATTATCCTTATCAAGTCTCCTAACTATGACAGCATGATAGAAAACATATCAAAGGTCATTACGTTCTTTGAAAATCATAAGTGTTGACGAGGCATTCGTAACTATGACAGCATGATACTCTTGCCTAGGACTTACTTAACATGATTGTGACTAGCAACCTTTACTACTTGTGAATATAAGTTCATAACGATTAGGTGAAACTCCCTTATACTCTAGCATCAAATTCATGCATGCAAATTAAGTGTCGACCCCCAATTAACACACATAAACAAGTTTTAATAACTCAGATAAGCAAATCACATTCTAGTCTTAAGAAACAATAACTGGACGTAATCAATTCATATATAACATATAATCATGGCTTCAAATTCACCTCTAACTATAAAGAAATTAGTTCCTCATGTCCACAAGCAAACAAAGAAAACTTAAATTAAACATTGAGACAAAGATAGAAAACACCTAGAAACGCTCCAGATTCCTTCATTCCTTGCAAGGCTGCAGCACAATGAGTGTGTGGTGGATGGATGTAGGTGAGTTATGGTAGAGGGTGGTGTTCTGAATGGTGCAGCATAAACTTGTATTTATAGGGCTAGGGATTACTTGGCCTAGGTTGTCAAGGAAAAGGATTTAGGACTCCAAACCAACAAGGAAAAGGCCATCTAGAAAGGTTGGGGCGCTAGATTTTTAGGGCTTCTAGAAAGGAGTGTTGTGGCATGTTTCTAGAACAAAAGGGCCTCCTAGAAACAGGTTTTAGACATCCTAATATGAAAAGGAGTCCCCCTTGTAGCTGGAATTAAGGTAGGATAAGATTAGGATTGGATAAGATAAGATAAGGTAAGATAAGGTTAGTTGGATAAGATAAGGTTGGATAAGGTTTTGGATAATTCTTCTTCGTTGTAGCTGATTCCATATCTTCTTTGACTTGAATTTATTTCTCCAACTCTTTTGCACATTCCTAGCCTCTCTTGAACTTCAAATTCGTCCATCCATCTTGCTCCATACATGTGACAGGCATTCTTGGCCCAAAACTACTCTAAAATGCTCCAAATTGCACTTTCTTGCCAACTTTGCCAATTGGACCTACAAACATACGAAAATAGCTTAAAACACTCTAATAAGTAGAAACTAACTAAGAAAATGCAAGAAAACATGCTAAATAAGTCGCATAAATATGCTCCTATCAAATTCCCCCACACTTAACTTTTGCTAGTCCTCGAGCAAAACAAAAAAACAAAACATAACCTAAACCTTCCAACGCTCGCCTCAGGGATTTCCAATGGAACATAACATGTTGAAAATCATTACTCACATAGATTTTAGTTAGCCTTACTCTCGAGCACATACTTAATCATAGTTACTACTCACTAGCTCGCATCTAATCACTTAAAACAACATTTTGAATGTAGTAACATGCCTTAGAGAATCCCTCAATTCCTTACTAGATATGCACTCAATTTTCACTCAGATTTTCTGACTATACTCCCTACACTAGGTATATGTGAGAAGATTGATGTAAACATGAAAACTAGCACTCACATATGTATTAACAAAGAAGGCATTTTCTGGAATTATTAATGCATGTATATATATGATCTCATGAATGGAATGCCACTACTTAAACGCGAGAACCAGGGATACCATATGCTCATACCAATCCCAAACTCCACATATTGAAACACATAACAATCAAGATAGAAGTCAAGGGTTGTAACGGGGCTAAGGGTATTGGCTAACAAAGAAAGGTAAAAGATAAACAAAAGTTCTTAAAGAAATAGTAAGCAAAGTAATGAATATCAACACTTAGAACTCCCTTTTTAAATGCAGCCACAAACTTTGAATCTTTTAGGGGATTTCGTACAACTTAGGGTCAAATTCAACTTTTTGGACCCCTTCTTCAACAACCAACAATTGTGAGCTTATTCTCACTTATTTTGAACACTTTTCACACCTTTTCACATACTTTTCTTTTCTTCTTCTTTTTTCTACGAATTTTCTTTTTTTCTTTTTCTTTTCTACTCGTGCCCTTTCTACTTTTTTGGCACACAAAACCACTAAAAACCTTCCCCCACACTTATTTGCTGCCTAATAACGAACAAAGGGAATTCACTCTAGGTCATGCTTCACTACACCTTAAGAACAAATGTAAGGATGGTCCTAATCTAGGCTAGGTAAGGATAATGTGGTTAACAAAGAAAATAGGCTAAGTAAGGCTCAAAGGGGTTAAACCTACAATACATATGCAAAGGGTTAAGGCTTTTTGGCTCTGGTTTTAACTAAACAACTTTATCTTGTTATTTGTTATGCTAATCAATTTCATGCTTTGAATGAAACGGGCATGAGTTCTAGTATTTGGATCTAAAGTGATAAAACGCATTCTAAGTAACAACCAAGCAAAGAAATAATGAGATCATGCAACGACTTTAGAAAACAAGAATGCACAGATTATCAACTCTCCAAATAAAGTATAGGCCTAAGTCTCTCAGGGTTGTAGCGTTAGTTTGAGTTTCTTCCTTCAAGAATGTTACAAAAACTGATTTTATCCTTTTTGTGATTACATGTGAATTCATGAATGTCAACTATAACCAAGCATGAACCAAAGAGCATATCAAACTTCAATCCATGTTTGTAACTTTCTTTAACAGTCATGCAATTAATAACCAAATCCTCATCATTGTGTTGGAAGGTACCCTAAGACACAAACACACAAAAACGACTCTAAAACGACTCTTTTTGGTATTTTTCAAAACTGTTTCGAATTTTTTTTTTTTCTTTTCCAAATTTTCGTATTTTTCTTTCAAGACACATAAAAACACTTCGAAACACCCTAAAAACACTCAAAACAGTGAAAAACAACCTTAGAAGTGATGGGTGACAAAATCCCACGAATTTTCAACAATACAGCTTGTTTACCCCCCCCCACACTTAAACCAAACATTGTCCTCAATGTTTCAAACATAGACTCACACACAAGCAAGCAAACAACACAACTAACAAACATAACAAAGATGGCAAAGTAAAAGCAATAAAGAGTAGGGTTTAGAAACGCAAATCTGGTTGTGGAGCCTGAGAGTTCCTAGGTCTTCTTTATTTGCATGGGTTGCCTCCCAAGAAACGTTTGCTTTAACGTCTTCCAGCCAGACAAATCCTTCAATTATGCTTCATTGGAGGCCACAACATGGAATTGATCATTGAATGGGAGGTGATACTTGAAATGATCTGGCAATGATTTAAATTCTAGAGTGGGTGCCTAAATCATTAACATTATGTTAGTATAAAACAGAATTGAAATTCGGGGAGGTGGCTTACCTGTGTGCTCCGACAAGAACTCAAGGACAAACACCCCTTCTTTGAAAGTTTCAGGAATTTTGCACTCTGCCAGATTGAATGTGATGGTTGTGACTTGTCCCGTGTCATAAAATTCAACTTCTTTGGGGTTGGTTGTCTCAAGTATATCATCTTTGATGCATTCTATATATTCTCCAGCCACTTCTTTCTCTTGAATCATTCTTCTTGAGGTACAATTCTCTTCAAAAATTTCAACACATTCTGGAACTGGATTTGTTGTAACAGGAATCGAGATAGTACTTGGCACATTTGGGAAGGCTTCCATGATGTCTTTTTCACTTTCTTTGTTCTTGGAAATCAAGAACCTACGAGGAATAGGTGCATTTGGATGAATAACATTAGAATGAATTGAATTTGGGACGTCCTTACTTGTGGTGGGTGGTTGAGAAGGCTTAGGGGGCTGCGGCAAGGGTTGTTCTTCCCTTGCTGTGAGTGTGTCTTCTTCCTCCTCCTCAATCAGCAGCTCTTTGTCCACTTCTAAGGTATGTTTGGACGTTTTTAGGTCAGCTCCAACCTCCATAGCATTTCCCAAAGCGATAGCATCATGGATTTCTAAATCTCCCATCGAATTGACAATAGTTGAGTTGGAGAGTTCACTTTGCTCTAGAATCTGTCCTATGAATTCCTCTATTTGTCCAATTTGCTTTTCCAAATGGTCCACCCTTTTGTCTTGATTTTCTTGTCCCTGAGATAAAGAAGTGAGTAACTCAAGAATTTTTTCATTATCCATTGACGAACCTGAACTTGGTTGGGCCGAATATGGTTGAGGTTGTGGTGGTTCATATGGCTTTTGATAGATCTCCTCGGCTGCCAATACCCTTCTTGTTGTGAGCCCTGCTTCAAAGAGGTTAGTACGTCACGAATTTCATCATAATTCATAGGCATACTTGAATTCGATTGGAATTGTTGTGGGGGAGGTTGTGGTGGCTGCATAGGTCTTGAATAAAACTCCTCATATGGCTGCCAATATTCTCCTTGTTGAACCTCCTTAGCTTGATTTTGTGAATCCTGCGCCAAAGAATTTAATTCATCAAGAATTCGATCAAAATCTATTGATGAACCTGAGTTGGGTTGGGCATATTGTATATGAGGTTGTGGTGGCTGCACAGATCTTGAATAGAACTCCTCCTCTTGCTGCCAATATCCACCTTGTTGAATTTGTTGAGGTTCCTCCCACATATAATCTGAATAATCTCTCCAATCCGAATTGTAAGCGTTGGAAAGCATGTTGTCCCTTGATTGGTTATGGCTTTGATAACCCCAAGCACCTCCGTTTGCAGTGAATTGACGAGTTTGATGTCCTTGCCCATAGGGTACATTAAATGTAGGGGCAGTGTGCATTGTGGTTCTTTTGGCAATCTGGGACAATTGAGAAGTAAGATTGGCCAATTGAGCTTGAATGTTGGCAATTGCCATGTCTAGTACCTGAAACAAAGAAAACAGAACAAAACAAAATCAAAAACTAAAACGTAAAAACAAAAACACAAACAGAAACACGGGGGATTAGCAAATTTGCTAATCCCCGGCAACGGCGCCAAAAATTTGATGTGAAAATTAACTTGACACACAAATTAAACCCTATTGATGACAATTGTAGCAATGATGTAAGTAGGGATCGTTCTAGACCGGGGATTAACTAGGGATGCTAATCAACACAAATTAGACTCAAAAACACTAAACTAGACTCTAAGGACTCAAAACTAACTTAAAACACTAAAAACAGCAACAAACAATCAAAAAGACTCAATTCTAGACCTAATAATTGGTTTTGACGAAAATAGAACTTAAAAGACTAAAACAACTAAAAGAAAACAGGTTTTGACTCTAAAAACAAGTTTAAATGAAAGGGGGATTGTTTTTGACGAAATTAAGACTTAAAACAGAAATTTTGCATAAAAACTTTAGAAAAACGAGTTTGGTGATTTAAAACGGGTGAAAGGCTAGTTAGAGGGCCCTTCTCCACACATGACATATGCATATGAACCAATTTCCAGTTATTATTCCTTTAGACATGAATGACAACACCCCAAGTTAACCGTGACAGCACAAATTAACCATTAGATTTTCCTTAACTCATTGAATTGAATGGAAGACGCATTACAACCAAATTATCCTTATCAAGTCTCCTAACTATGATAGCATGATAGAAAACATATCAAAGGTCATTACGTTCTTTGAAAATCATAAGTGTTGACGAGGCATTCGTAACTATGACAGCATGATACACTTGCCTAGGACTTACTTAACATGATTGTGACTAGCAACCTTTACTACTTGTGAGTATAAGTTCATAACGATTAGGTGAAACTCCCTTATACTCTAGCACCAAATTCATGCATGCAAATTAAGTGTCGACCCCCAATTAACACACATAAACAAGTTTTAATAACTCAGATAAGCAAATCACATTCTAGTCTTAAGAAACAATAACTGGACGTAATCAATTCATATATAACATATAATCATGGCTTCAAATTCACCTCTAACTATAAAGAAATTAGTTCCTCATGTCCACAAGCAAACAAAGAAAACTTAAATTAAACATTGAGACAAAGATAGAAAACACCTAGAAACGCTCCAGATTCCTTCCTTCCTTGCAAGGCTGCGGCACAATGAGTGTGTGGTGGATGGATGTAGGTGAGTTATGGTAGAGGGTGGTGTTCTGAATGGTGCAGCATAAACTTGTATTTATAGGGCTAGGGATTACTTGGCCTAGGTTGTCAAGGAAAAGGATTTAGGACTCCAAACCAACAAGGAAAAGGCCATCTAGAAAGGTTGGGGTGCCAGATTTTTAGGGCTTCTAGAAAGGAGTGTTATGGCATGTTTCTAGAACAAAATGGCCTCCTAAAAACAGGTTTTAGACATCCTAATATGAAAAGGAGTCCCCCTTGTAGCTGGAATTAAGGTAGGATAAGATTAGGATAAGATAAGATAAGATAAGGTAAGATAAGGTTAGTTGGAAAAGATAAGGTTGGATAAGGTTTTGGATAATTCTTCTTCGTTGTAGCTGATTCCATATCTTCTTTGACTTGAATTTATTTCTCCAACTCTTTTGCACATTCCTAGCCTCTCTTGAACTTCAAATTCGTCCATCCATCTTGCTCCATACATGTGACAGCCATTCTTGGCCCAAAACTGCTCTAAAATGCTCCAAATTGCACTTTCTTGCCAACTTTGCCAATTGGACCTACAAACATACGAAAATAGCTTAAAACACTCTAATAAGTAGAAACTAACTAAGAAAATGCAAGAAAACATGCTAAATAAGTCGCATAAATATGCTCCTATCACTTCTCTTGATTGATGTGATATAAAATATCACACAAACTTAAACCCTCTTATTGACAATTGTAGTAAAGATGTAAGTAAGGATTGTTCTAGGCCAGGGGTTAGGAGGGATTGCTAATCTACTCAAATTAAACTCTAAAACACTAAACTAGACTCAAAAACAGAAAACTAGACTCTAATAACTTAAAACAAACTAGATTGACTCAAAACAGCACGAAACAAGCAAATTGACTCAAAACTGACACTAAAGATGATTTTGGACAAAAGTTGATTTGATTTTGACTAAAAACACTAAAAGAAAACAAGTTTAAACAGATTCTAACTAAAAGATATGAATTATAAAAGGGGGAAATTGGTTTTGACGATTTTAAAGTAAAAACCAGCAAATTAAAGACTTAAACAAGTTTGGCACGAAATTGAGGGAAATTATGGGTGATTGGCTAGCTAGAGGGTTCTTCTGCACACATGACACACTTGCATACAAATTGATTTTCAGTTGCTTTTCCAATAAACCATGAACCTCAACACCCCAGATTAACCGTGAATAGCACTAATTAACCCTCAGATTTTCCTTAAGTCATTGAATTGGATGGATAAAGCATCGGCAACCAAATTATTCTTCAATAGTTCCCTACATGAATAACATAATAGAGATACAATCAAAGATCATTAAGCTTTGTGAAAATCATAAGCATTGACAAGGCATTCGTAACTATGAACAGCATGATACTCCTGCCAAGAATTTACTTAACACAATCATGACTAGCAACCTCCACTACTTATGAATATAAGTTCATAACAATTAGGCTAAAATCCCTTATATTCTAGCATCAAATTCATGCATGCAAACTAAGTATGCATCCTTAATCAACATACAAGAATAAGTTATCAATCAAGCAGTTAAGTAAATTGCATTCACAATTTTATGAAATCACAACTGGATGCAATCAATTCATATCACATATATATTCATGGCTTTGAATTTTCCCCTAGCTAAAATGAGTTTAGCTCCTCATGTTCGCAAAACAAAGACAATTGAATTTAAACATTGAAAACAAAAGATAGATTACACCTAAGAATGTTCTAGCAATCCAAGCTTGAATGGCAAGCACATCCAAGGGTCTTCCTTCTTTTTCTTTGTTGCGGCACAAGGTGTGGGTGAAGGTTTGAGTGATAAATTGTATGAAAGAATGGCTGAAAGTATGAATAGTAGTGAATGGATTCCCCCACACAAAAAAACTACGACAAGGGCCTTTTATTATAGGTCTTAGGAAAACAAGGCCTAACTTAATTTGGTTAACAAGTTTGATCCCAAATCCACAAGAAAAAGGAGAAATAAATGTCAGAATCCTAGGGATAAATGGAAAGAAAGGTGCGGCAAGGATTTGGGAAAAGGTAAGGTGATGCGGCAAGGAATATGAAAGGATTTAGGACTTCTAGAACAAGTTTTTAAGTGTCCTAATCTGAAAATAATCCCCCCTTACATCTGGAATTAAGGTAGGATAAGATTAGGAAAATATAAGATTAGGTAAGATTTAGTCAAGATTTGGTCAAGGTTTGACTAAGATTTGATCAAGATTTCCTTTTCTTTAGCTGACTCAAAATCTTCCAAATCTTCAATTAATTTCTCCAGATCTCTTTAGCATATTCCTAGCCTCTTTTGACTTCAAAAACGTCCATCCACCTTGCTCCATGCATGTGCTATCCATTCCAAGCCCAAAATTGCTCCAAAATGCACCAAAATGCACTTTCTTGCCACCTTAGCCCATTGGACCTACAAACACACGAAAATGGCTTAAAACACTCTAATAAACAGAAACTAACTGAGTAAATGCAAGGAATCAAGTTAACTAAGTCGCATAAATATGCTCCTATCATTGATCAAGTCATTATTTGCCTAAATCATGTTATGTTCAAGTCATTGATCCAACATGGATATTTCCTAAGACAAACTAACTCTTTCGAGATATTCCGGGACTTGGTACAAAATCGAACCAAGGGAGACAAAATGACGTTCTTGAAGCCCAAGTCCACCTTGATAGGAGCATATTTATGCGACTTTCTTACCTTATTTCTTTACATTTACTTAGTTAATTTCCATTTGTTATAGTAATTTAGTTATTTTCATTTTATTGAGGTCCAGTTGGTAAAGTTGACAATAAAATGTCAAATGGAGCAATTTGGAGTAGTTTTGGACTTGGATTGGATAGCATGCGTGGATAGCATATGGGTTGGACATTTTTGGTGTTTAAAAGGTGTTAAACATGTGCTAAAATCTGAAGAAATTAAAGTTGAGGCTTGGAAGACAAGGAATTGCACTGGAGAGAGGAATACTAGTTGAAGTGAAACATTATCTTATCTTATCTTATCTCCAGCTGCAAGGAAGAATCCTAATCACATTCCAACACTCTCCAAATGTTCTTAGAGCCCTAAAATAACTCAAAAGACCTAATCCCTTTCCTGCTTGGATTCAGCCATGCCTTATATATATATATGAAGTGTCCTGCAACATTTTAGAAGGGTGCCGTACCTGTCATTCATCCATTGAAGTTGCTGGAATTTTCAGAGTTCTTTCTATCTTTGTTTTAAGTTTCAATGTTTATTTTAGATTGCTTTTCAGTTATGATGAACATGTGTAACTAAGTTTCTTTTTAGCTAGAGGTGAATTTGAAACCTTGATCATATGTTTTATATAAATTGATTACATCCAGTTATTCATAAAACATAAATGCTATTTACTTATCCGGTTTATAGAGAACTTATTCTTGTATGTTTATTAAGGGTGCACACTTAGTTTGCATGCAGGGATTTGATGCTAGAATATAAGGGAATTTCACCTAATCGTTATGAACTTATATTTGTAAGTAGTGTCACGAGTCATGATTGAGTTAAGTAAATTCTTGGCAGGAGTATCATGCTTTTCATAGTTACAAATGCTTTGTCAATGCTTATGATTTTCACAGAACTTAATGATCTTCGAGATGTATCTCTATCATGCTTTTCATAGTTAGGCAACTTGAGAAGAATAATTTGGTTGTGTTGCTGAGTCTAATTCAATGAAATTAGGAAAATCTGAGAGTTAATTAGTGTTGTTCACGATTAATTTGGGGCATTGTCATTCATGGTTTATAGGAAGAATAACTGAAAAATCAATTTGTATGCATATTATTCATGTGTGGAGAAGAATCCTTTAGCTATCCTTTCATCCATATTTCATTCACAAATTACTTTACTTGATGCCATTTACTTTTGTTTTAATTAAATTCGTCCAAAATTCCCCAATTACTGTTTTGTTGTTAGTTTAACTTAGTTTTCAGTTTTATAAGTTTAATTGGTGTTGATTAGCATCCCTTCTAGTCCTAGGAATAGAACGATCCCTACTTACTCGTACTACGATTCCATAACATACAAGGTTGAACTTGTGTGTTAGTTTCTACCATATCACACCTTGACCTAAAAGTCCCCCAACATAAATTGGCAACTCTACTGGGGACCAGCTCCCATCTTGATTCAATGACTCCAAGATCTAGTAGAGAAACTACCAAGAGCTGCAACGCCTCACTGCCAGGCAAGGCTGCTTCCCAACTCGACAAGTCTCAACATGAAGGCCAGGACCAGAAAAGCCATAAGAACCTGGATGAATATGCCATACCAGTCATCATCGCAGCTTTCCATGCTTTGGGTGAACCCTAAAAAGAAATTGATGCATCTGTGAATGAGTTGAAAAACTTAACCCCAAAGCCAAACAAAAAAGTAGTGACAAAGCCTGCACGCCCAGGGAAAAGACTTCTTAAGAGGAGTCAGTTGCTGCTGTTGGCAAGGGGCCTGAGAAAGCACCATCATTTGTTACTTAAAAAGATGTTATTGCCATATTGGAAAAGAAGTTGCATAAGAAGTATGTTCCTGAGCCACCACACCTAGTCAACATTCTACACATGATGTATCCTAAGAGATATAAGACTCATAACCTTGTTCTCTTTGACGGGAGGAAGGGTAGCCCTGAGGAACATATAAGGCGTTTCATTGACGCTTTAAGTCCTCATGCTAGCGACTGAAACCTCTGTCTCAAGGAGTTCTCGAAAAGCCCAACTGACCATGCCTATACTTGGTACACTACCCTCGCATTAAGTTCCATCTAGACTTGGGAGGGGTTGGCGGGCAAGTTTTGGAAAAAATACTTCCAGCATGAGGAAAGGGTCACGACAACTCAGCTCAACAATACGCACCAAAAGCACAGGAAAGATCCGATGACTTTTGTCAAACGTTTCCGAGACCTCACCTTTGACTGCTACGATGAGGAGGACGAGGAAACAGTTGTGGAGATTTGTATCAACAACATTGTCGCTAATTACAAGGCATACTTGAAGAACATTGGTAGTGCCCAGTTCTCAAGACTCTTGGAAGCAATGGGAGAAACGAACACGTCAATCAAGCCTTCCACGAAGAGATCCTAGAAAATTGACAAGAAAGAAACTCATCATGCCCTAGTTGTGGATGACAGATCTGACTACAACCCTACGTAGAAAGAAGGAAAGAAAGAACGATAGGGAAACATATCCTCCACTAGCGTACAGTGACGAGGAATTATAGGCCACCCTGGGTGCCATGTTTGCAAGCGGAGCTGTCAAACTACCCAGGCCCTACAAAGTCATTTATAGGGAAGATATGAAGGATCCCAGGTATTATCGTTATCACCAGTGCGTGGGACACCCCTCTGCAGCTTGCCAAACTCTAAGAAGGATTCTCCATGCAAAGGGACACTAGAGTTGCCATGCAAGACGCAAACCACAAACATTGACCCTCTGCTGAAACACCGAGGGAATGAGGTAGCAACTGCCATCACATGCTCCGAAGATGACGATGCTTACCACTTGTGGATCAACGATCCCAAGCCACCAAAAGCCATTTAGGAACCTTCCGAAAACATGGAAAAGACTTTCTGGTGTAAATACTCAAAGTCACAAAGCTGTGACATGCCATGGTCCCAAGCTAAAGGATGGGGAGAAGATAGTGAAGACATCATAGATATTTCCCTAAGCTACAATGACGATGTCTTCACCATCGAGATGTCAAAAGAATACAGCTCGGTAACCCCAGAAGAACAACAAATTAACCAGCAAATGACGACTGTGACTTTGCAAAACCTCTCCGACATAGAAACTAATGTAGTAGAGCGCTACCTTTCCCAAGGGCAAGGACCTATTGCAACACAGGCCCTCTAAGGAGATACAAAATTTGAATCTCTATTTGATCAGCTTGGATGTAACCCAGAGGCAAGGACCGCTGCTGCTGAAACACTCGTGCATGTTTTCAAGGACTATGGCCCTCAATGCTACGCTTCCCAACCACATGAAACTTTCCAGGAGAACAACGACACCATTATCTTCCCTGATAAAGACATGGAAGTGGTTTTCCCTGTTCATCGAAGACCATTGTACCTAGAAGGACAAATCAACGATGCCTTCACCAGGTGAGCCTTGGTTGATACCACAGTTTACCGTTTATGATGGGTTGGGGTCAGACCACATTGTGTGGGAAAGCCCCGAGTATAGAGGCACTACACGCCAAGTAAGTGAAGCCTTTAAGGAAACTAAAGACATGCACACTCTATAGTTGTTCCATACTTGGGGGCTCGACTTGGTCGAAACAATCAACTCGGCTTCCGAAGGCAATATATGGATCTTGGTTGCCACTGAGTACTTCATGAAGTAGGTGGAAGTAATCCCTCTCAGGAAAGCAACATAAGCTGCAGTACCTAACTTCATCAAGGAAAACAAACAGAATTAGGCACCGCCACTTTATGCCGTACTACCCGTAGGAAAACTGTCAAGCCAAAGCCACAAATAAAGTACTACTAAGGATCCTAAGTGATACTTTACACAATTACTCTCGGGGCTCGAGCACGTATCTTCCAGATCTCCTGTGGGTCTATCACACGTCTCCAAAGAATACCACAGCCTACGTAGAATGAAGGTGGAGAGATCTCGAGTCACTCAAGGAAAGAATAGTGGAAGCAGCTAAGGAATCAACCCTATACCACCAACAGGTTACTAGAGCCTACAACCAAACAATCAAGCCACTTAACTTCAAGGAAGAAGATTTCATCCTCAGGACAGTCGTGCACATAATGAAGCAGATCTTCGGACCTTCGAAGTTCGCCCCATATTAGGAAGGACCTTTTGTGGTCAAGGAAACCTATCAAAGCAGTTACTACTACTTGACTTCGGTCAAGGAAGGTATGCTAACAGAACCTATCAATGCAAAGTGACTAAAGTCGTATTACTGCTAAAACGCTTATGCCTATTTTAGAAGAACATGCTCCTTCTATGCTATGATCATTTTGCTTACTCTGTGAGGCCTTGTAAAGCCATGCAACGATTGATGTACTTCAAATTTTAATGAAATGAATGAGCATTTTTGTCAAAATCTTTGGTACATTCGTTTCTTTACATTCGTAAGAGTAACTAAAAGGATTTCTTCTAAACAAGTTATAGCAGTAATCATGCCAAGGCTATAATAAAAGCCCACACCAAGCAAGCCGCCCTAAGGGGCAAAACATGCTAAGGCTATAATAAAAGCCCATGCTAACGCCTGTCAATGCAAAGAAAGCTGCTCAATGGTTCAATGCTCATGCAATATGCCATGCCAACACGTTATCCAAAACCATTGAGTCAAGCAACTAAAGCTTTTCCAAAAGCTATACTCATGCAATATGCCAAGCCAACACGCCATGCAAAACCATTGAGTCAAGCAACTAAAGCTTTTTCAAAGCTATACTCACGCAACATGCCAAAGCCTATCAATGCAAAATCAATGCTAAGCCTAAGATTATTGATGTCTATCGATGCAAATCAATGCTAAGCCTATCGATGCAAATCAATTCTAAGTTTATCGATGCAAATCAATGCTAAGCCTAAGCCTATTGATGCAAATCAATGTTAAGCCTACTAATGTAAATCAATGCCGAGCAAGTCAAGCCTTCCTAGCACGCTATGTTTCTCTAGGGAAACTGGCCTAAGCGTTCTCACCTTCCCCAAGGAAACTTACCGGCAGAACACAAAGTGCCAAAATCAGTCATTAGAAACAAGCAAAATCTCAAGCCTGTATCTCAAAGCCTGACAGGATTTTACTCAACAAATCCCCACACATGGAAAGTAAGTACCAATGTTATTCCAAGAGAAAATATCTTAAACGTCATACCAAGTTCAACATTAGAGTTCAAAGCTGAAGCAAGCAGAGAAACAAAACTAAGACAAAACGAAGAGGATTTCATGCCTATTGTCTGAATGAGTAACTAGCCCTTCGGAAAGAAAGATACAGCAAAAATTCATGCTCCGCCAAGAAAAGGGAAGCAAGGGTAAAGCAAAGCAAACAGCCAAGTGACATGCATTGCCTAGGAAAAACAAAAGATTGACTACAATGGACTAGCTTTCCAAATGAACACTGGAAGCATTAGCCCGCATTTGATTTGCCGTAAGTTGAAGGTAATTAGCCATCTCTTTTGAACTCCCATGACACATCTACTTCAACTTTGACTTCTCATGCTCCAACTCCTTACGCTTAAGCTCGAAGGCATGTTCTATCTCTTTAACCTTGGCGAATTTCCCTAAGATGCCTTTGTCTTTCTCAAGGCGGAGGCCAAACATTGTGTCATATAGCTTCTCCAATATCTCGACCAATGAGTTTATAGGCATGGCCAGGGCCGCCAGATTACTAATCATATCACGCCAGCATAACATCTTATATTCTGTAAGCTTCAAATAGGGCACGCACTCCATGTCTAGCAGCAGGACCCCTAGTTCCTCAAGCACTATGCCACCCAGACAGGGTGACAAGTGCTTGAGGTTTCCATCAGCGTCCTCCACCTTCTTAAAGAATATACCTAGGACATCGAGCAATCTTGAGCAAACCATCACACTCTTGAAGAACCAATTCTTCGATCGAATTTACCACCCTCACACTAATTCTAAACTTATTCTTTAGGGCACCAAAAGCCTCGTGCCATGGTGCCTACTCCTCAATAGGCTTGCTTCGGCTTTAAACTCTAATGTTGAAGAAATAGTCTTTGGAGAAAGCACAACAATTGAAGTCTGTGCATCACTTGGAAAAACTCCATCATCCGTTGCCATTTCCTCATGAAAAACCAAAGGTTCGGAAGGAACACCACTGGGGGCTTGAGGCCCGAGGAAGCCAATGTAGTGCTGGCATTGACACAACCACCTCAACACTCTCAGCATGCACAGATGAAGGAATCATCACATCCGGGCCATCAACATTCACTTGTGAGGAAAGCACAAAATATGCATCATGAATGGATAAATCAGTAAGCAAAAACATGTAATATCATGAGCCATTAAGCCTATTTGAGGTAAAGCCTCAACGAGCTAACATGCCTATACATGCATACATGCAACATGAAGAAAGACATGCCGATGCTCCAATAAGGATTAGTCACCTCATAACATATAGATGAATCCATGCCAACAAGAGAGAATGGGCAAACAATTGCAAAAATTCACATGAAGATACCCAAGAGGAAAAGACAATACCTCTACAGTCGTTGCAACTGCAACACTAGTCATTATGGGAGAACATGCTACATTCGTTCGAACATCATCATTGAGGTAAACATCAACCTCATCAAAATTATCATCACCAATCACCTTGTTGTCGCTCCTGTCACTTGACCCTGCATCATCATCCATGTCGACCACCCCTTCCTCAAGGGAAGCCTGAGGACACCTTCTGCTTCCCAGCTCAGAATTGACACTTGAATTGCTACTCTCTATAGCTTCCAGATCTTCACTAGATTCATTGTCATCAGCAGCACAATTGGTACTCTAATCCTCTTCACTTGAACTGGAAGTATCGAGATACCCCGAATACTTAGGGGCACCAGATGACGCAAAAGCCTGAGAACTCCTAGTTCTACAAGCCGGACCGACATGGGGGGCTTCTTTATCAAATATTACAATGAAGAGACATGGTTAGCATGTAATTGTGAAGGCTTTGGAGAACAAGTAAGGAAAAGAAAGACTCTTACTCTTTGGCTCCCTAGGAATATCGAAAATGACAAATTTCCTACTGCTGGGAGGACCATCTTTCACCACTTTAGGCCTGAAGTGCTTCACCTTGCCACCTAAGTCACAAAATACAGGATTCCTAAAACACGAGTCAAGTAGATAAAGAAAAGCAAAAGGTGTTTTGATAAGAAGCATACATGAAGCTACCCTTTCATTCTGCCTGCTAAACTTTCCCTCGCCATCGCAAGGTGCTTTGCTCTTCTTGATGCTTCGGGAAGAATCATCAGGAACGTTATTGTCCCCAGTCGTAGAAGGACATCGCTGTTTCAAGCCAAAAGCAACATTATCCAATACTAGCCTCGGATGGTTGAAGATACAAGAATGCAACCTCAGCTGCTTGTCTCCATGGAACTTGGCGGTAGCCTTAAAGCACTTCGTCCAGTATGTCATATAGGCTTGAAGATGCAACCTACTCGGCTGTTGTTGGCAATATAGTAAGAAAACTGAAGGTTATCAGGCGGCAAATAGACAGAGCTCTAAAATAACCGACTGACAGAATCACTGTCCTCGACTAAGAAAGACCATAGTACCCCTTGGTCAAAACCGAATTGTCGCCTCACTTGGAAATGAGCATAAACTGCATTCATTTCCTCACCGTTCTCTCCAAGGTACGGAACCAACGGAGCCAACAAAGCCAACGATTTCTCAGTAGAGGAAGGGAAATCCAAGTTCTCAGACAAGGGAATTTGGGTCATGCTATTGTTTCCCTCACAAACGACATCAGTATAAAACATCACCAGCTCAAAACCTTCAGGGAGCGCTGTGTAAAGGCGAAAAATGAAACTGCTGACGTCATCAAGAAGCTCTAGGAAGTCTCGTATTTTCCCACGAAACTTCCCGAACCAACAGCATGCCAATGGAAGTTTCTCAGGCATATAAGATGACAAATCAATAACAAAGTTGCTCCTAAAGGCCCTGCAGAGGTTAGGACTAATCTTCAAGCCTCTAATCTTTTCCTAAAGGAAGATTTTTAGTAAGCTAACACACAAGAAACTCTTGATCGGGGCACCACCGGCTACCTGCTCCTCAAGAGTGCGAATCTCATCCAACTCACGGTATAAGAGACCAAGGAATAATAGAGCCAACGGAACCACATGGCCTTGCGTAATCGCCAAGGCTAAAGGAATCACTCGACAGTGGAATGTGTCTTTACTGTCGCAAATATAAAGTGACCAAGCCACAAGCACATCATGGCCTAAAACCTACAATTTGGCTCCTAACTCTTATGCCATAAGTGCTTTATCGATTCATTGAACCGGAGGGCTTTGCTCGACAATGTGGGAGCACATTTCTTCAAGATATTATAAATTTTAGCATTCGCGGGAAGAATGTCGTAGTGGAAGGGGTTTACGGTCCCTACGATATGAAGATGCAGGATGTTGGCTAGGTCTTCCAACGTGGGGGTGAACTCTCTCCAAACACAAATAAAGGTATGAGTTTCTGTGCTCTACCTTCTGACCACATGCTGGAAGAAATCAGACTCCATATAGACGACTTGCTTCTTAGTCCAGAACACGGCGTCCAAGACTTTTGCCCTCTTCAGGATGGCGCACTAGTTAGCAAATTCTAATTCGGTATCAACCCAGTTAGCCTAGCCGATGGCTTCACCACAGGAAAAGTCAAAATGAATTGGAACTGTAGGGAACCGTTCGCTCTCTATGCAGCATCTTGAAACGCACTTGGGATATATGAGAGGAACCACGTCCAGGAAAGGCTATTCTTCCTTGAAAACCTTGTTCTAGAAGTCGAGAGGAGGCAGTGGTCGACCTCGATGGAGTCGATTAGTAGTCGAAAATGACTCATTTACCATGCTTAAGTATTTTGAGGAAATCAGAGTCGTAAAATTCCTACAGGAAACGGGCAACGAACAATAAGGGTCGCCATACATCATATCATGCAAGGCAAGATATACAAGTATACAAAGCGAAACACAACAAGGAATCTATCAAGGGAAAGCAAGCAAGCGCACCTTGGGAAAACAAGCAAGTGTGGCCCGGGAAAGCAAAAGGGTACGTGCATAAAATTCAAAGCCTTTCATGCAAGAGTCTAAGACTTTGACATGAGACTATTTTCCTTATCTATCACGCAAAACACATGCATCTTTCCTTACACATGCCATGATATCAAAGCCCTAAAAGATTTAGCCTGAGAAAGTATGCTATACATATATCCAAGCAAAAAACAGGTTATATGTAGTCAAGCTAATCATGCCAAATGGATCAATGCAATTGATCAATCGATCCCGCTCAAGCATGCAACAACATGCAAAAAAGTTAGGCTAAATGACAATCACACAATGCACATGAAAAGAAAGAAAAATCTACAAATGGGAGACCCAAGATTGAAAGCCATAGAGGAGCATGAGTTTGATTTCCTGAGGGAAAGATCATGCCCCCCTCCCTAGTCTATGAAGATCAAACCCCAAATTTCCCAAACGTAAGCAAAAGACCACAACATGCTCAGATTCACCAGCAAGATCGTCAGTGAAGACAAGGAAACAAGAAATTTTTTGAAGATGAAGGTCAATGAATTCTTCCTTACTTGAAAGAATGTCTCGATGCAGAATGCTAAAGAACCTAAAAGCACAGAAAGACACAAGTATGAGGTACGATGGATGATAAAGGAATGGCAGAAGAAAGAAGAACTAATAAAGAGAAGAAGAAAAGAATACAAATACTTGTCCTAGAGAAAAGAGGTGTTCAAAGCGATTACCAAGAAAAGAGGAGAGGTCCCAAAATTCTCTTTGGGTCATGAAATGTCAACGAAAGCAAGGAAGCACATTGTCACTAGCTCACCAGCATACACAAGGAAAAGAAAGAAAGAAATGAGAAGAAATCCCATCAGGAAAGCCACATTCAAAAGAACCTTTTAGGCTTGGGTTTGATTATTTAGCCCGATCAAGGTCCTTCGCAGCCCAAATAATCAAGGGGGCTATCTTGAGGCCCAAAAATATCACACTCAGGCCCGACCAAGCCTTGAAGCCCTATTGTCATGCAAGCCTCTATTCAAGCCCAAATGCAAGCAAAGGTGCAAGATTGAGGAAGAAATATATTTACAAACATGCCATGCTACGGTAATTAGACCGGATCACACCATGCCTATTTCTGACGCTAGTCACTATTCATGCTAAGCCCAAGTCACATGCCCGGGGCTTGTCAAGTGAATTGTAGTGTGGATGCTTACGGAAGTTCATTAGGCCTACGTGGAGTCAAGATTATGGAAGACTTTGGGTTGCTTGGGGGCCCAAAAGTCCAAGCCCATGGCCTTTGTATTCCACGTGGGTAAGTTTGAGAGAGAACTAGCCTAGTTTGCCCCTTTCCCTAGCAAGTCAACCTTCTTAGTTAAGACCAAACCAGATTCATGCATTAAATGTATGCCAAACTCAGCAAGTTAGGCATTTAATGTTGACTTTCCCTTCCCAGAATTAGCCCCGGTGAAAGGTCGCCCTGGGAAATGCGCGTCTCGGGAAAGAGCAAACTGTAGGTCTCAACAGTGCAGCTATCTTACACCAAAATGGGAATAATAAGAAGCCTAGGAAGAAAGAAAGGGAAGACCAAGCCACAAAGGGAGATTCCCTTGAAACCTAGAGGAGAGTTTTTCACTTATATAAAAATGAGAGGTAACATAGAACGGATGAGGGGGTTAGGACACGCATAAAGGAATATAGAGGGAGATAGGAGAGAACGCAAGGGAGAGAACAACCCAGGAAATAAGCCCAAAGAGTTCCATTTAATCCAGAAGCACACTTCAAGCCTCAAGCATCACCATTCATGCAACCTTAGTAATCCCCACAACCTTCCATTAAAATCCCAGTCATCGTAAGCCTTGCTACTACCCTAGGAAACCCAGATTATCTACCAGAAAACACCATGCAAACATGCCAACTCTCTCTCAACATGCTAAACTAACGAACTTCTAGCTTCAACCCCACGCTTCTCTTGATCAAGTCATTATTTGCCTAAATCATGCTATCTTCGAGTCGTCATCCAACCAGGATATTTCCTAAGACAAGCTAACTTTTTCAAGATATTCTGGGACTTGGTACAAAACCGAACCAAGGGAGACAAGAGGACGTTCTCAGAGCCTAAGTCCACCTCGACCTAAAAGTCCCCCAACAGTGTCATTCAAATCTTCTTTATATATAAAGATGAAAGGCCATTTTGGGGTTATAGGCTTCACCAAAACATTTTGGACAAAATGTCCCCCAAACAAAATGGTCAAAAGCAGCCCATGCATCAAATAATGCAGAGGTATTTTTGTCATGTAAACAATGTTTCTTAATATTTAATTTTTTATGTATCGTGTCTTTTTTTATAATTAGTACGCTACCAATAATGTCATTCAATTAGTTGTTTATTAAATATTATTTTCTCTATTTTTAAACACGTTCAAAACATCTTTAGAGGTGTGTAATGTTGGTTATAAAAAAAGGTATTTCACACGCTCATAATAATGTAATTCGATTAGTTGTCAAATGAAATTTTTTTTTAACAAACAATATTATCTACAGTAAGGGGGAGGGGGTGGGCTTAGCCTCACAATGGGCTAGGAATAATGTGATTCAATCAGTTGTTTATTAAATATTTTTTTCTATTTTTAAACACTTTCAAAACATCTTAAGAGGCGCGTAGTGCCAATTATAAAAAAGGTCTTTTGCACGCGCATAATAATGTGATTCAAATAGTTGTCAAATGATTGTTTTTTTTTTTGAACAAACGATATTATCTACACTAAGGGGGAGAAGGTGGGCTTAGTCTCACAATGAAATATCAATAATGTGATTCAATTAGTTGTTTATTAAATATTATTTTCTCTATTTTTAAACACGTTCAAAACGTTTTAAGAGATGCGTATCTCCGGTGACAAAAAAAGCCTTTCGCACACACACAATAATGTGATTCAATCAGTTATTTATTAAATATTATTTTCTCTATTTTTAAACACTTAAGAGTCGCGTAGTGCCAGTTATAAAAAATGCCTTTTTGCACGTGCATAATAATGTGATTCAATTAATTGTCAAATGATCATTTTTTTTTAACAAACAATGCTATCTACACTAAAGGGATGGGGTGAGCTTAGCTTCATAATGGACTAGCAATATGCGATTCAGACAGTTGTTTATTAAATATTATTTTTTCTATTTTTAATGTAAATTCAATAGAATGTAGATGGAAATTGAAAGATCGATTTTATTATGTAGATTCAGCTGTTTTGATTGGTTTATGAGGAGTTTCTTCTAGCATGGTCTAATATTATTCATTTAGTCCAAATATTTGACTTTATTTTTGTCATAAATCAGTGTTCTAAAAAACGGCCTAGGCGGCGCCTAGCAACCAAGGCGTTTTTGGGCAAATCGGGCTGAAAAATTGGATTGGGGCTAGGCGGGGTAGGCGGCTAGGCGGGGTAGGCGGGGTAGGCGGCCCTAGGCGGTCCTAGGAGGTTTTTTTTTTTTTTTAATTTTTAATTTTTTATTAATTGTGTGCTTTTTTCTTTTTTGGTTTCATGGTGGTATACTTATGGAAATGGTGTATCTAATTGCATATGATGGATTAACTACAAGTTCATCCAATACTTATGGAAATAATGTACCTAATTTGCATTTTATCATTATTTTATTATCCATACAAGTATAGTTTTTTTTTTTTAGGTGTCAATATGCACTTATTTACAAGATATACAAGAAATTTACCTAAATCCGCCTAGGCCGCCTAGGCGCCTCCTAGGCGCCCGCCTAGGCCGCCTAGGCGCCTCCTAGGCGCCCGCCTAGGCGCCTCCTAGGCGCCCGCCTAGGCGCCGCCTAGCCGCCTAGGCGCTAGGCGCTAGCCCGCCGCCCGACTAGCGCCTAGCGTTTTTTAAAACCTTGATATAAATACATTTAAAATGTAACAGTCCGTTCCGAACTAAGGAATATATTAGTTGTGAAATGACGTTTTTACCCTTGCAGGGGTGTGAGAATGGTTAAGTTGGATTAATGTTTTTATGTAGGGGTACCTATATATTTATTTTATTTTATTTTATTTTGTTGATTTTATGTGGATGGGATTGGATGAGAAGTATATACACACACATACACACAGCACGTGTGCAGCCTTTCCCTTTTCCCCGTCACCTTCTCCTTCCTCTTCTCGAACTCTCTATCCTTTTCCCCTGCAAACGTACGGACACCCTTGTTCCTTTTGATCTGGTCACGGATCGAAGCCCTAAATACCATATTTGGAACCCTGGTGACCTGGTGATTATAACCATACCCTTCGTTTGAGTATAGACCCTCGAAAACCCTAGAAACCGTGAAGTACCGTGAAGGGTATTGTTCATGCACTCAAAAGTCGTGCTGTTTCAGCTTATTTTGAGATCATAGAAAGGTTTAGAATCGTCTTGTGATGCTCGGAGGACAAAATTGAGGAACTTTGGACGTCAGGATCACTGGTTTGGGAGTTGGTCGGAAATTGTGATTTTGCTTCGGCGAGATTCAGGCGAGTTTTGGGTTTTAAACAGGTATAAACCTCTTCTCCTTGTCCTAAGGTTCATTTTGGTGTAAATTTCGTGAAATTTGGTTGAAAAATGAGCTAGAAATCTAAGTTTGAAAAATTGCCCAGTTTCCGGCGACGCAGCAGCGCCGGCGAACTGAGGTTGAAGGTGACGGAATATTCCGTCAAAGTTGACGGAATATTCCTAACGGAGGGTAACAGGGTCAGTTAACTTTTAACGGAATATTCTAGGGATTTAACGGAATATTCCTTAACGGCGTTAGGGTTTCCGTTAGTGTGCACGGCGCGTGGCCGCGTATGGGCGGCGCGTGTTGCCGTGCCTTGGTTGGCGCGTAAGGGCGCGTGGGACTTCCAAAAATTATTTTAAAAATATGTGGGAGTTCGTGGCATTGAGTAGAGCATGTTGGTATATTCAAACACCCCAATTGAGCAATGTATGAGAAGTTATTACTTGAATTGGGTTATGTGCGTAATTAACGGTTATATAGTTGTTTCGCATATAGGTGAGACGTATCCTGAGGACGAGCGCAGCCACGCGAGGCTCGGGGGCTACGACCCGTCTACGTATCAGTGAGTGGGCTTTTGTTTTCAGTATATATATATATACTTGATTGATTCCCAAAAATATGTTTTAAAATGCTTTTATGAAATTGAATGCTATGTCGAATGCCATATATATTTCTATGTCTATATGATTATGTGTCGATGCACCGCGGGTGCCAGGTAGTTAGGTAAGTATGTGCTTGTGATATGATGATTGTGGTGATATCAATGAGATTAGACTATGGCTCATTTACCTGCACATCGGGGTTTGTGCTGCCAGAGTAGGGCTTAGCTTTCACGTGATCGTTCACCTCCCACACCGTACGCTCACCTTGGATCCAAGGCAGGTGCTAGCTTGTCGTACAGACCACACTAGGTGGTTCTGACTAGTAGGTGACTTGCGATTCGTCGCCAGCCTTCACGTGATTGTAGCACGTAGCGATATATATATACCCAGCTTGACGTACAAACCACATTAGGTGGTTCCGTCATGGGTGTAGGTTATTGATCGAGAGATGAATTGAGGATTTGGTTGAGGAGCCATAGATTTAGCTGTATAGGTCACTAGAGGTGACTCTGGCTGACTGATTTATATTGCCGGCATGATTTGAGTAGGGATATCACCTGATTGTTTTGATGTTACTTGATGCATGCTTATTCCTGATTATGGTTCATTCGGTCATGGCATTAGTTGAATGATGATTTTCCAGTATTAGTACGTATATATATTTTCTAGGAAGTATACATGTTTTACACAGAGGGGTTACAACTTTTGTATCGAAGTGATTTTGATAAAGCTTTGGTTTTGCCCACTCACACTTTTGTTTTGCGCCCCTCCAGGTACTAGATAGTGTTGGTGGCAAACGAGGTTTCAAGGCATATCTGACAGTGCATTATCCATGTAAATATTATGGCTTCCTGTTTATGTCTTTTCTAGATTGCACCTAGGATGCTCGAACTTTGTAAATTATGCTGTTAACTTCCACACTCTTCTATGATCTTTTATCGCTAGTCATGCTATTCTAGTACTTCTTATCTATATTTATTCTTCCGCACTGCGCACATGGCTTCGTCACGCTCACGTGACGGCCAGTACGTCCCGATGTTCGAGTCGGGGTGTGTCATAAAATGTGTAAGTAGCGCGTAGCACGCCGTTATTCAAAAAAATGCCTCACGCGCATGCATGAAGGCTAGTACCATATTAATCCATAGTTAAGCCGATACACAATGTTATCAAACTAAACCTCATTTCTTCTTCTGGCAATTGTCAACAATGCTATCTACCATATCAGAAATTGCAAAATTCTTGAGATTTCAAAACCAACATTCGATGATTTACTTCACATGAAAACAAAAACCCATCCTCAACAAAGCAGCCCATCACAATTTTGGTGCCCAGATGGACCTCTGTGGCCAACACCATTTGAATGTCAGCCTCATTCTGAAAGAGATGATGCGATGCTGCGCGCGGTCATAGCCATCGTCAAGCCGACCCATTGGTCGGCAGTAATTTAATTTTGGGATTTAGGCAGTGGGTGGGGCTAGTCGGTGTAAAGAGATTTGACGGCGAAGTCGTTAAGTAGGATGAGGCCGTGAATAGACTAAAGCAGACAAAGAAAATGCCTAAGTAGTTCGTTGCATTTTGGAGGGCCTTGCTAAGACCCTCTAATGAGGTCTTTAGTCAGATGCGAATCCCATTTAATTCCACTAAAATTAGTCCCTGTGATTGCCAAATACGGGACTACACTAATTTTTAGTGCAATTCAATCAAGTGAAGGCTAATAAGCCCAAACAAACACACCCTTAATGCACTCACTGGTATTGGGTTAGAGGTACAAAGCTAACACGTGTACTATTTGATTGTGGCAAAGGACAGACTAAAATGTCTATAGCTTTTTCGAACCCACTGAGAATTAGTTCTATTCTTCAAAGTGTGGGAAACCTAGGCTTCCCAAAAAAAAAAAAAAAATGCAAAATGGAGGCAATGCAGTCATGCACATCAAAACACAAAAAGCAAATGTCATTTGGTTAAATCTTAATTGTTCACCCGTGAAAAATAATACGCAGAGGATAATTACCATGCAAAATGGTTGCATAAAGAGTGTGTGAACAAATGTGTTTGAATGCAATTACGGTGTCGTGATGGGCTCAAGAAATAATACTTGCATCTCATCCTTGATATGAATTTTCTCTATACACATCACCTAATAAAAAAACTGTTCATCTCCTAAATCGTCATTTGAAATTGAAGATCCCCTTTATAGGAAAAAAAAAAAAATCAACCAAATAGAAATTATTTAGTCATTGAAGGAAAGATGAGAGAAAATCGGTTACGGTGGTTTCGACATGTAAAACGAAGACCTATAGACGTCCCGGTTAGAAGATGCGATTACGCGACAGAGGTTAAGGGCCGAAAGGGTAGAGGAAGACCTAGAAAGACCTTGGAAAAGACTCTAAAAAAAGACTTGGAGTACTTAGATTTAATGGAAAACGTGGCACAGAACTGAGCGCAGTAGTGTTCTAGGATTCATACCGTCGACCCCACTTAGTAGGAAAGGCTTTGTTGTTGTTGTATTGATATGTATAAACTAAATGAACACTTTACTGCGACGATCTTAATTGCTACCAAAACCGTTTATTCATTTGACACATATGGATGAATAAATTACCACCAATTGCTTCTCTTACTCACTATTACACCATGAATTTCATCTGATGAATTAATTATAGGAACTTTAACGAAAAGTTTTTGATACTGTTCACTTTACCCTTTATTTTGTCTTGTTTTCAAACTATTTTCATTAGTTTCGTTTAATTATATACTAACCCCTTGCAGATTTGGTCCATCGTTCAAACTCAAACACTTGGAGGGGGAGCAGCAGCAAACAACGTTCCCCAAAATTCAAAAATCCCCCCAAACAATGATAATCTTCTCTCCTATCTTCCACACCAGAGTAATTCGATCCTTTTCTTCTTCTTCTTCTTGCCGAACCAGTCTTCGGGAACCCCTACCCCTTCAAACTCTACTCAAAAACGGCTTCACTCCCACGCTCAAATCCATCGTCCAATTCCTTCTCTTCCTCTCTCGAACCCGCCGGTTCAACACCCTCCTCCACTTCTTCTCCCAAATGGAGTCCAACCAAATCAAAGGCAACTCTCAGGCGCACTCAATCGTGACCTGGGCTCTCCTAAATCTGTAGAAATACGAAGACGCAGAGCATTTTATGAGGACCCAGATGACTGAAGCTTCGAAGTTGCGGCGGAATCAGATGTGGGACTCTCTGATTCAAGGCCTGTGTATCAACCGGAAAGACCCCGAGAAGGCTTTGTTGGTGTTGCGGGATTGCTTGGGGACCCACGGTATTTTTCCTTATTCTTTCACGTTTTGCCCGTTAATTCATTCGTTTAGCAATGAGGGAGATATGAGCAAGGCAATTGAGGTGCTGGAGTTGATGACTGATGAGAAAGTTAAGTACCCTTTTGATAATTTTGTTTCTAGTTCAGTAATTTCCCGGTTTTGTAAGATTGGGAAGCCGGAAATCGCAGTCAAATTTCTCGAGAATACCGTGGATTCGGGAGCTTTGGAGCCTAATATTGTGACTTATACAGCACTAGTTGCTGCTCTTTGTAAATTGGGTAGAGTTAATGAGCTTTGTGATTTGGTTTGTAGGATTGAGAAACAAGGTTTGGCATTGGATGTTGTTTTCTTTAGTAGTTGGATTTGTGGTTATATTTCGGACGGGGTTCTGATGGAGGTATTTCAGAAGAGTAAACAGATGGTGGATAAAGGCATAAGATCAGATACAATTAGCCATACTATTATGATATATGGGTTTTCCAAGCTAGGAGATGTAGGAAAGGCGCTTGGTTTTGTGATAAAGATGAGGAAAGGTGGATTAGAACCCAATTTGATTACGTATACTGCCTCATGTCGGGGTTCTGCAAGAAAGGAAAAATGGAGGAGGCATTTGCTATTTTCAACATGGTTGAAGATTTGGGAATTGAAGTTGATGAGTTTATGTATGCAACTTTAATTCATGGGTCTTGCATTATAGGGGATCTCGATGGTGTTTTTGATTTGCTACATGAAATGGAGAAAAGGGGGATTAATCCAAGCCTTGTCACATACAATACTGTAATGAATGGATTATGCAAATCTGGGAGGACATCCGAGGCTGATGAGATCTCAAAGGCTATACTTGGAGATACAATAACATATAGTACATTGCTACATAGATATATTGAGGAAGAAAATATCACTGGGATTCTGGAAATGAAGAGGAGATTGGAGGAAGCTGGAGTCTACATAGATGTTGCTATGTGTAACATACTTATTAAAGCACTGTTCATGGTGGGAGCATTTGAGGATGCTCATGAACTATATAAGGGAATGCTAGAGAAGGGTTTGGTAGCTGATTCCAGTACATACATATTGTACAATGAATGATGGGTTCTGT
Source organism: Heteromeles arbutifolia (assembly GCA_024362995.1). NCBI lineage: Eukaryota > Viridiplantae > Streptophyta > Magnoliopsida > Rosales > Rosaceae > Heteromeles > Heteromeles arbutifolia. The sequence goes on along the minus strand of JANCRC010000006.1, from coordinate 12,539,871 downwards.
AAAGTTGGTAGAATGGATGAAGCACTTGAGATATTTGATGAGTTCAGAAGGACACCCGTTTCCTCCGTTGCCTGTTATAAATGTATTATCAGTTGGCTCTGTAAGCAGGAAATGGTGGATATGGCTACAGAGGTGTTTATTGAATTCAATGGGAAAGGTTTAGGTTTGGATGCAGGTATCTATAAAATTCTGTTGAAAGCAATTTTTGAAGAAAAAAGTTCAGCTTGAGTTTTAAATTTGGTTTGACGAATTGGTAATTTGGAGACAGAAGTGTATGATATTATAAGCAATGATGCTATCAGTTTCTTGTGCAAGAGAGGTTTTCCTGAGTCTGCATGTGAAGTGTATTTGGTGATGAGGAGGAAAAGAGTCAGTTACCACAAGCAAAACTTACTATACAATATTAAAAGGTCTAATTGGCGATGGGAAGGATTCACTAACTCAGTCTTTCTTGAACATCTTTCTGAAAGAATATGGCCTAGAAGAACCCAAGGTAAGCAGGATTCTGGCTTACTACATATGTCTGAAGGGCGTCAATGATGCTATCCGATTTCTAGACAAAATGAAGGACAAGCCTGCAACCGTCACTTTGCCGGTTACTCTTTTTAACACACTTATAAAGAATGGTAGAGTTTTGGATGCATATAAACTTGTCATGGTGGCTGGAGATGGTCTACCTATTCTGGATGCATTTGATTATTCGCTTATAGTTGATAGTCTCTGTAAAGTAGGATATATCAATGAGGCATTAGATCTGTGAAGTTTTGCTAAAAATAAACGGGTGACCCTTGATATCATTTATAATTCAGTTATAAATGGATTATGCCACCAAGGCCACCTTGTTGAAGCATTTCGGCTATTTGATTCATTAGAGAGAATTAATTTGGTACCCACGGGAATCACATATGCTACATTGATTGATGCCTTACGTAGAGAGGGGTTTCTTCTGGATGTCAAGGAGTTTTTTGAGAGGATGGTTCTCAAGGGCTTTAAACCAAATACACATGCATACAACTCGATTATTGATGGTTATTGCAAAATTGGAGATATGAATGATGCCTTGAAGGTTCTTTATGAATTGGACTTAAAATCCCTCCAGCCAGATGATTTCACTGTTAGCATTGTAATCAATGGCTTTTGTCTAAAGGGTGAAGGTAGGGGCTTTCGAATTCTTTGTCGAGCTTAAAGGAAAAGGTACATTACCTGATTTTTTGGGTTTCTTGTATTTACTAAGAGGTCTATTCGCCAAGGGAAGGATGGAAGAAGCCCAAACCATCTTGAGAGAAATGCTTCACTCTCAATCTGTTGTTGAGCTAATAAACAGAGTTGATGTTGAGGTTGAGACAGATTCTTTAGAAGGTTTTCTTGTTTCTTTGTGTGAACAAGGCCATATCGAAGAAGCACTTACTGTCCTTAATGAAATTGGGTGCATGTTTTTCCCTGTTAGAAGTTCACATAATACTCACCAACAATCTCATAAACTAGACAAGCCTTATGATAGGGAGGCTTGACACACCCCGACCCGGAATGTCCATTTGGACTCCAAACCAAGCTCTGCTGGCCAACACTTGGAAGGTGACGAAACCATAAAGTGTAGTGATGTGGAAAATGTGAATAAATTTAAACCTAGAAGTGCCTAAATGCAAGAGTGCGCATGTGAGCGGGAATGAACCCATTTCACACGTGATGTCAGAGCGTAAGTACAGTACAGTAAAATAGGGTGAGAATTATATCATCGAAGGTAATCATCTACACCAAGATTTGCCAATAATCCTCGTTGATACAAAAAATCTGCTACTAGAACCTGGAGGGGCGAAAAACAAGGGTGAGTGGGCCTGGAAATAAAGTTTTATAAAAACCTTTTTGAAAGCGTTATAAAAACCTTTTTGAAAGCGTTAAAACAAGTATAGTTTCCAAAATATACATACTACGTATAGTATGAAAATACCTACCATAGCCTGCAAAATCACAAGATTGTCATAAGTTGCAGTATTGCGTAAATGAACATATAACAACCAATAACACATAATCTCGCCGAAGCAAACATATCATATTGGGTGCTCATCGACACATGTTGACACACAAGTTCATGTAGAGGTATTTTGACATGAACATGACTGGGTGTAACAATAATACACGCTTTAGTGCTACAATCACATGAAGACTGGCGCTATTCGCGGTCACATACAAGTCGGAGTTGCCTATTGCAACGTGTACGACGGGACTGACACCTACTTGGATCCAAAGCGAGCGTGCGGTGCGGATGTGAACATACACGTGAAAGACTGGCCCTGGCCTTGGGCGACCACTAACACCGGTGCAACAAACGATGAGCAAATAACATAATTATAATTATGCCACAGCTATTCAACAATTCTAGTCAATATCATACTATTCATGACCATAAATATAATTAAGGCATCCCCTTATAGTAAGCTTACCTATGCATCTCGTAGGATTATTTCATCATTTCCCAAAATAAGGCATTTCTTATAAACGTAAGTTTAATCATGGCAATCACGTAGATAATTTATTAATAATTGTATATATGGAAATTAACCAATATATATATATATATATATATATATATATATCAAAGAAAAGACCCACTCACAGATCATGTCGTCGAGTCGAACTAGAATAGCTGAAGTCACCGATAATAACCGCACCTAAGCATAATATTAGGACCCATTAGTAAAGCTCCACTAAAACAATTAAATTTGGGAAAACGGAGTGCGAATTTGGAATCGGGGCGTCGAAACACGCAAAGGAGGGTCCCCGGCAAATTTTACAAAAAGTCAACGGTTAACCCTAAAAGTCAACCGATGTATATATTATCTGGGATAATTCACTAATCAATATAGGCCCACTAAGCTCTATGGGGTCTCTATTCATGCTAAACTCGTCATTTACAAATGATTCGGGACATTTAAGTCAACCATCGGTCGACAAGGTCACTATTAGGGTCAACAATCCTACCTAACTCAGTCTGGAAGATCCGCCTATCGGATCTCCTATTCATAACTTCCCAAGAATTTCAATAAGCTTCTAGAACAACATCCTAAAGTTTTGAAACGATCCAACAGTCGGATCTCTGCCAGTCTCTAAAATTAAGTGGTAGCCGACGTTTAGATTTACAAACTTAGAAAACCCATCCGGGAAGATCCGTACGTTAGATTTACGATCTGTCAGTTCCTAATATCCTCAAATATTATGTACTATTACATATTAAAGTTTGGTGATGATCCAATGGTCAGATCGTCAAATCATATAATAACCAAGTGGCGGCCCTTTAACATAAATATAACCAAAAATTGGAATTTCATCAATCGGATGTCTACTATGGAATCGGGGCACCCATTTTAGCCTAGGGAGGTCAAGTGGTGTCTCTGCTCACGCGTTGCCGCACACAGCCGCCGGTCGTCATGACTCGCCAGAAAATTCAACTATTTTTCAAATCTCAACAAGGGGAGCAAGTTTCATACTTGTGGCCAAGTCCAATTTGGCCGAGAAAGGCCCCAAATTAGCTCGCACCTATCAGAAATCCTAGAATGGGTGCGCTTCGATTCACCGTCGTTGGTGCTTCGCCGCCCCTACCACCAGTTGGGTCTTATTCCTGGGTCCAAGGGGAGTTGATTAAGGGTGGTGGTGGTGCATGGTGAAACTCGTCGAAACGGCGGAATAGCCGTCTAGTACCTCTGGTGCTCCGATGAAGTTCCTCGCGAGTTTGAACCTAAAACCCCACGATCTTGGGTAGAAATGGTAGAGGGGATGTTGTGGAAGAGGTTGCAGGTGGTGGATGGGCAAATTTGGCTTGAAAAAATGGCGGAAGTGGCCGGAAACCACTCCGGGTCGAATGGCTTGGGTGCGGGTTGCAGGGGGTTTGGGTTGGGTGCTCTGCACCTTTCTCCTTTCTCTCATTTCTCTTCCTTCCCATTGGTCCCGTCCTTCTCCTCTCTTCTCCTAACTGGTCCGTCCCCCTATTCTCTGATTAGGTAGCCAATGCTCTCCCTTCTTTCTCCCCCGTCCCTCTTCTTCTTCCCTCTCCTCTTCCATCACTCTCACTTCCCTCCTTTCTCTCGACTTCTTTCCATCTCAGCCACACACGTGGCACAAGATGATGCTCCAACCAAAATCAACGCCTTTGCCTCAAGGGCATTTTCGTAATTTCACTCATTTAAAATCAATAAAATCGTAAAGTTAGGGTCGGGTTGTCACAGGCTTCTGGTACAGTTGTTTCAACTTCTGTAACCTATACCGCCGCAGAGTTGGATAGTCAGCTTTCTGAAATGAAGAAAGTAGAGAAGGTGGCGGAAAATTATGATGGCATGGAGAGAAGGTCTCAGTTTAATGACTTTGACTATTGCTATAAACAAATTGCTATACTCTGTTCAAGTGGGGAGATACAAAAGGCTAGCCAGTTAGCAAAGGAGATGGTTCCCAATTTTGGCAGGGCCACTTAGTATAATCGAAAAATCTGGCTAAAATGGTGTTGGAATTTCCTTCCCCTTCAATAAGGGACCAGGTACCGTGAAAGCAGTTACAGGTATATCTTCTCATTCTTTGAAAGTTTTTCTACCCTTTCAAATTAGATAATTGTTAATTGCGTGTGTGGTATGTAAGTGTGCTCTCGTTATTTATTTGTATGTGTTATGCCATTTGATCTTTAAGCTTGGAAAGACATGTATTGTTTATCTGCAATCTTTGTGTGCATATATTCAATTGATGATACAAGTGATATGAGTGACATTATTTATCCGCTTTTTCCCGATGGTATCTGAAGACTTTTGGACTTCCACATAAGCTATCTTTCTCAACATATTGATGGAAAGTTTGAAGTTTAACAACGTACTTCATGGTTCAATATCTTTGTTCTGATACTGTTATGATTTGCTGTTAATATTTGTTTTTTTTGCTTATGTTAATCTCTGCGTCTATGTGAACGCATATTTATATGTACGGACATTCTTACATATATGTACATATACATACTAACACGACCCGACCCCGATATTCTTCGAATATCAGGATATCCTGATATTCGGAGAATATCGGGGTCGGGTCGTGTCACATACCTCTTTGGATCACTATGCTCTAAGTATAAGTTTTGGCTGCAACAGAATACTGTCAAACTAAACGGTATCAGCTGGTGGAACTTGAAACCGATGGTTATTTTGAAAAGGTTTTGCACCATATAAACTTTTTCGTTGCTTTGGCATCATGAAGATGAAAAGGTAACCCTCTATATTGTTTCAATTCTTTCTTTGTTTATTTGTTTCTTTTGTATCTTGGTATTTATTGCTTAGTTACAGAAACCTGCTGCACAGTGTGGCGTTCAACCTTGAAGTCGCCCTTGCTGCCGTCGAAGTATATGATGGAAAAACTGGATGGTTATTTGTGCCTCAGGTAATTCACTAGCTCAGATGCATGAGTAACAGGTTAAACTCTCACCGGTTTTTCTTTTTAACGTGCGCTGTTTTTTCATTGCCTCCCCAAAAATTTGGGCTACCTAGTCTAGGATTGAGACTTTCTTGATGATACTCCGTCTTCAAAGTAAGTTTTAAATTTTATATACATTTCCCTACTCGCTTCGTACTTAAAACTGGGGCGGGATGATTATTTTGCTTCGTTCGCCTTTTTTCCTTCTGTCTGTATCTGCGAAAGACCCATTTTCGTTTTCTTCTTTTTCTCCTCTCTTGAATTGTCATTGTTTTTTCTTGAACCTCTTGCAGATTCCTCTGCTATAAGTATTTTTCGTTTCCATAATTATAGAGGAGAGCTGCGGCATGACGCCAGATTATCAAACATTTCTCTCTTGTAAGCAAGCTTAACTGCAGAGTCCTAATAGATTATTGTGTATGATAACACCTAAATCATGTTCTTTCTTTTCTTTCGGTGCTATAAATTCTCTTAATTTTACGGTATTGGTATTGATTGATGAGCTAACAATTTCTCTCTTTAATATTAACCAAGAGACTTGCCACAACCCGGTGATACTAGTTCGATTTAGTATTCTCCAAACTTGTATGAAATCCTGTGTTACTCAACAAATGAGGTCTGGTGAAACCTGTTGTCCACCTGCTCTATAATGGAAGAGAAAGTTCCGTAAAGCAGGCTTAAGAAAACGGTGTTTGTAGAATCATGCGCGTTGTCAATCAGGTTCGGGGATGCAGATGTTGATTTGTTTCATCACCTCCGGATGATTTGGGCTTTGTTAACATTTGGTTTGAAAAAAGACGCGCATTATGATTCCTTTGCTTGCAAATGCAGAAATGTAGAGTTTCTTCATTTTCTTCACCTAATATCTCACAATCAAACAGTTAGTAGAACTTGTTCGACGGAAGTATGAGGTTTCATCGGTGCTTCAAATTCCCAAAATGGTCCTTATCTGGTCTGGAGGATGCCTTGCCAGTGACTTGGGATCAGAGTAGCCATTTTTGGGATCCATAATTGCTTCATATGTAATGTCATATGCTTCGGCCAATGATTTAGCCACTTGGATACAAGCTTCAGAACGCAACTTTGGAACCTGCATCTGCTCAAATTCCGGCAGAGAACTCTTGCTTCCCAAAACAAGCCCAAAGAAAGCCTTCAAACACTCGGAAAGAGAGGCTGGAGAAGTGTCATCTATCTCTACCAATGGGGTAGTGCCAGTCTCCTTGCTGAGTGAGTCACGAAAGTAAGGCATCTTCTGCAACAAGCCACATCTTTTAAGGATCACATCGACTTCATTTTCTACAAGTGCTTGCATGTGTTTAGCTATCATTGTCCCGAGGTACTGCATGTATACCTCTGCAACCTCATGCCCAAGCAATGGTTGTTGTATGGCACACAAGCAATTGATGAGGAAAATCTTTGAGGATGTTTCACTTGACTGTACCAATCCATTGAATAGGTATTAGGACGAAAGAAATGAAGAAGATTATGCATAAGAATCACACGAAAATCCTCGAAACTAGCTTGAAATTTATAAGAATAAGAGGCACATCGCTGGACTTTTGCTAAACCAAACATTGATGTTATGTATCCTTTCCTCTGTGTGTTTGGCAGGGGAGGGAGAGGATCTTGTTTGTCTTTGGCAAAGATTGATTTGGGATTAATCATAATTTGGCACCAGGAATAGATGCACACAAGTTGATGAGAACTACAACAAAATGTAACAGCAAGCCACGATATCCTAGGATTGGCTGGGCCGCTGGAGATAATCTGAAATCAGAGGCTCGGAAAGTAATGAGAAACGAAACCTGAGATGATGGGGCAGAATTGCTGTTGGACAATAGAGCATCAACTGGTGATTTACCAAATTGACCTAAGTCAGAACTCATCCTATTTTTTTCTTGAAGAGTAGCCAACTCCTTTGGACTTGTGGGCCTCTGCAGCTTGCTCACATATCTGCAATGGTAGGAGTAAGGAATTTAAATTTACTTACAGGAGTGGTTCTACTAATATAGAGAGCATTTGTTTGTGGGATCACATGAACTCAAAACAATAGGCGCAAAAGCACTCAAAGTGAAATTCTCCGTAAGTTAGTTCTTAATCAATGGGAATGCGACAGTTTTGAAGCTTCGAGCATGCCTAAAAAACTAATGTCAATGTTGCTTTGACATTAATAATTGGGTCGAGTAAAGCAGATATGACTGGACCAAAAGAAGGATTTTTGCCTAAAGTTGGAAGCATCATGCTGTTATGGGTCTCAACTATTTCAAGCAAAAGTGAGACTCCTTCCCTTACTGCTGGTGGAGGGGAGAGTTCAACAGAAACAAGGGGAGGATACCTCAAAAGCTTTTCCCCTCGGGCTTTCAGAATATCAAAGAAAGTTTTCTGAGCAGCATCTTTTATTGTCCACAGTGTATCAGATAATGCTGTTTCTCTCCCAATAAATTCCGATACGTGCAAGTAGACAGACAGCCACACACTAGGAGAAAAAGAAAAGAACGCCAAAAAGGTGGGACAAATTATTCCATTGATGAATAGGAAAAGGGATCACTTACAGTGTGGCTGTAAAACTCCAGGGTATTACTTAGTTTGTACGAAATTATAAGACTGGACTGGGACTGCAAAACTTGTTCAACTCTTACTTTAAATGGCCGGCAAACTCCCTCAAAAATTCTATCCATAACAAACATCAAATCAGATTCTGTCTTTCGAGAATCACTCTCAGGGCTCTTGGAGAACTGGTTTGTAGTTGGACTAGTATCTCCTGCGGCATCTGGATCCAGTAACACAAAGACAAGTTCCCGTTCAGATGCTAAAGCCTGCAACAGGAACAAGAAGAAGAATGATGAATTATATGTTGCTGTGAGTAATCTTTAGAATAGGAATGTAAATATTGTGTAAATATTAGAGTCCTTTATTAGGAAGGATATCTCTTGTGTCCTTTTTTTAGTTTTCCTTGGTGAACAAGGATTGTTTGTATTATATATAAGTTTATGCAATATACGAAAAGTTAAGCCGTAAAATTCTATTTGGCATCGGAGCCTAATTGTAACCCTAAATTTTTTTTTCTACCGTAACTGCTGCTGCTGCGTTCAAGGCTGCAGCCTTGAGTTTTTTCTGCTGTGTTCTTTGCAGCATAAACCGAGAGCTGCAGGGGTAAAGTACCTGCCGTGGTCAGCAGGGTATTGTGTGCGTGTTGCATGGCAAGTGGTCAGGAAGGATTAGGGCTCAAATTGGAGGGTGGGTCGCATGGCGCGGCCAACAACTCAATTTTGAGTCCGGTTGTAATTCAAAGTGATACTTCAAACGTACCTAATACTGTAGAACTCAATGGATCAAATTATCCTCTTTGATCAAAAGTATTGAAGATTCATATCGCTGGGCGTGGTAAGAAAGGATTAGTGGCAAGGAGCATCAAGGAGCCCAAAGAAGACAGTGTCGAATATGAAGCTTGGGAGATTGGGAATGCAATTGTGAAAGGGTGGTTGATTAATTCCATGGATCCTACCATCATGGGTTTTTTCATCCATCTTCGTACCGCTAAAGAAGTATGGGAAGAAGTTGCTCGAGCGTACTATGATGGGTTTGATATCTCTCAGATTTATGAGTTGAAGGTAAAGTCATTCCGTCTTCGACAAGAAGGGTGATGCGAAATATATAAGCACACAAATTAAACCCTCTTTTTATCAATTGTAGCAAAGTATGTAAGCAGGGATCGTTCTAGGCCGGGGATTAGGAGGGCTTGCTAAAACCTCTAAACTGACTCAAAAACTTAAAACAAAGTTAAAACACTAAATTAGACTCAAAGAATGCAAAACTATACTCTAAACCACTAAAACAAACCAAAAGACTCAAAACAGCAAACAAACACTCAAAACTGCCTTAAAACCACTTTCTGGGCAGTTTTGAGCACTAAGGAAGAATTTGGACGAAAACAGTTTATAACTTGACTCCAGACACTTAAAAACACAAACTAAATTGATTTCTAACTAATTTGACACTTCAAAATAAAGGGGGAATTGGTTTTGACGAAATTGAAAACAAAACATAAACTTTGAAGTACAAATGAAATCTGCACGAAATTGGGTGAAAACTCTGGATGATGGGATAACTAGGAGGTTCTTCTCCACACATGACATACTTGCATACAAAACGATTTCTAATTGCAATTCAATAAACCACGAATTCTCAACACTCCAAGTTAATTAGGTCCGCTTAAATTAACTTTCAGATTTCCCTTATGTCAATGAATTGGACTGAAATTGCGCATCACAATCAAATTATTCTTCAAGAGTTCTCTATATGAAAGCGCATACTAGAGATACAATCAAAGATCATTACGTTCAATGGAAATCATAAGTATTGACGAGGCACTTGTAACTATGAAAGCGCATGATACTTATGCCAAGAATTTACTTAACACAATTGAGATCATCAACCTTTACTACTTGTGAATATAATTCTGTAACGATTAGGTGAAACTTCCTTATATCCTAGCATTAGATTTATGCATGACAATTAAGCGTGCACTCTCAACCAACACACACAAATCAGTTTAATTCAAATAGATAAGTAAATTGAAATCACAACTTATGAAACGCAATTAGAGGTAATCAAATCATATAGCAAGCATAAACATGGTTTCGAATCCCCCCCTAGCCAAAGGGGGTTTAGTTCCTCATACTCACAGAACAAAGAGTATTAAATTTAAACATTGAAATCAAAGGAAAGAAAACACCTAAAACTTCCAGCAATTCAAACTTGAATGGCATGCACGTCCCAGGCTCCTTCTCCTCCTCTTCTTTGCTGCGGCACAAGGTCTTGGGACAGGTTTAGGGGGTTATGAATGGTGTAGAAGGCTGGGTTATTGGCTAGGATGGATGTATGGTGCGGCAGATAGTAGTGAAGAGTTTCTGGAGAGAATGGTGTGTATGGAGGGTGTGCACGGCAAAGGGTGGAGAAATATATATATATAGGCACCAAAAACCCTAGGTGAATCAGATTAGGACTTCTAGAAAGCCAAATCCATCCAGAAATAGGTTTAAAACAATCAGATTTCTCATGGGAAAGGGCCTAAGGTGCGGCACAATAGGATAAGGGCAGGGAATGCCTTGCAAGGCAAGGAAAAAGGATTCTAGAAGGGAAGGAGACGCCAGATTTATAGGGTTCTAGAAAGAATGTGTTTTGTGGCAGATTTTGGGGCTTCTAGAGGGATTTGGGGCGCCACTTTTGTAGGGGAATGGATAGGACTTCTAGAAATCAGGTTTTAAGTCCCCTAAACTGAAGAAAACAGGTTAGGATAAGAGTAGGATAAGATTGGATAAGATAAGGTAAGATAAGATAAGGATTGGATAAGATAAGATAAGATAAGGTTGTTTTGGATAATGTTTTGGATAATTCTCCTTCTTTTGAGCTGATTCCTTATCTTCTTTATCTTTGACTTCTTTCTTCCATCTTCTTAGCTGATTTCAAGCCTTTATATCTTCAATTTCGTCCATCAACTTGCCTCCATGCTTGCACTACCCAATCTTGGCCCAAAAATGCTCTAGAATGCTCCAAATTGCTTCTTTTTGCCCTCTTTGTCAATTGGACCTTGAAACATATTCCTAACTCCATTTGGACTCCAAATTCGTCCATCTTCTTGGCTCTAAGCATATGATATCCATTCCAAGCTCAAATGTGCTCCAAAAAGCTCCAAAATGCATCCTTTTGCATACGTGCCCTTAGAACCTGAAAATACATCAAACTAGCTTAAAAGACTACTTTAACTAAGGAAAAACAACATAAATGCACAAGAACAAGCTAATTAAGGTGCATAAATATGCTCCTATCAAAGGGCGACCTCTTGGCGTGTACTATGCCGATCTCAAAGCTGTCTGGCAAGAACTGGATCAAAGAAGACCAATCAAAATGGAATGTGCTATTGACTTGAAGACACTTTGAGAAGAGATCCAACTGGACCGTGTGTATGCCTTTCTAGCTGGTCTTGATGATATCTTTGATAAGGTACGTAGTGGTCTTTTGAGAACTCAACCTTTACCATCCGTGGAGGAAGTGTTTTATGTTGTTAGGCGGGAAGCACAACGCCATGCTACTATGATGGGAAGTAGTGCAGTTGGGAACCAAGGAGGACCCCCCTGGCGGCTATGGTGTCACGGCGACCACCCTCTGGCCGACCCTATAGCTTGACACCCTCCACCAAGTCTCGCCCATTTACGCAAGAAAATAAGGATGATTTGAAGTGTACTTTTTGTGGGCAAACCGGTCATACAGAAGATACATGTTTTAAAAAACATGGAGTACCTGAATGGTTACCAGAATTGAAGAAAACGTTATGTGTCAAGGAGCGAGCTGCTAATAGAGTAAGTAGAAGCCGTGCATCTGTTGCCACTGCCACCAAGGAAGCCATGCTTGCCATGCTTACCCCTAGTGATCCGAGTCAAAGCTTGTTGACTAGGACCACTCCTAGTGAAACCTCGTCCAATCCAAGTAGTATGGGCTGTGTTCTCTGCAACATCATACAGGTTGGATTCTAGACTCTAGTGCAACAGATCATATGACTTTTGACAAAAGTTTATTTGCTTGTATGACAAATACTCAGTGGAAGTATATTTCCACAGCCAATGACACCACTGCACCGGTTATGGGGGCCGGCATCGTGAACCTCACGTCGGCTCTCTTCCTTCATCATTGCTTGCTTGTTCAGTTGTTGTCTCATAATTTGTTATCTATCCCTCAAGTTGTTGAGCAATTAGATTGTGTAATACTTACGCATCCACTTTTCTGTTTGCTTCAGGATATTCAGACCAAGGAGATAATTGAGCGTGGCACTAAGAGAGAGGGGTTATATTACGTGGATGACGTCGTTACTTGCAGAGCTAATGGAGTTCGAGCACCCGTACCATTAATTTACAAGAAGTGTGGCTATTGCATCGTCGGTTAGGACATGCTTCGTTTGGTTATTTAAGGCGTATGTTGCCTAGTTTATTTCATGAAATAAAAGAAACAGACTTATATTGTGAAGTATGTATTCTCGAGAAGAGTCATCGCGCTTCGTTTCCTTCTAGTATGAATAAAAAGTTGTTTCCGTTTGATCTTGTGCACTCTCATGTTTGGGCTTCCTCTCCTGTTAGTACTATTTTAGGAATTGAATGGTTTGTTACCTTTGTTGATGATTGCACTCGTATGACTTGGATATATGTGATGAAGAATAAAAGTGATGTTAGTATGATATTTCGGTCATTCTCTCAGATGATTACAACACAATATTCCTCTGTTATTAAAGTTCTCCGCTCTGATCATCAAGGGGTGAACACTAGTGGTGATCTTGGGTGGTTGGAGATACCAGACAATGTGATATGGAGTTCAGGGGGAGTATGTGTTGACAAGGAAACTAATGGTAGATCTCGGCAAGAAACTACTGAAAATGTGAATGAAAGGTCTTGGCAAAACATTGTCGAGAATGATGGGAGCACTCAGCAGCCACTGAATACCAAACTAGATGGAGTGGTTTAGCAGGAAACTGCCGAGATTGATACAGTAGACTGGCAAGAGTCTGCTGAACCAGTTACACCAGCCGTGCAACCTGCTGCTGCCGAATCTACATTACCCTCTCTCTCGAGCTCGATAGTGCACCCCAATGTGTCTTCTCTGAATATCCCTTAAGGTAAGTACTACTAATGCTTATGTAACTAATGATGCTATAAGTACATATAAATTGCCACCAAGGCAAAATCATGACGTCCCTCTTGACAGGTTTTCTCCGGAAGGAAAAGTGAAGTATCCAATAGCCAATTATGTGTCATGTAAAAATCTTTCACCCGAACATCAAGCTTGGGTGAACAATGTGGAGTCAATTCAAATACCAACTCGGGTAGAAGATGCTTTGAAGAATTGAAAATGGATTGAAGTAATGGATGAAGAGAATACATAAAAATAATATATGGGAAGTAGTGGAGTTGCCGAAGGGAAAAAAACCAGTTGGGTGCCGATGGGTTTATACAGTTAAATACAAGGCTGATGGATCACTAGATAGGTACAAAGCAAGGTTGGTAGCAAAAAAATATACTCAAACGTACGATGTTGATTATTAGGAGACTTTTTCTCCGGTAGTTAAGATGACAACGGTACGAGTTCTTATCTCATTAGCTGCAAATTTGAATTGGCCATTGAAACAGTTTGATGTAAAAAATGCGTTTCTCCATGGGCATTTGTAGGAGGAAGTGTATATGAATTTTCCTCCAGGATATACTAATGGAGGAAAAACGGGAGTGTGCCGATTACGGAAGTCACTTTATAGGCTTAAGCAGTCACTTCATGCATGGTTTGGGAGATTCACTCAGGCCATGAGAGAATGGGTATTATCAGAGTCATTCTGATCATACTCTATTTGTGAAACAGAGGAATAGCAAAGTAACAGCCATAATTATTTATGTGGATGTGTTGACCTTAAAAATTACCAAGCCTACGTGGCGCGCAGGCCGAGTAATTAATAAGCTAACTACGTCATTCGGTTGTGTGCGAGGCGTGCCAACTCGTTGGCCGGGGAGTAAAATATGTTGATGTCTCGTTGAGTGCGCTGTTGACTTCTTGATCTTGCGAGTGCGACCGAGGAAGGAACACGTCTCGGCCTTTGGGTTTTAGAGCCTGAAGACAAGGCTGCTAATTTGCGAAGTTCAATATCAAATTCGGCTTTCAATGTGCCAAATGTAGTAGCCTGGTAACACCTTACTTCGTTGAGAAAGCTAATGAGATGACCTCTACCAACAAGGATTCGAAAATCCTTCTCGACTGAGACTTGGATAGATAACTAGTCGGCCTCGACGCAGTGCTGTGCTCTGCGGTCGGCTGATTCTACGGTAACAATGCTGTTTATCCAAACTGAAGATGTCGCCGATTGCCTTCACAGTGCTGTTTATCCAAACAGGTGTGTTGGCAAGAAAGGGGGTAAGAAGATTTCGCGTAGAGCGAGGGTTTGCGCAGGGTAGATTTATGTGTTGAGTTGGAGGCCTTCAATGGTGTACTGACCCCTCTATTTACAGCAGCAAACCCTATCTCGTTCAAGTTAAAACTACATCCGGCTTAGGACTCCTTATCCCAATCCAATCTTATCTCGGCCATTCCTACTTCCATTAGGACTTTAAACCTGACCCTCTATCAGGCCATATCTATCTCCAGGTCTTCTCATCTTGCCGAGACTCCTTATTGTATCAGGATTCAAATACCCCATCCATCCGTCTCGCAATGGGACTTACTCATTTTCCTTTTATCTAGAACATTCCACTTCCCGATAGGGCTCAGCCGACCTCAGCTCGACGGCTCACGAAACAGATGGCTCATAAAGATCCTTGGACAAAGCTTTTAGGCCGAGAACAATCCTAAACTCGGCCCAAACCAATATCTTGGGCCCAAACATTGCCCCTTCGCTTTTGAGACCGCCGACCTATAATCCTTGGTCGAGCCTCGGCCTTGAAGAAGCGAAATATCCTCTGGCATATCCTCCAAAAACATTTAAACACCTCGAAAACCATAATCACGCGCATTTATGAAGCATGATTACTCGTTCCCATTCTCCTTAACCTTCTGCCACGTGGCGACGCCCTAGCTCACTCAGCAGCCCTCAATGATGACCCTTAAGACGTGCGGCCATTGAAACGTCTTCCATCATCAAAACCACCGCTACACGCAATCATGCGCCTTCAATTCGTGAGACCCTTGGTCTTTTCACCTAGATTCCCTGAATATTCATAATGATTAGCAACTTTCCCGGTCGATTCTATCCCAATTTTTTGAAATCAACCACTTGACCTTTTGCCAAAATGCCTATAAATACTCGAATCCCTTTCATTCACACTTTATGCTTCCAAAACCCTTGAATTTTCTCTCGTCTCTTGCTTTCAAGAACCTAGAAATCCCAAAAGCTCTCAACTCAAAAATCCTTCCTTGAAACCCAGAAAATCTTCGAGTCTTCATCAATGGCTTTCTTCATCTCTAAGCTCTCTAACAAATACAACAAATGCAAGGACTTTATCGACCGAAGCGCCATGAAAACTCTATGCTTCAAGAGTGATTTGAACACCACTCATCAAATCCTAGGACCACTCTTCAAGGATGCAGTACCATCGTCCATCACCACCCTCTTCAAGGCTCACTGCCTGGCACCATTGCTGTAAAGGTTTGATTGGTTGAAATGGGGCCTGGCCTTCGACCACCACAACCTGGGCGGCCTGGGTCGAATGGATGGAAATATTCTTCGGCCAAGAATGGAAGGCTCTCGACATCTATGATGCCATTAGACTCTCGACTGTGGAGATTACCATGGACAGAGAACTCCTCATGAAAGCTCTAAGCTTCTGGTGCTCGGCCACCAACACCATGATCATTCCCTTCGGCCCTATTGGCCCCACCATCCTCGACATCTCAGCTATCCTTGAGACTTCCCCTTCTGGCATCCCAATCGATACTGCCCTCACTGGGTGCCCGTCTAACCTCGACCTCAAGGCGTTATTCGACGAACGGGCTGTCAAGACGCTGAGCAAAAATGGTCAAGAGCCTTCAAAAAAAGAAGTTCAGAAATTGCACAAGAACTTCTTCAACTACAACACCCTCATCCTCCATTTTACCGGCCGAGGGGAAGCGAGCCTACAGAAGGGAGAGCACGAAGCCTTCCTATTTTATTGGTACAACAAGTTTATCTGTTGTACCAAGTCAAATAAATGCTTGGTCGAGAACATGTCGGTGGCTGAAGCCCTGGCTAGCGATCACACCCTGGCCCTCAGTTTAGCCATCCTCACCAACCTTCTGTGCTGCCTGGCCGAAGCGACCATCAACAAGATCGACCGGCATCAGAACGAACCTCTCTAGGTTTTCCAACTCTGGCTGTAGGTCTATTTTGCCACACTTCGGCCAGAGATCCCCAACTTCCAATCCACTGAAGAGCTCGGCCTTCAATTGGCCTCTCGACTGGCGCCTCTTCACCCGGCCGAAGAAATCTTCAAATACTTTTTCGGCCTAGAAGTCATTTTTGACGACGAATTTCTAGTATGTCGTCGTCAAGAACACCCATCCTTGATAGGATCATATTTATGCGACTTAATTAGCTTGTTTCCTTGTATTTACTTTGTTAGTTCTTAGTTATTTTAGTATTTTAAGCTATTTTCGTGTGTTTGTAGGCTCAAAGGGTTAAAGTGGCAAGAAAGTGCATTTTGGTGCATTTTGGAGCAGTTTTGGGCACTAAATGGATTGCACATGCTTGGAGCTAAGTGGATGGACAAAATTGAAGATCAAATGAGCTTAGGATTGAATGAAGATGTGAAGAATTGGATTCAAGACAAATGAAGAATGAAGAGTTCAAAATTGGAAGCCAAAGTTTATAAAGTTGGAAGTTTCTATTCTTGGAGATTTCCATTCTTGAAGGTTTCTATTCTTGGCTTGGAAGTTTCCTAATCCTAAGTTACCTAAGTTCCAGCCACAAAGGGGTTCCTAAAACATGTTAGGTTGCCTAATTACATGTTTCTAGAAGTCCTAGAACCTTCCTCTAAGGTTGCCGCACCCCCTATCCCTTTCCCCTTCCTTGCCGTACAAGGGAGGCTTTTCTTCCCTAAATTCTGAACCAAAACACATTCCCCTTTTCTTCCCTCTTCCTTGCTGCACAAGGGAGAGCCTTTCTTTCCTATTTTTTGCCTTAAAAGCACATTCCCTTTCCTTTAAACCCTCTGCCGCATATCTTTACCTTTTTTTCCCTAGGATTCTGATTTTATTTCCCTTTTTCTAGTGGATTTGAATTAATTTAGGGTTTTGATTTCCTTTTAGCCCTAAATAAAACCCCTTGCCGCAGCCTTGGATCATCATTCACTCCCATACACATTCTCTAAACCCCTTTGCCGCACCATCATCCCATTCCTTCAACCGTTCAGCCTTCTATCCACTATCTCATACATTCCACCACTCAAACCATCAACCATACCTTGTGTCGCAGCAAAGGAAGGGAAGGAAAGTTCTTGGATGTGCTTGCTGTTTAATTTGGATCGCTGGAGCGTTTAGGTGTTTTCTTTCTGTTGTTTTCAATGTATAAATCTGTTTACCCTTGTTTTGCGATTATGAGGAACTAAGCCCTTTTAGCTAGGAGGCTATTCAAGCCATGAACAACTTGAAATATAAATTGATTACCTTCAGTTGTGATTTCATAAATTGTGAATTCAATTTGCTTAACTGTTTGATTGATAAATTATTCTTGTATGTTGATTAAGAGTGCATGCTTAGTTTTCATGCATGAATTTGATGCTAGAATATAAGGGAATTTCACCTAATCGTTATGAACTTATATTTACAAGTAGTGGAGGTCGCTTATAAATGATCGCGTTAAGTGAATTCTTGGCAGGAGTATCATGCTCATCATAGTTACGAATGCCTCGTCAATACTTATAGTTTTCATGAAGCTTAATGATCTTTTATTGTTTCTCTATTGTGTTGTTCATATAGGAGACTTTTAGAGAATGTTTTGAATTGTTGTATGCGCTTTCCCATCCAATTCAGTAACTTAAGGAGAACTTGAGGGTTAATTTAAGCGTACCTAATTAACCTGGGGTGTTGAGTTTCATGGTTTATCGAAAGAACAACTGAAAATTGATTTGTAAGCAAGTGTCATGTGTGGAGAAGAACTCTCTAGCTAGCCCATCATCCATCCAAAAACACCCAATTTCGTGCAAATCTGTCTAAGTCTTTAGTTTACTTGTTTTACTTCAAATTCGTCCAAAACCAATCCCCCTTTTACTTTTGTGTGTCAAACTAGTTAGAATTTGTCCAACTTTGTGTTTTTTAAGTGTTTGGAGTCTTGTCTTAAATTCGTCTAAACAACTCCCTAGAGTCTGTTTTGAGTCTATTTGGTTGTTTTAAGCTGTTTTGAGTCTTTTCAGTTTATATTAAGCCTTTAGAGTCTAATTAAGTGTTTTTAGCCTAGTTTTGTGTTTTTGAGTTTGTTTAGAGTTGATTAGCAATCCCTCCTAATCCCCGGCCTAGAACGATCTTTACTTGCATCTTTACTACAACTGTCAACAAGAGGGGCTAATTTGTGTGCTGTTTTACATCGCATCACTCCTCACTCAGGCTTCTGACATCAGCATGGAGTGAAGCTGAAGTTGCTGATCTTCGTCAAAACTGGGGATCGTTCGTGTTAACACACGACCTTCCCCTCGGCTGCGATGCTCGCCAAGCAAGCTGGGAGGTCTACCACCCTTACTTCACTGCTTGGCAACTTAGCTACCTCCAAGATTGCCCGGCGCCTCTACTTACTTCCCGCTCCCTCCTAAGCCAAGGACGCCTCTCTGGTTTTTCAGAAAAGGAGTGTAAAGATACCGAGCAAGAGTTCCAAGAGAGGTGCAAAAAATTCCGCCTTCGGACGAATGTTCCTAAATCTCTCGGCATTGACACCTTTGGCAATTAGTGGGAAGAGTAGACCCAGGACTTCTCTGGCACTCTGGTTGAAGACGTCATCAAAAAGATCTTTGGTGACCAACCCAAAAAAGCTCATACCCCACAATCCAAAAAGACAACCCAAGGTATATGTCTATCTCTGTCTTCTTCCTTTAAATGTTCAAAACTTTATTGACTTGGCTTCACTCTCTCAGACGGCCGGGCGCCGAAGTGGGTAGACCTGGTAGCTATAGCCGCGGCTAAGAAAAAACTGGTCCTCTCATCCAAGAAAAGTAAACGGCCTCGCCAGGAGACCAAGACGGCAGGTGAAGCTTCCCGACAAACAAAACGCGTCAAGAAATTGGAAAAAAAAGGTGAGCGGAAGATTCATGTTATCTCTAGCCAAACCACGGAAGCGACTACCCCTAGTGTCTCTCCTTTTGCCTCCGTCGTCCAGGCCTCGACAGCGGTGCAGCCAGCTCCAACCGACCAAGCATCTGAAGCTCGACCCGACCCCCAAGTCATGGTTGAACCAATCGCTGCTCAGTTGGTCGAGGAATCGGCAGCTCTGGAGCCGGCCGTTGCACCCGTCTTGGAGGATTTGACCACTCCAACCTGGAAGATTCTTCCCAAAAATCCAAAACAATCAACGATCATCTTGGAAGAGGTACGATTATGTTGTTGGTAACTCTCGTAAATTTGAACGTACTAACAGTTTTCTTTTCAGGATCATGAAAGCGACGAGATTCTGCTGACGAGTCGCCCTCCACCAACTAATCCTCATTCCACTAATCCTCCCCCTATGGTCGAGGCGATTGACCAGGTCATTCCTCATGCAGCCGATCGTGGAAAAAGGCCTATTGTCGAGCCTGAAGGGATGGCGAAAACACCGATTCACCCGCAGGATCAGGACCTTGGCATTCCCCCCCAAGAAGCCACTTTGGCCTTCGTAAGTACCCTTATTGTTTTCCTTTGGTCAATCTTCTGCCTTAGAATTCTAAACCAAAAAATATTAAATGTCAGGTGCCTACTTTCTCATTTCACCGAAAATTCTATTCCCCGAAAGGTGTTATCTATATCTCATGGCCACCTCAGTAGCCATCGAACATAGATAACCTTCATCGGCCACGTGAATTAAAAGGCAGTCTTAAACACTAGGCTCGGCCATTAAGCTCTCTGGGCTCGAGCACTGCAAACATGGCCTAAGTCTCTTTTCGGCAGGTCTAATATTTTCCTCTTTCCTTACTTCCTTGTGATTTGGCTTTTTCTAACAAGTTTCTTTCTGTGCAGCCTTCATGGGAAGTCGAGCTCGATGCCCTACTCTCCAGTACCTCTGGAGCCGATGGGCATTCTGCTACCTCAGCCAAGCCCACTGCAACTGCTGCCGAATCCACCATCTTTGCCAAGCTGCCAGAACTCCTATCTTTCTCGGCTTTATAAATCTTAGAACGTAACGGCCTTGACTCTGTTGGTGAATGCCTGAACACCCTTGCTTCTGGGGGTTAATTGAACAATGAGTCTATTGTTTAATTGTCTTCTATCTTGGAGAGAACTCGAGAATACTTTATCATTTTTGAGAGGGCTCTTCGAGCAGAAGATGACCTAAAAGCTGTAATGGTCGCCCAAGAAGTGATTCGACCAGAGCTCGAGGCGATAAAGGAGCAGAAAAAAGAGCTGGCCATTCTCGACCATCAAATTGCAGACCTTCAACATCAGAGATTGGCCTTTGCTTCTGCACTTGAGGCAAATTTCGAATCAAACAAAGCCAAGTTGACGGAGTTCGCAGCTGGCGCGAGACGGATTGAACGAATGAGGCTTGAGAAGAGGACACGGCAAGCTAAGGTTACCATGGGTCAAGTAAGGTGACTGGAATTAAAGGCCGCTCTCGAAGCTTTCCTTCATTCGACCCCTTAGGATCGTGTATCTCTATCGGCCGTTTTAATTTCTTGTAATTTGTAAATTTACAATCTTAATGAAACGAACCTTTATTCTTTCATTTCCCAAGTTATCGGATCGTACTTCTTTAAAAACTTCCCGTTGATTGGCAACTTATGCATTAAACCAGTTCGATCCTTGAGATGGTATGCCCCCTTACCGAGAACTTTGTGAACGATGAACGGTCCTTCCCAATTCGATGACCATTTGCCGAACCTAGGGTCTTTAATTCCCATAGGTAGCACGGTTTGCCAAACCACTTCTCTTTCGTCGAACGTTTTTTGTCTGACTCGTTGATTATAAGCTCGCTCGGCAATTTTCTTTTATGCCACCAGTAAGTTATAAGTGTCAAGCCGCGCTTCTTCTAAATCTTCTAACTCTTGTCTCATGGCTTGATTGTACTTGGTGCTGAACAAACTACTTTGTTCAATTACTCGTAACGAGTTTATACTTAGCTCAATCAGCGCATACGGGGTCGTTCCAGCGGCTGATCGGAGTAATGTTCAATAGGCCCACAACGCTTCATTTAGCTTCAAATGCCACATACCAGGTTTCTCTCTTACCACTTTTTCAAGAATACTGATCAAAACCTTATTACTTACTTCGGCCTGCCCATTCACCTGCAGATAATACAGCGTAGACTGCTCGAGTCGAATTCTTAGATTCGCCGTATACTCCTTAAACCTGTCGAATGTGAAGATCGTACCATTATCTCTTACGATTGTTTATGGTATGCTGAATCTAGTTACAATGTTTTCTTCGACAAAATTACAAACTTCTTTAGATGTTATCTCGGCTTATGACTTTGCTTCGACCCATTTAATGAAGTAGTCCATCGCAACAAGTATCCATGCATGCTTTGCTGACCCGGAAGATGGCGTAATTTTGCCGATTACGTCCATGGCCCATCCTCTAAATGACCATGGTTTAGTGTCAGCCAGGACCCTTTGTATATTGACACTGTACACATCCTCGTGCGAACTCAATACAATCCTTTAGTATACTCAGCTAGAAATAGCCGTGTCGGCGAAGCAACCATCGCATCTTTCGACCGGACTGATGAGCCCCGCAAATTTGATAGGAGCCTATTTATGCGACTTAGTTAGTGTGTTTTCTTGCATTTATTTAGTTATTTGTTGCTTATTATAGTGTCTTAAGTCATTTTCGTGTGTTTGTAGGTCCAAGAAGCAAAATTGGCAAAAAGATGCAATTTGGAGCATTTTAGAGCAGTTTTGGGCTTGGAATGGATAGCATAAGTATGGAGCAAGATGGATGGACGAATTTGAAGTTCAAGAGAGGCGAGGAATGTGCAAAAGAGTTGGAGAAATAAATTCAAGTCAAAGAAGATAAGGAATCAGCTATAAAGAAGGAGAATTATCCAAAACCTTATCCAACCTTATCTTATCCAAACTAACCTTATCTTATCTTATCTTACCTTATCTTATCCTATCCTAATCCTTTCCTAACTTAATTCCTGCTGTAAAAGGGTTTTAATTTCAGTTTAGGAGACATAAAAACCTGATTTCTAGGAACCTTATCCTCTCCTACAAAGATGCCGCACCTTTGTCCTTGATCCCTTGGGTTTTTGACCTTCTAGATGTCCTATTTCCTGCTAGGATTACATAAACCTTTTCCCCTTAGGATTGTGTTATTACTTTCCTACACAAACTACATTTTGTAATCCTTTTTCTACACTATATGTTGGTGCCGCATCCTCTCCCTATATATACATATTTTCTGCACCATTCAACACACCACCATCTACCATTCAACCTCATTGTGCCGCAGCTTTGCAAAGGAAGGAAGGAAGAAATCTGGAGCGTTTCTAGGTGTATTCTATCTTTACTCTTGATGTTTAAATTTAATTTTCTTTGTTTATTTGCGATCATGAGGAACTAAACCCCTACTTAGCTAGGGGGGAATTCGAAACTATGAGCATATATGTGATATGAATTGATTTCATCCAGTTGTGATTTCATAAATCGTGAATGCAATTTGATTAACTGTTTGATTTAAAACTTATTCTTGTATGTTGATTAGGGATGCATACTTAATTTGCATGCATGAATTTGATGCTAAAATATAAGGTAGTTTCACCTAATCGTTACAAACTTATATTTACAAGTAGTGGAGGTTGCTAGTGACGATCGCGTTAAGTAAATTCCTGGCAGGAGTGTCATGCAGTCATAGTCACGAATGTCATGTCAATGCTTATGATTTTCACAAAGCTTAATGATCCTTGATATGTATCTCTAGTATGCAGTCATATAGGGAACTTGATAAGAATAATTTGGTTTGCGGCGCTACGTCCAAATTCAATGAACTCAGGAAAATCTGAAGGTTAATGCGTGCAGTCACGATTAATTTAGGGCATTGTCGTTCATGGTTTATAGAAAGAACAACTGGAAATCGATTTGTGTTGCATATGTGTCATGTGTGGAGAAGGACCCTCTAGCTAGCCATTCACCCATTTAAATCACCAATTTCGTACAAAACTAAGTCTAGTTTACAATTCTGTTTTGCTTAAGTTTAAATCCGTTTTCAAACAATCCCTTGCTCTTAATTTGTGTTAAGATGGTCTAAATTCGTAAGAACTTTTGTTTTCTAGTCTTTTGAGTCAATTAGAGTCTTAATTTCGTTCAAATCAATCTTAGGTGTTAGTTTAGAGTCTAGATAACTTGCTTTGTGGGTTTTAGGTCTATTTAGCTTGTTTTGAGTCTCTAGAGTCAAGAAACTGTTTAATTGAATTCTATTTGCTGTTTTGAGTTATTTGAGTCAAGTTAGGTTGTTTAAGGTGTCTAGAGTAAAAATTCGTCCAAATTGATCCCTAGTACTTGTTTTCATTGTTTAAAGTCCAGTTTATTGTTTTAGAGTCTAATTTGTGTCGATTAGCAATCCCTTTAATCCCCGGCTTAGAACGGTCCCTACTTTCACATACTACATTGATAAGGGTTTAAGTTTGTGTGCGATTTAATTTCACATCAAATTTTTGGCGCCGTTGCCGAGGATTAGCAAGTTTGCTAATCCCTTGTTTTTGTCAAGTTTTTCTTTTGGTTTCTGATTTCGTTTTGTTTCTTTTCCTTTGGTTCAGGTACTAGTGTATGACTCGGAGTTCTCAACCAGTTCACGAGCACATCTTTGAGTTTGACGACGATTTTGAGCGAACGTTGAGAAGAAACAAGAGGAAGCTGCCACCCACTCCATCTATTTCAAGCAGAGACCGAATTTGGAGAAGAAGAGGAAGACGAACAAGTCATGGCAGCGGACAATCGTACAATTAAAGAGCTTTCAGCCTTGGGGTTGGATAATGCTGTGCCTTTATGTATCCAATACCCTGCGGCAAGTGAAGGCAAGACCGACGAATTCGAACTGAAGTCTAGCTTGTTGCATCATGTTCCAAAATACCATGGGCTGTCCATGGAAGATCCAAACAAGCACTTAAAGGAATTTGAAGTTGTTTGTTCAAGCATGACTGCCATTAATGTTGATGGGAATATTCTGAAGATGAAAGCTTTTCCATTCTCTCTTATGGATAAAGCTAAGGATTGGTTATTCGAATTGGCGCCCGGAACTGTCACATCTTGGGAAAGCATGAAAAGAGCATTTTTAGAGAAATTCTTCCCAACTTCTAGAGTTATCCTTTTGAGGAAGAAGATTAGCGGGATTCAACGAAACCAAGGTGAATCATTCCCAGCATATTATGAACGTTTCAAGGGTCTTGTTGCCTCATGTCCTCAACATCAAATGAAAGAAGAGCTTCTCATTCAATACTTTTACGAATGACTTCTTCCAATTGAGCGACAAATGCTAGATGCTTCAGCGGGAGGTGCATTGGTTGACAAAACACCAATGGCTGCAAAGATCTTAATCGCCAACCGAGCGTTAAATGCACAACAATACGAAGGCATTGGACAAAGAGAAGGGCCACGCCAACAAAGTGTGCATGAGGTAAGTTCAATTTCTGAAATTCAATCCAAATTAGATAACCTCACTATGCTTGTGTCGCAGGTTGTTGATGTAACCAAATTGCAAAGGATTACACAAAGTGTATGTGGTGTGTGCTCTATGCAAGGGCACCTCAATGATCAATGCCCTCAATTGATTGAGAATGAAGGGTGGGAATCTGCCAATGCCGTGGGTTTTGGGAACCAAAATCAGCCACGCAATGATCCTTACTCCAACACGTACAATCCGAGTTGGAGAGATCACCCTAACTTCAAGTGGAGGGAGCCACAACAACCTCAACAACAAAGCCAATTTCGACAGCCCCATGGGTTTCTTCAAAAACCATTCGTGCCATCTCAAGCCTATCCACAAGCTACCCAACAAACTTCAGGTTCGTCCCTTGAAAATGCTAAAATTCTTGAGTTATTAACCTCCATGTCGCAGGGAATACAAAACCAAAACAAAGAGGTGCAAACTCAAGCACAAGTAGTGGTGAATCATCAACGGGAGATAGGAGAAATAAAGAATCAATTGGGGCAGATTTCTGAGTTATTGGGGCAGATTAGAGAACAAGGCAAATTGCCTAGTTCAACAATTGTCAATCCAAAATGAGGATTTGAATCTGCAAAGGCAATCATGTTACGAAGTGGCAAGCAAGTTGGAACCGACCTACAACCATCCAAATCAAGTCAAAAGGAGGACGACAAGTTGCAGATTGAAGAGAAGGAGAAAGCACAACCCACGGCAAAGGGTGAAACACCCTTGCCGCAGCCACCTAAGCCATCTAATCCGTCGACTTCAGGTAAGAAGGTTCAAAATTCGATTATTTCTAATGTTGTTCCTCCGAATGTGCCCTTCCCTCGCAGATTTATGCAATCAAAGAAGGAGGAAGCTGAAAAGGACATTCTTGAGACGTTTAGAAATGTGCAAGTCAATATCCCTCTCCTTGATGCAATTAAGCAAGTTCCCAGGTACGCCAAGTTTTTGAAGAAGCTTTGCACAACAAAGAGGAAGATTTCGAACAAGGAGGTTGTCCAGGTAAGTGAGAATGTCTCTGCTGTTCTACAAAGGAAATTACCCCCTAAATGCAAAGATCCGGGGAGTTTTACGATTCCTTGTGTTATTGGCAATACTAAATTTGAACATGCCATGCTAGACTTAGGAGCATCAATTAATGTCATGCCATACTCAATTTATGCATCTATGAACTTAGGCGAACTTAAAAGTGATGGTGTAATCATTCAATTAGCCGATCGTTCTAATGCTTATCCAAAAGGAGTTTTGGAAGATGTTTTGGTGCAGGTGGATCATTTAGTCTTCCCGGCTGATTTCTATGTGCTAGAGATGGATGATTCGGCCCAAGCTACTCCATTGCCAATCTTGCTTGGGTGACCCTTCATGAAAACAGCCTGGACAAAGATCGATGTGTTCAAGGGGACTTTATCAATGGAATTTGATGGGGAAGTTATTGATTTTAATATTTCTGAAGCCATGAAATATCCTATTGATGATCATTCGTGTTTTTCTATTGATATTTTAGAATCTTTGGCATAAGAATTTCTTGACTCATTAGATCGAGATGCCCTTGAAACAACCATCGTTCAAGGAATAGAAAGCATAACCCAAGCCCCAGAAATTGTGCAAAGGCACGGCAACAACAAGGAGGAAGTTGTTTCCGTGGGTTTTTGTGAAGAAATTAAGGAGATGGTGGCTGCACTTGAGTCATCCCCACCATGTGTTGGTAAGTCTTCAATCCCAATGTCAATTCCTGTTTCTACTAACAAGTTATTACCTTCGGTGGTGCAGGCACCTACACTAGAGCTCAAACCATTGCCCAACCACTTGAAGTATGTCTTTTTGGGAGAAAAAGAAACGTTGCCCGTCATTATTTCATCATCTCTCACGGCATTGGAGGAAGAAAAGCTCATTCGTGTGTTGCGGGAGAATAAAACTGCCATTGGATGGACCCTAGCCGATATCAAGGGGATTAGCCCTACGACATGCATGCATTGCATACTTCTTGAGGAGGGGGCTAAACCCACTTGAGAAGCTCAACGCCGTCTTAACCCTCCTATGATGGAAGTTGTGAAAAAGGAGATTATAAAGCTCCTTGATTGTGGGGTCATCTATCCAATTTCAGATAGCCGTTGGGTTTCACCAATTCAAGTCGTTCCAAAGAAGTCGGGAGTCACTGTGGTGAAGAATGAACAAAATGAACTTGTACCTACCCGAATCCAAACAGGTTGGAGAGTGTGCATCGACTATAGGAAGCTCAACGCCACCACGAGGAAGGACCACTTTCCCTTGCCGTTCATTGACCAAATGCTTGAGAGGTTAGCGGGTCATTCCTTTTATTGTTTTCTTGATGGATATTCTGGGTATAACCAAATTGTCATAGCTCTGGACGACCAAGAAAAGACCACTTTTACTTGTCCGTTTGGCACCTTTGCGTATCGCCGAATGCCATTCGGTTTGTGCAATGCTCCAGCAACTTTTCAACGGTGCATGGTAAGTATCTTCTCTGATTTTGTTGAAAAGATTATTGAAGTGTTTATGGACGATTTTAGTGTTTTTGGTGATTCGTTTGACGGTTGCTTAAATAATCTCAGTTTTATCTTAAAACGATGCATGGAAACTAACCTTGTTTTGAATTGGGAAAAATGCCACTTTATGGTTAAACAAGGCATAGTTTTAGGTCACATTGTTTCGGAAAGGGGAATTGAGGTTGATAAGTCGAAAATGGATCTTGTACGCTACTTACCCTCTCCCACTTCGGTGAGAGAGGTTCGTTCTTTTCTTGGTCATGCATGATTCTATAGGCGATTCATCAAGGACTTCTCGAAGATTTCTACCCCCCTATGCCGACTTTTGCAGAAGGAAGTGCCATTCAAGTTCGACGAGGAATGCGAGAAGGCCTTTAAACACCTCAAGGAGATGCTTACTTCGGCCCTCATAATTGTACCACCAGATTGGAGCCTTCCTTTCGAGCTAATGTGCGATGCATCTGATTATGCAATTAGAGCTATTTTGGGACAGAGAAAAGACAAGAGGCCTCACGTCATTTACTATGCTTCTAGGACCTTGAATGACGCCCAATTGAACTACTCCACTACGGAAAAAGAACTTCTTGCTGTAGTTTTTGATTTAGATAAATTTCGTTCATATTTAATTGGTACTAAAGTGATTGTTTACACTGATCATGCAGCATTGAAGTACTTGCTCACGAAAAAGGAGGCCAAGCCAAGGCTTATTCGATGGATGCTACTTCTTCAAGAGTTCGACATCGAAATTCGGGACAAGAAAGGAAGTGAAAATGTGGTGGCTGACCATCTAAGTCGTTTGGTGCACAATGAGGAGCAATTACCCATCCCAGAAGCATTCCAAGACAAGCAATTGATGTCCATAGAGGTAAGTGAGCCTTGGTATGCTGATTTGGTCAATTTTTTGGTGTCTAAGCAAGTTCCAAGCACCCTAAACAAAAACCAACGTGAAAAATTGAAAAAGGATGCTAGGTTTTATGTTTGGGATGATCCATACTTGTGGAAGTATTGCCCCGATCAGATTATACGTAGGTGTGTGCATAATTCGGAGTTGAACTCAATTTTAAGTTTCTATCACACTTATGCATGTGGGGGACACTTTGGCACACAACGCACAGCCCTTAAAGTGTTAGAATGTGGATTCTATTGGCCTACAATCTTTAAGGATGCAAGGACGTTTTGTGTTACTTGTGACCGTTGCCAAATAATGGGCAATATAGGCCCAAAGGACCAAATACCGCAGGCCCCTATCTTTATTGTTGAAATTTTTGATGTTTGGGTATTGATTTTATGGGTCCTTTTCCTTCATCGCATGGTTTTAATTATATTTTACTTGCGGTCGATTATGTCTCGAAATGGGTGGAAGCAAAAGCCACCCGCACTAATGATTCTAAAGTTGTTGCAAATTTTGTTAGAACTAACATATTTGCAAGGTTTGGCATGCCACAAGTACTTATCAGTGATGGAGGGTCCCATTTTTGCAATAGAACCATCGAGGCCCTGCTCAAAAAGTACAATGTCACGCATAAGGTTTCAATGCCTTATCATCGTCAAACGAGTGGGCAAGCCGAGGTTTCAAATCGTGAAATCAAGCAGATTTTAGAGAAGACAGTTGGGCCAACGAGAAAGGATTGGAGCTTGCGCTTGAATGATACACTATGGGCGTATCGTACGGCCTACAAAACACCCATTGGCATGTCCCCATTTCGGCTCATCTATGGGAAACCATGCCATCTTCCCGTTGAATTAGAGCACAAGGCGGATTGGGCAGTCAAGACCTTCAATATGGACATAGATGCCGCAGGAGTTCATAGGAAACTTCAATTGAATGAGCTTGAAGAGATTAGGAATGACGCGAGAACGCTCGAATCTACAAAGAAAAGACGAAGGCCTTTCACGACAAGATGATTCGAAGCAAGACGTTCTCCAGGGGACAGAAAGTGTTACTTTACAATTCGTGCCTTAAATTGTTTCCAGGTAAGTTACGTTCTAGATGGAGCGGACCCTTTGTTATTACTAACGTTTTTCCTTATGGTGCAGTTCATATCCAAAGTCTAAAAACGGGACAAGAATTCAAGGTGAACGGACATCGTTTGAAGCCGTATTATGAGAATTTTGTGGAGCATAACGTGGAGGACATAACCCTCTATGCCGTGGGCTCCAATGAAGCCTAAAAATGCAGGATTCGTCCGGCTGGAAGATGTTAAAGCAAGAGCTTCTTGGGAGGCAACCCATGCAAATAAGGAAGACCTAAGCCCCAGCTCCACAACCAGATTTGCGTTCCTAAACCCTACTCTTTATTGCTTTTACTTTGCCATATTTGTCATGTTTGTTAGTTGTGTTGTTTGCTTGCTTGTATGTGAGTCTATGTTTGACACATTGATGACAATGTTTGGTGTAAGTGTTGGGGGGGGGGTAAACAAAGTGTTTTGTTGAAAATTCGTGGGATTTTATCACCTATCACTTCTAAGTTGTTTTTCACTGTTTTTAAGTGTTTTTAGTGTGTTTTGAAGTGTTTTTATATGTCTTTAAAAGATAATACGAAAATTTGAAAAAAAAATGGCAAAAAGTTTTGAAAAATACCAAAAAGAGTCTTTTTTGTGTGTTTGTGTCTTAGGGTAACTTCCAACACAATGATGAGGATTTGGTTTTTAATTGAATGACTGTTAAAGCAAGTTACAAACATGGATTGAAGTTTGATATGCTCTTTGGTTTATGCTTGGTTATAGTTGACATTCATGAATTCACATGTAATCACAAAAAGGAAAAAATCAGTTTTTGTAACATGCTTGAAGGAAGCAACTCAAAATAACGCTACAACCCTGAGAGACTTGAGCCTATACGTTCTTTGGAGAGTTATTCATCTTGACATTCTTTGTTTTCTAAAGTCGTTGCATGATCTCATTATTTCTTTGCTTGGTTGCTACTTCGAATGCATTTCATCATTTAGTTCCAACTACTAGAACTCATGCCCGTTTCATTCAAAGCATAAAATTGATTAGCATAACAAATAACAAGATGAAGTTGTTTAGTTAAACCAGAGCCAAAAAGCCTCAACCTTTGCATATGTATTGTAGGTTTAGCCCCTTTGAGCCATATTTAGCCTATTTTATTTGTTAACCATATTATCCTTACCTAGCCTAGATTAGGATCGTCCTTACCCTTGTTCTTAAGGCATAGTGAAGCATGACCTAGAGTGAATTCCCTTTGTTCGTTATTAGGCAGCAATCAAGTGTGGGGGAGGTTGTACAATGTTGTGTGTCAAAATAAACAAAAGGGCACGGGTGAGAAAAAGAGAAGAAAAAGGAAAGTATGTGAAAAAGTTTGAAAAGTGTTCAAAATAAGTGAGATTAAGCTCACAAGTGTTGGTTGTTGAAGAAAGGGTCCAAAAAGTTGGATTCGGCCCTAAGTATGTGTGATCTTCCCTTTATGTATCAAAGTTTGTGGCTGCATTTAAAAAGGGAGTTCTAAGTGTCATATTCATTACTTTGCTTGCTATTGCTTTAAGAACACTTGTTTTCCTTACCTTTCTTTGTTAGCCAACACCCTTAGCCTCGTTACAACCCTTAAACTTCTATCTTGATTGTTATGTGTTTCAATATGTGGAGTTTGGGATTGGTATGAGCATATGGTGTCCCTGGTTCTCGCATCTAAGTAGTGGCATTCCATTCATGAGATCATATATATACATGCATTAATAAATCCAGAAATTGCTTTCTTTGTTATATACATATGTGAGTGTTTAGTTTTTCATGTTTACATCAATCTTCTCACATATACCTAGTGTGGGGAGTGTAGTCACAAAATCTGAGTGAAAATTGAGTGCATATCTAGTAAGGAATTGAGGGATTCTCTAAGGCATGTTACTACATTCAAAATGTTGTTTTAATTGATTAGATGCGAACTAGTGAGTAGTAACTATGATTAAGTATGTGCTCGAGAGTAGGGATAATTGAAATCTATGTAAGTAATGATTTTTAACGTGTTATGTACCATTGGAAATCCCTGAGGCAAACGTTGGAAGGTTTAGGTTATGTTTTGTTTGTTTTGCTCGAGGACTAGCAAAAGCTAAGTGTGGGGGAATTTGATAGGAGCATATTTATGCGACTTAGTTAGTGTGTTTTCTTACATTTATTTAGTTATTTGTTGCTTATTATAGTGTCTTAAGTCAATTTCGTGTGTTTGTAGATCCAAGAAGCAAAATTGGCAAAAAGATGCAATTTGGAGCATTTTAGAGCAGTTTTGGGCTTGGAATGGATAGCATAAGTATGGAGCAAGATGGATGGATGAATTTGAAGTTCAAGAGAGGCGAGGAATGTGTAAAAGAGTTGGAGAAATAAATTCAAGTCAAAGAAGATAAGGAATCAGCTATAAAGAAGGAGAATTATCCAAAACCTTATCCAACCTTATCTTATCTTATCTTACCTTATCTTATCCTATCCTAATCCTTTCCAAACTTAATTCCTGCTGTAAAAGGGTTTTAATTTCAGTTTAGGAGACATAAAAACCTGATTTCTAGGAACCTTATCCTCTCCTACAAAGATGCCGCACCCTTGTCCTTGATCCCTTGGGTTTTTGACCTTCTAGATGTCCTATTTCCTGCTAGGATTACATAAACCTTTTCCCCTTAGGATTGTGTTATTATTTTCCTACACAAACTACATTTTGTAATCCTTTTTCTACACTATATGTTGGTGCCGCACCCTCTCCCTATATATACATATTTTCTGCACCATTCAACACACCACCATCTACCATTCAACCTCATTGTGCCGCAGCTTTGCAAAGGAAGGAAGGAAGAAATCTGGAGTGTTTCTAGGTGTATTCTATCTTTACTCTTGATGTTTAAATTTAATTGTCTTTGTTTATTTGCGATCATGAGGAACTAAACCCCTACTTAGCTAAAGGGGAATTCGAAACTATGAGCATATATGTGATATGAATTGATTTCATCCAGTTATGATTTCATAAATCGTGAATGCAATTTGCTTAACTGTTTGATTTAAAACTTATTCTTGTATGTTGATTAGGGATGCATACTTAATTTGCATGCATGAATTTGATGCTAAAATATAAGGGAGTTTCACCTAATCGCTACAAACTTATATTTACAAGTAGTGGAGGTTGCTAGTCACGATCGCGTTAAGTAAATTCTTGGCAGGAGTGTCATGTAGTGATAGTCACAAATGTCATGTCAATGCTTATGATTTTCACAAAGCTTAATGATCTTTGATATGTATCTCTAGTATGCAGTCATATAGGGAACTTGATAAGAATAATTTGGTTTGCGGCGCTACATCCAAATTCAATGAACTCAGGAAAATCTGAAGGTTAATGCATGCAGTCACGATTAATTTAGGGCATTGTCGTTCATGGTTTATAGAAAGAACAACTGGAAATCGATTTGTGTTGCATATGTGTCATGTGTGGAGAAGGACCCTCTAGCTAGCCATTCACCCATTTAAATCACCAATTTCGTACAAAACTAAGTCTAGTTTACAATTCTGTTTTGCTTAAGTTTAAATCCGTTTTCAAACAATCCCTTGCTCTTAATTTGTGTTAAGATAGTCTAAATTCGTAAGAACTTTTGTTTTCTAGTCTTTTGAGTCAATTAGAGTCTTAATTTCGTTCAAATCAATCTTAGGTGTTAGTTTAGAGTCTAGATAACTTGCTTTGTGGGTTTTTGGTCTATTTAGCTTGTTTTGAGTCTCTAGAGTCCAGAAACTGTTTAATTGAATTCTATTTGCTGTTTTGAGTTATTTGAGTCAAGTTAGGTTGTTTAAGGTGTCTAGAGTAAAAATTCGTCCAAATTGATCCCTAGTACTTGTTTTCATTGTTTAAAGTCCAATTTATTCTTTTAGAGTCTAATTTGTGTCGATTAGCAATCCCTTTAATCCCCAGCTTAGAACGATCCCTACTTTCACATACTACATTGATAAGGGTTTAAGTTTGTGTGCGATTTAATTTCGCAAATTCCTTCATGAACTTCTGCGATTGCTTGAGCAGCTTCCTAGGGGTCGAGGCATAACAGTAATAGACCGTTTTCACCATTTCGGTATAGTTCATTTTGGTATGCGGCATAGTTCGTTGCATGAACCTTTGTCTTGCGGTCGTGTTTACCGTTGGGGTTGTCAAGATATTCCATGATTGGCTTCCTCTATTCATTTGGTATTGCCTCAACTGCGCAGACGTCTATAGGATCCTTTCGCTCTAATAACGAAGGTAGGGACCTGACTCGCGTATGGATTACACTGTCGTGTTGCAGAACTTGCTGATTAACCAAGGCCGGGTATGATCGTCGTAACACAGGTATTTCCCGGCCTAGCTTGCCCCCTAGGAGTTGTGCTTTGGAGGTTACTTAAGCCAGTTCGTCTGCGTCAGTGTTTCGAACTCAAGAAATGTGTTCGAATGTAATGTCGTCGAAAGACTCGGCCAAATAGTTGGCAACCATGTGATAGGGTGCCAGAGTGCAACTCATGCAACGAAAAGTACCATTGAGCTCGTTAATCACAAGTTTGGAATCGCCGAGGATGAGGGCATGGGTTGCTCGTAAGTCGTGAAGGACACCAAGGCCAATGACAAGAGCTTCGTATTCAGCTTGATTATTTATACAATTGAAAGCAAGTTTGAGACAAAAATACCAACAGTTGTGATCAGGGGATTGAATGACGATCCCGACCCAAGCCGAAGCGGAAGTACTAGAGCCATCAAAGTATATCATCCAGTAATTATCACGTGTATCTACTGTTGGAAGTATGCCCACAAAGCCACTCATTTGATGTAATAGCTTTTGGAATACTTATTGTATTAAACTATTATATGTTTAATAAAGGGCAAAGCTTATTGTATCACTATTTATTGTATCATGTGTTTAAGCAATAAGGGAATCCAAGGAATGTATTTGATCTAAGAGAGAAGTGATTTAAGTAAGTTAGATTAACGAGACATTTCTCTTATGTTCATTCCTAAAACGTTCCTAGCCATAGGATTGCCAATTGGGCATTGACAATCCGCTAAGGTTAGTATGCGTTATGTTAACTCAAGTGTGAGTATGACTAGTCTTAAGTCATTTAGTGTTGGACACTGAGACAAACACATAGGTGCTCGAAAGAGTAATTGAGTACACTGAACAACAATCAAAAGAGAGTTCGAGCATACATGTCATGTAAGAACTCATAAGTTGCAATATGCAAAGTAGTCCTTTGACCTGAGGCATCATTGATGTCTAATGGTTAGGTCCTTGATCTTTGATTATGTCAAAGGCATTCCATTGAAAGTGTCCACGGCATTGTTGGGGTCAAGCTATCTAGTCATGTAGGCATGTGAATGCACAACAAGGGATCTCTAGCCTTCCATGGTGGAAGGAGAATACTCTGAGATATGATTCGAGAGTCTTTGGCCAAAGCATACGAATATGACTTAGGAAGTTTGTTCCAAATCATATTCAATTGAATTATATAGAGAAGTATCACATTGGATAGAAGACATGAAACAAACTATCACTCAAACAATGTGATTGAGAGTATTGTATTAGAGAAGGATCGTATTGCATTGTAATTGTAACTGGATAGGTTCTCCAACCACTTCTAATTAGCTTGGGTAGCCATGACATACTGCTAGGTGTCACTCATGGTTTGTGGAAGCCCTGAGGATTAGCAAACACTAATCTTCATCAAAGGGAGAATTGAAATGTAGTTTCAATTCACAATCGATCGTTAAGAGTAACAATCGCCCACTGCCTCGCTAATTGGAACCTAATGGATCGTACACCGAGTAAGGATGAAAGTGAAGACATATAAATGAGATGGATAAGCAATTAAATAGTTTAATTGAGAATGGTCAAGATTAATTAATTAGTTAATTAATTTTACGAAAGGTTCGTATTGGGCTTTTAAGTTGGTTTTGGGTTTCGGGGCCCAAAAGGGTTTTTGGTCCACAAGGCCCATTATGTTTAAGTTGTATGACAACTAAAACAAAATGAGCAATTAGCCCAATAACAATGCCAAGGCCGGCCATAAGGGTGAGTGGAAGCAAACTTGATTTAATTGCAAGTTTGCCACTCACATGTGATGTAGTATAAAGTCAACTTTATAGCTTTCATTCACTTAGGGTTTTCTAGAGGCAAAGAAGAGAAAAACATTTTCTCTCTTTTTCAAAGAGGCCGGCCACTTAGAGAGCTTTTCACTAGCATCAAAATCTCTCTAAGTCATCCATCTTCTCTTCACACTACATCCTTGGTGTGGAGACTTAGAGGTACCAAACCTTTGGTACTTTTTTGGAGATCCTTTCCTCACATCATCAAGGAGCAAAGGAGCATCTATAGGAGAAGAATCACAAGGAAGATCCAAGGAGCTAGGAGGTGACTTGGAGGCCCTCCACTTGGGTGAATCCCTTGTGCAAACAAGGATGAGCTTCAAGGGTAATGAATCTCAAAATCCTTCTTCTGTTTAATGTTGTTAAAGAGTCTTGTGGTTCACCATTCACTAGGCTTTGAAAGTCATGGGTTTTAGATATGTTTTTGAATGCATGCCTACTTTAAAGTGTTATTAGTTTGCATATGTGTTCAAATGTTCTCACGTGTTCTTAGCTAGGACAAAATTTTTCCTTCAAGTGGTATCAAGAGCCTAGGTCTAGTTTATGGTGAATCCTTTTGAGTTTTGTGTTTTTCATGGTTTGTGATTTAAATGTTGTAAATGTTACAAGCTTTGTTCTTGCTTTTGAATATAAATTTTTCTTGAAAATTTAGCATCTCAAATGTTGTAGATGTAGTTCATTTAAGCATGAATATTGGAACTAAAATTTGGTGCCATGAATGTGGGGAAATTCGGCCAAATCCAAAGGGTGGATTTTTGGGTTCTTGTTTGTCTTGTTAAAATTGTTTTAAAGTGACTTTTGGAACCCCTAAGTACCCTATGATTTTAACCCTCTTTTATGTAGTGAAAATTTGAGTTTCATTGAGTGAAAACATTCATGGAGCTCTTATGAGTTTTCATGTGTGTTCTTCAATGTTCTTGATGTTCTTACCAAGAACAAAAAGGTTTGGAGCTTTGATTCAAAGTGTTTGGTGTTTTTCATAAAGTTTTGGTTTAATTTTGAATGGTGATGGATGATTGGTGATGGATGATTTATGTCTTTATTGTTTGACAAAACATTTTCTTACAACCTATACCAATCAACTTTTCCACACCTACCTATCAACTTTTTCAAAACACTTTCAAATTTTGAATTTTTCACCAAAACCTTTTTCCCCCTCCTTTTTCACTTCCAAAACCGGCCACCCTATTAAGGAGGGTATTTTTGGGCCTTTTATGCAATTACATAAAGTTTTGATACTTTTGTGTATTTGTACTTTGGCCCAAAAGTTTACGTTTTACGTAAAGGTCCAAAATCACTAAAGGACAAATTGTTTTGCTCCTTTAATGAAGTTTATGTTATTGTTGAAATTTTTGGGTTCTAGTTGTAATTATATGAAGTTGTGGACTCTTGTGTTTTTACAAAGTGACCCCAAAAGTTTTTGTTTTAGCAATGTGGCCCAATAGTTGTGGTCATTGCATTTTCGGCCCAAAATATGATGAGAACAAAATGGTTTTGTCTTTTTAATGAGAATTGGATTTTCATTTCATTTAGTTCCATTTGAATCAATTCTATGAATCCGAAAACCAATTGTTTAAGTTGCTTTCTTAGTTAATGTGATTGATTAATAAAAGGATGATTATGAACCAAAGGCCTCGATTATTGAGCTATGTGATTGGCCGTTTTACATTATGAATGTTTGGGTTAAGTAGTTTAGATTTGAATGTAATTTGATTAGTTCTAATGTGTTGTAAAAGGGCATAAGCCCTTCTCTTTATTTCATGTATTCCTTTTTGTTTATATGTATGCAAATTGGAATAGTTGGGTCCAACGCCCAATAGGAAATAACGGTTTAATTAGATTAAACGCGTAACTAAAATCAACAACTACCTACCTTAGACCCAAGGTCCAGCACAAGGCTCGTGTTGGATCAAATCAAACGGTTCATAATCATCCTAAGTCCTTTTAATAAGATTAAAATGAAATTGATGTAGCCCAACACTACTCCCTTAACAAAACGAATATTAAGTTGATAAGCGAGAGATGTTTTGAACATCTCTTCGCAGGCCTTCCACCGTGGTGAGCTCCAATCGTTTGTGACTTGTACACCGGCTTCACCCTATCATGGGGAAGTTCAAAGTATATGCTTACCTTCAGGAGGAGTTCATATGAACATACATGATGTGGTGAGGTAGGCAACGAGGATGGCCAACATCATATCATTGTGAGGCTATTCTTGAACCCCTACACGAACTAGCATGGTGGGAATAACTTAACTAAGTGCAATGGTGCCAACATCATATCATTGTGAGGCATCATTCTCTAGAGGCCAAACTAGATGGGTAATTACAAGAGTTGTAAATGACTAAAGCGTTATTCTCTCATCATTATTGTTGCTAACCAACATCATATCATTGTGAGGTGGGCTTGGTAATGGTGAGTCTCCCATACCCCACTAAGAGTTCAACATAACTCTCGGATTCTATTGAGGGATGTGGAATTTGCCAAAAATAGTGGGTGGTACTATTTGATTTAAGACCCAATCAAGTAGTTTTAAAATCAACAATCTAATATGATTTCTGTTATGTTATGTAGTTAACGACATGCCTAAAATTACACCTACCATTGTACTTGACAAAAATGGGCTTAGGGGCCAACGTTTCCTTGCTTGGTTTCATCACATTAAGAATGTCTCAAAGATGAATGACATATCGTATATGCTTAAGCAATCCCCTCCTCATGTACCTCCTACGAAACTAGCTTCAAAGGAGGAGTGTCAAAATTATGCTAGACACTATGAGGATGACTTACAAGCCAAATGCTTAATCCTCACTTCACTTAGTGAGGAGCTTAAGAAGCTACATGAGCACATAGACACTTCTTGTGCCATGGTTGATAGTTTGCATGAGATGCATGACATTGAGACAAGTAACGTACGATTCTCAAATGTTTGTAGTCTATTAAATGCCAAAATGGCCAAGGGGACATCGGTCCAAAAACATGGACAAAAGATGGAAAGGATCTTTCAAGATCTTGAAAGTTTAGGAACTTCCATCGATGGGAAAATGGCCCAAGACTTTTTCCTTGCATCTCTTTCGGATGATTTCACTAAGTTTATAGTAAACTATAAAGTAAATAGATTTGATCATACTTTTACCGAGATGATTGACATGTGCTGTATGTTTGAACAAAGTTTCAAAAAGGACAGTGGGAGTGAGAATGCAATCATAAGGAAAAGGTTGCATAAGAAGAAGGCAAGAAAATCCAAAGGAACATGCTTTCATTGTGGAAAGGATGAACGTTGGAAGAAAAAATACAGGGTGCGCATTGCGAGCCTTATGACACGAACTTTTGAAGGGACTATTTCTGTCATAGAAAGTGCTTTTACAGTGAGCTCCAATTCCTGGATATTTGATTCAGGCGCTAGTCAACATATCTGCAATTCGTTGCAGGAACTAATAGGGAGCAGGACACTGCGCAATGAGGAGATGGTTGTGCGAGTTGGGAACGGCACTAAGATCTCTGCAAAAGCAATTGGCACCTACATGCTTAAACTACCCTCTAGGGAAGTCTTGGAACTCAAAAATTGTTTATATTTTCCTTCATGTATAAAGAATTTGATTTCTATCTCTATGCTTTTACGAGATGGGCACTCAGTATTGTTTGACAAAATGAGTTGCACTTTATACTTGAACGGTCGTATTATCTCTCATGGTAATATGATAGAGGGACTTTTTCACCTAGAGACAAGTAGTGGGTTGCACTGTATTGAAAGCGGGAATACCTCAAAACCCAAAAGGGCTAGAGAAGAAGTTAACCGAGAAAAGATGTGGCATCTTAAACTTGGACATGTGAACCTTGATAAGATTCGCAAGATGTCAAAAGACGGATATTTCCGCCCATTAGGTAATGACCAAATGGGTACTTGTGAATGTTGCTTGAAAGGGAAGATGACCAAATCTCCGTTCACTGGGAAGGGAGAGCGTGCCACTGAAATTCTAGGGTTAATCCACACTGACGTATGTGGACCTATGTCTACTACGTCGAAAGGAGGCTTCTCTTACTATATCACATTCACCGACGATCACTCTCGGTTTGGCTATGTGTATCTTATGAAGTACAAGTCAGAATCCTTTGAAAAGTTCAAAGAATTCAAGAATGAAGTTGAGAAGCAAACTGGGAAGCAGATAAAGATCCTAAGATTAGATCGAGGGGGAGAGTATCTAAGCAACGAGTTCCTAGATTATCTCAAAGAGTGTGGAATAATATCACAGTGGACTCCACCGGGAACTCCACAACTTAATGGAGTTTCTGAAAGGAGAAATCGAACCTTGATGAACATGGTTCGTTCTATGATGAGTTCCGCAGATCTACCAGTAGCATTCTGGGGATATGCTCTATATACAGCAGCTCACTTGCTTAATAGAGTACCTTCCAAGTCAGTTTCACATACAACCTATGAGATATGGCATGGAAGAAAGCCAAGTCTTAATCATATTAAGATTTGGGGTTGTGAAGCATATGTCAAGAAGCTTGAAGCTACTAAGCTTGAAGCGAGATCAGTTAGGTGCTATTTTGTGGGATATCCTAGAGAAACTATGGGATATGAGTTCTACCATCCTTACGACCAGAAAGTCTTTGTCGCCAGAACTGCTAAGTTTCTAGAGGACGAATTTGTTCTCAAAGGAACTACAAGTAAAATGATGGAGATTAATGAGATTAATGATGAACCACAAACAAGCACTCGACAAGTTGACAACCCTGTTCCCGAACCTTTAGCTCCACGTAGATCAGAACGGGTCAGCCGGCCACCTCAGAGGTATGGCTTGGATAATGACTTTGGGGAATTGCACCTTCTAGGTGACAATGACACAAAGGAGGATCCTAGAGACTACACTAAAGCAATGTCCGACATTGATTCAAAGAGATGGCAAGAGGCCATGAAATCCGAGATGGATTCCATGTATCAAAATCAGGTCTGGACTCTTGTAGACCCTCTAGAAGGTATAGTACCTGTTGGAAACAAATGGGTATTCAAGAGGAAGATAGGCGTTGATGGAAACGTGGAGACTTATAAGGCTAGACTAGTAGCCAAAGGTTACAGACAACGAGAAGGGATTGACTATGAAGAAACTTTCTCCCCTGTAGCCATGATTAAGTCCATTCGGATTTTGCTTGCTATAGCTGCGTACCATGATTATGAGATATGGCAAATGGACGTGAAGACGGCCTTTCTGAACGGCTACCTAGAGGAAGAGCTCTATATGACTCAACCCGAAGGTTTCGTGTCCAAGTTTGTAAAGACTAAGGTATGCAAGCTTCAAAGGTCCATTTATGGACTTAAGCAAGCCTCTAGGAGCTGGAATATTCGTTTTGACACAGAAATCAAATCGTTTGGTTTTACTCAAAACGAAAACGGTAATTGTGTTTATCAAAAGGTCGTTGGGGATGCAGTTGTATTCCTAGTGTTATAGGTAGATGACATATTACTATTCGGGAATGACACTGCAGTACTTTCTTCTGTAAAAGTATGGTTGTCCAAAACCTTCCATATGAAAGATTTGGGAGATGCATCTTATGTATTGGGGATAAAGCTCTATCGTGATAGATCCAGAAAATTAATTGGATTATCCCAATCTATGTACATAGATAAGGTGCTAAGTAGGTTCCAAATGGAACAATCAAATAAAGGTCTTCTTCCTGTGAGACATGGAATTCACCTTTCTAAATCCAGGGGACCGAAAACTCCTGAAGAAATACGGCAAATGAGTAGGATTCCTTATGTTTCCGCCATAGGAAGTCTCATGTATGCCATGATATGCACAAGGCCTGATATCGCATATGCTGTGAGCATTACTAGTCGATATCAATCTAACCCAGGATCATAACACTGGGCAGCTGTCAAGACGGTCCTTAAGTACTTAAGAAGAACTAAGGACATGTTCCTCGTTTATGGAGGAGCAACAGAGTTGCGAGTGGAAGCCTATACAGACGCAGATTTCCAATCTGACGTCGATGATAGAAGTTCCAACTCCGGATATGTGTTCACTCTGAATGGTTGGGCTGTTAGCTGGAAAAGCAAGAAACAAGAAGTTATTGCTGATTCCACGACAGAGGCTGAATATGTCGCTGCAGCTGAAGCCGGCAAAGAAGCGTTCTGGATGAAGAAGTTCATTACTGAACTTGGAGTGGTTCCAACCATTACATCACCAGTAACTTTGTACTGTGATAATAGTGGGGCGATAGCTCAAGCCAAAGAACCCAGGGCTCATCAAAAGAACAAGCATTTTGACAGGCGCTTTAATATCATTAGAAGATATGCTGCCGAGGGGAAAGTCAACATCCTCAAGGTTGCCTCAGCAAATAACGTAGCAGATCCACTGACGAAGCCAATGTCTCAAATCCAACTTGACTGCCATATGGAAATGATGTGTATTAGATACATGGGAAGGTGGCTTTGAGTGCAAGTGGGAGATTGTTGGAAGTATGCCCATAAAGCCACTCATTTGATGTAATAGCTTTTGGAATACTTATTGTATTAAACTATTATATGTTTAATAAAGGGCTAAGCTTATTGTTAATCACTATTTATTGTATCATGTGTTTAAGCAATAAGGGAATCCAAAGAATGTATTTGATCTAAGAGAGAAGTGATTTAAGTAAGTTAGATTAACAAGACCTTTCTCTTATGTTCATTCCTAAAACGTTCCTAGCCATAGGATTGCCAATTGGGCATTGACAATCCGCTAAGGTTAGTATACGTTATGTTAACTCAAGTGTGAGTATGACTAGTCTTAAGTCATTTAGTGTTGGACACTGAGACA
Organism: Heteromeles arbutifolia; assembly: GCA_024362995.1. NCBI lineage: Eukaryota > Viridiplantae > Streptophyta > Magnoliopsida > Rosales > Rosaceae > Heteromeles > Heteromeles arbutifolia. Next base: position 12,497,708 of record JANCRC010000006.1, on the reverse strand, counting down.
AACACATAGGTGCTCGAAAGAGTAATCGAGTACACTGAACAACGATCAAAAGAGAGTTCGAGCATACATGTCATGTAAGAACTCATAAGTTGCAATATGCAAAGTAGTCCTTTGACCTGAGGCATCATTGATGTCTAATGGTTAGGTCCATGATCTTTGATTATGTCAAAGGCATTCCATTGAAAGTGTCCACGGCATTGTTGGGGTCAAGCTATCTAGTCATGTAGGCATGTGAATGCACAACAAGGGATCTCTAGCCTTCCATGGTGGAAGGAGAATACTCTGAGATATGATTCGAGTCTTTGGCCAAAGCATACGAATATGACTTAGGAAGTTTGTTCCAAATCATATTCAATTGAATCATATAGAGAAGTATCACATTGGATAGAAGACATGAAACAAACTATCACTCAAACAATGTGATTGAGAGTATTGTATTAGAGAAGGATCGTATTGCATTGTAATTGTAACTGGATAGGTTCTCCAACCACTTCTAATTAGCTTAGGTAGCCATGACATACTGCTAGGTGTCACTCATGGTTTGTGGAAGCCCTGAGGATTAGCAAACATTAATCTTCATCAAAGGGAGAATTGAAATGTAGTTTCAATTCACAATCGATCGTTAAGAGTAACAATCGCCCACTACCTCGCTAATTAGAACCTAATGGATCGTACACCGAGTGAGGATGAAAGTGAAGAAATATAAATGAGATGGATAAGCAATTAAATAGTTTAATTGAGAATGGTCAAGATTAATTAATTAGTTAATTAATTTTACGAAAGGTTCGTATTGGGCTTTTAAGTTGGTTTTGGGTTTCGGGGCCCAAAAGGGTTTTTGGTCCACAAGGCCCATTATGTTTAAGTTGTATGACAACTAAAACAAAATGAGCAATTAGCCCAATAACAATGCCAAGGCCGGCCATAAGGGTGAGTGGAAGTAAACTTGATTTAATTGCAAGTTTGCCACTCACATGTGATGTAGTATAAAGTCAACTTTATAGCTTTCATTCACTTAGGGTTTTCTAGAGGCAAAGAAGAGAAAAACATTTTCTCTCTTTTTCAAAGAGGCCGGCCACTTAGAGAGCTTTTCACTAGCATCAAAATCTCTCTAAGTCATCCATCTTCTCTTCACACTACATCCTTGGTGTGGAGACTTAGAGGTACCAAACCTTTGGTACTTTTTTGGAGATCCTTTCCTCACATCATCAAGGAGCAAAGGAGCATCTAAAGGAGAAGAATCACAAGGAAGATTCAAGGAGCTAGGAGGTGACTTGAAGGCCCTCCACTTGGGTGAATCCCTTGTGCAAACAAGGATGAGCTTCAAGGGTAATGAATCTCAAAATCCTTCTTCTCTTTAATGTTGTTAAAGAGTCTTGTGGTTCACCATTCACTAGGCTTTGAAAGTCATGGGTTTTAGAATTGTTTTTGAATGCATGCCAACTTTAAAGTGTTATTAGTTTGTATATGTGTTCAAATGTTCTCACGTGTTCTTAGCTAGGACAAAATTTTTCCTTCATCTACCATACCGATTTCAACATCATTGCCCCCAAAATCGTAAAGTGAAGGATGTTGAGCCAAGAAATCAGCTAAAGCTTGACCTTTGACGGCTTTCTGAGGCACGTATTGCAAACTAAATTCAGATAGTGCCATTGTCCACTTCCCAATTTGGCCTTTGACGATTGGCCGAGTGAGCATGTAACGAATAACGACGGTCTGGGCGATGACTTGAGTGACCCATGGAAGCATGTAATGCCTGAGTTTTGATGAGGGGAAGAATAGGGCTAGGCAAAGTTTCTCGACAGCGGAATAATTGATCTCCGGTTGGTTGAGATTCCGACTGAGATAAAAAATGGCTTGTTCTTGGCCAGCGTCATTGTCCTGTGCGAGGAGGCAACCGATGGATTCTTTGGTTGCGGAGATGTATAACTTGAGAGGTTTGCCACGTCGTGGTGGGACAAGTACGGGTGGAGTCTTGAGGGAAACTTTGATATGTGTAAACGCCTCTTGGTGTTCCAGACGCCATTTAAAAGCGTCGCAATCCTTGAGTTTCAAAAGCGTAGAAAAGGCTTTCATTTTTCCTGCTGAATTAGCAATGAATCGGCAGAGGAAGTTGATCTTGCCGAGCAATGACTGTAGTTATTTTTTGGTCGCAGGGGGTGGAGCATTAATGATTGCTCAAGCCTTGTTTTCATCGACCTCAATGCCACGATAATGTACAAGGAATCCTTAAAAGTTACCGGCTGTGATGCCGAAAGTACATTTGGCAGAATTCATTTTCAAATTATGTTAGCGCATACGTAAGAAAGCTTGTTGAAGATCATCTAAATGTGTCTGCTGGCTTTTTTATTTTATCACAACATTGTCAATGTAGACTTCGACGATGGTTCCAATTAGATCATGGAATATAGTATTCATCGCTCGTTGGTATGTGGCACCAGTGTTCTTAAGGCCAAACGACATGACGACCCATTCATATGTGCCGAGTGCCCCCGGGCAACGAAAAGCAGTTTTATGGACATCGACTTTGGCAATGAAAATCTGGTTGTAACCGGCATGTCCATCCATAAAGGATATAATTTCGTGGTTTGCCGCTACGTCGATTAGCAAATCTGAAATCAGCATGGTATACTCATCTTTGGGAGTTGCCAGATTCAGATTTCCGAAGTCGATAAAAATTCGTAAAGCACCACTTTTCTTTAGCACTGGGACGATATTTGCCAACCATTCAACGTATCGGGCAATCCGAATGAAATCGGCTTTTAAAAGTTGAACAAGTTCATCTTTTATGCCGAGTTGTACTTCGGTTGAGAATCATTGTGGTGGTTGACGAAATGGTTTACACCCAAGTTTAATTCGTAACTTATGCTCGACGAGCGTTCGATCTAAACCCGACATCTCATGGTAGCTCCAAGCAAAACAATCTTTAAATTCTTTAAGTAAATTACAAAGCTCGACTCTCATATGTGGAGGTAACAAAGCACTAATAAATAAAGGTCGTGGGTCGTCAGCCGTTCCAACATTTATTTCTTCTAAGGGGTCCTTGACCTAGGGTTGATTATCTTCGAGCTCGGCTGGTGCAGTCTGAACTTTGTCCAGCAATAGAACTGGGCTGTTGTCGCCTTCGGCCAAAAATTTAACTAAGTTTATGTTGGGATTTGGTTGCCTAGAAATAACATACCAATGGGCCAGCAGTGGTTCCATGGTTGATGAAACCGTGGCCTGGCGTCTTTTGTGTTCGGATTCAGACATCAGTGTTGGCGATCAAATTGGCCAACCCAGGTCTCGTCGAATCCTGGTGCACAGTTTCAGCGCCTACCTCGATGGCCTTTTGTACTGATATCCGAGTCGGCCACCCTTCCTCATTAAAGCCTTGCAGGGTGATGTAGCCGACGTGATCGTCATAATAACGAGCTTGAATCATGTTTGCCTTAAACGGCTGATTATTGACTGGGTGAACTAAGACCGATTTGCCATCCCAGAAGACAAGAACTTGGTATAATGACGAGGGGATGCAGCCTGTTTGATGGATCCAATCGGGGCCGAGCAATGCATTATACTCTATTTTTGAATCAACTATAAAAAATACAGTCATCTGATTGCAATCGGCAACGTTTACTTTCAAAGGAAACACCTTTTGTTTGGGACTTGTCCCCGACGAAGCTGTTTACGGTTACCCCTGACGGGATGAGTTCGTCGTGACGGGATGAGTTCGTCGTTAGTACATCGTAATGCTCTCATGATGGACACGGGCATGATGTTGACTGTTGCTCCACAATCGACGAATACCTTAAAGACTGGGTATCCTTTGATATGAGCCGTAACATACAACGGCTTCAAATGCTGAAGATTATTAGTAAATGAGTGGGGAAACAACTCGGCAAGAGCTGCTTTAAGTTTATCCTATTTGCTCTCTGGCCCGTCCTCTTCGACAGCGACGAAGTCAATTTGTGTTACTTCTTCGGCTACCACGTCGCCATCCAAGAAACTTAGTTGAGATGTGGTCGGCTGAAACTCAGAAGGTAAAATGTGGACCATGCTAATCACCATATTCTCAAGGACCGAATATTCCGCTCTTTAGTATCCTCGGCTTGACCATCCTTTGTTTCAGCGGGTGGTTGTTGTGGCACATCCTCCAGTTCGATGTCGTTCTGGTTGTCTTCTCCAAGCTCGTGTGACGTTGGGAGTTGGTCTTGTTCTTGTGCCGCTTTGCGGGCTTGCTCCTGATAGGCAATTCAAACGTTCCTTGTGTCGAGGTACGCATCCAGACGTGCCATGCGCTCTTTCTCATCGGCCGTTAGGAGTAAAAAAGCCACCGTCGAAAAGACTTCGAAATGGTACCATAAATACTGAAGGTCATCAAGAGAAAAAGGAAGCTCGACGGTGTTTATATCGGTATACGGATCGACCTCAAAACCGAGAACTCGGGCTTCACGTATTTGTTGGAACTTGGCTTTCATCGCTGGATCGGTGGTCTTTTGGATAATTTGTTCGGCATCAAGGTAAGTTAGAGCCAGGTCGAGGGCTTCTTGACACTCTTTTGGTAGGCTGTACAAGTCATTAGCGAAATATTTCTTGTGAAACTCCCGCATGTATTCTAATGCCTCGTCGAGAAATAGGGGGTGCAAATTCCGTCGTAGTTTAATTAAAGGCTCTGGTGAAGGCAACGGAGGGAGTTTGCTTTCCGCCTCTTTTCTAAATTGCTCGAAACAAGCCTTCATTTCCCCTAGTCGAATGAGTTTGATGCACTTATTAGATTCCTCGATTGTAGTCTCAAAGTCGCGTTCGATCGCCTTCTTTCCTTGAAGTAATTCGGTCATGATTGCGGGGGGTTGCCGATTGTCTTCGCTACTTGGTACTTTTTTCGGCTGCCATTTGGTAGCCGAAGTAACCTATACCGCTTGTCGGTGGTCCATGCAGTCTATCTGTTGGCGTCGACGTTTCTGAGACTTAGATAATGCGGTATAGACGCCGGTAGGGGAATTGTAACTGTAACACCATTGGTCGCATGGCTTTGGTGGCTTGAAAGTTTTTTGATTCGCCTATGAACTTGAGCTGCTGGAGTTACGTGAGTAATAATCCTCATTGTAAAAAGGGACGTCGAAGTCAAGACGTCGTCTGGCCAATGATGGGCCATCAGGTCGCGTTTGATGGCCAAGCCTATCGAACACCTTCTGGCGTTAGCCTGCGTTAAGTACCGTTAGAGGTGTTGTTGAGGTCGTGAATGGTTGCCATGATGTTGGAGCTTGATGTGGTTACTCATTTGGCTCGGTTAGGACGACGCGTGGTTTACAACGACTGCACAAAACCATCAGTCCATCAGTTTCTTTTGCTAGATTCGACTATAGCCGGTCCCGAAAACTCTGTAGGCGGTTCGTTTGAAAATAGATCAATCTTGAGTCGCGACCGAGAGTTTTGCTTTGGGAAATGTTGTATTGGAACAAACTCGACCTTCCCTTTCCCTTTGATGTTAGGCAAATGAGCATCCACCATGCCAATTGTCGCCAAAGAGAAGGGATCGACGTCAACGACCATCTGTTTCTCAGAAAATGTTAGCTTGCCCTTATCAATCCAGCTTTGAATGACATCTCGAAACATGACACAGTTGTTTGTCGTATGCTTATTTGAGTTATGGTACCTGCAATATGTTTTCCCTTTCAGCTCTTCGGCCTTGGGAATATTATGCCCCGGTCGAAGTTTGATAATCTTTGCTAGCAACAACTGGTCGAAAATTGCATCAGCTTTGGTGATATCAAAAGTGTAAACTTTTGATGCTTTAATTGTCTCTTCAGAGGCCGAACGGGTTTTGGCATCCTTGGAGTTAATTTGAGCCAATGCCTTGCATACAGACGGTTTATCTATTACTATCTCGGCCACGTCCACACTGGCGTATTGGGATTCCTCGCCTTCGGCCGATGCGTAGCTAACCGTGGGATTCTTGTAAATCGTTCACCGAGGTGGGGACTTTGAGACCTTTTCTTCTCGGAGAAGGTAATCATATTGCTCGACATGCTGGGCTAATTCGTACATATCTCGAAAGTTTGCCCCCAAGAATTTCTTTTTGTATTCCATGTCTAAATCGTTCAAAACGATTCTCACGAATTTGACTTCAGGGAGAGGTACTCGGCACCAATTTCTGGCCGACTTAAACCTCGTGAGGTATTCCATGGGTGACTCGTTAGATGCCTGAGCCATCCTGGCCAATGAAGACACTGACATCTCCATTCCCGGCTGATATAACTACTCATGGAATTTCTCGACAAGCTCCTCCCAGCTTTGAATGGAATTAGGTGGGAGATTAATGTACCACGCGAATGCCGAGCACGTTAACGAGAAATTGAATAGTCGTAGTTTATATAGGTCACTATTAGCATCCCCGCATTGCGTAGTAAACCGAGCCACATGTTCTAATGAGGACAAGGACGATTCTCCAGCAAAAAGGCTAAAGTCTAGGATCTTATAGCCTTTAGGATATTTGAACTTCTCCACATAAGCTGGGTACTGATGGATGAATTTTGGGAATTTCGGCCATTTTTTTAGAGCCAAATCGATCATCCTTTGGACCTCGACCATATCAACAAGTGCTTCTGTCCTTGGGTTAGAGCTTTTTGAAGTGCTAGTCGATCCACCACTTTTTTTCAAATCGATCATTTTGAGTTGAGCAGATCCTGTCTCGGCTTGTGTCACTGGTAATAGATTGCTCTTGGAAGTAAGTGGCCTGGTTCGGTCGGCAGTTCCACTTTCATGGCCTCTACCAACTAGGGTGTCTCGAATTTCTGTGAGTATATTTATTTCTCGGCTGAACCATTGCTCGAAGTGCTGAGTTTGCTCGTCGAGCCGTCGTTGAAAAAATGATCTGGTCGGTGGGTCAGATGCATCACCACCGTCCTCGTCACAATCCTCCACTATTCCTTCGACAAAAAATCCTGTTGTCGTTCTGGTGAAGATCCCTGCATCACGAAGTGGCTCGTCGAGATTGACTTCCCTTTCTCGACGTGTCATTTTTGGTATTTCAGGCATTCAGGCAGCAACGTTCTTGCCTGTGACAAGCCCTTTTGCCCTGGGTTCTGGGTTGTAAGGTTAGCTGTTGATTTTCCCATGGCTGTTTTCTTCTTCATTGACCGTGTTTCAACGGGCATGAACTTCGTAGTTTTAGCACTTTGGTCCCACTGGGCGTGCCAAAATGTTGACCCTTAAAACTACCAAGCTTACGTGGTGCGCAGGTCGAGTAATTAATAAGTTAACTACGTCATTCGGTTGTGTGCGGGGCGTGCCAACTCGTCGGTCGAGTTCGGCCGGGGAGTAAAATATGTTGATGTCGCGTTGAGTGCGTTGTCGACTTCTTGATTTTGCGACTGCGGCTGAGGAAGGAACACGTATCGGCCTTTGGGTTCTAGAGCCTAAAGACAAGGCTGCTAATTTGTGAAGTTCAATATCAAATTCGGCTTTCAATGTGCCGAATGTAGTAACCTGGTAACACCTCACTTCGCCGAGAAGCCTAATAAGATGACCTCTGCCAATAAGGATTCAAAAATCCTTCTCGATCGAGACTTGGATAGATAACCAGTCCGCCTCGACGCAGTGCTGTTTATCCAAACTGAAGATGTCGCCGGTTGCCTTCACAATGCTGTTTATCCAAATTGAAGGTGTGTTGCCGAGAAAGAGGGTAAGAATAGAGTTCTCAAGGTTGTTGAGAGATTTCGCGTAGGGCGAGGGTTTGCACAAGGTAGATTTGTGTGTTGAGTTAGAGGCCTTCAATGGTGCACTCACCCCTCTATTTATAGCAGCAAACCCTCTCTCGTTTAAGTTAAAACTACATCCGGCTTAGGACTCCTTATCCCGAACCAATCTTATCTCGGCCATTCTTACTTCCATTTGGACTTTCAACCTGACCCTCTATCAGGCCGTATCCATCTCCAGGTCTCCGCATCCTGCCGAGACTCCTTATTGTATTAGGATTCAAATACCCCATCCATCCGTCTCACAATGGGACTTACTCATTTTCCTTTTATCTAGAACATTCCACTTCCCGATAGAGCTCAACCGGCCTCGGCTAGAAGGCCCACGAAACAGATGGCCCATAAAGATCCTTGGACAAAGCTTTTAGGTCGAGAACAATCCTAAACTCGGCCCAAACCAATATCTGGGGTCCAAACAGGATGATATGAAAATAACAGGTGATGATTCAGATGAGATTGTCAAACTGGAAAGGAGCCTTGTTGCCGAGTTTGGGATGAAAAGTTTGGGTGACTTAAAAGTATTTTCTTGGAGTTGAGGTTGCTCGGTCATCCGAAGGTATTTTCTTGTCTCAACGGAAATATGTTTTAGATTTATTAAAGGAAACATGTATGCTTGGGTGTAAACATGTGGATACTTTTATTGTGGAAAAACATCACTTGGGGATTTATCCAGATGAAGAACCAGTAGATAAAGGCAAATATTATAGACTGGTAGGAAGACTAATTTATCTAGCTCATACTCGTCCAGATATAGCCTATGCAATGAGTGTGGTGAGTCAGTTTATGCACTCATCAAGTGTGGATCATATGGCAGCTGTTATGTGTATTTTGGCTTATTCAAAGGTAGCTCCGGGAAAAGGAATTTTATATAAAAGTTTCGGTCATCTGAAAATTGAGGGGTTTACTGATTCGGATTGGGCAGGTGATGTGACTGACAGGCGCTTTACTTCTGGATGCTTTACGTTTGTTGGTGGAAATTTAGTTACTTGGAGGAGTAAGAAATAAAATGTAATGTCTAGGTCTTCTACAGAGGCTGAATTCAGAGGTAGGGCGCATGGAGTATGTGAAGTCCTTTGGTTGCGTAAGTTGCTTTGGGGTCTTGGTTTCAAACCGAAGGAGGCCACAAATTTGTACTGTGACAATAAGTCAGCACGAGAGATTGCAGAGAACCCGGTACACCATGACATAACAAAACATGTGGAGGTTGATCGACACTTCATTAAGGAGAAGCTTGAAAAGACGATTGTGTCAATACCGTTTGTAAACTCTGAAGAACAACTTGCAGATATTCTTACTCATGCTGTGTGTAGTAGGGTTTTTGGTGACTCACTTGTCAAGTTGGGCATGTGTGATATCTATGCTCCAACTTGATGGGGAGTGTTGCTGTGAGTAATCTTTAGAATATGAATGTAAATATTGTGTAAATATTAGAGTCCTTTATTAGGAAGGATATCTCTTGTGTCCTTTTTTTAGTTTTCCTTGGTGAACAAGGATTGTTTGTATTATATATAAGTTTATGCAATATACGAAAAGTTACGCCGTAAAATTCTATTTTATATTCACAAATAGAAGTGCAACACAACCAATAGGTCTTTGTTTTCACGCCTGATGTAACCAACCTAGCATGTCCCCAACATATCGTAAGGGATCATGAGCATGAACTTCAATGGGTCGAGGCATTCCACCAGGTCCTCCACGTGTAAGAGCATTGATAAACCGTCTAAACAATGCATTGTGCCTCGTTCGCTACCTAGAAGATTCGTTAGCCAAGTGAAGAAGCAAGGTAATAGATAACAAGGGAGAAATGGTTAGCACAGAGAGTCACCTCTTCTGCACAATACTTGAAAAGCACATGCCTCTCCTTGAGGCAGCGAACTGCTGTTTTCAAAAGATCATAAACTTGAGGATTATCGGAGTCACCAACTCTTCTACATTCCGCCTGAACCCCCCTAAAAGATAGGAGTAATCAACTTGGGGATTATTGGAGTACTAGTCTCAAAAATTTGAAACAACAATTATACATATAGGTAACATTCTCAGTTCTCTTGCCGTAAATCTTGGCCATGTTTGTAAACAAGAATTCGCCTAATTAATGGTCTAGATCGACAGTCTTCCAACATAACCTGTTAGGCTACCTGAGAAGAGAAATTGACCTCATACATATGGATATTAAGGAAGATGTTAAGAGAATAAAAACCTACAGAGGGGCTCGTAGGCGCCCTCTTGGTAGACAGCCATCATATCCATGAGCTCCAGACCGGCGCGCTGCAAGCGGATGGCAGTTGAGTTAGTATCACCTTTTATGTTTCCATGATCCAGAAAATAAAAAATTCAGATGTGAGAGAGTAGAGAGTACCTGATGCTGTGTTCTCAATAGCAATTTACAATTGGCACGAATTTCTTGAACATTCCCTCAATGCACTTATCTAACAAACCCAAATCAACAAATCAATCCACTGATTCGAATCTCAACACAAACCAACACCAAAGCCCAAATAAAAAACTAAATCGATTGATTCGAACCTAAATCCCAAATCAATCAATTGATTGAAATCTCAGAGCTTATAAACGCAAATGGTTTGATGGGTACCTCTTAATCGCGGAGGAAGCAAGAGACGATCTGCTGCCTCTGGGTGGTGACATCGAGCTCCTGCTTGAGCCTTTCGGTGGTGGAGACAATGTCACCGGTGGTGGCGGTGCAGCTGCTGGGAGCGACAGCGATCTTGTCGCAGCTAGTGGCCAAGGCACTGACCTCGTCCTCCACGCGATCCAAGGCCTCTTGGGCAGTCAGGGAGGCCTCCAGGAACTCGAGGTTGGTGGCGAGGCCTCGCTTCTTGATGGTGGATCGGAGGTTCCGCCTCGACTGAAGGGTATATTCGGAATAGAAAGAAGAAAAGGTGTTGAGTGAGGCCAGCACATCGGGGGAGTCGGTGCGACACCCCAAGACCTTTTTCAGGTTCCGGGAAAGTCCCGGCGCCAGCGTCATCGTCCCCATTTTTAGGGGCAGTCAGGTGGCGGAGTGGTGGCAGAATGCTGTGTCGCAGGCAATGGGATGGCGGGAGATGGTGGGTCGAGATTTGGGAGATGAAAGTTGGGGAAGGCCGACTCTAGTAAATTAGTAATTTAGCCAAAATAATCATTAACATTGTCATAATTACTCATTTTAGTCTTTGAAATATATAAAAGTGGTTCTTGACTTTGTCTATCATTAATTATTTTGGTCACTTCATGAAAAGTAATTATTAAATAAGGATAATTTTTAACATTTTGGTCATTATTTAATATAATTTTTCATAAAATGACCAAAATGATTGATGGTAAACAAACTTTAGGACCAATTCTATGATTTCAAATCTCAATGACCAAAGTGAGGAGTTATGCAAATCTCAAATACCATTTTGACTGAAAAAACCGTAATTTTATCACAGATTTAATCAAATTTTTAATTTTCATCAAAAAAACTATTACCAATAAATTTTGAGAAAATTTAAGAGGGCTGAGCTCGTGTCAGATTAGATAGTTGTTGAGACAATAGCTTATTAAGGCGATGATCAATAGCTGGTCCGAGAGAATGATCATTTACATTGGGATTGAGACCAAAATAAGAATTACATAACGTACCAACATATTAATACATACCTAAATTAAAATTAACACAATGTTTGATACATATTTGATTCACTCGATGAAGGGTATGTTGTAGGATTGGGAGGATTTGACAATGTACATGGAATGGCCATAAATATCTGTGGAACTTTTGTTGTTGAAAAAATTGATACAAGTTGAAAAGTAAATTTTAAATTAAATATTAGTAAAAGAAAAACTTAATCTATAGATATTTGATTTAAAAATTTGAAATTTGAAGTGCAATATCTTTTGAACTGAAAGACCTCTCACTTATTATTAAAATTCCGTATCACTAAAACGCAGTTCCAACTGCGTTATACTATTTACATTGGTATAGACTATACATTACACACACTCGTTCAAAATATATGAGCTTAATATCAGATAATATCATAGGCATATATTACTGCATATTCTTTACCTCCAAAAGCCTAGACCATCTCTTATCAACAGAAGCAGTGCTTTTTCCACCAATATCTGCAAATCACAAATTGTATGGGGAATTAATTACTTAACTTGCTCAAAATAATTGCTAATTTTTTCTTGTCACAAAACACTTACACTGCACAGTGGGATAAGATTTCTCACACAGCTCTGAACAAGTATCCTGCAAAGTACAATTTCACCCCGTGGTTAATCAATCATTAAGGATCCTTCCTTTCGTGCTTTATGTCCGTATTATGATCGAAACTATTTCATTACTGGTTCATACGTTAATGGAGGTTGCAAGCCGTATCGTGTCCTGTATGAGTGAATCAAGTTCTGCTTCATTTCCAGGCTTCACGTAGATCACCTGTTGCAGCATGCAGCTGTGTTAACACACTATCATGGGGGGCTGAGAGAGAGAAAGAGAGCAAGAGATACAGAGAGTTTAGGGACTTAATGATGGATCATCGCCACCAATTTCAGGAAGTTGAACCGTGTGTTCGTCTCTGCTTGATGACAGAACCCACAAGTTGAATTGTGTGTCAATCTGTTGAGACACAACATAACCAGATGAATGCTGCAAAATTTGTGTCTCATTTATTTCCATAAAGTACGATGTTAATATGCTTACCAACGCATAATTTGGTGAATAAATTTAGGATCTCTAGCTTTATTGTTGTTGTGTTATCTTGAACTTATATATGATTGAGTAACGAATAAGATTTTCATACTTCTGCTAAGAAAATAAATACCTTTCTGCAGTAGGTAGAAGAGCAGTTGCTACATTTTCTGTTGAATGATGTTAATATCCTTCCATCAACGGAGAAGCCAAAGCTAGCATGCTGCAAGTAGTTATAAGCAGAAGGGAATTAACACTTGTGCCTAATCGAAAAAACTGTCTTGTTAAGGACGATTATCTAATTTGCTGTTCAAAAAAAATGGGAGCAACCTTGTGGACGCAGAGATGAACCGAAATTTGAGCATCATGTGTATTTTCATCTTCAATCAAATCTTCCAAACGCAGGTCTTGGAGGGAGAGAATGTAATCACAGCTCCAATTCCCATGCCATTTCCCATCTGCTGTTGATAATCTGATCACACTTCGTGGGCTACTACTCCTGCTGTTCTTTTTGTTACCCTGAACCACAAGTCGCTGCTCAACTATATTTATAATGCTATGGAGTAGTTATGCCTAGAATAATGTACGGTTTGATAGACTTACGTAATCAGACTGTGAATCTATATCGTGTATGCATATAAAAAACCACACATCCATATAACAACCGACGTGATCAATGGTACAGAGACTTACAGTTCGACACCATAAGCATCTTAATATACACAACATAAATGAAGAAGGCAAAAAAGCATGAGAGAATTCTATGTTGTTTGAGGTTAGTACCAGAGAGAGAGAGTTCCTTTTAGAAGAAGCTCTGATTGTGAAAGAACGAGACACCGAATTGGAGAATTTGGGGTTTGCCGGAGTAACAGAGAGAAGCTTAATGTGTCTTGCTGATACCAGATGACCAACTTCTGCCATCTCTCTTGGACTATAATTCTTGTTCGGAAGGAGGAGAAATGTCGGACATGAGTTCTTGTTCGGAACCTTATCATCATATAAAGAGGTGGCACTTGGAAGTTTGGGAGACACTCAAAACATGGGCTAAAATTACAATGCTGCCCTCTTACATTGTTTTGTTTACAAAGGAAATTGTATCAATCGTGTTTGACATTGAACCAATTAGAACAATGGTCTTTCAACTAAAATTATGTGATCATTGGTCATTTAACTCATCAAAATGTATAGTTATGGTTATTTTCGCCAAGTCCATTAGAACTTCCGTCACAATGAGTCACGTGCCATGCATGTGAGACTGAATCAAAAGGCAAGTATCACAAATCAAATGGAAAAATTGGAACAATGATTCTTTAATTTTAACCCAAGTGAAGAAATGTTCCCGCAATTTTAATCCAATTGTTACAATGTCTTTCTACCATAACCTACTTTGACAAAATTCTTGACGGAATTGACGAAAAAGGATTGCTGCACTTTTTTGAGTTAGAACACCGAATGCCCATCTTCATTTGCCTCGATAACATAGGGGCTTCGAAACCCTAGAAGAGGTGGAATCATCTGGTTAGAACCCTAAGGTACACTCTCTCTCTCTCTGCCCTAAACCCTAATATTTTCGTACTCCCAAAAGTTCGAAGATCTCGTTTGTCGCCCACATCGGCAGGGCAGGGCGGACTAATCTCTTAACTAGGCTTTGCTACGAAATTTTATGTATGTTTTGCTTAATGATGCAATTCTTGTTTATTTTATTTTCTGGTGCTTGAATCCTATCATGGTTTGAGGGCTCTCATTCAATTAATACTAATTTTTTTGAGATTCAGAAGTTATTATTCCGAATTGAAGTTTCCATCAAAAATCGAGAATTACTTTAAATTCTGATTTAGGTTTTCAACAATTGAAGAATGCTGCTGTTATGATCTGTAATTGTGATTACCTTAATCACACTTAGGATTATTGCATTAGTAGTTGATAAGGGATTAGTATGAATTAGTTAATTCCTTTTGTCTGTTGTGAGTTATTATGCTACCTGGCATCGAATTGTAAGGCTATATAGTGCCAATAGTGACCTGGGGTTGTTATCCATCATTTTATAACAAAATATTATTCCAAAAAATATGTATCTCTGGAGCACCGCTCCTTCTCCTTTCTCGTGTCACCTTCATAGCCACTCATACCTGCAAGTTGAGTAAGGAATTTGAGTTAGGTGTTAACAATGGTATCATCCTCTCAGTTCTAGTCTCCTTCCTTGTATGCCACGCCCTTTGAACGCTGCACGCACTGCCGCCATGGATGCTAACTTTGATGCTCTCGAAGCCTCTTTCGATGCTCGCTTTTCCGCCCTTGAAGCTACGATGACGGCGACTTTACGGGCCCAATCGGAGGCTTGACAGGAATATTTGGCGGCTGTGGATACTAAAATGCTTGTGGGCTTTGACCAATTTTGTCGTCAATTGGCGATTGACGGTGAAGGTGGCTCCACTTCAGATTCGCATTGTGGTTCGCCACATTGCATCCCAGATCTACCTCCTCCTACTGATGCGCCATTACGTCTACCACATCGGGAGATCTATGACGGCGGTGGTCCACCACCACGCCACCAATGGCAGCCACGGATTGAGTTCCCTAAGTTCACTCCCGGGGATGATCTTCTTGCCTGGATTTATAAGGCGGAACAGTTCTTCAACTACTATCCCATGGCTGGTCATCAAAAGGTGTTGACCATCTCTTTCCATCTGGAGGGGGAGGCGTTGCATTGGTTTTGTTGGATGAACTATCTTTAGACCACACCGCACTGGGAGAAGTTCATTAAGGCATTTTGCACCAAATTTGGTCCCTCTGAATTCGAGGATTGTGCAGAATCTCTTTTCAAACTTCGCCAAACAAGTAATCTCAAGGACTACATTTCTGAGTTTCGTCGATTGGCAAACCGCACTAGTGATGTTGGACCCATACTGCTTAAGACTTGTTTCTTAGGCGGTTTAAAAAAGGAATTGCAATTTGATGTAAAGATTTTAAGGCTTGCAAATGTACATGAGGTGATTCCGCTTGCAGTGCAACTTGACACTAAGCTCTCTGAGCTCCGAGTTGGTAATTGATGCCCTACTTCACAAATTAAATCTCAGGCAGTGGTTCCTTTTGTTCCTTCTTCCTCTACCACCAAATTTGGTAATGTCCCTGTGAAGAAGCTTAGGCTCGAAGAAATTGCTAAGAAACGAGAACGTGGGGAATGCTGGTTTTGTGTAGAAAAATGGAGTAAAGGTCACAAGTGTGGTCAGAAACAACTATTGATGCTTGATTTCGTTGAACCTGAGGAGGAATTCGAGGATGTACCCTTTGAGTTGCAACCTGAATTCCAAACCATGGAGATCAGTGAATCTGCATTTTATGGCACCAATTTACCACAGAAGACTCAGGCTATGAAAGTGGAGGGTTTAGTTGGCAAACACTCTATGAGAATTTTGTTGGATTCTAGAAGCACTCATAGCTTCATCGACTCTCGACTGACCAAACACATGGGTTGGCCCTTGCAGCCGACTCAACCTTTGAATGTGATGATTGCAGATGGGGGAAAGGTACGCAGTCAGGGTTGCCCAAAGGCTGCATCAATTGTTCTTGGAGGTTATCAGTGTACCCATGATTTATATCAAGGTTCTAAAAAACGCTAGGCGCTAGTCGGGCGGCGGGCTAGCGCCTAGCGCCTAGGTGGCCTAGGCAGATTTAGATAAATTTCTTGTATATCTTGTAAATAAGTGCATATTCACACCTAAAAAAAACTATACTTGTATGGATAATAAAATAATGATAAAATGTAAATTAGGTACACTATTTCCATAAGTATTGGTTGAACTTGTAGTTAATCCATCATATGCAAATTAGATACACCATTTCCATAAGTATACCATCATGAAACCAAAAAAGAAAAAAACACACAATTAATAAAAAAATATAAAAAAAAAACTGCCTAGGGCCGCCTATCTATCCTAGCCGCCTAGCCCACCTAGCCCCAGCCCGATTTGCCCAAAAACGCCTCGGTTGCTAGGCGCCGCCTATGGCGTTTTTTAGAACACTGATTTATATGCTTTACCCTTGGGAGGCTATGTCACATCCCCGCCCGGGGCGGATCACTTCCCGGGCCCGCTCCACCACCGTAGCACGATATTGTCCGCTTTGGGCTTCAACCACACCCTCACGGTTTTGTTTCTAGGAACTCACGAGCAACTTCCCAGTGGGTCACCCATCATGGGAATGCTCTGGCCCTCTTCTCGCTTAACTTCGGAGTTCCTACGGAACCCGAAGCCAGTGAGCTCCCAAAAGGCCTCGTGCTAGGCAGGGATGGGAATATACATATAATGTCACTCCGCTGGGCGATGTGGGATGTTACAATCCACCCGCCTTAGGGGCCTGACGTCCTCGTCAGCACACATGCGGCCAGGGTTAGGCTCTGATACCAATTGTCACATCCCGGCCCGGGGCGAATCACTTCCCGGGCCCGCTCCACCACCATAGCACGATATTGTCCGCTTTGGGCTCCAACCACACCATCACGGTTTTGTTTCTGAGAACTCATGAGCAACTTCCCAGTGGGTCACCCATCATGGGAATGCTCTGGCCCTCTTCTCGCTTAACTTCGGAGTTCCTACGGAACCCGAAGCCAATGAGCTCCCAAAAGGCCTCGTGCTAAGTAGGGATGGGAATATACATATAATGTCACTCCGCTGGGCGATGTGGGATGTTACAGGCTGTGACTTAGTTTTGGGGGTTGATTGGTTATCCACTATTTGTCCTGTCCTATGGGATTTCGACCTCTTAACCATGGAGTCCAGAAGCACCATACCACTTATAAGTTTTCTCATAAGCCTACCACGCATCCTCTTCTACACAAAGTCTCTCTACAACACTTGGACAAGGCATTTCACACTTCCAACTGGGGCTTATTTCTCTATTCTATGGGCACACACAAGTTGGAAGCCTCTAAGCTTGATCCAACTCAACTCCATGAATTGCAGACGTTATTACGGAAGAGGGACCTCATGACCATTGCATTCCCTTGATTTCTGGTTCAAAACCCCCAAGCATTTGACCTTACCACTATGGCCCGATGCAAAAGATGGAAATTGAGAAAGCAGTTAATGAGTTGCTGCAATCAGGGTTCATTCACCCTAGTCATAGCCCTTTCTCTTTCCCAGTGCTCTTGGTTAGAAAGAAGGAGGGTATTGGCGTCTTTGCATGGATTACAGAGAGCTCAATTCCATCACAATTAAGGATAAGTTTCCTATTCCCTTGATTGATGATTAGTTGGATGAGTTGTGTGGTGCTAAATTTTTCTCCAAACTCGACTTACATTCTGGTTACCATCAAATCAGGATGCATCCTGATGATATTGCTAAAACGACGTTTCACACTCATGAAGGGCATTATGAATTTTTGGTTATGCCCTTCGGGGCTAACTAATGTACCTGCCGCATTTCAACACCTCATGAACGACATCTTTAAACCTCATCTTTGACACTTTATCTTGGTGTTCTTTGATAATATCCTCATCTATAACAAATCATGGGAGGAGCACCTAGCTTATTTGAGCATTACTTTTCAGATTTTGAAGACTAATCAATTGTTTCTTAAGAAACAAAAGTGTTCCTTCGGTTAGAGTAAGGTCGAGTACCTTGGTCACATCATTTCTCGAGACAGGGTAGCTGCGAACCCTTCTAAATTGCAAGCCATTGCTAATTGGTCGACTCCCACTAATGTGAAAAGCTTAAGAGGATTTCTGGGATTGACGGGTTATTACTGGAAATTCTTTCCTGGCTACGGCAAGATACGCCAACTCCTTTATTAGTTAACCAATAAAGACGGTTTCCTTTGGTCTTCAAGTGCTCAAAAGGCCTTCACTCAATTGAAACAGGTTATGACCTCCCCATGGGTTTTAGCCTAGCTAAATTACTCAATTCATTTTGAGATTGAATGCGATGCTTTGGGGTAAGGAATTTGTGCCGTTTTGCAGCTACAAGGCTGACCAATTGCCTTATCTAGCCAAGCATTAGGTCCTCGAAAATCAGTCTTTATCCACATACGAGCGAGAGCTTATTGCAATTGTACATGTAGTCAAGAAGTGGCACAACTATTTGTAGGGATGGCACTTTGTGATTCGAACCGATCATCACAGCTTCAAGTATCTTCTCAGTAATAGGGCTTACACTCCATTTTAGCAAAAATGGGTAACCAAATTTTTAGGTTACGATTATGAAATACACTACAAAAATGGAGATGACAATGTTGCTGCTGATGCTCTCTGCTGGAGCTAATTCCTTAACTAAGGACGCCTTGTCTAATGATGACCATGAAGGGTAGTGCAAGGCCATTTCATATCCTTATGGGGGCTGGATGGACGAGTTAAGACGATTTAATGAACATGATGAATGGATTTTGTAGAAAGTACAACAATTGCTTCAAGAATCCGCTACCATTGCTACTCGGGGTCCGACATTACAGTCCAAATATCACATTGATAATGGGTTGTTAAAGTATAAATATCGAGTGGTCTTAAGTCCTACTTTTTCCTGGAGGTACAAAATCATTGCCGAGCACCATACCACTCCCACAGCTGGTCATGAAGGGGTCCAAAAAACTTATCACATGATTAATAGGGGATTCTATTAGGTGGGGATGAAATCTAATATCAGAAAGTTTGTATCTAAAAACCACATTTGTCAGCAAAACAAATACGAAACAATTTCTCCTCCCGGTCTTTTGCAACCCTTACCTATTCCCCAAAACATTTGGCAAGACATTAGCATGGACTTTATCAACGGTTTGCCTCATTGTAAAGGCAAATCAATGGTGATGGTGGTTGTTGACTGGTTATCCATGCTCACTTTATTGGTGTAGCTTATCCTTATACAGCTGCTAGCGTAGCATAATTGTTTGTGGATCATGTCTTTAAATTACATGGAATGCATGCATCCATAATCAGTGGCAGAGATCCTATATTTCTGAGTTCATTCTGGAAGGAGTTTTTTAAATTGCACGGGTTGAAACTGTGTCTTATCTCGAGCTATCACCCTCAAACAGATGGCCAGATCGAGATTGTAAACAAATGTTTGGAGACATATCTCCGTTATTTCACCAGTGCACAACCCAGAAAATGGCTTTAGTGGCTTAGTTGGGCGGAATGGAGTTATAACACCTCCTACCATACCTCTTCCAAGTTTACACCCTTTGAAATGGTCTATAGCTACCCTCCTCCTCACCCTACCCTCTATAAATATGGCATTGCGAATGTTAAGCTTGTCGAGCAGCAATTGGTAGCAAGAGATGAGCTTCTCTCTATGCTAAAAACCAATCTGTAAAGGGCACATAATATGATGAAAACTCAGGCTGATAAGCACAGGATAGAGAGGGAATTCGAAGTAGCGGATTTGGTTTACCTTAAACTAATTCCATACCAACTTCAGTCTTTGTCTTTTAACTCTTACCATAAGCTGCAACCCCGATTTTATGGCCCTTATGTTGTTGAAGCTAAGGTGGGAAAAGTTGCATACAAACTTCAATTACAGCTGATTGTAAATTGCATCCTGTGTTCCATGTGAGCTACTTGAAGAAACATTTGGGAGCCAATGTATTGCCAACAACCACATTACCTCTCGTGGCAGATGATGGACTATCCCAGCCAATTCTTGTTGCTGTGTTGCAGAGGCGTATGTATAAGAAGAGGAACGATGCTGAAGTTCAGTTACTGGTGCAATGGGAGGACATCAGCAAGGAGGACTACTTGGGAAGACTTTGATGACTTCACTGCTAAGTTTCCTGCATTTTAGCTTTGATTTAACCTTAAGGACAAGGTTCTTTTACAAGGGGAGGGAAATGTTATGATCTGTAATTATGATTACCTTAATCACACTTAGGATTATTGCATTAGTAGTTGATAAAGGATTAGTATGAATTAGTTAATTCCTTTTGTCTGTTGTGAGTCATTATGCCATATGGCATCAAAATGTAAGGCTATATAATGCCAATAGTGACCTGGGGTTTTATCCATCATTTTATAACAAAATATTATTCCAAAAAATATATATCTCTGGAGCACCGCTCCTTATTCTTTCTCGTGTCACCTCCATGGCCACTCATACCTGCAAGTTGAGTAAGGAATCTGAGTTAGGTGTTAACAGTTGCAAAGATGAGGGTTTTCGGAGTCGTGTTGATCAATTTGGCTGACTTAATTTTTGTCAGACTGTTTGTGTTCCCATCATTTTCTGGTTCATCTTCGAAAGTTTTTCTAGTCGCCATTAATTTGGGCTTTCTGTGTTTAGTAGTAAAACAACTCAGTACTTACACAAGTGGTCTTATGTTTATTTATAAATGCTTCGACAATTCGTATGAGTTTCCCTGAAATTTGTAATGTGTAGGTTGTAGTTAGCACAAGGCTGTTTTGATGCCCGTTAATTAGCCGATTCATACTTGAGTGTTCTGTTTTTGCTCAACAGAAAATGATAGGGTCCATTTTGTTGGAAAATATTAGTATTTAGGTTTATTTTAGTACTTGGGTTTTGCTTGTTAGTTTAGGACTTGGGCTTAGCCCATATGAGTTAGGGTTTTTTAGGTTTAGTTCTCTATAAATATTGCTTGTAATTTAGTTTGAGAGATAAGTGAGTCACGATGTAGCCTCTTGGGGGTTTGTAGCCGTTTCGGCATTCTTGTTTATTTAATATTTTTGTTCTTATTTTGTAGTCTTGTTCGTCTTGCACTCTGATATTCAACTTGGTATCAAAGCAAGTTTGATCCTTCGGGATTTAATCTGTTCGTCTCGTATTAGTTTGTTGTCGTCTTCCGCTGTTTGATTGTTCCAATTTAGATTCATCGTTAAAATTGTAGTTGCTCATTCTTCATTGTGGTCCAAAAAAAAAAAAGAAAAAAAAAAGTTGTTCTTTCGTTTTTGTCTCGTACTCCATTGTTTGACCTGCACCCACACAACCTGCCTGATTAACCTGCACCTCGCCGCCACACCGCACCTATAATCTGCTGCACCCGCACGACTTCGTGATCTTCTTCCTGCATCGTACTCACAACCCGCGAACCTATCACCTGCAACCCATTTGCACTCACTTCTGGATCCATCTCTGCCTCACTGACCTTCTGCACCATCCTCGCGGTCCGTATTCATCCCTAACGAAGCCCAGATCCGATAATCACTTGGATCGAGTTCGTCTCCCCTTGAAGTCCTATAAACCTACATCTGTTTCTGTTTCGCACCACACACCCGCTGTCTGCAACTTGAACCCGTATCTACACCTATGCTAGTTTTGCGTGAATTGAAGAAAAGAAAAAGACGGATGGAAAATGACAAAAGACAAAAATTGGTTTGGTCCACACGGGCATTGAGAAGAAATTGTTGATTTTTGGTTTTTTCTTTGGGCCCACATTTGATATTGGGCATGTGTTTGGAGCATGTAATTGTTGACCACAATGGTCACTCGAGTGCTTGGACTAGTGACCACTTGAGTGACGTTGTGTACATGGTGAGGTGGATTTTTGTTTTGTTCGGAAGCTCACAATTGGCAATGGGAAAGTTTGCACTAGCATTGGTATTGGTCTTGCACTGGCATTGGCATTGGAATCTTGCACTAGCACTGGCACTGGCACGGGCATGGAATCTTGCACTGGCACTGGCATGGAATCTTGCATTGGTATTGGCATTGGCATGGAATCTTGCACTAGCACTGGCGTTAGAAACTTGCACTTGCAATGATGGAATTTCATATTGGAATTGGCATCGGAAATTAGCATAATAGAGCTTGCATCCGCATCTGCTTGTTGGCAAATTCATGTCGTTTATTTTAGGTTTATTTTAGTACTTGGGTTTTGCTTGTTAGTTTAGGACTTGGGCCTAGCCCATCCGAGTTAGGGTTCCTTAGGTTTAGTTTTCTATAAATATTGCTTGTAATTTAGTTTGAGAGATATATGAGTCACGATGTAGCCTCTTGGGGGTTTGTAGCCGTTTAAGCATTCTTGTTTATTTAATATTCTTCTTCTTATTTTGTAGTCTTGTTCGTCTCGCACTCTAATATTTAACTCATTTTTCCCTTATCAGCTTCTCCTTCTGATGGAGATCTTGGGCCTCTTCTGGAATCCCAAGTGACTGAACTTAATCAGAATGAGAAGCAATTGGACGAGGAGATGAGCAAAGCCAACTTTACATCGGTTGCGATGCATACCAGAGCTATTGGTATCATACATCCTTCTCCAGACATTAGAAACATTGTTGACAAAACTGCCCAATTCGTGGCAAAGAATGGACCAGAATTTGAGAAAAGGATTATGGCTAATTGTAATATCCCACATCGCCCAGGGGAGTGATCCTTAAATGTATATTCTTATCCCTACCTAGCACGAGGCCTTTTGGGAGCTCACTGGCTTCGGGTTCCGTAGGAACTTCGAAGTTAAGCGAGAAAGGGGCTAGAGCACTCCCATGATGGGTGACCCATTGGGAAGTTGCTCGTGAGTTCCCAGAAACAAAATCGTGAGGGCGTGGTCGGGGCCCAAAGTGGACAATATCGTGCTACGGTGGTGGAGCAAGCCCGGGAAGTGGTCCGCCTCGAGCCGGGATATGACAATTGGTATCAGAGCCAATCCCTGGCTGGAAGTGTGCCGACGAGGATGTTGGGCCCCTAAGGGGGGTGGATTGTAACATCCCACATCGCCCAGGGGAGTGATTCTTAAATGTATATTCTCATCCCTACCTAGCACGAGGCTTTTGGGGAGCTCACTGGCTTCGGGTTCCGTAGGAACTCCGAAGTTAAGCGAGAAGGGGGCTAGAGCACTCCCATGATGGGTGACCCACTAGGATGTTGCTTGTGAGTTCCTAGAAACAAAACCGTGATGGTGTGGTCGGGGCCCAAAGCGGACAATATCGTGCTACGGTGGTGGAGCAGGCCCGGGAAGTGGTCCGCCCCGGGCCGGGATGTAACACTAATTTTTTAAGACGAAAATGAAATTATTGGGCCGAGTTTAGGTTTGTGTTCAGCCCAAGATGTTACGAGCCACCCCTATCGGGTCGGCTGGGTCCTTTTGCAAGAAGAATTAGATAATGATGAAGGCTGAATCCTTATATAACCAGAAGATAATGACGAAGGCTGAATCCTTATATCACTAGGAGATAATGACGAAAGTTGGATCCTTATAGCACCAGGGAATGAATCTGGTTCATTGTGAAGGCGAGTTCAAAGTCTTAGCTGAGTTAGGATTAGCCGAGTTTTAGTGGGTTCAGGACAATGAGTCCAAATCCGAGTAAGGTTCTGACTCTGCTGAAGGTAAGTTTACTTTTATAAATACAGAGGCAGTGGTAGCATTCATGCCCTCTCCAATTCAATACACAAACTGCCCTGCGCAAACTCCCTCTACGCGAAACTTCTCAACAACCTTGAGAAATCTCTGATTTTCTCCTTTTTCTCGCCAACACATCTTCA
This sequence comes from Heteromeles arbutifolia, assembly GCA_024362995.1. Taxonomy (NCBI): domain Eukaryota; kingdom Viridiplantae; phylum Streptophyta; class Magnoliopsida; order Rosales; family Rosaceae; genus Heteromeles; species Heteromeles arbutifolia. The sequence continues at coordinate 12,473,886 of JANCRC010000006.1, read as the reverse complement.
GTTTGGATACATAGCACTGCGAAGGTAACCGGTGGCATCTTCAGTTTGGATAAACAGCATTGTTGCCGTATAATTAGCCGACCGCGGATCACCTTCAGTTTGGATAAACAGCACTGCGTCGAGGCCGACTGGTTATCTATCCGAGTCTCAGTCGAGAAGGATTTTCGAATCCTTGTTGGCAGAGGTCATCTCATTAGCCTTCTCAGTGAAGTGAGGTGTTACAGATTACGGGGCTTGGCACATTGAACGCCGAGTTGTTTTATGATCGGATATTCACAAGTTAGTTTTAGAGTTCGGCAATCTGACGGCCGAACCACATTTACCATCAAGACATACATCTCTTTCGAGTACTTGTGTCCATATAGCTTGGTGCCAGTTCGGCGCGCTTATACTCTTACGAATATAATCACTATGACTAAACCTGGCGCCGACGATTCGTGAACTTCACAAGAGTAGCAGCCTTGTCTTGAGGCTCTAGAACTCGAAGGCCAAGGCGTGTTCCTTTCTTGGCCGTAGTCACGAGATTCAGGAGTCAGCAGCGTGCTCAATGCCACAACAGCACATTTTACTCCTCGGCCGAAGAGTTGGCATGCCCAGCACATAACCGAAGGACGTAGTAGCTTATTAATTACTCGGCCTACGCGCCACGTAGGTTTGGTAGTTTTTAGGGTCAACACTAATAATACCGGAAATGCAAAGTTCAGTTTCTTGATTTCGACAGATCCCTAGCATGCATACTATCAGCATCGGTTGTCTAAATTCTGTGCTCAGAATCAATCTTCTGGACAGCAATCGTATACATAGCCTACGGATTCTGCTTGACCTAAGTCTGCTCCACCAGCTCCAGCTGTAAATTGTGAAGCAGGAGCCCCAAAACCTGATCCCCTGCTCAGTTTAGACTGGTTTGCAAAATGCTTGAACCACCACCAGCTGAGGAGTATATTGTTCATCTTCCTGAAGGTACTACTGGGGAAGAGTTGGATATTATTAAGCTCATAGCCCAGTTTGCAGCTCGAAATGGGAAAACATTTTTATAAAGATTGACAAGCAGGGAAATGAACAACCACCAGTTCCATTTTATGAAGCCTACGCATAGTATGTTCACGTTTTTCACTTCTCTAGTTGATGCGCATTCTAAGGTGTTGATGCCTCTAAAGAACTTGCCAGAGAAGCTTAAGAAAAGTGTTGTAGACATGACAATTGTGCTCAAAAGGTGTGTCCATCGACTAGAGTGAGAGCGTTCACAAGAGCAAGCAAGACAGAAGGCTGAAGATGAGATTGAGCAGGAAATGATACAAATGGCTATGATTGATTGTCATGATTTTGTTATGGTTGAAACAATAGACTTTGCAAATGATGAGGATGAGGATTTATCTCTTCCGATGATGCTTGAGGAGGTTATAAGGATAATCAAGGTCGCAGATATGGAAGAAGACGTTGAGCCTAGTAAGGAGGTGGACATGGAAATGGATGAAGAAGGGATGCAACTTGTTGAAGAGGGCTTGAGGACATCTAGACTTGAAGAGAATGATGATGAAAAGAAGAATGAGAATATGGTGACAAATTACCCAGAACCACCTATGAGAATTGTGACGAATTGGAACAGACTCGAGGACAGGATCCTTGCCGAAAGAGACCCAACAAAGTATGTCATTTCTTCAATCACTGGAAAGCTTATCTCTATCAACGAGATGTCTGAACACATGAGGATTTCTCTCATTGATCCAAAATACAAAGAGCAAAAGGAAATGATGTTTGCTAAGATTCGGGAGACTACTCTTGCTCAAGATGATGAAATCTCAAGAAACATTGTGGGCCATGCACAAACCTATCCTGATATTTTTGGTACCACAGAGGAAGATGTTTCTAATGCAGTCAAGGCTGAGAATGAGAAAAAGAAAGATGAGCAACCAAAGCAGGTCATTTGGGATGGTCACACTGGAAGTATTGGCCACACAACAAATCAAGCAATGTCACAGAATATCAGTGGAGATGACCAAAATAATGGTCTCAACAATGATGCTAAGAACCTTCCTGGTCCTACAACTCTTCCTCCAAGACCTGGTGTGCCTTCAATTCGTCCTTTTCCTCCACCACCTGGCCTTGCCTTGAATCTACTTCGTCTTCCAAACACAGTCCAGTATTTTGCTCCAACTAGCGGTGGTCTCCCTGCTCCTTCACCAAGGCCCCCAGTTGTCCAATATCAATCAAATCGACCTCCTGGACCTCTAATGCCCATGAGTTCTGGACAACAGTCCCTTATGCTCAATCGACCACCTCCTATGCCTCCATCCATGTCTATGAATGCACCTGGTATTTCTGTACCACTGCCACCTGGTTCTCAATTTACACCAATGCAAGTTTCCTGACCTTATATGCCTCTTCCCATTCCTCCACCTAAAATGCAAATGATGCCACCCCCACCTTTGCCTCAGGGAATGCCTCCACCACCACTTGAAGAAGCTCCTCCACCGTTTCTGGAAGAACCTGAGCCAAAGCGGTAGAAGCTTGACGATTCTATGCTTATTTCAAAAGATCAGTTTCTGGCACAGCGTTCAGTATGGATATTTTCGATATCCTTGTCTTTCTACCATAAGTTCTTTAGTAAGTACAATGCTATTGTATAATGGATTGTTGGTAGCCTAACATAAACTATTCTTTTCTATTCTTTTTATCTTTTTGGTTACAGGGATCTGTTCGCATCACAGTATCTGTGCCTAATGTGGATGAAGATGAAAGGGACAACTTTTGGAGATCACAGTGCAGTCTTTGTCAGAAACTGTTGGCATTTTGAAAGAGAAAATTTCTGGGGATATCCAGCTTCCAGCAAACAAACAGATGTTGAGTGGAAAACCTGGTTTTCTCAAGGACATGTCACTTGCATTTTACAATGTTGGAGCATGAGAAACACTTACTGTTTCATTAAGGGAGCGTGGTGGAAGAAAGAGATGAGCATATTATGTGACCAGGCCGATTAAGGTTCTTGTTGGAATTTTCTTGTTACCATGAGAATGTGCAAGTTATCATGCGGGGCACTTTTATTCTACTTTCTTTGATGTTATATGGGAGATTATATGTTCGTCATGTGTTGATAGGATGATTTTGCTTGACATATTATTGTTGTCCTTAAAGTTTAAACTGAATGCTAATGTCGTTTCTACTACAGATTTGGTGCCTTGGCGAGTGTCTCTCAAGGACAATGGGAAGTCGATCAGCTTCTTGTCTTAACCAGAGCAAGTTATTTAATAAAATATCTAATTACTGCTCGTTTTTGCAATTCAGTTTTTCCCTTGGAAAATATGTGCTCATTGTCTTATTGTGGTTTCGAGTCTTTGATATCTCTAGAAGCATGCTTGGTGTTAGAAGACCTTTGTTTATCTTGAGTTATTTTCAGTTTTCACTTTTTCAATTATTTTGATGAAAGATTTTGCTGTTGGTGAATGTTGGTATTTCGGGTCTTGTTACCTAGTATGTAGTATCATTTTGTTGGGTTAAACTATACTGTGCATTTAACAAAGGGCGCATAAGCTTTTGTTATTTTACGTTCGTGTTATCCTTGAACAGCCAATAGCAAGCAGCGGCTGGTAGAGTTGGTGTTATCTGATGATGGTTGTTAACTAAAGGATAGAGGCTTAGAGGTACGTGTTGGGCATAAATGGGTCTCCGTAAAAAGTCAAAAGCATCTAAGCCAGGTAAGATGCATTTTCGTCTTTACCATGTTCATGTAGAATTCCTTGTCCTGTTTCGGTCTTAGATGGACATCCTTGTACAATCCATTTCTTTTTGCAGCATGGACTGGAACCACCGGTTGCAGTACCATGTTAAAGGAACGAGTAGGAATTATTATTTTTTTGTTTATTTTTTTATTTTTTTGTTTCTTCTGGTGCTTTGTTTTTTGTTGCTGTTTTATCCTAGTGACGACACAATTAAGTAAAATCTCAACCGTTCAGATTGCTCAGCGTCAAAGTTGACTCTTGCGTAGTTGTCTTGCGATGATGGCGTAATGTATTGAATTCCATGATAAACACAACCCCTTCCATGTGATCTCCAACATTCGAATGTGCCTTAATTGTTGTAGAGATGGCCGCTTATGTTGCCAGCGATTAAGGCCGAGTTTCCGGTCCAATTACTCTGCCCAGCTTTCCGATAAGGCTTTCGATTTTCAGCTTAATCACACTAGCATGTAATGTACATTCATTAGATGAGTTTCTTAGGAGCAAGAATCTCTTACGCAAATCGTTCTCTCATAGCTCCTAGTATAAATTTAATTGGAGTGCAACTGCACAACGTATGAGAATGTGATAATCCCTACTTGTTATGTTGTTAGTGTGGAATGCGGATGCAAGATGGTATAATGGTGAGTGAGTTTGACCACCGGCGGATTTGGTTTTATTTTGGCAACGAAGAGATGATTACAAGCTTATTACAAATGTACAACTTGCTATAAAAAGGAAGAGCATGTGTACATTACAACAATTGAGATACAAACTTATCACGTTTGAATAACCTTGATAAGGGAAATGATTTATACTATATGGCACGTATTGCATGTGGTGCTGTACTCGTATCATTTAAACTGTTTTCTTAATAGACATAGGGTTTACCAATACAAGTAGGTTGCGCCTCTATTAAAAAGATGGTGTGCAAAATATGGTAAGAGTAGCATTTTTGTATGGTATAAGAGGATGATTACAATCAAAAGGAAGAAAGTTTAGAATCGATCTTAAGAAGATGCAACTGGTAGAAAGGCCTTTGTTTTCATCTCATTACTTTATGGATTCAAACTCTCTCCCTTTCTTTTACTGTAGATCTATAAAGTACGAATACATGAGTTCAATAGAGATTCGACACCGTAAAAATTCTCAATGAATCCCAATTTGGGAGTAGCATGGATTCACTAATTAAATAAATATTTAAAATATATTACATATAAGTAGTGAATAGGCCATCTGTTGGGGGACTTTTAGGTCGAGGTGGACTTGGGCTTTGAGAATGTCTTCTTGTCTACCTTGGTGCGGGTTCGCAACAAGTCCCGAGATATCTCGGAAGAGATAGCTTGTCTTAGGAAATACCTCGGTAACTGATGTGATTAAAGTTAAGCACACAAATTAAACCCTCTTGTTATCAATTGTAGTATAAATGCAAGTAGGGATCGTTCTGGACCGGGGATTAGGAGGGCTTGCTAATCTAACACAAACTGACTCAAATAAGCAACACAAGACTCAAAAGACTCTAAATAGACTAGTAAGACTCAAAACAAGTTCAAAACACTCAAAACTGCTTTAAAACACTAATTGGACAGATTCTAGACACTAGACACAACTTTGGACGAAAATTGAATTAAACTTGACTCAAAGCACACAAACACACAAACTAAGACAGATTCTAACTAATTTAACTCAAACAAGTGAAGGGGGATTGGTTTTAGAGTGAAACTAAGCTAAAACAAACAAAGACTTTAAACTAAGCAAATTTAGACGAAATTGGGTTTTTAGGATGGATGGTGAACTAGCTAGAGGTTTCCTTATCCACACATGACTTATATGCATATAACTTGACTTCCAGTTACTCATTCATTGAATTACAAATGACAATGCCCCAGATTAACCGTGTCAATCACTAATTAACCCTCAGATTCTCCTAATTTCATTGAATTGGACGGACAACTCATCTACAACCAAATTATTCTCATCAATTTCCCTACATGACATCATAATACAGACACAATCAGAGATCATTACGCTCAATGAGAATCATAAGCATTGACAAGGCATTCATAACTATGACATCATGGTACTCACACCAAGAATTGAACTTAACACGATTGTTCTAGCAACCTTTACTACTTGGTGAACATAAGTTTGTAACGATTATGTGAAACTCACTTATATCCTAGCATCAAATTTATGCATGCCAATTAAGTGTCGACCCTCAACCAACAAACAAAAATAAGTTCTAATTCAAACAGTTGAGCCAATTGCATTCATACTTCAAGAATCTGTAACTGAAATTTATCAAGTCATATCACACACAAAATCATGGTTTCAAAATAGCCTCTAGCTAAAAACAAGTTTAGCCTCTCATGATTACAGCAAGACAAAGGAAAATTAAATTAAACATCGAAAACATAAGGTAGAAAACACCTAAGAATGCCCAGCAATCCGGATTGGGTGCAACATGCTCCAAGGCCGCTCCTCCTCTCTTGTCTCCTTGCAAGGCTATGGCACAGGTGGCTGGTAGGGTTTGTGGATGCACAAAGGTGGTGTGGATGGGTGGTGGGTGCGGGAAAGGGTAGTGGAAGGTGTTTGGAATGGTTGAGATGCAAAGAGAGCTGCGGCAGATGTGAAGGGATGTGTAGAGGTCCCACTCTGTGCGGCACAATCACATATATATAGGGGAAGGCTAGGTCACGGCTCGGAAGGTGTTTAGGTAGGTTTTGGACTCCTAACCCTTCCAGAAATCAGAATGCTTGAAGTTTTGGGGAATTAAATGGACCAAATCCCTATAGAATAAGGAAATAGGTGCGGCAAAGCCTAAATGATCAGGGATAGGGCTCCTTGCACAGCAAGGAAGGTTCTCCTTGCTGATTTAGGTCCAAATTAAAAGGGGAATATCCTCCCTTGTGCGGCAAGGAAGGAAAACTTAAGGGAAAGGTGCGGCATCCCTCTCTAGCTTGGAATTGATCTTCTAGAAACAATGTTTAGGTGTCCTAAAGTGTTTAGGACTCCTTCTAATGGCTGAAACCTTTGTGTATTTGGATTAGGAAAGTCAAGATAAGATAGGATAATCTTTTGGATAAGATGAGATAAGATTTGGATAATGTTCCATATTTCTTGCTAACTTCTTATCTTCTTTATCTTTGACTTCTTTCCTCCATCTTTTGAGCTGATTTCAAGCCTTTTGATCTTCAAATTCGTCCTTTAACTTGCCTCCATGCTTGCACTACCCAATCTTGGCCCAAAAATGCTCTAGAATGCTCCAAATCGCTTCTTTTTGCCATTTTGACACTTAGAACCAACAAACACATGAAAATAGCTTAAAATACAAAATTAACTAAGAACTAAGGACGTTAATGCATGAAAACAAGCTAACCAAGTCGCATAAATATGCTCTTATCAAATTCCCCCACACTTAGCTTTTGCTAGTCCTCAAGCAAAACGAAACAAAACAAACAAAACAAACACCAAACAAACTAGACCTTCCAACATTCACCTCAGGGATTTCCAACGTACATGACATATTCAACATCATCATAACCATAGATTTTAGTCATCCCCACCCTTTAGTACATACTTAATCCCAGTCACCATTCATTAGCTCGCATTTAACCAATTAAAACAATGTTTTGAATGTAGTAACATGCCTTAGAGAATTCACCCAATTCCTCACTAGGTACACTCTTATTTTCACTCAGATTTTCTAACTACACTCCCTATTCTAGGTGTATGTGAGAAGATTGATGTAAACATGAAAACGAACACTCACATATGTTTATAACAAAAAAAAAATTTCTGGAGTTATTAAGCATGTATAGATATGATCTCATGAATGGAATGCTACTACTTAGATGCGAGAACTAGGGACACCAATGCTCATACCAATCCCAAACTCCACATATTGAAACACACAACACTCAAGATAGAAGTATAGGGTTGGAACGGGGCTAGGGGTATTGGCTAAGAAAGAAAGGTAAGGAAAACAAACGTTCTTAAAGCAATAGCGAGCAAAGTAATGAATATGAAACTTAGAACTCCCTTTTGAAACGTAGCCACAAACTTTGATACATAAAGGGAAGATCACACATACTTAGGGCCGATTTCAACTTTTTGGACCCTTTCTTCAACAACCAACACTTGTGAGCTTAATCTCACTTATTTTTCATGCTTTTCACACTTTTTCACATACTTTTCTTTTTCTTTTCTTTTTCTCACGAATTTTATTCTTTTTTTTTTTTTTCTTTCTACCCGTGCCTCTTTTGATACTTTGGCACACACCCACACACAAAAATCCCTTCCCCCACACTTGTTTGCTGCCTAATAACGAACAAAGGGAATTCACTCTAGGTCATGCTTCACCACGCCTTAAGAACAAGGGTAAGGATGGTCCTAATCTAGGCTAGGTAGGGAACATGTGGGTAAACAAAGAAAATGGCTAAACAAGGCTCAACGGGGGTTAATCCTACAAAACTTAATGCACAGAGGTAAGGCTTTTTGCCACTGGTTCACTACACAACTTCATCTTGTTTATGTGTTATGCACTTCAATATCATGCTTTGAATGAAATGGGTATGAGTTCTAGTATTTGGAACTAAATGATGAAACGCCTTCTAAGTAGCAACCAAGCAAAGAATGATGAGATCATGCAACAACTTTAGAAAACAACAAATGCACAGATGTTTAACTCTCCAAAGAACGTTTTAAGCTCAAGTCTCTCAGGGTTGTAGCGTTAGTTTGAGTTTCTTCCTTCAAGCATGTTACAAAAACTGGTTTTCTCCTTTTTGATTAAACATGAATTCATGAATTGTAACCATAATCAAGCATAAACCAGAGAGCAATTCAAACTTCCATCCATGTTTATAACTTTCCTTAATAGTCATACAATTAAAAACCGAATCCTCATCATTGTGTTGGAAGGTACCCTAAGACACAAACAAACACACAAAAACAACTCTTTTTGGGTTTTTCAAAACACTTTTTCAATTTTTTATGAAATTTTCGGATTATCTTTTCAAAATACACTAAAATGCTTCAAAACACACTAAAAACACTTAAAGACAGTGAAAAACAACATTCGAAGTGATAGGTGATAAAATCCCACAAAAATCATTCAAAAACAACTCATTTACCCCCTTACACTTAAACCAAACATTGTCCTCAATATTTCAAACATAAACTCACAGAAAGCAAACAGTAAACAACACAACTAACTAACATGACACACATGGCAAAGTAAATGTAGTAAAGACTAGAGTTAGGAACACAAATCTGGGTTTGAGCTGGTTGTTCCTAGGTCTTCTTTATTGGAATGCATGGGTTACCTCCCAAGAAGCGCTTGCTTTAACGTCTTGCAGCCAGACAATTCCTCGGTTTAAGCTCCATTGGTACCCACGGCATGGAAGAGAACTTCTTCAACAACCTGCTCCACAATGTTCTCGTAGTATGGCTTTAAACGGTGCCCGTTCACCTTGAATTCTTGTCCGTTCCTTAAGCATTGGACTTGGATTGCACCATGTGGAAAAACATTAGTAACAAAAAAAGGTCCAATCCACTTAGAACGTAACTTACCAGGGAATAAACATAAACGGGAGTTGAAAAACAACACTTTCTGCCCAATTGAAAATGTTTTGCCTCGAATCATCTTGTCATGAAACGCCTTTGTTTTCTCCTTGTAAATTTGGGCATTCTCATATGCTTCGTTCCTTATCTCCTCAAGTTCATTCAATTGGAGCTTTCTATGCACTCCAGCCGCATCTATGTCCAAATTGAATGTTTTCACAGTGCAATGTGCCTTGTGCTCTAGTTCCACAGGTAGGTGACATGGCTTGCCATAGATTAGCCGAAATGGAGACATCCCTAGGGGTGTTTTGTAGGCTGTACGATATGCCCACAATGCATCGTCTAAATGCAAACTCCAATCCTTCCGGGTTGGCCTAACAGTCTTCTCCAAAATCTGCTTGATTTCCCTATTCGAAACCTCGGCTTGGCCACTTGTTTGAGGGTGATAAGGCGTTGCAACCTTATGCTTGACGTTATACTTCTTAAACAGCGCCTCAATGGTCTGGTTGTAAAAATGGGAGCCTCCATCACTTATAAACACTCTAGGCATCCCGAATCTGGAGAATATGTTAGATTTGATGAAATCTGCAACCACTTGAGAATCATTAGTACGGGTGGCTTTTGCTTCCACCCATTTCGATACATAATCAATCGTAAGCAAGATATAAATGAAACCATATGAACAAGGGAAAGGACCCATGAAATCAATACCCCAAACATCAAAAATTTCGACATTGAAGATAGGGGTCTGTGGCATTTGGTCCCTTGTATCTATGCTACCTGTTCTTTGACATCTATCACATATTATGCAGAAAGTTCGAGCATCTTTAAACAATGTAGGCCAATAAAAACCGCATTCTAACACCTTGAGTGCTGTTCTTTGGGTGCCAAAATGACCCCCACATGCATAAGTATGACATAAAGCAAGAATTGAATTAAACTCAGAGTTATGCACATATCTTCGAATAATCTGATCCAGGCAATATTTCCACAAGTATGGATCATCCCAAACATAAAATCTAGCATCTTTTTTGAGTTTATCACGTTTATATTTGTCTAGGGTGCAAGAACATGTTTTGTGGCCAAATAATTGACCAAATCAGCATACCAAGGCTCACTTACCTCTAGGGACAACAATTGTTCATCTGGGAACGTTTCTGGAATGGGGTTCTTCATTGTGCACCAATCATCTTAGGTGGTCAGCCACCACGTTTTCACTCCCTTTCTTGTCCCTAATCTCAATGTCGAACTCTTGGAGTAAGAGCATCCAACGAATCAGCTTTGGTTTGGCCTCCTTCTTGGTGAGAAGATACTTCAAAGCTGCATGGTCAGAATATAAAATTACTTTAGTGCCAAGTAAATATGAACGAAATTTATCTAAAGCAAAGACAACGGCAAGAAGTTTTTTTTCGTGGTAGACTAGTTCAATTGAGCATTGTTTAAGGTTCGAGAGGCGTAATAGATGACATGGGGCTGTTTGTTCTTCCTCTAGCCTAAAACAGCTCCGATTGCATAATCGGATGCATCACACATTAGCTCAAAAGGGAGGCTCCAATCTGGTGGAGTGATGATGGGGGCCGAAGTGAGCACTTCCTTGAGATGTTTAAAGGCAGTCTCACACTCCGCATTAAACTCAAAGGGCACCTCTTTTTGAAAGAGATGGCATAGGGGTTGTCCAATTTTGGAGAAGTCCTTGATAAATCGCCTATAGAATCCTGCGTGGCCAAGAAAAGAACAAACCTTTCTCACCGAAGTGGGAGAGGGTAAGTGGCGTACAATATCTATTTTAGACTTATAAACCCCAATTCCTTTTTCAGATATGATATGCCCCAAAACTATACCTTGTTTGACCATAAAGTGACACTTTTCCCAATTCAACACAAGGTTAGTTTCGATGCATCGTTTTAAGATCAAAGTAAGATTATCCAAACATCCATCAAATGAATCACCGAAGACACTGAAATCATCCATAAATACCTCAATGATCTTTTCCACAAAATCGGAGAAAATACTTACCATACACCTTTGGAACGTGGCTGGTGCATTGCACAAACCAAATGGCATTCGTCTATAAGCAAAGGTACCAAAGGGGCACATGAAGGTGGTCTTCTTTTGGTCATTCAGGGCTATAACAATCTGATTGTAACCTGAATTGCCATCAAGAAAATAATAAAAAGCATGATCGGCTAACCTTTCAAGCATTTGATCAATAAAGGGCAACGGGAAGTGATCTTTTCTTGTTGTGGCGTTAAGCTTCCTATAGTCAATGCAAACTCTCAATCCGGTTTGGATTCAGGTAGGCACAAGCTCATTCTCTTCGCTTTTGACCATAGTGACTACGGACTTCTTAGGAACAACTTGGACCGGGGAGACCCAACGGCTATCAGAAATGGGGTAAATCACTCCATAATCTAGTAGCTTGATTATTTCCTTCTTCACAACATCCATCATGGGTGGATTGAGTCGGCATTATGCTTCTCGAGACGGTTTGGCTCATTTTTCCAAAAGAATACGATGCATGCAAGTGGTGGGGCTAATTCCCTTGATGTCGGCCAAGGTCTATCCAATGGCCATTTTATACTCTCTCAAAACACGCACCAATCTGTCCTCTTCTTATGCCGTGAGTGAGGATGAGATGATGACTGGCAATGTCTCATGATCTCCTAAGAAAACATACTTCAAGTGACTTGGTAACGGTTTAAGTTCAAGGGAATATGGCTGTATTACTGAAAGAAGCACTTTATTAGTCGAAATTGAATCTGAAATTGGGATTGGGGGCTTACAATATTGTTTTGGCAATGATTCTAGGGCAGCCACCATCTCAGCTACATCATCACTAGGGGGCACAACATGGTGTTCTTCAATGGTGCCGTGGGTTGTGCTTGGTTCTGCCCCATGGTTCTTTCATCCAATTGCATTTGTAAAAACTGTTTCAAGCACATCGTCATGCAACTATTCCAAGTGCTCCTGCATCATTGAATCAATTATATCAATTGCAAAGCAAGAATGATCATCATTAGGATATTTCATAGCTTCAAAAATTTTAAAATCAAAAACATCCCCATCAAACTCCATCGTCAGGATCCCTGTGAACACATCAATTTTTGCATGAGCTGTTTTCATGACCGACCTTCCAAGTAGAATTGGCAATGGGGTGGAATGGGCGGAATCTTCCATCTCTAGCACATAGAAATCAGCCGGGAAGATGAGATGATTAACCTGCACTAAGACATCCTCCAAAACTCCCTTTGGATAAGCGTTAGATCTATCGGCCAATTGAATAATCACTCCATCACTTTTCAATTGGCCTAAGTTCATAGATGCATAAATAGAATAAGGCATGACATTTATTGATGCACCTAGATCTAACATGGCATGTTCGAACCTAGTATTACCAATAACACACGGAATAGTAAAGCTACCTGGGTCCTTGCATTTGGGAGGCAATTTGCATTGCAACACCGCTGAAACATTTTCACTTACCCGTACCACCTCCTTGGTCGAAAATCTCCTCTTTGTTGTGCACAGCTCCTTCAAGAATTTGGCATATTTGGGAACTTGCTTGATTGCATCCAAGAGTGGAATATTGACTTGCACCTTTCAAAACGTGTCCAGAATGTCCTTTTCGGTTTCCTCCTTCCTTGATTGCATAAATCTGCGAGGAAATGGTGCATTGGGTGGAATAGGGTTAGAATTATTCGAATTTGAACCCAACTTACCATTATTGGATGATTTGGAAGGTTTAGGGCCATTAGAAGGCTGCGGCAAGATTGAAGCACTTTTTGCCGTGGCTTTCTCTTGTTCTACCTCCTCTTGTAGCAACATTTCGTCCCCCTTTTGGGCAGATTTGGATATCGGTGGATTGGTCCCAACTTCCTTACCACTTCTTAAGGTAATGGCCTTGGCAGATTCGAATCCACCATTTGGATTCACAGTGGTAGAACTAGGAAGTTTGCCATGCTCTCGAAACTGCCTCATAAACTCAGCCATTTGTCCCATTTGTTTCTTCAATTCAGTCACCTCCCGAGCTTGATTTTGCACCTCTTTGGCATAATTTTGCATCTCTTTGGTTTGATTTTGCTGCCCCTGTGCCAAAGTAGTTAGTAATTGAATAACTTGATCATTATCAAGAGACGAACCTGAGTTGTTTTGGGCAGATTATGTTTGGGATTGCATGGGTGCATATGGTTTTGGAAACATCCCAGGGGGTAGTGGCCGAAATCCACCTTGTTGTTGAGGTTGTTGGGGCTCCCTCCAATGTATATTTGGATGATTTCTCAAACCCGGATTGTAGGTATTTGCATATGGATCATATCGGGGCTGATTTTGGCCTTGGAACCTAACAGCGTTGGCACTCTCCCATCCTCCATTCTCAATCAATTGAGGGCAACTTTCAGAGGCATGCCCTTGTATGGTACACACGTCACAGATTGTAGGTGGTTGTGATTTTGGTCATTCGACAACCTGAGACACAAGGAGAGTGAGATTAGCCAATTGTGATTGAATTTTAGAAATTGCACTTACCTTATTGACATGTTGCTGCCGTGGGCTCTCTCTCTGTCCAACACCTTCATATTGTTGTGCATTGAGGGATCGGTTTGCAATCAAAGTCTTGGCAGCCACTGGAGTCTTGTCAACCAATGCACCACCCGCTGATGCATCTATCATTTGGGGTTCAATGGGGAGGAGTCCTTCGTAGAAGTATTGAATGAGCAGCTCCTCCTTCATTTGGTGTTGAGGGCATGATGCAACTAGGCCCTTAAAACGTTCATAATATGCAGGGAAAGAATCTCCTTGATTTTGCTGAATACCACTAATCTGTTTCCTCAAGAGAATGACTCTTGAAGTTGGAAAAAACTTCTCCAAGAATGCTCGTTTCATACTTTCCCAAGATGTGACAGTTCCGGGCGCCAATTCGTACAACCAATCTTTAGCCTTTTCCAACAATGAGAATGGAAAGGCTTTCATCTTCAAAATATTCCCATCAACATTAATGGGTGTCATACTTGAGCAAACCGCTTCAAATTCCTTCAAATGCTTATTCGGATCCTCCATGGACAGCCCATGGTATTTGGGAATGTGATACAGCAAGCTAGACTTTAATTCGAACTCGTTGGTCTTATCTGGAGCTGCCCTAGGATATTGGATACATAAAGGTACTGCATTATCCAATCTCGAGGCCGAAAACTCCTGAATGGTTCGATTATCTGCAGCCATAACCTCTTCAACCTCGGCCTCCTCTATCTCCTCAGATTCGGCCTCTTCTTGCTCCTCAACCTCGGCTTCAGAACTTGAACTAGGTGAGTGAGGTTCTGGATTCTTTCTTTTCGTTCTCAAGGTTCGTTCAAAATCGTCATCAAAATCCAAGATATGCTCACGAACCGTTTGAGAATTACGAGTCATAAACTAGTACCTGAAAACAAAGAAAACAAACTAGAATCAGAATCTAAACTAACACACACGAAAATAAACAAAAAGAAACAACGGGGGATTAGCAAAGTTGCTAATCCTCGGCAACGGCGCCAAAAAATTGATGTGATTAAAGTTAAGCACAAAAATTAAACCCTCTTGTTATCAATTGTAGTATAAATGCAAGTAGGGATCGTTCTGCACCGGGGATTAGGAGAGCTTGCTAATCTAAGACAAACTGACTCAAATAAGAAACACAAGACTCAAACTAAGATAGATTCTAACTAATTTGACTCAAACAAGTGAAGGGGGATTGGTTTTAGAGTGAAACAAAGCTAAAACAAACAAAGACTTTAAACTAACCAGATTTAGACGAAATTGGGTTTTGAGGATGGATGGTGAACTAGCTAGAGGTTTCCTTATCCACAGATGACTTATATGCATATAACTTGACTTCCAGTTACTCATTCATTGAATTACAAATGACAATGCCCCATATTAACCCTGTCAATCACTAATTAACCCTCAGATTCTCCTAATTTCATTGAATTGGACGGACAACTCATCTATAACCAAATTATTCTCATCAATTTCCCTACATGACATCATAATAGAGACACAATTAGAGATCATTACGCTCAATGAGAATCATAAGCATTGACTAGGCATTCATAACTATGACATCATGTTACTCACACTAAGAATTGAACTTAACACGATTGTTCCAGCAACCTTTACTACTTGTGAACATAAGTTTGTAACGATTATGTGAAACTCACTTATATCCTAGCACCAAATTTATGCATGCCGATTAAGTGTCGACCCTCAACCAACAAACAAAAATAAGTTCTAATTCAAACAGTTAAGCCAATTGCCTTCATACTTCAAGAATCTGTAACTGAAATTTCTCAAGTCATATCACACACAAAATCATGGTTTCAAAGTAGCCTCTAGCTAAAAACAAGTTTAGCCTTTCATGATTACAGCAAGACAAAGGAAAATTAAATTAAACATCGAAAACATACGGTAGAAAACACCTAAGAACACCCAGCAATTCAGATTGGGTGCAACACGTTCCAAGGCTGCTCGTCCTCTCCTTCCTCCTTGCAAGGCTAAGGCATAGGTGGCTGGTAGGGTTTGTGGATGTACAAAGGTGGTGTGGATGGGTGGTGGGTGCGGCAAGGGGTAGTGGAAGGTGTTTGGAATGGTTGAGATGGGAAGAGAGCTGCGGCAGATGTGAATGGATGTGTAGAAGTCCCACCCTATGCAGCACAATCACATATATATAGAGGAAGGCTAGGTCACGGCTGGGAAGGTGTTTGGGTAGGTTTTGGACTTCTAACCCTTCTAGAAATCAGAATCCTTGAAGTTTTGGGGAAATAAATGGACCAAATCCCTCTAGAATAAGGAAATAGGTGCGGCAAAGCCTAGATGATCAGGGATAGGGCTCCTCACATGGCAAAGAAGGTTCTCCTTGCTGATTTAGGTCCAAATTAAAAGGGGAATGTCCTCCCTTATGCGACAAGGAAGGAAAACTTAAGGGAAAGGTGCGGCATCCCTCTCTAGCTGGGAATTGATCTTTTAGAAACAATGTTTAGGTGTCCTAAAGTGTTTAGGACTCCTTCTAATGGCTGAAACCTTTGTGTATTTGGATTAGGAAAGTCAAGATAAGATAGGATAATGTTTTGGATAAGATGAGATAAGATTTGGATAATGTTCCATATTTCTTGCTAACTTCTTATCTTCTTTGTCTTTGACTTCTTTCCTCCATCTTTTGAGCTGATTTGAAGCCTTTTTATCTTCAAATTCGTCCATCAACTTGCCTCCATGCTTCCACTACCCAATCTTGGCCCAAAAATACTCTAGAATGCTCCAAATCGCTTCTTTTTGCCGTTTTGACACTTAGAACCTACAAACACATGAGAATAGCTTAAAATACAAAATTAACTAAGAACTAAGGACGTTAATGCATGAAAACAAGCTATCTAAGTCGCATAAATATGCTCTTATCAGTAACATCAACGGCTTGGAGATAGCATGAAAAATCAAGATAATGACTTGCTCGAGTGAAGCGTGGTGTGGAAGTTAGAAGATTATCAGTAACTTTCATGAGAGAAAAGGTTCGCATGGTTGCATGGCATTCTTAGCTGGATGATTTGAGCTTTCCTAGGGTGATAGTAAGGCTGCTAATGGTTGAGATGTTTGATGGAAGGATGTAGGAATTACTAAGGTTGCATGGAAAGTGATGCTTGAGCCTTGGAGTATACTTCTGGATTAAATGGAACTCTATGGGCTTTTTCCTAGGTGGTTCATTCTCACCACGTTTTCTCTATCTCTCCCTTTGTGTTTTTCCCCTGAATCCCTCTAATGGCTTCTCCCCCTCCTTATGTAAGTGAAGGGTTCCTCTTTAGGCTTCAAGGGAAAATCCCTTTGTGGCTTGGTCTTCCCTTCCTTTCTCTCTAGCTCTCATACTATTCCCATTTTGATGTAAACTAGCTACACTATTGAGACCTGCAGATCACTTCTTCCTAAGACCCAGCTTCCCTAGGGTGCCCTTCTGCATGCGCTAATTCTGGTAATGCGCTTCGTGGCTTTTGTGTGTTGCCTGTTTATGCAGGCTAGGAAGGGAAAGTCAGCATTAAATGCTTGACTTGTTGGGTTTAACATGCATTTAATGCAAGAAATGCAAAAGGTATGGGCTTGGATCTTTGAGCTCCTAAGTAACCCAAAGTCTTCCATGACCCCGATTTCACATAGGCCCGATAACCTTTTGTAACCATCCACACCATAATCCACTTGGCAATCCTCGAATATGCGACTTGGGCTTAGCATGAATTGTGGCTAAGGAAGCATGGCGTGATGAATAAGCTTGAGCATGGCGTGAATATCCGGCTTAATCATCGTGACATGACATGTTTGTAAATATATTCCTTGTCGATCTCATGCCTTGGCATGTGCTTGGGCTTGAATATAGGCATTGCATGATAATTAGGCCTTTAGACTTGGTTGGATTGGTGTGTGACATTTTTGGGCCTTAATGCCCCCTTGATTATTTGGGCTATGATATACTTTGAGTGGGCTAAATAATCAACCCCATGCCCAAGGGATTTCTTTCCCTTTCTTTTTTTTTTTTTTTTTTTTTGTTTTGAAATGTGGGCTTCCTGATAGGACTCTTCTTCTTCCCACGTGGCAGCTGATCACTCATTGCCATTGTGCTCTTTTGCTTACCAGCACGTCCAATCATATAGAGAAACTCTGGGTATTCCCCAGCCTCCACTTGGTAACCTTTACAAACTGCTCTTCTCCCTAGGACCAGTATTTAATTTGTCCTTGCTCTTCCTCTTCTTCTTTAATTCTCCTTCCTTCTTCAAAATTTTGATAACTACTTTTCTCTCAAAATTCTTCTTTGCTTTCTGTACTGGGTTGTGTTCTCCTGTTCTTACTTCTTCACGTTCTGCGACAAGGCTTTGTTCAGGTAAGGAAATTCTTCCTTTAACCCCATTTCAAATTTTTCTTCTCATTTTTGTCTTTTGTGTTTGCCATGGTGATGAAATTAAGCATGCATGCTTCCTTCTTGATTATGTGTTCCAAAGATTTTAGGGTTTTAGCATGGACGTGCAAGGGGTGTGGATCTTTCCTTCGGAAAATCGAACTCTACTCATTGGGTAGCCTTGCTGCTTCGAAATTATATGTGTTTGCCCTCTGCGATTTCTCTCTTGCTTTCCACATATGCTATGCAATTATCATTTAGCCTAGCCTTTTTGCATGTTGGTATGCACTTGAGTGGGATTGATTGATCAATTCCATTGATCTGCTTGGCATGATAGCTTGATTGCATATAACCTGTATTTTGCTTGGGTACACGTAAGGCACACTTTCCCTGGCTAGATCTTTTAGGAATTTGATAGCATGGCATATGTAGGGAAAGATGCATGTGCTTTGCGTGATAGCATGTAGGGAAAATAGTCCCATATTAAAGTCCTTGACTTTTGCATGAAAGGCTTTGAAGTTTATGCACATACCCTTTTACTTTCCTGGGGCGCATTCGCTTGTTTTCCCAGGATGCGCTTGCTTGCTTTCCGGGGTGAATTCCTTATTGCATTTTGCCTTGTATGTTTGCACATTCCTTCTTGCATGTTGCACTGGTTTATAATGTCTATGGCTTGATGCTTTCTTTCCATGGGTGCATTGTGGCCGCAGAATCACCGTAGTGTCTTCCTACCGTTGATGGGTCCTTCACTACTGAGGACCGTCTTCGACAAGGTAGGCCGCCGCCTCTTTTGGGTTCTCAGAGCAAGGCCTTCAAGGATGAAGAACCCTCCTTAGATTCGATGCCTCCTATTGATCCCAGACATATTTCTCCTTGCTGCATCGAAAGCGGGTTGTTTCCCACCATGCCAATCCACTTCAAGTTTTCCTGTGGTGAGGCTATAGGCTGGGTGAAGTGCGTAAATACCAAGCTTAGCTTTACAAACCAGTGTACGACCTTGACAAGGGCCAAGGTTTTGGACACTGTCTTCATGACTAAGAAGTAAGTTGTTCACCTCGAGCCCGAGTTTCTTTACCATGTGGTTAGGAGGTGGAGTACAAAGACCCACACCCTTGTTTGTGCTTGGGGAGAATTCACCCCCACTTTGGAGGATGTCGCTAATATTATGCATCTTCCAATTGCAGGTAACGTGGATCCCTTCCATTACATCATTCATTCGGCAGACATCGATATTTTTTATGTTTTGAAGAAAGGCGCTCCTGCTTCTCCGAGCAAGGCTTTTCGTTTCAACGAGTGGATCAAACACTTTTGGCAGAATAAATACGAGTCTAACTGCAGGTTCGAAGCCATGTTATGTTTATGGCTAGGTCGCTTCATCTTCTGGATAAAATTCTATTTAGAGCTTCTAAGACACAGGTTTGAGCTTTTGCTTGCTTTCCTGAGGGAAGTAGCTAATCCTGCCGCTTGGCCTTTTATCAGCGAGCTTCCCTGAGGAAGATGAAAAAGATGTCGTAGCCTCCATAAGGAAGCAGAGCAAGTTAGGAAAGTTTGGCTTGCTTAGCATTGATAGGCTTACCATTGATTTGCATCGATACGCTTAGCATTGACTTCCATCGGTAGGCTTAGCATAGCATTGATTTGCATCGATAGGCTTTGGCATAGTGCATAAGTATAGCTTTTGGACAAGCTTTAGTTGCTTGACTCAATGGTTTTGCATGATGTGTTGGCTTGGCATGTTGCATGAGCATTTAACATTGAGCAGCTTGCATGGCATTGATAGGCTTGGCATGTTGTTTAAGTATAGCTTTAGCATGATTTTCCCTTTAGGGCAACGTGATTGGCGTGGGCTTTCCTTATAGCCTTTGCATTGCATGATTACTGTTATAACTTATTCAAAAGAAACCCTTTTAGTTACCTTTGCCAATGTAAAGAAACGAATGTACCAAAGATTTTGACAAAATGCTCATTCATTTCGTTAAAATTTGGGGTACATCAATCATTGCATGGCTTTACAAGGCCTCATAGAGTAAGCAAAATGACCATTGCATGGAAGGAGCTTGTTCTTCTAAAATAAGTGTGAGCGTTCTAGTAGTAATACGGCTTTAGCCACTTTGCATTGATAGGTTTTGTTATCGTACCTTCCTTAACATAAGTCAAGTAGTAGTAGCCACTTCGATAAGCTTCCTTAATCACAAAATGCCCTTCGTAGTGTGGGGCGAACTTCAAAGATCTGGAGATCTGCCTCCTTATGTGCTCGGTTGTCCTGAGGATGAGATCTCAGTTGCGTGGCTTGACTGTGCAGTTGTAGGCTTTGGTAACTTGTTGGTGGTATAGGGTTGCTTTCCTAGCTGCGTCTGCTCGCTTTTCCCCGAGTAACTCAAGGTCTTTCCACCTCCAGCTTGCGTATGCTGCAACATCCCATTCCACATCGTTGAATGCTAAAACCCTTGCTGTGGGCATCATCATTTCCATATAGGAAATAGGTTTTGACCCATACACTAAGGAGTAGGGAGGAAAACCCGTAGCGTTCCTTGCAGATATGCGATAGACCCATAGGACGTTTGGAGGATGAGTGCTCCAGCCCCTAGTGTAATTATGTACCATCTTGCTTAGGATTCTTAGTGGTGTCTTGTTTATGGCTTAAGCCCGTAAGCATCAAGTGTGGCACTTACTTGTTTGTTCACAAAAGGTGTGCCGTTGTCGCTCACTATCTTGTAAGGTAGCCCAAATTGGCAAACGATGCATTCCCTGATGAAATTGGATACTGCTGCTCCTATTGCTTTCCTAAAAGGGATTGCTTCTACACACTTTGTGAAGTACTTAATGGCTACTAGGATCCATATGTGGCATTCGGAAGCTGGATTGATTGTTCCTATCAAATCAAGCCCCCAAGTATGGAATGGCCATGGAGTGCCCATGTCTTGGAGTAGCGTTGGAGGTTTGTGGATTAAGTTTCCATGAACTTGGCATGCATGGCATCACTTGACCATGTTGTGCATGTCTTCCCTGATGGTTGGCTAATAGTATCCTAGGCTTAGTAGCTACTTATGTAATTTCTTTCTTCCTTAGTGCTCGCCACATTCTCTAGCATGTACTTCTTGCATGACTTTTGGGTAGTTAGATAGCCCAAGGTATCTTAATGGTTCCCTATTGAATCCCTTCTGGTATAGAGTTGCCTCATCCATGAAGTACCTCTTAGCAGTCCTTTTGAACTTGCGTGCGTCCCTGACATTGTTTGGCAGTGTTCCATCAATAAAGAGGGTCAGGTATGGAGACCTCAAATCATCAGTGATCGAAACTACAAATGCCTCTTCTGGGGAAAGCGTTCTGCTACATTTTGGACAGTCGGCTTGGATGCATGTGGCTTGTTGCTTTATCTCTGGCTAGTAGTACCCCTTTCTTTATAGTCAATGATAGAGATTCATAACTTAGTTAACTCCGTATGTAGTGTCATGGATCTCGTGCAACCGTTCTTGTGCTTTTTTTGGTCTGAGGCATTGAGTTAGCATTCTTCTGGATAGGTGCTTGTAGAGTGTCCCAGTAACATTAATATACTTTTTAAGGTATTTAACGCTGAGTTCTTCCCTTGGCTTGGAACGTTCCCTTCTGACAGTTTCTTTCCAGTCATCACCTTCTGGAGCGTCCTCTAGGAAGGGTGCGTCAATGGCTGGGGCCTCTCTTCTAATTACAGCAATGTTGGGTTGTTCTTTGACGAAGGTAAGTTTAGAGCCAAGTGTGGCTAGGGCATCCGCATACCTGTTGGTTGTGCCAAGAATATGTTCCAACACCACTTACTTAAAGCTTGTCATGAGTTTCTCGGCCATAGTATGGTATAGTGCCAAGGTTACATCCTTCACCGTGAAGCTTCCTTGGACCTGGCTCAGGACCAAATTTTAGTCCCAGACGACTCGTATCTTCCTTGCATCCATTTTTATGGCTGTGGAAATGCCTATGATGAAAGCCTTACACTCAGCTATGTTGTTTGTGCGTGGAAAGCTTAGCTTGAAGGCTATGGCGGTAGCTTGGCCCTCTGGATCGACGAGTACAATGCCAGCTTCTCATCTTGTGGTTGTGAAACATTCATTGAAATGCATGACCCATGGCTTATCTTCCATAGCGGCGGCAACTATCTCTGGTGGTGCACCAAGGACTTCCTTGGAAATAGTGGCCTCTTCTTCTTCGAGGAATAATACTAGCATGTTTATCACAGCTTGGCCTTCGATAACATTAGGCGTCACACTTATAATATCGAATTCGGAGAGTTTGAGCAATCAACGAGCCAAAGTATAGGTATAGTGAGCAAGTACTTTACCAAGTTAGACTTTACCATAATATGCAGTTTATGGGCTAGGAAATAATGGCCCAGCCGTTGTGATGCGTAGACAAAAGCTAGGTAGAGGCGTTTCATCTTCTCGTAGTGGGTTTTGGTGCCTCTTAGTTGTCTGCTGACATAGTAGATTTATGCTTCTTCCCTGGCTAGACTGCTCTGGGCAAGTAGGGCTTCTATGACAGTGCTTGTTGCGACTAGGTAAAGCTTGAGCGGAATGCCTGGATTGGTGCCTTCATGGTAGGAAGGTTGGTAACTAGTTGTTGGACCCGTTGATAGGTTTCACTTCATTCCTTGGTCCACAAGAATTCCTTCCTTTTTTCTGAGCATTGGGGCGAATGCTCATGTTGCTGCTGCTAATCCTAGGATGAAGCGCCGAATGTAGGATAGCTTCCCCATGAAGCTTTTCAGCTCCTTTGCGTTTATTGGGGGCATGAGAGTTTTGATGGTGCGCACCTTGTCTGGATCTACATTGATGTCGCGCTAATGCACCAAGAAGCCCAGGAACTTACCTGAGGAAACACTGAAGGCGCATTTCTTGGGGTTCATCTTCAACCCATATATTTAGCATCTTCCTAGCATTTTCCTTAGCACTTCCCAGTGCCCTTCCCTGGTTTTGGATTTCACAACGAGGTCGTCCACATAGTCTTCCACTTCATTCCTTATGATATCATGAAAGACTACCGTCATTACTCGTTGATAGGTGGCACCAATGTTGTTGAGTCCAAATGGCATGATAGTGTAGTAAAAGTTTCCAAACAGCATGCAGAAAGCCGTCTTCTCAACATCTTTGGCAAACATCTTAATTTGATTGTACCCGCTGAAGCCATCTATGAACAAGCCTTGCACTGAGGTTGAATCAATCATGATGTCCATGTTGGGCAGTGGGAACTCATGTTTTGGGCATGCTGTGTTGAGATCTCGGTAATCGATGCATATCCGGATTTGGACAGTGTTCTTCTTCTTTACCGGGACGATGTTGGCTAGCTAAAGAAGGTGCTTGATATGCTTAATAAATTCGGCAGCAAGAACCTTTTCTACCTCGACTTTGATTTTTCCTATATTTTTGGGTGGAAATTCCTCATTTGCTACACAACAGGCTTGATCCAAGGCTGTGTATTTAGCGTGTGGCATACTAAATTCGGATCAAAGCCTGGCTTCTCTTTATAGCTCTAGGCAAAGACGTCATTGAACTCTTTTAGTCGGCTGACTAGTTCTTTCTTTTCCTCAACAGTTAAGTAACCACTAATAGAAATTAATTTTTTCACAGAGGGATCATCACTTAGGTTTACCTCTTCAAGCTTTTCCGCCACTGCAGTAGATCCATCATGCACGCATTTTGGTGTATACATGATTTTCTGCAGAGATTCATCCTCGGTAACAGGTGCAGGCGTGTCTTCAGTTTCCTTGGGAATTTCACTTGTTTGGCATGTAGCGCCTCCATACTCAGGGCTTTCCCACACAATGTGGTTAGGCCCCCTAATCCGTCATTAGCGGTAAACGACGTAGCCCTTAGGAAACACGACCTTGGAGCTTTAAGGTGGAGTGTAGGCAAGAACATTGGCTTCTGGCTGTATGCGTTTTCCTTTTGCTATGAATTCTTGGTCACTAAGATCTCGGACTTCTTCCCAATGGAGTAAAGGTATACCTAAGGCATGTGATATCCCATTTCTTGTACTTGAGAAATCATTATAGAACTCGGCATTGGAATAGTGAACTTTGTTTAGGTTGAATGGCATCTAGTTTCCTGGGATGTGAATAGGCCTTAGACCAATCATTTCCTTGACGCACTGGCAGTAGGTGGAGAGTACGAGTCTGTGCTAGTTTATCCATGGCCTTCCTAGCAGAGCGTGGTAAGCCACGTTGATGTCCATCACATAAAACTTAGTAAAGGACCTGATAGGGCCGATCTTCAAGTCGATCTCGATATATCCAATAGTTTCCTCACTGCTATTCCCAAACCCATTGATAGAGATGTGAGACCTTACCACCTTTGACGTTGGGACGCCTGTTGCAGTGAGCACTGCCAAGGGCAGAATGTTGACGGATGAACCAGTGTCAACCAAAGCTCGCCTGATGAAGATGTCATTGATCTGTCCTTCCAGGTACAGTGGCCTTCGGTGGTCAGGGAAAACGACTTCCGTGTCTTCGTTAGTGAAGATAATGGCGAAGGCCTTTTGTGGTTGGGTAGCATAGCATTAAGGGATATAGTTCTCGGAAGTATGCATGAGAGCTTCAGTAACAGCAGTCCTTGCTTCTGAGCCGTATTCAAGCTAATCGAAGAGGGATTTGAACTTTAGGTTTTCTTGGAGGACTTGCGTTGCAGTAGGCCCTTGCCTTTGGGAAAGGTACCGCTCAACCGCGTCAGTTTCCATGTCGGGAAGGCTGTACAAAGTCACACCCATCATTTCCTAGTTGAACATTTGCTATTCTAAGGCTTCCTTATTTTATTCTTCTGGCATATTGATTTCGTCACTTAGGCTTGGGGAAAAATCCATGAGAAATGCATCCTCATCTCCCTATCCTTCAGGTTGAGGCCACAGATTATCATAGCTCGGTGGCTTGGAGTATTTGCACCAGTAAGCCTTCTCCATGTTCCCAGAAGGTTCCCAAATGTCTTTCGGTGGCTTGGGGCCATTGATCCACGGGTGGTAGTCATCATCATCTTTGGAGTATGTGATGATAGCTGCCATCTCTTTCCCTCGGCGCTTTGGCAGAGGGTCAGTGTCTATGGCCTATGTCTTGCATCACAGCTCTAGCGTTCCTTCACGGATTTTTGCATGGAGAATTTTTTTCAAAGTTTGGCATACAATAAAGGGATGTCCCACATACTGATGATAGTGACGGTATCTGGGATCATTTCTATCTTCCCTAGAAGGGGTTTTGTATGGCTGAGGCAGCTTGATAGCCCTATTTGCGAGCATGGTATCGAGGATGGCTTAGAATTCCTCATCGTTGTGTGCTAGTGGATGATAGGTTTTCCTATGGCTCTTCATTTACTTCATTTTTATGGGTTGTAGTCAGATCTGTCATCCACGGTTAGGGCATGATGAGCTTCATTTTGGTCAGTTTTCCAAGATTTCCCCGTGGAAGGCTTCTCTAACAAACTGGTCTTCCTTATTGCTTCCAGGACCCTTGAGAACTGGCTGATACCGATGTTCTCCAAATACACCTTGTAGTTAATTACAATGTTATCGATGCAGATTTCCACAAGAACTTCCTCATCATTCTCGTCATAGCAATCACGGGCAAGGTCTTAGAAACGTTTGACAAAAGTCACAAAATCTTCCTTGTAGCTTTGGCACATATTGTTGAGCTGAGTTGTTGTGACCCTTTCCTTATGCTGGAAGTACTTCTTACAGAACTTGCTTGCCAGCTCTTCCTAAGTCCGGATGGAACCTGGTGTGAGGGTGGTGTACCAAGTATAGGCACAATCAGTTAGGCTTTTCAAGAACTCCTTAAGACGTAGGTTGTAGTCGCCGGCATAAGAACCCAAAGTGTCAATGAAACAGCTTATATGTTCCTTAGGGCTACCTTTCCTCCCGTCAAAGAGAACAAGGTTTGGGGTCTCGCATCTGTTAGGATATGGCATGTGGAGAACGCTGGTTGGATATGGTGGCTCAGGAACATATTTCCAGTCCTCCGAGCTCCTGTGCATCACCTTTTGTGAGCATGGCTATGACGTTTTCCTAAGTGACAAAGGATGGTGTTTTCTCAAGACCCTTGCCAGTAGCATCAGTTGACTCCTCCTGAGAAGCCTTTTCCTTGGGCGTGCAGTCCTTGTCACTGGCATTCTCGCTTGGCTTGGGGATTGAGTTTTTCAACTCTTTCACGGATGCATCAATTTCTTTTTGGGCCTCACCCAAGGCATGAATGGTTGCGGTGATGTCCGGCATGTCATATTCGTCCATTTTTTCGTGGCTTTCTTGACGTTGAGACTCATCTTGTCAGGAATCAACTTCGCCTAGGTCTGAGGCGTTGCCACTCTTAGTAGTGTTCCTTTTAGATCTTGGAGCCATTGAATGAAGATTACAACTTGTCCCCAGCACAATCGCCAATTTATGTTGGGGGACTTTTAGGTCGAGGTGGACTTAGGCTTTGAGAATGTCCTCTTGTCTCCCTTGGTGCAGGTTCCCAACAAGTCCCGAGATATCTCGAAAGAGATAGCTTGTCTTAGGAAATACCCCGGTAACATCAATGGCTCAGAGATGGCATGAAAGATCAAGATAAAGACTTGTTCAAGTGAAGCGTGGTGTGGAAGCTAGAGGATTATTAGTTTACATGAGAGAGAAGGTTCGCATGGTTGCATAACATTCTTAGCTACACGATTTGGGCTTTCCTAGGGTGATAGTAAAGCTGCTAATGGTTGAGATGTTTGATTGAAGGTTGTAGGAGTTACTAAGGTTGCATGGAAGGTAATGCTGGAGGCTTGGAGTATACTTCTGGACTAAATGGAACTATATGGGCTTCTTCCTGGGTGGTTCCCTCTCACCACGTTTTCTCTATCTCTCCATCTGTGTTTTTCCCCTGAATCCCTCTAGTAGCTTATACCCCTCCTTATGTAAGTGAAGAGTTCTTCTCTAGGCTTCAAGGGAACATCCCTTTGTGGCTTGGTCTTGTCTTCCTTTCTCCCTAGTTCTCATACTATTCCCATTTTGGTGTAAACTAGCTCCATTGTTGGGACTTGCAGATCACTTCTTCCTGAGACCCAGGTTCCCCAGGGCGGCCTTCCGTAGGTGCTAATTCTGGTAGTGCGCCTCGTGGCTTTTGCATGTTGGCTATCTGTGCAGGCTGGGAAGGGAAAGTCAACATTAAATGCCTGACTTGTTGGGCATAACATGCATTTAATGCAAGAATCTAGTTTAATCCTAACTAAGGGAGTTGGCCTGCTAGGGAAAGGGATAAACTAGGCTAGTTCTCTCTCATTGTTGCCCATGTGAAATGCAAACGGTATGGGCTTGGATCTTTGAGCTCCTAAGCAGTCCAAGGTCTTCCATGACCTCAATTTCACATAGGCCCGATAACCTTCTATAACCATCCACACCACAATCCACTTGGCAAGCCCCGAATATGTGACTTAGGCTTAGCATGAATTGTGGCAAAGGAAGCATGGCGTGATGAATAGGCTTGAGCATGGCATGAATATCCGGCTTAATCACCATGACATGGCTTGTTTGTAAATTTATTCCTTGTCTATCTTGTGCCTTGGCTTATGCTTGGGCTTGAATGTAGGTTTTGCATGGCAATTAGGCCTGGAGACTTGGTTGGATTGGTGTGTGACATTTTTGGGCCCCACCATCCAACCGCCTATCGCTGATAATTCCTAGGCATTTAAAAATTAAGAAAGTGCGCCTAGGCCTGTCTAGACTCGTGCATAGCCAGCCTAAGCATCCGTCTACATTGCGACGCTTGCTTAGACACAAAATAGAAAACTTCCATTTTATTTTGTTCAATAAACTGTAAGAGACTTGTTGGATACTTGGACAAACACTCATTATATGCTTGTTCCCCATGTTTTCAATATTTTCTACTACTTTATAATTTATATATCATTTTATTTTGCAATTTAAGTATTCCAATACAATTATGTTTTTTTAGTATAAGTAGACATTAAATTGTCTAGACTAGGCTTTGCTTGCTACCCGACTATACGCCTAGCACCTTTAAGAACCTTGACATATCTTATGTTAGTTTTGGGGCTAATGTTAAGTGATTTGGTTCTCTTCCAAATTATACATATATAATATTAGATTTTGGGCTTGTTTAGTTAGATCACATAATGAAATCCTTATGCACAAGTTGCAATAATATAGCATTAGAGAGACTAATCAATCTTCAACTACATCTCATATTTATAAATCAATAAATAAACGAAAATTAACTAAAACGAAAATTTAAGAAAAATTCTTTTAATATAACAAACAGATCATGACATATCAATGTAACTGTTAATTACTTTGTTTGTTTTCCTGATTATTATTAGATCATGCACAATGAACCCCAATTAATCATCAAGAAGTTGACAATCAATCCTCTGGAAATAAATCTGGCTTGCAGCAAGATCATAGGCAACATTGTAATGCTGCTGCGCTATAATTCCAACAATGTTCAAGTCACTGCCCTCAGGAGACACTTGCGCACTACCATGCAAAACTCACCATCACCATAATCTTGAAAAGTGCTCTATATGTCTAACCCACCTACAAAGTTCAACACAACATCTGGAAATCCTGTTAAATCTTGACTTATATTCCCCTTGTAGCAGAAACCTGAAGGAACACCGAGCTCTTCCACTTTTTCCAATCTTCCATCGAGCAACTTTTGCACTTCATCTCTAAGGACATCGGATGCACCTGTGGCTAAGAAGGTTATTGTTGTTCCAGAATCGATGACTGTTCCACCCAAGCCTGATTCTGTTCTCTTGAAGATTTTCGGATAGATTTCAAGCCACATTTCCTTGAGGCTAATGCTCTCTAGGGTTAAATAGTAAAGTTCATTGTAGACTTCAAGTGGAGTTGAAGTGTCTTCTATCTTTGCACCATCGCCTAAGACTAATTGATTATGAGGGTAGTTGGGATCCCTTATGTTACCGATGCAATAAGAGAATTTTGACCCCATATGGTTTGCCAAAGATATGTTTGAAGGACCTCGACCAAGTATTCCATGTTAAAATTCCCTCTTCATGACATTAAATGCCCATCTTTAATGCGCAGCTGTCTAAGAAGCAAAATCCTTGGACAAAGAAAGGTCTTTCCAGTTTCAAGAACTGAGTAAGTGTAAAGCAGCCCAATATTGATTGCTTTGTCTATCCCCTTGCATAGTTTTCTTGAAGGGAGTTGATTATGAATATTTATATGTCTTTAGCCTGCAACAAACTAACCATTCTACTTGGCTGCCCTTTGTAACCATCACTGTCGTGGGACCAAAAACAACATTCAGGACGATGCTAATGCCTTCGTCGGACGTCTCAAAGGTGAAAGTTGGGTTCCAACAAGTCTAGCTACTTTGGTGCTATCAAGGTATGTGTGAGAGAATTTGCAATTGTTTGACATTTGTCACTAGGGGGAATTTTGCAATATGGGGATGAGCACGGTAATGTGGTGTATGGTGAGGACTTGGAAGGGTAAAAAATCGGACTTGTTTGTTCAAAGCACTTGGTGCAAGGAAGTCATTGAACCCACAAAAGGTTACACCCTGTGTCTATGGTTAAGAGCTATGGAACTGGTGGCTCACCGATTGCGAAATTGGCCATAAATTGTGCTCTACTGTCCTCTGCAACAAGACCAGCACGGATGTCATCATCATTCGAAAAACCAGCCTTTGCTCCAAAGCATGCTAAGTGTGCCCTGAACGTTTCAATGTTCTCATAGCACGGTCATTGATGGTTGGATTAGGATTGTAGTATAGAGAGAAAGCCGAATCACGGTGAATGAGTTCTGTGGCAAACCACCTTGGTGTTTTGACGGCATAGAATTACAATTAAAATCTGAAGATAAAGAAGATGAAACTTCCTCTGAATCTTCAGATGCATCATCCCAACAACTAGTAATGCCAAACAATCAAAGCACTAGATGGGCCGACTACCAGGACGCACAAGACCCAATTGCATAAAGCCATGTGAATCAACAAATCAAGCCATGTGAACACAGTTAGTCATCAGGTGAAGAATTTAGTTATCATTTCAAGACACCATGCGAAGCATGTAAAGCATTCAGACATTATTCACACATGAAAAGTAAGAAATCAATCAGTCAGCAGGAATCACTTAGCACGTTCTACAATAAAAGCAACAATTATTCTGACAAGTTCACTACTCATGAACAGTAAAAGCAAGTCATCTTCCATTCTGTGCTTCAACAGTAAAGAACTCAATCATTCAAGTCTCTTTTTCCAAGTATATAAGGGGAAGACTCCGAAGACAAAGAAAGCAAGTTAATTTCCACACCTTTCCTCAGTTCAAATTTTCTTTGAGTTCACATTGTATTCAAAGAAATCAAATATTGTAAACACTTTTAGAAAGAGAAGAAGGATGCCTATGAGCACCATCATCCAATTCTTTCAGTAAAGTTTATCAGTCAATTGTAAGTTTTCAAAAGTCAACAATAAATTATATTTTTAGTAATTATATTGCATCATTAATTTAAATTCATTATTTTCATCATAATGCATGATACAGTTTTACCTAGCAGTCTCAGTCATTCTAGAATTGAAATATTTATTTCTTATCTTATTCACAAAATAGAAACTGAATCAGATTTCTAGGCATTCATGTTATCAATCTATTCTAGTTAATCTTATCTCATCCGTCATCTAGTAAACAGATCCATTGCCAGAAAGCAAGTTAATTTTCACACTTTTCCTCAGTTTAAATTTTCTTTGAGTTCACATTATATTCAAATGTCACATCCTGGCTAGGGGCGGATCACTTCCCGAGCCCGCTCTACCACCGTAGCACGACATTGTCCGCTTTGGGTCCCGACCACACCCTCACGGTTTTGTTTCTAAGAACTCACGAGCAACTTCCCAGTGGGTCACCCATCCTGGGAGTGCTCTGGCCCCCTTATCGCTTAACTTCGAAGTTCCTATGGAACCCAAAGCCAGTGAGCTCCCAAAAAGCCTCGTGCTAGGTAAGGATGGGAATATACATTTAAGGATCACACCCCTGGGCGATGTGGGATGTCACAATCCACCCCCCTTAGGGGCCCGACGTCCTCGTTGGCACACTTCCGGCCAGGGATTGGCTCTGATACTAACTGCAACATCCCGGCCCAGGCCGGATCACTTCCTGGGCCTGCTCCACCACCGTAACACGATATTGTCCACTTTGGGTGAAGGAAAATTTGTGAAAAACATGTTCATTTGAGCAACATCTATGGCATACAATTAACAATTAAAGGCGGAATCATGCTTGTTTGCACAGAAAACAAAACATTACCCATGAAATTCAAAGCCTAGTAGTTATGGTGAACCATGACTCAACTCAAATCTTAAAGAAATGAGTTAAGAAACTTTTATACCTTTGAAGCACCTCTTTGCTTAGCAAAGGTTAATCACCCATGTGAGGGCCTTCTTTCCTTTGTCTCCTCGCTCCTTGGCTCCATGGATATGGATGGAAGAATTGATTCTCTAAAAGTCCCCAAGGTAGGAGACCTCTAATTTTTGACACCAAGGATGGTGAAGGAAGAAGATGAGTGACCTTGGAGGAGGAAGGATTGCTAGCTAATCCCCTCCAAGGGGGCCGGCCTCCTAGAGAGAAAATGAGAGAGTTATTCTCACTTTTCATCCTTAGAAAACCCTAATGATGAAATGGCTATAAAGTTGCCTTTATACCACCTCACAATGGAGTGGCAAACTTGCAATTAAGCCAAGTTTACTACCCCTCTCTATATGGCCGGCCACTTAAGGGTTTATTGGGCTTTCAAGCCCTTTGTGTTTTCAAGTTGTCATACAACTTGAGCTAATAGGCTTGACATTCAAATCCCATTGGGCCTTGCGGCCCAAAACTAACCCGAGGTCTATAATGAACTTATTTGTTTGATTAATTAACATATTAACTAATCCTAGCCATAAATAATTAAACCATTTAATTATCCTTACTCATCTCCGTTGTGTCCTTCAATCATTACCTTACACGGTGTGCGATCCATTAGGTTCCATTTAGCGAGGCAGTGGGCAATTAGAACTCTTACTAATCGATTGTGAATTGAAACTTACTTTCAATTCTCCCTTTAGTGATTATACATCTTGAGGGCTTCCACAAGCTATGAGTGACACCTAGCAGTATGTCATGGCTACCCAAGCTAATCAGAAGAGGTTGGAGAACCTATTCAGTTTGGGATTACAATGCAATACGGTCTTTCTCTAATACAATAGTCTTGACCACATTGTTTGGTTTGATAGTTTATTCATGTCTACTATCCAATGTGATTCTCTTACTTATATGATTACCTTGAATGTGATTTGGAACGACTTCCTAAATCTCATTCATACTCTGGCCAGAGATTCTTAATCATATCATAGAGTATTCTCCCTCAACGTTTGAAGGTTAGAGATCCCTTGCTGCGCATTCACTTACCTCCATGGCTAAGTCGCTTAACCCCAACTATGCCGTGGACACTCTTTGACGGAGTGACTTTGACATAGTCAAAGATCAAGGACCTAACCACAAGACAACTATGATGCCTCAGGTCAAAGGACTACTTTGCATTATCCCAACCATGAGTTCTTATGTGACATGAGTATGAGAACTCCTCGTTGATCGCGTTCAGTGGACTCATTCTCTATTGAGCACCTACGTACTTGTCTTGGTGTCAGTCACACTAATGACTTGAGACCAGTCACTCTCCCTAAGAGAAGATATAACACGTACTGATCTTGACAGACTGTCAATGCCCAATTGGCAATCCTATGATCAGGAACATTTAGGATATGTATACAAAAGAGAATGGTCTCATGAATCTAACTTCTTTAGATCACATTCTCCCTATTACATATTCCTTGGAGTTTAAGCATATAACATTTATATGAGACGGCTTAAAACAATAATCTTTGCCCTTTATATTAAACTAGATTAGTTTAACGTGTGAAATGTCCGTAAAGTATCATCATATGATTGGTTTTAGGGCACATTTCCAACAATCTCCCACTTGCACTAAAGCCAATCAGCTTGGTCATCAGTGATGATGCCTCTTCTGTAGTCATTTAAAAAATGGCTGAGTAGTAGGCCTAGACAATGGATATCTATATGTTATCCATAGAAGCAACCTTGAGAATAACGACGTCACCATTATACATGATTCTTAATCATGTGGTTTAGTCTTTCATTTGAGTTCGGATCTTGATGAGACCTCGATTCCCTAGCTTGAGCTATTGCCCTATTAGTGTCGTAGTGACCATACACTAGAGACGCTTTCTGGTTGGAACCAAATGAAGAGTTCATAAATGAACTTTCCCATCCAAACAACATTGTTGTAAACTTCTATATAGCGATATATTTTGCATTCATGACGGAACACACTAAAGTCATTACTTTTAATGTTTCCACCCAAATATCTCTCTAGTCATAATAAAGAGATATCCAATTATCTCTTCATTCAAAATGAAGAGACATCCAATGATGGATACAATATTAGATTCATAATCTAATACTTTTACGCTTCCATTGCGTTACTCTAATTCTTCCTCATTCTTGAGGAATCTATCCTTTAGTATTTCTTAAATACATAAGGACTCACTTGACAGTTGCCATGGTTCTGATCCTGAGTTTGCATTGATATCGTCTTGTACCGATCTTGGTACAACTAATTTCAATGTTTTTCATACAATATGAAATACATAAATCACCTTTCTACTTATACATAAAGGATTCTATTTACGCATTATTTCTTTGGGAGTCAAAGGGTACTTTCCCTTTGAGAATAGCAACTTCCTAGTCTTACTAGAATTGTCATTCTGATTGGAGTTTATCATCACATGAGAAACTTCCTAGCATCTTTTGTCTATCATTAGGGATTGATATAATCAAATTATATCCTGAAATCTATCTTACAGATTTCCATAACATGTATATAGACTATCTCCCATATACATTCTATCATTATAGAAAGTTTAAAGTCATAACTTTTAACGAAGAAGAGTTCCTTTCATTTCTAAAATTAATATATCATATATATGCTCTAATTTAGGAATACGATTAACTCCCACTAATCTTTTGTAAACCTAGTAAACAAAAGATTCATTTACATCTTTATGAGAAATCAAACGATTTGATATTTCTCTCATAAGACGCTTACAGCTCCCACTAGCTTGCTAAGATTTATGATGGATGGATCTTTACAACTTACACGACTTGTGATTCTTAGTTTTAGACATATATTATCAAGACTATCTTGGTAATGGTTTTAGAAACCCATATTATGTCCAAACATTGAATCACCGTTTAGTTGTAGCTAGCTAACTTTGAATTAATAGAAACCAAGACTACGTCAAAGATGGTTTCTTCCAAGTCAACCAATCTCTTTGATTGTAGTCACCTTAAGCTACCAATTAGCTTTAAAGGTTTCATTATTTCGGGTCAAATGGTACTATGCCATTTCCTTGAGTATATGTCGTATATACACTCAATGTAGTCATAAGGATTTTCATTCTTATTTCTTTCGAATTAAGAGGTGTAACTCTATGACATAGTCATAAAGTTCAAACCATTCAACTGAGATGGTTTATAGATCCTTCTTGACTACCTTGGAGCTAGTGGTGTAGGAACTAGGTTGTTATATTTGTTGATTATCATCTTGTCTCTCAAAGAACCCATTCTTTGAGTTCTATCTTTCGTTCATTTGCCCTATCTTAGGTAAATCCTAGTGTAGGATTATAATGAACTACCCAACAAACAACATTTGTCAGTTGGTTTATAGAACTGATATCCAAAGGTTAATTGAAGGATATCCCACAAGATTGTTTTCAAACAAATATTGCTTATTAGAACACAACCCCAAATCTTAACACGATTAAGACCTGTCTTTCTTTCCAACTACATCCTATGGAGTCATGAAGATTTTGGAAGATCTTCTAATTGACAATCATATTGTCTTAGAAGTATATATCCTATATATGGGTAATTGATAACATCCAATGAACTAAATCTTATTCGAGTTCGTTCTTCTCCTAATGGAGAAATCCTTACCTTATGATGCTACTTTCCTTGATTTCTATCAATGAAACTCTTCTAAAGTGTTACATTTCCTTGGATCAAATCTAAGGAGGTAAATACTTTAGACGTCTTACTCATCAACTTACATTGTTGAATTCTTTGAAACCTTTTGTAAAGTATTCAGACTTTTGTTTATTCAAAATAAACGATAGTCCAACCGAGAGCAATCTTCGGTGAATGTCATACAACTTAAGTAGTATTATGTTGTGGACAAGTGCCACTAACATCTAAGTGAATTAACCTCAACAACTTTGTGATTCTTTCTTCTTTCCAAAAGAATAAAGATTCGAACATTTCGCCTCTATACAATTTTAACAAGAAGGTATTGGATCCAGATCTAACGATCCTAAGCATCCATCTATGACCAACTCGTAATTTATGTTTTAGAGGTATCACAACTCAGTTTGGGATTAGTCACTAACTTGCAACCTTTTGGGTTTTAAGCATTATCATATTCTAAACAGTTAACACTACCACATTAACTCTACTATAGAGACAATCAATTAGATTACAATAATCCAATCATTGATTAATAAAGAATAATGTTTTGTCAAACAAAACATTCATCCATCTCTTATAGTGACAGAATTAAGTTCCTTTATTCAAATTGGAATGTAAAGACAATCTTTATTTTTCCAATTCCTTTGGTAGTTCATATGAGGAAGTAAGTATTATCTGCTTTCGCAGAGATCTATGTTTGATTCACGTTCTGAATGTGAAGTACTTTCTCTTTTCTCATCAATCTTGTACTTCTTATTAGCCACACTTTTACAACTATTGTAAAACATAGTCACTAATACGGAATCAAGCATTCAAGTAGAAGAAGCAATTATTTTGAACTATTCAAGAACAATTTACAACACCTTCGAAAGGTGTGTTCTTGACACTTGTAAGACATTTCTTGCATATACCCCTTCCAATGTCCATCCTTTCATAAAGAAAGTTTGTTTCCTTGCAGTTATTTTGCCTTCTTTATTTGACTTCTCCCTTGACTACAATAGTCATGGTCCCTAAACTCCCACTGTCTCTCTTGAAACTTATTTCAATTGTGTTAAACACATCAAACGATTTGGAGAGCGTGCGGTTATTGTTTGCTATATAGTTTACTATAAACTTGGTGAACCATTTGGTTAGGGACTCATAGGTGAAGTCCTTGTATAGTTTCCGTCTCGTGAAGTGGTTTAACACTTCAACACTCAATGATTCAAAATCATCATAAGTCCATATTGAGGAACTATTTTTGTCAACCAACCATCTTGTTCTAAACAAGATTACAAACATTCAAGAGTTGTTCAAGGCAACTCTCATTTCTTCATACAACAATTTGTAAGTGAAGAATCATGGCACATGAAGTGTCCATGTCCTTGTGCTTACTTCTCAAGTTCCTTGTTCATGTAACAAAGAAACAAGCACTAGTGTTTGCATTTAACTGAGAGTTGTTCAAAGCAATTCTTATTTCTTCATACAACAATTTGTAATTGAAGAATTATGATACTAAAAGTGTTGTCCTCTTTATGATAGACTTATCTAACATATTCTTCCAATGATACATTATCAATAGGAAGATTGTGAGGATGAGACTACTTAGGTACATATACAATCCATTCAAGACAATCTGTGGGATTGTGGCACTAAGTCCAGAAACTAAAGTTTTTCTTTGTCAAGTTTTGGATAGCATTTGCAAATATATCGGTAAATATTACATAACGAATATAAATTGATTGATTTTAAGCCATTTGATCTGGGTCTTTAAATCAAATAGCACCACCCACTATTTTCGGCAAATTCCATATCCCTCATTGGAATTCGAGAGTTTTGGAGAAAACTATTAGTAGGGTATGGGAGGCTCACTATTACCAAGCCCACCTCACAATGATATGATGTTGGCTAGCAACAATAATAATGAGAGAGTACGCTTACTCATTTACATCTAATGTAAGTACCCATCTTATTTGGCCTCTAGAGAATGAAGCCTCACAATGATATGATGTTGGCTCCATTGCACTTAGTTAAGTCATTCCCACCATGCAAGTTTGAGTAGGGGTTCAAGAACAACCTCACAATGATATGATGTTGATCATTCTCGTTGCCTACCTTCACAACATCATGTATGCATATAGGATTCCTCCTGAGTGTAAGCACGCACTTTGTACTCCCCCATGATAGGGTGAAGTCAGTGTACGAGTCACAAACGATCAGAGCCTACCACTGGGGAAGGCCACGAAAGAGTGTTCAAAGCACTCTCACGTTTGTCAACTTAATAATTGTTTGGTTGAGGGTTTTAAGGTCTCCTCACATTTAAGCATTCATTTTAATCGTATTAAAACAATTTGGTCCTATTACAACTATTGGTCCATTTGATTGATTTAGTTGTATATGATACTCCCACTATGCTTGTAAAACGTTTTTTTAAAGCAAGAGTATATGGTAATACTAACATAAGCTTTGCATTCATTGATGGACTATATAGTTGCCTTAGGGCCTTAGGATGACTATGAACCTTTGATTCGATCCAACACGAGCCTAGTGTTGGATCTCGGTCTAGGGATGGTGATTGATTTTAGTTACGCGTTTAATCATATTAAGGTGTGTTTTTCCTGTTCGGCGTTGGACCCAACTACTTCAATTTCATGCATATCAAATAAACAAGAAAGGAGTACTTCAAAGTAAAGAAGAGCTTATGCTCTTTTACAACATTTGATCATATCAAATTACAACCAAAATTAATCTACACATAGCTCAATTATCGTAGGCTTAGGCTCATAATCACCCTTTCTTTAATTAATTAACGCTTTAACTAATTAAACTTGAATGCAACATTTTCATATGGTTTTTGTATCCATAGCATTGATTTAAATAGAGCTAAAAGAAATGAAAATCCAATTCTCATTTAAAGATACAAAACTATTTTGTTCTCTACTAATTTGGGCGAAAAAGCAATAACCTCAACCATTGGGCTATATTGCAAAACACAAACTTTTGAGGTCACTTTGTAAAAACACAAAAGTCCACTACTTCATGTAATTACAACTAGAACCCAAAAATTTCAACAAGTACAAAAACTTCAATAAAGGAGCAAAACAATTTGTCCTTTAGTGTTTTTGGGCCTTTATGTAAAATCGTAAACTTTCGGGTCAAAGTACAAATACACAAAAGTATCAAAACTTTATGTAATTGCATAAAAGCCCCAAAAGTACCCTACTTGTAGGGTTGGCCGGTTTTGGAGAGAGTGTGAGTGATGCGTGTGAGTTGATTTTTAGGTTTGAAAGGTGATTGAAAGATGTAAGTGATTGGTATGGTGTGAATAGTAAAAGAAGTATGGGTGTGTAAGAGAAGTACCAATCATGTACAAAAAAATTCAAACACACTTTCAACTTTCAAACACATTTTCCTAATGACTTGTTTATAAAAAAAAAGTCACACCAACCAACACAAAACAAAGACTTTATGTAAACAATCAAAACTTTGAATCAAAACACCAAACATTTTGTTCTTGGTAAGAACATCAAGAACATTGAAGAACACACATGAAAACTCATAAGAGCTCCATGAATGTTTTCACTCAATAAAATTCAAAATTTTACTACTCCAAAGGGGTTTAACATCCTAGGGTACTTAGGGGTTCCAAAAGTCACTTTAAAACACTTTTAACAAGACAAACATGAACCCAAAAATCCACCCTTCGGATTTGGCCGAATTTCCCCAAAAACATGGCACCAAATTTTAGCTCCAAAATTCATGCTCATATGGACTACATCTACAACATTTGAGACGGCAAATTTTCTAACAAAATTTACATTCAAAGAAGCAAGAATAAAGCTTGTAACAATTACAACATTCAAATCACAAACTATGAACTACAAAACCCAAAAGGATTCACCAACTACTAGACCTAGGCTCTTGATACCACTTGAAGGAAAATTTGTGAAAGACATGTTCATTTGAGCAACATCTATGGCATTCAATTAACAATTAAAGGCGGAATCATGCTTGTATGCACTCAAAACAAAACATTACCCATGAAATTCAAAGCCTAGTAGTTATGGTGAACCATGACTTAACTCAAATCTTAAAGAAATGAGTTGAGAAACTTTTATACCTTTGAAGCACCTCTTTGCTTAGCAAAGGTTAATCACCCATGTGAGGGCCTTCTTTCCTTTGTCTCCTTGCTCCTTGGCTCCATGGATATGGATGGAAGAATTGATTCTCCAAAAGTCCCCAAGGTAGGAGACCTCTAATTTTCGACACCAAGGATGGTGAAGGAAGAAGATGAGTGACCTTGGAAGAGGAAGGATTGCTAGCTAATCCCCTCCAAGGGGGCCGGCTTCCTAGAGAGAAAAGGAGAGAGTTATTCTCACTTTTCATCCTTAGAAAACCCT
Source organism: Heteromeles arbutifolia (assembly GCA_024362995.1). NCBI lineage: Eukaryota > Viridiplantae > Streptophyta > Magnoliopsida > Rosales > Rosaceae > Heteromeles > Heteromeles arbutifolia. The sequence continues at coordinate 12,434,297 of JANCRC010000006.1, read as the reverse complement.
AATGATGAAATGGCTATAAAGTTGCCTTTATACCACCTCACAATGGAGTGGCAAACTTGCAATTAAGCCAAGTTCATTACCCCTCTCTATATGGCCGGCCACTTAAGGGTTTATTGGGCTTTCAAACCCTTTGTGTTTTCAAGTTGTCATACAACTTGAGCTAATGGGCTTGACATTCAAATCCCATGAGTGACACTTAGCAGTATGTCATGGCTACCCAAGCTAATCAGAAGAGGTTGGAGAACCTATTCAGTTTGGGATTATAATGTAATACGGTCTTTCCCTAATACAATACTCTTGACCACATTGTTTGGTTTGATAGTTTATTCATGTCTACTATCCAATGTGATTCTCTTACTTATATGATTACCTTGAATGTGAATTGGAACGACTTCCTAAATCTCATTCATACTCTGGCCAGAGATTATTAATCATATCATAGAGTATTCTCCCTCAACGTTTGAAGGTTAGAGATCCCTTGTTGCGGATTCACTTGCCTCCATGGCTAATGGCTTAACCCCAACTATGCCATGGACACTCTTTGACGGAGTGACTTTGACATAGTCAAAGATCAAGGACCTAACCACAAGACAACTATGATGCCTCAGGTTAAAGGACTAGTTTGCATTATCCCAACCATGAGTTCTCATGTGACATGAGTATGAGAACTCCTCGTTGATCGCGTTCAGTGGACTTATTCTCTATTGAGCACCTACATACTTGTCTTGGTGTTAGTCACACTAATGACTCGAGACGAGTCACTCTCCCTAAGAGAATACATAGCACGTACTGATCTTGACGGACTGTCAATGCCCAATTGGCAATCCTATGATCAGGAACATTTAGGATATGTATACAAAAGAGAATGGTCTCATGAATCTAACTTCTTTAGATCATATTCTCCCTATTACATATTCCTTGGACTTATCGTTTAAGCATATAACATTTATATGAGACGGCTTAAAACAATAATCTTTGCCCTTTATATTAAACTAGATTAGTTTAACGTGTGAAATGTCCGTAAAGTATCATCATATGGTTTGTTTTAGGGCACATTTCCAACATTGGGTCCTGACCACGCCCTCACGGTTTTGTTTCTGGGAACTCACGAGCAACTTCCCAGTGGGTCACCCATCCTGGGAGTGCTTTGGCCTCCTTCTCACTGAACTTTGGAGTTCCTACGGAACCCAAAGCCAGTGAGCTCCCAAAAGGCCTCGTGCTAGGTAAGGATGGGAATATACATTTAAGGATCACTCCCTTGGGCGATGTGGGATGTCACACAAAGGAACTAGATATTGTAAACAGTTTTAGAAAGCGAAGAAGGATGCCTACGAGCACCATCACTTTAAATAAAATTTATGAGTCAATTGTAAGTTTTCAAAAGTCAATTATAAATTCTATTTTCAGTAATTATATTGTATCATTAATTTAAATTCATTATTTTCATAATAATGTATGATCCAGTTTTACTTAGCAATCTCAGTCATTTTAGAATTGAAGTATTTATTTCTTATATTATTCACAAAATAGAAACTGAGTTAGATTTCTAGACATTCATGTTATCAATCTATTCTAGTCAATCTTATCTTATCCGTCATCTAGTAAACAGATCCATTGCCAGATCAATTGTCGTATAGTATTTCGACATCATTTGGTATCAGAGCCAAGTGATTGGTAATTGAGTAAGTAATTCATAGTTAATTCATTCTACCCAATTTTGGTCTTTGCAGTAATTCAATATTTTATCTGTTCATTGGTGTCTTAAATGTCTAAGTTTCTAATCTCAAACCAAATCAAAAGAGCAAGATTCCAAACAATAAGTCTCGAGGATGTGACATGCGTGGAGCAAGAGGAGCGGAGAGAGAGAGAGAAAAAACCCAATAAGTCATAGAATTCCAATAAGTAGATAATTTATTTCACAACTGTAAACCCAGAAACTAGATAAAATGAGTCGGTTATTTAGGACAAACTCATCTGCCGGTACTAGCTATATATCCAATTTAAATGGGATCCCAAACGTAGTAAATGAAGAACAAAAGTTAGAATTTCAGTCGGACGAAAGTGTCGACTTTAGAGTCACCCAAAGTATTCGGTAAAGAAATTTATAAGAAAAAATGGTCACTTTCTTTGTTTAAAAGTGAACACCAAGTAACAACAGTCGAGTAAGCTTATGCTCTCAGTAAAGAACATGAAACCTGTCAACTATTCACACCGGACAAATAAGAGCTCATAGAAAAGACAGTCATAATTACATTCACATTGGTCTTGTACAAATCGTAGTAAAATAATTAACAAGAAGAGGTCTCAACACCGCTATCATGTTATGTCTCTGAGATGCAAGATTCATTGACATTAGTGATAACATTCTTGGAATGATTGATTCAAGCCTTTACAATGGACCAATCCATTTCGATTGTTTCGCAGACCTCACAGTAAGCCTAACAGACCCACACATGCTAAAAGCACTCACATTAAACATAAAAACCTTTGGTTATCAAGTCTTGGAAGGTGTCCAACCACTAGCTCTAATTTTCAGAGTCTATTACAAGTGCATGGGTACCAACATGAACTTCCAAGTCATAGCCAAGAGTCCCGGAGAACACACTTTGTTAATCCAAAGTAATCAAGAAAATGCCAATATCAAAATACCCAGAACCATCAAATGGTCATACATCAGTTTACCATTAGATTGGTTTCTAATTAATGAAAACAACTTAGTCAATCTAGACAACATAGAACAATACTTTGATGGTACGGTTAAAATCAATTTCAACACTTCTGCTAGGAAGTCTAGCGTCCAACTTCAATATTTAAGTCAATCAATTAGGTTCAAATAACCAGTTAAAAATTCTTTTCCAGGATCTACTTCTACAGACATATTAGATCGTAACCAAGAATTAATTAATGATTTAATAAATATGAGACTCAAATCAGTTAGGACAAACTCCCAAGTTGCTCACCCTTGCTACGAAAACCAAGCCCAAACCAAAACTACCCAAACTCAAGAAGATCCAACTTTACCAACAACAACTGATTTTGAAGTAAACCAACAATTACTAGTTTTTAGCAAGCTATTTAAAAAATACATTGGAAATCATTAAAAGCTAACATCAAAGTAGAAGAAAGTATACCAAGGAGAGAAAGATTCAGACATAATTACACCCAAGATCAAAAATTAGATATTTACGAAAAATGGGAAAACTTTAATGAATAAACACAAAATTGATATATTTTTCTTCGATTATGTTGAAGAATATTCTGAATCAGAAAAGAAATTTGAAGTAATCACAAAAGAAAATTGGGTCAAATAAGACAAAACCGTAATTTCTTTGAGTCACCCTCCATAATAAAAAATACTAATCACCACCTTAAATACACAAGTTACAACCACACCCTACAAAATCCCTAAAGAAGACGCAAGAATTAAACGAGTCATAGAACAAAACAATTTCCCAAACCAAAGCCTACAAGTCTTGTAAAACAATTATGTAAAATTGAAAGTAAAATAGACAGACTACCTCAACAAAAAACCATAACCAAATAAAATCCCCTAGTAAACTTCCCAAGTGCCTCATCTACTAAAACAACTCTAAAAACAAACTCTAATAGTGAAACAATAGACCAAATGTTGAAGGAATTAAAAAAGGAACAAAACACCATTAATGTAGTAAGACACCAAGAACTACAATCAGAAACAATCTCTAGAAACTCAGAATCAGAGGATGAAATTGGTACCAGGTGGAATAACCTACAATTTAAAATCTATATACGTGCTTGTCTGACTAGTCAGCAACACTCATCAACTAAGATCATGTCAATTCAAGGCTCAGTTTACTAAAGTGTTCCTAGTTAACTAAGATCCAGTTCAGTGCACATTTTAACTCTGACAATCTTAGTTGCATGGACTTATCTATTTGTCAATAATGATGAATATATATCACAAACAAAGAGTAAGATAAGTAAACTTGAAAAGCGATAAATTGCACGGGATGTTTTTGGCCCCAAAAACCCAAATCTGGGTTAAAAAACCAAGGACTGTCCATTGAGTCCAATCCACTAGTGTAAACAAGATTTATACAAAGACCACATGAGCTCAATTGCTAGACCCCTATCTATAGAGCAGCTTTACCTTTGTGCGACCTTGCTTCACACGAGATGAACTCATTTGGTCTTCACTAAGTGGTAGCTCTTCCTGAGCTATTCACCTTGTGGCACCAATATCAACTTAAATCATGAAATGATATGATGTTCTAATATGCATATAAAATCTGGATTCAAATGACTAGTCATATTCTCCAGTCAAATAGTTGAAGGAAGAATCTAATTTGAATCCAAAGCCTGGTCTAAAAATGGATTTAAAGCTTAAAACCAGGCAAAGAACTTAATGCAAAACCTTAAAACAATTCAACCCTAATATACAATTATTGGGTGTTTAATGCATGAAGAAAGTTTGGTAACTAGGGTCCCATAAATGAAAAAGAGGAAAGCTCAAAGCTTTGAAGGCACTCTCTCTCTCTCTAAAATAAATTCTGAACCCCCAAGAACAAAATGAAACCTTAGGGAACAAATATACCCAAGGAAATCAGATTTTCCATCAGCCAATTTGTCCCAATGACACTTGTCGACTGCAAAAGAAATCTAGGCAGATCAATGGCTAGAAACTGACTACCGTAAAAAAGGTGTCAGTCAGCCCATGTGGCTGTCTTAATCTGTGTGCCTAAACAGCTGGAAGTCAGTGCGTAAAATTGACTAGACAATTAACCTATACAAAATGCAACACAAATAGAGACATGAGATGAAATGTGCCACTTCTTGAAATGTGTCAATTACAATATTTGACAAGGAAAGACAAACACTTAAGACTAGACTTTACAATCTCCCACCTTGGCTTTCCTTGACAAAATACCCCAAGCTTATAACTAATTTCACTCAAAACCCACACTTAAGAGAACATCAATCAACAGAAAAAAACCAAGTAACAAATCTTGCAAAAGAACAACTCTTCACAAGAACAAGTGAAATTTATCATAGGTAAAAGGCTTGCAAGATATGAAGCACAACGAAATTTTTCTCCCCCATTTTGTCATGTTAAGACAAAGAATTGGTGGAAAATCACGGAGAATAGCCAAATTTGCTGCAAATACATAGGACAAGAACAACAAGAGCACAACAAATACAGAATTTGTAATAGATCATGTGAATATGCCCAAGAACAATGTAGCAACAATGAGAATAGCAACAAGTAAGCACAAAAAGATGCCTGCGTTGTGATTTAACTCCCCCATACACCATAAATCTAAATTATAACTTCAATTACCTAATGAGGGACAGTGACTAACAACCGAAGGCAGTGACTCAACAGAAAGAAGAGATGACCATTGAAACATAAAGTTGAGCATAGGCATAGACAAATGAACCCCAAACAACCGAAGGCAACTCATTAAAATGATAGAGATCAAGATAACATTTGAATTTTTGCACCAATAAACTACAGGTAAAGCACAAGCCATGAGAGGGATAAAGTAGTTTGAATATCGATGTTTCCAAGAGATATTGATAAGACAAGTGTTTGACAAAGTAATATGCAATGCAATTCTCAAGTCCCAACTCTTCAAGGACATAACAAGATAGTAATACAGAGATAAACACTTGCTCTTGATGCAATAGTGATGTGTCAAGGTAAGGGGATAAGATTGGTGATAGCCATCTTGAAATCATATAATCAAGCACATAATCTCAAAAGCATTTCCAAAGTTAACCAAGCTTTTAAAATGCAAGGCATAAGCCTTGAAGAAAAGCTAACTTTGGTAAAGAACTTTGAGTGAGGCACCAATTTGAGAAATGCCAAGGTCATTTGAATGAAGGTGAAATTTTGATGAATCACCATTGATATTTCACAGAATTTGATACATGACCTATGGAGGGGGATCTTGAAACACTACACATGACAATGCATGGAAGGCCAAAATTGAGGGATTTTCCCATTTGATAATATATACTTTCTTTTGACACCCCTTTCATATAACACTCTCCCATTTGAATTTTTGTTTTCATTTTGAAGAGGGGACAAAAAGAAGAGAATTGACACATGGTTAGGATTATAGAGTAAGTAAAGTCACTACCACTCAATTACGACCAAAGCAACATTAAATTCAAAAACACCACTAGATTTGGATGATTGGAAAAATGATTTTTTAGAGGCCATTAGAGAGGGATGGGAGAACCTTTGATATCACAATGAAAGATTATCCAAGGCTAATCCATATATTACTAACAATGTATGACAAATAAGAGATACATACAAAGGGGAAAATGAGGTTATCTGATGAGATAATTGTCTATGCAAAACATGCACAGAGACTAGACAAAAATATTCAACTCTTGGAAGCAAGGCTATACAACCAGTTTAAATCATACCACAAAGACCAATAAACCATCGAAGATCCTCGTACCTTCGATTATCTAGGGCTTTAGTGAATATGTTAGCTAGCTGTTATTCAGTTGGCACAAAGCTTAAGGTAAGAATTTTACATTCCACAAGATCTCTAATGAAATGATACCTTATATCAATATGTTTGGTTCTTGAATGTTGGATAGGGTTCTTGGAAATATCAATAGCACTCATAGTGTCACAATAAACAAGGAAGGTGGATTGAGAGATACCATAGTCACTGAGCATTTGCTTCATCCACATTAATTGAGTGCACCAACCCCCGGTAGCCATATACTCTGCCTTGGCAGTAGACAAAAGGCACAATTTTGCTTTTTGTTGTGCCAAGCAACCAAATTGTTCCCAACAAAGAAAGCTCCTCCAAAAGTACTTTTTCGATCATCAATGCATCCAGCTTAGTTGACATCTTCAATATTCTTGGGCACAATCTGGGAGACAAAGCAAACATTTGCAACTTCACAGCTAGTTGTCTTTGAGTTCTAACGTCTTGGTCAACGGGACCTACAATTTCCTCAACTCGACCCGGGCCCACTTTGGCTCCCTAAACGCGATACAAGAATCTTGATTTGAGCTAGATTGGCTCTCTATGTCACTTTCTGACTGTTTTCCTGACTGACCAGAAGCACCACCATTATTGTTCAAGGAAGGAGAAAAGAAATCAACATTTTCAACATTAGGAGCAAAAGGAATAACAAAGTCATCAACTTGAACATTTGTGGTGTTGGAGTACCCCAAGAAGATTCCTTCATCACAGTTAGTATCAAAGTTGACTAGGTGTTCTCGATCTCTTAGAATATAGCAAACACTTCCAAACACTCTGAAATACTTCAACATTGGATTTTTACCTCTCAAGAGTTCATACGGAGTCACATCAGTTCCTGGTCTGAGAAACACACGATTTGAAATATAGCATGCAGTATTCATGGCTTTGGCCCAAAAGTGTTTTGTCAGATTCTTGCAATTTAACATCACCCTAGTCATCTCAATCAGAACACGATTTTTCCTTTCTACAACCCCATTTTGTTGAGGACTGGTAGGGGCTGAAAATTCATGTTTGATGTCATTGGTTGAGGTGAATTCATCAAACAGAGCATTCTCAAATTTAGTGCCATGATTAGTTCTGATTCTTACAAGAGAAGGCCGACTGGTCAAAGATTCATTTAGCATTACTTTGTACACTATGAAGAACTGTTGAAAATTATCTGATTTTTCCTTCAAGAAACACACCTAGGTATATTTAGAGTAGTCATCCAAAATTACCAAAACATACTTCTTCCCTCTAATAGACAATGTTTGAATTGGACGAACATGATCCATATGCACTAACAATTTCACGATAACATCCACAAACATAGGAGTCAGAAACTAAAAGATTAGGTAAGCCTCTAACAACCTCACGACTAAACAATTTTTGAAGATCTTTGAAGTTAACATGACCATGTCTTTTATGCCACAACACACTGATATCATCAAAAGCTTTGTTGCACTTTGGGGAATCACTAACCTTTGAAGCATCAAGAACATAACAATTGTCTCCAGATCTAGGAATAACCAGAATATTCTTTCCATGTTCATCCACAATTCGACAACCTTTCTTGAAGAAGCAAACTTCATCCGCCACTTCATCACATAATTGGCTAATGCTAATGAGACTCGACTTCAACCCTTCTACATAACTAACATTTTTTAGCTGAGGAAGACCGGGAATATTAACAATACCATTTCCAATGATTTAGGACTTGTCTCCACTACCAAAAACAATGCCATCACCATTGAAAGGTGAAAGAGATAGGAAGGCATCCTTGTCCCTAGACATGTGACGAGAGCACCCATTGTCAAGATACCATACATTTGGTTTGGTGGCAGAGAGAGCATTAAGAACAACAAGGCACCTGTTGTTGAAGACTTTCTGAATCCATTTGGAGCAAGGCTTCACACTTTCCATACTGGATGACTACACAAGTTGAACAATTCTGTTGACTTCATTCAGCAGTCGATCTACCTGATTCTTCAAAGTATCATTTTTCCCAGAGTGAAGTTTACTACACTTAGGACGAATGTGGCCTAATTCACCATAGTGATGACATGTGGGAATAAATCTAGACTTCGAACTTGGATCGACTTTAGGTGTCATAGGAAAATATTCTCTCACAAATCTTGATTTGGTACCCGTTGAGCTTGAGTCATTTTCCATGTAGCCAAGATCACTTTTGTCACCATGAAGTTTCCCAAGACTTAGCATCTTGTCAATTTTTTCAGCCGTAATGGTAAGACAAATAACCTTCTCATTTGCCTCAGTTTCCGATTAGCTTCATGATACAAAATATTATTTTCTTTCAACACATGAATTTGATTCATCAAGTTTTCTTGAGATTCCAGCAATTTTTTAACTTTAGCTTCAAGAGCAGCAATAGCATAATCTTTTTCGTCTTTGTCATTGTAATGAAAATCCTTCTCATTTAGCTCCTCGATATGTGCCTCAAGATAACCAATCTTTTCATCCAGCTTAGTTCTGACTAGATGAATAGACTTTTTTTCTTTCTGTAACTCAGCAACTTTCTTGGTCAGCTCAATATTCTCCACTTTTGTAGCACAATTCTCATCAAAAAGAGTATCATACTTAATGCATAACTCATCATAAGTCATCTCCTTATTGTCATTCAACACAAGATCATCATCACCTGGAGACATGTAAATTTCGTTGCATATAAATGATGCATCACAAAGTGCCATGTGGCATGTGACTCATCACAAATGGACAAGTCATCAATGACATGTGGCATAAATCAAGCAAGGGAAGTATAAAACATTCCCAAAATTTGGCTCAAGGGAGAAAACTCCCTTAAATTATGTAAAAGGGTCTAAAGTGCTCCTAAAACTGGAAAGAAATCTAAGGCATCTTCATAAAGCAAGCAAGAATTGAAGATTGCACACAAAATAGGCAACAAAGACCTTATAATTTGGCCAAGGGAGTAAAGATGGCTAAAATTAAGACACAAAACATCCCTAAATTCTCCCATGGACAAATTAAGACATAAATAAAAGCCAAACCCACCCAAAGGCAAGCCTTGACAAGCCTATAAATAGAAGGTCTTCCACAAGCATAAGGGTCGAAAAATTTGCATCCAGAAGAACTTCTGCCAAATCATTGAAGACTAATACGCTGCCAAAGCTCTCTTCGAAGAACATTCAATCAAAGCCGAAGCTTTCTCTCGACCAAAGCTGAAGCACTCCTCTTGAAGAATCAACAAGCACTTGTGCCAATTCCTTCAAAACTTTGTGGCAAGCTCATAAACTTGTAACGACGTTCGATTCAAGATCAAGTCGCCAAGACCCTTGAATCAACAAAATCCCACACTTTTGCCGCAACCCTAACTTGAAGCAAGGACCATCTACGCGTTGTTTTCAAGCTTAAAACTTGAAGCAACCGTTCAATCGTTCGTCCGAGATCAAGTCATCGCGACCCTTGGATCAACAATCAACCATTTACATCAAATTTGAAGAGTGAATTAGAGGAAAATTGTAAACAGAGATTGTAACCTACAAATTCAAATCAATAAAAATCTACTTTGTACACATGTTCTCGTTTCATTCAATACAAAATTTTCATGTTTACAAATTTGGCATGCCCGATAGGACATCTCTACCTTTCATCTGTCTTTAAAATCCACATAAATGGCATCAAGAAAGGATCAAAGCATTCCTACTACCAATGCGAAGAACAAGAGTATCCTTGCCGCAAGTGGTGGCACTTTGGGTGTCATAATCCAAAGCACGGCAATAACTCTCTCTGCCGTGTCTTCCACCCTTCCATCAATTCTGCCAAATGAGCAAGAGCACCCGAGGCACGAACTTGTGATTACCCTGGCCTCACTAAGGGCGCCAAGGGAAAAATGTCCGAGGAGGTACTCTGGGTCTTTGACTTCTGACGCCGACTTAAGCAGCACGTGTCCCGTAGCTATGCAAGTCATGACAACAAGCGATTTCCATCGAGGAACAGCTGGCTCAAATAAGGGAAGCATTTGCAAGGCTAATAAGGACCATAGAAGAGAAGGAATTGCAAATTGCCACACTCGTCAACCGCCTGGAGGCGCAGCACGACGACAAAAAGGAAGAGCCTCTGTTGGAGAAAACGAAGGAGAAGCTGGACTAAGCAACCACGCTTATAGAATCTTTCTCTATCCAACAGCTGCAGGAAATGATCACTAGCATCATCAAGGTGCAGTACCAAGGAAGCTCGCATGACTTCGTGCTGTACTCAAAGCCCTACTCCAAGAAGATTGACACCTTGAGGATGCCAAGGGGTTATCAGTCGCCAAAGTTTATGTAATTCGATGGAAAGGGCAATCCTAAACAGCATATTGCCTATTTCATCGAAACTTGCAACAACACTAGGACAGAGGAAGACTACCTTGTTAAGCAGTTTGTGCGCTCGCTGAAAGGTAATGTCTTTGACTGGTACACCGACCTCGAGCTCGAATCCATTAACAGTTGGGTCCAACTTGAAAATGAATTCCTTAATTGCCTCTACAGCATACGTCGCATTGTGAGCATGCTGGAGCTGATGAGTACCAAGCAATGGAAGGATGAACTAGTCGTCGACTACATCAACAGATGGCGTTCATTAAGTCTAGATTGCAATGATCGGCTTTTTGAAACCTCTTCCGTTGAGATGTGCGTTCAAGGCATACACTAGGGGCTACATTACATCCTCTAGGGCATAAAGCTAAGGACATTTGACCAATTTATGACTCGTTCCCACGACGTGGAGCTAAGTATCTCCAACCATGGGAAAAAAAAGCCAATCACCGACTTCAAGAAGGGCAATGTGTTTACTCTGAAGGTAGACAAGATTGGGAAAAAGCCCGCCAAGGAAGCTCTTGCCGTCAACACTACCCTCATCAAGACCTCCCATGTGCCCGTCAAGATCTTCTCCAAGAACAAAGCAAATGAGATAAAAAGAGGTGAGCCTTCTCGCACCAATCCAAGTAACGCATGCTCATTCCCGTCCATGCTCAAGCCACACGATACCTTCTACATAACCATCCCTGGGGGCAAGTGACCAAAGTGTACTTACCAACGATGAAGAGGGTTGGACACTAGTGACTTACAAAAAGAAAAAGAAACCAAGACCACAAGCCGCAAAGCCAAAGGTGGAACAAGTGAGAAAGCATCGCCGCCGCAACAATAAGAAGCCCAAAAGAAACATAAGAATTGCTAAGTTGACGTACGCTGGGGAACCTATGGAGAAAGAGCTACGCATTCCCGTCTCCTTGCACGAGTACTTCCCGAATGATTTCTTCCAATAGTGCACTATCGTTGCCTGTCACATAGTTGAAGTAGAGATAGAAGAGCCTTCAAAAGGCAAATCTATCATCGTCGAGGAAAAGAAAACTCATGCTCCTGAAGAAGGCCTAGCATTATACTTAGCATCGAGGAGGTGCTGCGATTGCCCAAAGAGATGCGAAGAGCATTAATAACAATATTGGCTAGCCCCGATGTCCACGAAGTGCAAGAAAACAATGATGAAGGCTTAAAGTTCGGCCACATGAATATGCCACATGTTGTGCCACCCATGACACAATCTGCTTCACTGATGAAAACTTACTGCTGGGATCAAAGCCTCACAACCGTCATTTCTGCATCTCTAGGTACGTAAGGGAGGACAAAGTCAACTGCATGCTTGTGGATGGTGGATCGGCCATAAACATCATGCCAAAGTCAACAATGACTACAATCAGCTTCACGGTAAATGAATTATCCCGAATGTGTCTTTTAATCCAAGGTTTTAACCAAGAAAGACAAAGAGCGATAGGCATGGTTCGAGTCAAAATAACCATTGGTGAACTCAAGTGAAGCACGCTATTCCACGTGATTGACACGAGAACTTCCTACAACTTGCCATTGGGAAGGCCTTGGATTCACGAGAATTGAGTAGTGCAGTCTACTCTCCACCAATGCCTAAAGTTCAATCGAGAAGGGGTGAAGGTGATACAAGGCGACACCAACCCATTCACCGAAGCTGAATCACATTTTGCAGACGCCAAGTTCTACATGAATGAAGAAATGGTGCCTGAAGCTCTTCTAAAAGAAATCAAGTCCACAGGCAAAGCCCCACCCAAAAAAAAAGGAATGGCAAGCCGTGCCTAAAGGGTAAGAAGAGGAAGCCATACCATCTTCAAGCAAAGACGACGATGAGCCTGCTAAGCCTGCAACAGCTAAAGGGAGTGTGATGCCCTTAAAAGGGTCAAACACACCCATCTTCCGATACATCCTCATGTCGAGAAGAAAGAATGGGCAATCCCTATTCAAAACTGGAGCAAGCAAAATCGACACACAGCTGCACAAGAATGATGTAAAGCTGCTCAAGACAAGTGTCGTTTTACCTCTGACACAGCTATGCGATGCTGAAGTTTCAAAACCACCGCAAGGTTTCAGAAAACCCCTGCCAAAAGGGGTGGAACCAAGCTTTTTCCAACATAGATGACCGAAGAAGGTTTTGACCTAAACGCCTACAAACTCATGTCAAAGGCTGGGTACGATTTCGCTCCCCCTTCAAATCTTGGAAAGAAGGTTTCAAACACCGTCAACAACAAAGAATGTGACATCACCGATTCTCTGAAAAAGTTAAAAGAGCATGGTTACGGAGTTAACAACAACAAAGCTGGACTTAGATTCGCATCAAATATGCCCGTGAAGATTTCAAGAAAAGCGAAAAGTGCTAGTACTTAACACATCAGCGTGAGCGTTGAACAAAATCAAGAGGAGCCTAAACCCGCCCCTTGAACGTCAATCTTCAATAAGCTAAATCATTCAAAACCCAAAATTTTGGCACTTGATCTCATTGGTGATCAAGACCAAACTTTTCTCTTCATTAGCCTTCATTGGCCTAACATTACTGGATGCTGCCAACATTTTAGTCGATTCATGAAGAAAGGCTATTCATTCATACGGGATGACACCTGCCGCAATGCCTTTGAAAGCATGAAAAGGTACATGGCAAGCCCACCTATCTTAGGAGCTCCCATGCCTGAGAAGCTGCTCATCTTATACATTGCTGCACAAGAAAGTTCCATTGGAGCACTCTTAGCGCAAGAAAATGAAGACCAAAATGAAAAAGCACTCTACTACCTAAGTAGAACTCTCATTGGTGCCAAGCTCAACTACTCACCGATCGAGAAGATGGGCCTTACCTTAGTCTTTGCAGTCCAAAAGCTTAACCACTACATGCATGCTTACACCATCCACTTGGTTGCCAAAGCTGACCTGGTCAAATACGTCATGTCCAAGCCAGTTTTGATAGGGTGATTAGGGAAATGGGCATTGCTTCTCAATCAATACGAGATCATCTACGTTCTAGCTAAAGCCGTCAAGGGCCAAGCACTAGCAGACTTCCTTGCTGATCATCCAATCCTAGCCGATTGGAAAATCTCAGACGACTTGCCTGACGAGGAGGTGTTCTACATCGACATGTTCCCAACATGGACAATGTTCTTCGATGGATCTGCATAAGTAGACGGAGCGGGGGCAGGAGTAGTATTCATGTCACCATGAAGACAAATACTACCTTATTTATTCTGACTAAGCGAGCTATGCTCTAACAATGTCGTTGAGTATCAAATGCTCATTATCAAACTCCAAATGGCGATTGACATGGAAATCACAACGCTAGAAGTATATAGCGACTCCAAGCTCATAATCAATCAACTCTTGAGTGAATATGAAGTGAGGAAAGATGATCTCATCCCATACTTCTAGTTAATGACTCAACTTATATGAAAGTTTGAGGCTGTGGCTCTAGAACATGTGCCAAGAAAAGAAAATCAAATGGCGGACGCTCTCGTTAACTTAGCTTCAAGTATGGCACTAGGAGAAGATGAAGTTGCAAACGTGCCAGTTTGCCAAAGATGGGTGATCCCGCTCGTCATTAAAATGCTACTAGATGATACAAACATCATCTCAGTACTTCCAGTCGACATTGAAGAGTGGAGACAGCCGTTGATCAACTACTTGGAGCATGGAAAACTTCCGGATGATCCTCGATGGCACTTTGAAGTATGTCGCCGAGCACCTCGCTTCCTCTACTATAAAGGAACACTCTACCGATGCTCTTTTGATTTTGAATGAGTACTTCTAAGATGCCTAGGTGAGGAGGAAGCCAATCAAGCCATGGAGGAAGCATATTCAGGAGTATGCAGAACACATCATTCCGGACCAAAGCTACATTTCCAACTTAAAAGAATGGACTATTACTGGCCAAGCATGGTGAAGGATTGCCTGGAGCATGCCAAAAGGTGCCAAGCCTGCTAGTTCCACACAAACTTCATACATCAACCGCCTAAGCCATTACACCATACGGTTGCTTCATGGCCATTTGATGCATAGGGATTGGACATCATGGGACCAATCGCACCAAAATCATCTGCCGGAAGGCCTACATCCTAGTCGTAACGGATTACTTATCCAAGTGGTCTAAAGCCGTACCCCTAAGGGAAGTGAAGAAGGAAACTATCGTCCGCTTCATCAATGAGCATATCATATACCGATATGGTATGCCTCGCTACCTCATCACTGACAATGGAAAATAGTTCTCCAACCGATTCGTGGACAAGCTCTATGAGAAATACAAGTTCAAATAGCACAAGTCTTCTATGTATCATGCTTCAGCAAACGGTCTTGCAAAAACATTTAACAAAACACTGTGCGACCTCTTGAAGAAGGTGATCGGCCGAACAAAGAGAGACTGTCATGAAAGAATAAGCGAAGCACTTTGGGCATATAGGACGACACATATGACTCCTATCCAAACTATGCCTTATTCTCTCGTATATGGCATGGAAGCTGTTCTGCCACTCGAAAGTCAAATCCCTTCACTAATGATGGCTATACAAAAAGGCTTGACTGAAAAGGAAAATGCAAACCTGCGACCTCAAGAGTTGGAAGCACTCGACGAAAGGAAGCTCGAAGCTCAACAACACTTGGAATGCTACCAAGCATGGCTATCCAAGGCGTTCAACAAGAAGGTCCACCTAAGGTCTTTTCAAACTGGAGATCTTGTCTTGGTATTACGAAGGCCCATCATCATAACTCACAAAACAAAAAGCAAGTTCACATCAAAGAGGGATGGACCTTACGTAATACAAGAAGTCTACATCAACGGTGCCAACCTAATCATGGCAGAAGATGGCTTGAAGATCGGCCATATCAACGGTAGATTCTTGAATTGTTATTACCCTTAAACCAAACACTCAACCCTCATCGCCTGCACGAGCCTAAAATGCACACGGCAGAATGCTCCTTGTTCGCTGGAGCTTAAACAACGACACTCAACGCTCCTTGTTTGCACGAGTTTAAAAGGCAACACTCAACACTCATGGCCCATAAAAGCATAAACTGTGTACGGTAAAACAAAACAAAACCAAAAAAATTCACCATCAAGATCACCATCAAAATCGCCACAACTCATCACCCTCTTAAACTACGTCATGACTTGATCCCTCCTCAACCGAGGGTACGTAGGCAACTTGAAGCTTCAAAACTTCAAGTACAGTCACATCATCAACAAAAACACAAATACTTTGAAGAATAAAGAACAAAGTCAAGAATGTGAATACTTTATGATAGGAGGATATTTCTACGACTTAGTTAGCCTATTTTTTTGCATTTACTTAGTTAGTTTCTGCTTATTAGAGTGTTTTAAGCCATTTTCGTGTGTTTGTAGGTTCAAATGACAAAGTTGGCAAGAAAGTGCAATTTGGAGCATTTTATAGCAGTTTTGAGCTTTGAATGGATATCACATGCATGGAGCAAGGTTGATGGATGTTTTTGAAGTTCAAGAGAGGCTAGGAATATGCTAAAGATCTGGAGAAATTAATTCAAAACATTGAAGATAAGGAATTAGCTAAAGAGAAGGAAACATTATCCAAACCGCCTTATCTTATCGTAATCTTATCTTATCCTAATCCTTTTTCACCTTAATTCCAGCTACAAGGGGGAGTTCTTTTTAGACTTGGACACATAAAAACTTGTTTCTAGAAGGTTATTCCTTCTCCTAAAAACCTGCCCCACCTATCCCTTCTAGAAGTCCTATCGCTTGTCCTACAAAGGTGGCGCCTGGTTCCTTTAAGTTCTCCTTCTAGAAGCCACACCCCCTATCCCTATTCTCTTTGGTTTCTGACTTCTAGATGGCCTTTTCCTTGTGGGATTGAAGTGTTTAATTCTTCTCCAAAACAAAGTCTTCTTGTCCTGTGAGTTTTGCCCTATAACTACACTCTTTTGCCGCATAATTTGATTATGTCCAGTTATTATTTCATAAATCGTGAATGCAATTTACTTAACTGTTTGATTGAAAACTTATTCGTGTATGTTGATTAAGGATGCATACTTACTTTGCATGCATGAATTTGATGCTAGAATATATGGGAGTTTCACCTAATAGTTACAAACTTATATTTACAAGTAGTGGAGGTTGCTAGTCACGATCGCGTTAAGTAAATTCCTAGCAGGAGTGTCATGCTGTTCATAGTTACGAATGTCATATCAATGCTTATGATTTTCATAGAACTTAATGATCTTTGATATGTATCTCTATCATGTTGTTCATATAGGGAACTCAATAAGAATAATTTGGTTTCGTCGCTGAGTCCAATTCAATAAATTTAGGAAAATATGATGGTTCATTAGTACTGTCATGGTTAACTTGGGGCATTGTCATCCATGGTTTATAGGAATAATAACTGGAAATCGATTTGTGTTGCATATGTGTCATGTGTGGAAAAGGACCCTCTAGCTAGCCTTTTACCCTTAAAGTCACCCCAATTCGTACCTTTTTAAGTTTGTTTTACAAGTTCGTTTGTTTAAGTTTTAAATTCATCAAAACAATTCCCCATTTAGTATTTCAAGTCTTCTTAGTTTAATTTTCGTCTAAATCACCCCTTAGTGTTAACTTTAAGTCATAGGAACTTAGTTTGTGTGTTTTGAGTCAGTTTAGCTTGTTTTTTAGTTGTTTAACGTGTAGTTTTCTGTTTTTGAGTCTAGTTTAGTATTTTAGAATCTAATTTGTGTAGATTAGCATCCCTTTTAATCCCCGGCCTAGAACGATCCCTACTTACACATACTACATCTACAGGGTTTAAGTTTGTGTGCTATTTTATATCACATCACTTTATTTCTTTAAAGGAAGAATTCGGCTACAAATAGCGTATTACAAAATGAGCAAAAAAAAAAAAAAAAGAAAACAAAGATGGGTTTTCCAGTAGTCGACATGGTGCTACTCCAAGTCATAGCTCCGCTACGAATATGATCGCCAAGAAGCTCAAACAAAGCCGGTGAATTGTCGCGAGCATGCTGCGAAGGATTAAAAACAAGAATCCTCGATGTACTAGCCTTCTTCTTCGTAGATGGTCAACAAAAATCTGTCACCTCCCAAGACACTTCAGAAGACCACGACAAGAATCCTTATCAAGTTGTCTTTTGTAGGCCAGTCAATGTCGCACAAAGCTTCAACGTTGTTTTCCTATCTTGGGAATCGCCTTCCTTCACAAGAATGGTGATGGCATTGCTTTTAAAGCACTTGAAAATACCATGGCTGGGACGAAAAAAAAAAAAAACAAAAGACAACATAAGCACAAGGTAGGATGGCAAGAAAAAAAAAACAGAAGAAAAAAAAATTGCTTCACTAAAGCAAAATACATGTGAGGCAAACCTCGTGAGCGTTGAAGAATGACGATGGCAAAGTCACAACGACAAAAAGAAAATCAGCCACAAAGCTCGAGAAGCACGGCAAAGAGGCTAGATACAAGACGGTTCTTCAAAGCATGCTACAGTAGCAAAGAAAACCAAAATGCCACATAATCGCACTATGCAACCCCGTAACGATTACGCAAGCAGTTTCTTGCACTGCACGGCAAATAGGGCAGCTCCAAGATGGTTCTTCAATGCACGCTGCAGTAGCAAAGAAAACCAAAATGCCACATAATCACACTACACAACCCCGCAGTGATTACGCAAGCAGTTTCTTGCACTGCAAGGCAACATCACCACCGAGGAAAACTGTGACCAAAAGGCACTACACAGCATAAACTTGCTGAAGTCTTTTGCACAACTTCATACGGTAAAAGTGATGCACTGTAACAAGCTTCAAGCAACTACAACTCGCACCAAACAGCATCAAAAAGGGCATAACAGTAACAGTTATAAGGCACGACAGCAGCAGCAACATATGCGCACGGCAACGTCACTACCAAAGGAATGTTGTGACCAAAAGGCATTACACAGCATAAACATGTTGCAGTCTTTTGCACTGCACCACGTGGTAAATAATGACGCACTGCAACAAGCTCCAAGCAGCAGCAATAAGCAAAACCTACGGCAAAAGCTCCAAGCAAGCCCACGACAAGAATTGTGTGTTATGAAAAAATGCACACCCAATTTGTTGGAAATGTGCCCTAAAACCAATCATATGATGATACTTTACGGACATTTCACATGTTAAACTAATCTAGTTTAATATAAAGGGCAAAGATTATTGTTTTAAGCCGTCTCATATAAATGTTATATGCTTAAACGATAAGTCCAAGGAATATGTAATAGGGAGAACGTGATCTAAAGAAGTTAGATTCATGAGACCATTCTGTTCCGTATACATATCCTAAATGTTCCTGATGATAGGATTGCCAATTGGGCATTGACAGTCCGTTAAGATCAGTACGTGTTATGTCTTCTCTTATGGAGAGTGACTGGTCTCGAGTCATTGGTTTGACTGACACCAAGACAAACATGTAGGTGCTCAATAGAGAATGAGTCCACTGAACACGATCAACGAAGAGTTCTCATACTCATGTCACATGAGAACTCATGGTTGGGATAATGCAAAATAGTCATTTGACCTGAGGCATCATAGTTGTCTTGTGGTTAGGTCCTTGATCGTTGACTATGTCAAAGTCACTCCATCAGAGGGTGTCCACGGCATAGTTGTGGTTAAGCCACTTAGCCATAGAGGCAAGTGAATGCGCAACAAGGGATCTCTAACCTTCAGACCGTTTGAGGGAGAATACTCTATGATATGATTAAGAATCTCTAGCCAGAGTATGAATAAGATTTATGAAGTCGTTCAAAATCACGTTCAAGGTAATCATATAAGTAAATGAATCACATTGGATAGTAGACATGAATAAACTATCAAACCAAACAATGTGGTCAAGAGTATTGTATTAGAGAAAGACCGTATTGCATTGTATTCCTAAACTGAATAGGTTCTCCACCTCTTCTAATTAGCTTGGGTAACCATGACATACTGCTAGGTGTCACTCATGGTTTGTGGAAGCCCTAAGGGTGAGTAATCACTAAAGGGAGAATTGAAAGTATGTTTTAATTCATAATCGATCGTTAAGAGTAACAATCGCCCACTGCCTCGCTAAAAGGAACCTAATGGATCGTACACCGTATAAGGTAGAGATTGAAGAAACAACGGAGTTGAGTAAGGATAATTAAATGGTTTAATTATTTATGGCTAGGATTAATTAATACATTAATTAATCAAACGAATATGTTCGTTATAGACGTCGGTTTAGTTTTGGGCCGCAAGGCCCAATGGGATTTGAATGTCAAGCCTATTAACTCAAGTTGTATGACAACTTGAAAACACAAAGGGCTTGAAAGCCCAATAAACCCTTAATGGCCGGCCATATAGAGAAGGGGTAGTGAACTTGGCTTGATTGCAAGTTTGCCACTCTATTGTGAGGTGGTATAAAGGCAACTTTATAGCCATTTCATCCTTAGGACAAATTGTTTTGCTCATTTAATGAAGTTTTTGCATTTGTTGAAATTTTTGGGTTCTAGTTGTAATTACATAAAGTAGTGGACTTTTGTGTTTTTACAAAGTGACCCCAAAAGTTTGTGTTTTGCAATATAGCCCAATGGTTGAGGTTATTGCTTTTTGGCCTAAATTAGAAGAGAACAAAATAGTTTTGTATTTTTAAATGAGAATTGGATTTTCATTTTATTTAGCTCTATTTAAATCAATTCTATGGATACAAAAACCAAATGAAAATGTTGCATTCAAGTTTAATTAGTTAAAGCGTTAATTAATGAAAGAAAGGGTGATTATGAACCTAAGCCTACGATAATTGAGCTATGTGAAAGGCCGTCTCAAATTTGTTTGAACCATGGGAATGTGTAGATTAATTTTGGTTGTAATTTGATATAATCAAATGTTGTAAAAGAGCATAAGCTCTTCTTTACTTTAAAGTAATTTGTTTTGATCAAATGTTGTAAAGAGCATAAGCTCTTCTTTACTTTGAAGTACTCCTTTGTTGTTTATTTGATATGCATGAAATTGGAGTAGTTGGGTCCAACGCCCAATAGGAAAAACACGCCCTAATATGATTAAACGAGTAACTAAAATCAATCACCATCCCTAGACCGAGATCCAACACTAGGCTCGTGTTGGATCGAATCAAAGGTTCATAGTCATCCTAAGGCCCTAAGGTAACTATATAGTCCATCTATGAATGCAAAGCTTATGTTAGTAGTACCATATACTCTTGCTTTTAAAAACCGTTTTACAAGCTTAGTGGGAGTATCATATACTACTAAATCAATCAAATGGACCAATAGTTGTAATAGGACCAAATTGTTTTAATAAGATTAAAATGAATGCTTAAATGTGATGAGACCTAAAACCCTCAACCAAACCATTATTAAGTTGACAAGCGTGAGAGTGCTTTGAACACTCTTTCGTGGCCTTCCACCGTGGTAGGGTCCGATCGTTTGTGACTTATACACCGACTTCACCCTATCATGGGGGAGTACAAAGTGCGTGCTTACACTCAGGAGGAGTCCTATACGCATACATGATGTTGTGAAGGTAGGCAATGAGAATGATCAACATCATATCATTGTGAGGTTGTTCTTGAACCCTTACTCGAACTTGCATGGTGGGAATGACTTAACTAAGTGCAATGGAGCCAACATCATATCATTGTGAGGCTTCATTCTCTAGAGGCCAAATAAGATGGGTACTTACATTAGATGTAAATGAGTAAGCATACTCTCTCATTATTATTGTTGCTAGCCAACATCATATCATTGTGAGGTTCGCTTGGTAATAGTGAGCCTCCCATACCCTACTAAGAGTTTTCTCCAAAACTCTCGAATTCCGATAAGGGATATGGAATTTGCCGAAAATAGTGGGTGGTGCTATTTGATTTAAAGACCCAGATCAAATGGCTTAAAATCAACCAATTTATATCCGTTATGTATTTATTTACCGATATATTTGCAAACGCTATCCAAAACTTGACAAAGAAAAGCCAAAGGTTTTAGTTTCCAGACTTGGTACCACAATCCTATAGATTGTCTTGAATGGATTGTATATGTGCCTATGTAGTCTCATCCTCACAATTTTCCTATTGATAATGTATCATTGGAAGAACATGTTAGATAAATTTATCATAAAGAGGACAACACAAACAACCAATGCTTATTCCTTTGTTGTATGAACAAAGGAACTTATGAAGATTAGCACAAAGACATGAACACTTTTAGTGTCATAGTTCTTCACTTACAAATCGTTGTATGAAGAAATAAGACTTGCTTAGAACAACCCTTAGTTTATGCAAACACTAGTGCTTGTTTCTTTGTTAAATGAACAAGGAACTTGAGAAGTAAGCACAAGGGCATGGACACTTAATGTGCCATGATTCTTCACTTACAAATTGTTGTATGAAGAAATAAGAGTTGCCTTGAACAACTCTTGAAAGTTTGTAATTATGTTTAGAACATAATGGTTGGTTGACAAAAATAGTGCATCAACATGGACTTATGATGATTTTTGAATCATTGAGTGTTGAAGTGTTAAACCACTTCACGAGAGGGAAACTAGGCTAGGACTTCACCTTTGTGTCCCTATCCATATGGTTCACTAAGTTTATTGTAAACTATATAATGAACAATAAACCGCACGCTCTCCAAATCGTTTGATGTGTATAACACAATTGAAATAAGTTTCAAGAGAGATAGTGAGAGTTTGGGGACCATGACTATTGTAGTCAAGGGAAAAGTAATATGAAGAAGGCAAAATAACTCCAAGGGAACAAACTTTCTTTATGAAATGATGGACATTGGAAGGGGTATATGCAAGAAATGTCTTGCAAGTGTCAAGAACACACATTTTGAAGGTGTTGTAAATTGTTCTTGAAAGGTTCAAAACAGTTGCTTCTTCTACTTGAATGCTTGATTCCGTATTAGTGACTGTGTTTTACAATCGTTGTAAAAATGTGGCTAATAAGAAGTAGAAGATTGATGAGAAAAGAGAAAGTACTTCACATTCAGAACGTGAATCAAATATAGATCTCTGCGAAAGCAGATAGTACTTACTTCCTCATATGAACTACCAAAGGAATTGGAAAAACAAAGATTGTCTTTACATTCCAATTTGAATAAGGAACTTAATTCCATCACCATAAGAAATGGATGAATGTTTTGTTTGACAAAAACATTGTTCTTTATTAATGAATGATTGGATTTTTGTAATCTAATTGATTATCTCTAAAGAGATGATATGGTAGTGTTAACTGTTTAGAATATGATGATGCTTAAAACCCAAAAGGTTGCAAGGTAGTGACTAATCCCAACTTAGTTGTGACACCTCTAAAAACATAAATTACGAGTTGGTCATAGATGGATACTTTGGATCGTTAGGTCCGGATCCAATGCCTTCTTGTTAAAATTGTATAGAGGCGAAATGTTCGAATCTTTATTCTTTTGGAAAGAAGAAAGAATCACAAAGTTGTTGAGGTTAATTCACTTAGATGTTAGTGGTGCTTGTCCACAAAATAATACTACTCATGTTGTATGACATTCACCGAAGATCGCTCTCGGTTGGACTATCGTTTATTTTGAATAAACAAAAGTCCGAATACTTTGCAAAAGGTTTCAAAGAATTCAAGAATGTAAATTGATCAGTAAGACGTCTAAAGTATTTACCACCTTAGATTTGATCCAAGGAAATATAACACTTTAGAAGAGTTTCCTTGACAGAAATCAAGGAAAGTAGCATCATAAGATAATGGATTTCTCCATTAGGAGAAGAACGAACTAGAAGAAGATTTAGTTCGTTGGATGTTATCAATTACCCATATATAGGATATATACTTCTAAGATAATATGATTGTCAATTAGAAGATCTTCCAAAATTTTCATGACTCCATAGGATGTAGTTGGAAAGAAAGACAAGTCTTAATCGTGTTAAGATTTGGGGTTGTGTGCTAATATGCAATATTTGTTTGAGAACAATCTTGTGGGATATCCTTAAATTAACCTTTGGATATCACTTCTATAAAACAACTGACAAATGTTGTTTGTTGGGTAGTTCATTATAATCCTACACTAGGATTTACCTAAGATAGGGCAAATGAACAAGAGATAGAACTCCAAGAATGGGTTCTTTGAGAGACAAGATGATAATCAACAAATATAACAACCTAGTTCCTACACCACTAGCTCCAAGGTAGTCAAGAAGGATCTATAAACCGTCTCAGTTGAATGGTTTGAACTTTATGATTATGTCATAGAGTTACACCTCTTAATTCGAAAGAAATAAGAATGAAAATCCTTATGACTACATTGAGTGTATATACGACATATACTCAAGGAAATGGTATAGTACCATTTGACCCGAAATATTGAAACCTTTAAAGCTAATTGGTAGCTTAAGGTGACTACAATCAAAGAGATTGGTTAACTTGGAAGAAACCATCTTTGACGTAGTCTTGGTTTCTATTAATTCGATGATTGCTAACTACAACTAAACGGTGATTCAATGTTTGGACCTAATATGGGTTTCCGAAACCATTATTAAGATAGTCTTGATAAGATATGTCTAAAACTATGAATCACAAGACATGTAAGTTGTAGAGATCCATCCATCATGAATCTTAGCAAGCTAGTGGGAGCTACAAGCGTTTTATGAGAGAAAGATCAAATCGTTTGATTTCTCATAAAGATGCAAATGAATCTTTTGTTTACTAGGTTTACAAAAGATTAGTGGGAGTTAATCATGTTCCAAGAAATTTAACATATATATGATATATTAATTTTGGAAATGATAGAAATTCTTCTTCGTTAAAGTTATGACTTTAAACATTCTATAATGATAGAATGTATATGGGAGACATAGTCTATATACATGGATGGAAATCTATAATGATAAATTTCAAGATATAAATGGATTATATCAATCCCTAATAATAGACAAAAGATGCTGGGAAGTTTCTCATATGATGATAAACTTCAATCAGAAGGACAACTCTAGTGAGACCAGGAGGTTGCTCTTCTCAAAGGAACGTACCCTTTGACTCCCAAAGAAATAATGCGTAAATAGAATCCTTTATGTACAAACAGAAAGGTGATTTATGTATTTCATATTGTATGAAAAACATTGATATGAGTTGTACCAAGAATGGTACAAGACGATATCAATGAAGCCCAGGATCAGAACCACGGCAACTGTCATGTGAGTCTTTATGTATTTAAGAAATACTAAAGGATAGATTCCTCAAGAATGAGGAAGAATTAGAGTAACGCAATGGAAGCGTAAAAGTATTAGATTGTGAATCTAATATCGTATCCATCATTGGATGTCTCTTCATTTTGAATGAAGAGATAATTGGATATCTCTTTATTATTACTAAAGAGATATTTGGGTGGAAACATTAAAAGTAATGACTTTAGTGTCTTCCATCATGAATGCAAAATATATTGCCATATAGAAGTTTACAACAATGTTGTTTGGATGGGAAAGTTCATTTATGAACTCTCCATTCGGTTCCAACCAGAAAGTGTCTCTAATGTGCTGACACTACGACACTAATAGGGCGATAGCTCAAGCCAAGGAACCAAGGTCTCATTAAGATTCGAACTCAAATGAGAGACTGAATCACATGATTGAGAATCATGTATAATGGTAACGTTGTTATTCTCAAGGTTTCTTCTATGGATAACATATAGATATCCATTGTCTAGGCCTACTACTCAACCATTTTTGAAATGACTACAGATGAGGTATCATCACTGATGACCAAGCTGATTGGCTCTAGTGCAAGCGGGAGATTGTTGGAAATATGCCTTAAAACCAATCATATGATGATACTTTACGGACATTTCACATGTTAAACTAATCTAGTTTAATATAAAGGGCAAAGATTGTTGTTTTAAGCCGTCTCATATAAATGTTATATGCTTAAACGATAAGTCCAAGGAATATGTAATAGGGAGAATGTGATCTAAAGAAGTTAGATTCATGAGACCATTTTCTTCCGTATACATATCCTAAATGTTCCTGATCATAGGAATGCCAATTAGGCATTGACAGTCTGTCAAGATCAGTACGTGTTATGTCTTCTCTTAGAAAGACTGACTGGTCTCGAGTCATTGGTTTGACTGACACCAAGACAAACACGTAGGTGCTCAATAGAGAATGAGTCCACTGAACACGATCAACAAAAAGGTCTTACACTCATGTCACATGAGGACTCATGGTTGGGATAATGCAAAATAGTCCTTTGACCTGAGGCTTCATAGTTGTCTTGTGGTTAAGTCCTTGATCTTTGACTATGTCAAAGTCACTCCGTCAGAGGGTGTCCACGGCATAGTTGGGGTTAAGCCACTTAGCCATGGAGGCAAGTGAATGCGCAACAAGGGATCTCTAACCTTCAAACTGTTTGAGGGAGAATACTTTATGATATAATTAAGAATCTCTGGCCAGAGTATGAATGAGATTTATGAAGTCGTTCAAAATCACATTCAAGGTAATCATATAAGTAAATGAATCACATTGGATAGTAGACATGAATAAACTATCAAACCAAACAATGTGGTCAAAAGTATTGTATTAGAGAAATACCGTATTGCATTGTATTCCTAAACTGAATAGGTTCTCCACCTCTTCTGATTAGCTTGGGTAGCCATGACATACTGCTAGGTGTCACTCATGGTTTGTGGAAGCCCTAAGGGTGAGTAATCACTAAAGGGAGAATTGAAAGTATGTTTTAATTCACAATCGATCGTTAAGAGTAACAATCGCCCACTGCCTCGCTAAAAGGAACCTAATGGATCGTACACCATGTAAGGTAGAGATTGAAGAAACAACGGAGTTGAGTAAGGATAATTATATGGTTTAATTATTTATGGCTAGGATTAATTAATACGTTAATTAATCAAACGAATATGTTCGTTATAGACCTCGGGTTAGTTTTGGGCCGCAAGGCCTAATGGGATTTGAATGTCAAGCGCATTAACTCAAGTTGTACGACAACTTGAAAACACAAAGGGCTTGAAAGCCCAATAAACCCTTAATAGCTGGCCATATAGAGAAAGGGTAGTGAACTTAGCTTAATTGCAAGTTTGCCACTCCATTGTGAGGTGGTATAAAGGCAACTTTATAGCCATTTCATCCTTAGGGTTTCTTTTGGAGAAAAGATGAGAACATAAAGCTCTCTTTGCTCTCTAAGAGGCAGGCCACCCTAGAGGAAATTAGCTAGCAATCTTACTTCCTCTAGGTCACTCATCTCATCCTCAATGCTCACCTTGGTGTGGAAAAATTAGAGGTTCTCTATTTTGGGAACTTGGAGAATCCTTTCAACCATCATCTTCCTAGAAATCCATGGAGCTAAGAAGCAAGAAATGAAGGCCCTCTCCTTGGGTGATTAGCCTTTGCTTATGCAAAGAGGAATCAACAAAGGTATAAGATTTCTCAACTCACTTTGTTCTTAAGTTAAGTCTTGGTTCACCATAACTACTAGGCTTTGAATTTCATGGGTAATGTTTTGTTTTGAGTGCATACAAGCATGATTCTGCCTTTAATTGTTAATTGCATGCCATAGATGTTGCTCAAATGAACATGTTTTTCACAAATTTTCCTTCACAATTGTCCTATAAATAGGGGTCAATTGCTTCCTAATGCTATAAGGGAAATACATTCCCAAATAGCAAAAGAAAAATCAAAACAAGGAAGCACATTCCAACCAAAAGAAGGAAGAAATTCCAAAAAAAAAATTGCCATCTTTCAGCCAATCTGCACAAGCAGGACGTTTTTGGTGATAATTCAACTTTCCAAAGGAGTCTTGACGCAAGGCATTTGGAGAAGGAAGCTAAGTGGCTGAGGATCAATGTGTTGAAGTTTCATAATTTTCCCTAAAGCCAAACGTTCCAGTTTTCAAAGTTATTCCCGCAGAAGTTGTTTTCCCATCATGATTGTGCAGCTGTAGGAAAATGCAAAGTTGAAGGCTTTCCTGATTTTTCCTAGTGGCATGTGATATATGCCTGAAAAGATAAGGGATAAGGCTACCTTTCCCATATTTTTATAGAATTTTCCAAAAGAGAAATCAACCTCAAACTGGGAGTGCAAGTCAGATGACATGTTTCCCAAAACAAAAAAAAAAGGAAAGGAAAAATACCTCCTTGCCGTGGGGAATCAAAAGAAAGAAAATACCCTTCCCTGCTATAGGAAATCAAAAAGGGAAAGAAAAACTCCTTTCTTGCCATGGGAATCAAAAAGAGGAAAGAAAGTTGTCCTTCTTGCCATGGAAATCAAAACAAGAAACAAACAAATGTCCTCCTTGTCATGGGGAATCAAAAAAAGGGAAAGAACATAACACCCTCCTTGCTGAAGGAAATCAAAAGGGGAAAGAAAAAGACACATCCTTGCCGTGGGAAAAGAAAAAAAAAGGAAAGTGAAAAAATGCACATCCTACTTACCTTTCCAAAACCTTGAAGGAAGACACAAAAGCTTTCCAACACTTTGAAGGAAGTCATTCTTGTTACCAAAATTGAAGAGGATTCCGACCAAAGGAAGGAAAACCATTTGTTTCCTACGACCACAAGGAAAAAAATTTCTTTCCTACACCCACAAGGAAAAGAAAATCAAGTCCCAAAATACACCAAATGTATTTTGTCAAAGATTATGGAAAATCAAATACGCACAATTAGTATGTGCCGATTTATCCATTTTGAAAATTTCTTTCAAGATCAAGCCTCTATGGCCCTTGAAGAAATTTTTTTTTTCATTTCTTTCAAGATCAGGCCTTTATGGCCCTGGAAGAAAAAGTTTCATTTAATTCAACATCAAGCCTTAACGGCCCTTGAAGAGATATTTCGTTCAAGATCAAACCTCTACAGCCCTTGAAGAAAAACTTTCATTTCATTCCAGATCAAGCCTCTACGGCCCTTGAAAAAGAAATTTTCATTTCAAGATCAAGCCTCTATGACCCTTGAAGAAAATTTTCGTTTAATTCAAGATCAAGCCTCTACGGCCCTTGAAGAAATATTCTATTCAAGAAATACGCATCAACAGCCCTTGACGAAATTCATCACTTCAATTCAAGACAAAGCCTCAACGGCCCTTGAAGAAATGTTTCTTTCAAGAAATACACCTCAATGGCCCTTGACGAATTCATCAAGTCAATTCAAGAAATACGCCTTTACGACTCTTGAAGAAGCAAACTAGTTCAAGATCAAGTCTCGACGATCCTTGAGTTAGAACATTCACATTGCAGGACTTCAAAACACGTTTCCTACATGTGACAAGCACATGCCAATAACGCGCCTTGAAGTGGGGGCATTTGTAGACTTTCGTTGTATACAAATGACGCATCATGAAGCTCCATGTGGCATATGATTCATCACAAATGGACAAGTCATCAATGACATGTGGCATAAATCAAGCAAGGGAAGTATAAAACATTCCCAAAATTTGGCTCAAGGGAGAAAACCCCCTTAAATTTGGCAAAATAGTCTAAAGTGATCCTAAAACCAGAATGAAAGCTAAGGCATTTTCATAAAACAAGCAAGAATTGAAGATTGCTCACAAAATAGGCAACAATGACCCTATAATTCGGCCGAGGGAGTAAAGATGGCTGAAATTAAGACACAAAACATCCCTAAATTCTCCCATGGACGAATTACAACATAAGTCAAAGCCAAATCCACCCAAAGGCAAGCCTTGAGAAGCTTATAAACACAAAATCCTCCCACAAGCATAAGGGTCGAAAAATTTGCATCCAAAAGAACCTCTGCCAAATCTTTGAAGACTAATACGTTGCCAAAGTTCTCTTCGAAGAACATTCAATCAAAGCTGAAGCTTTCTCTCTACCAAAGCCGAAGCACTCCTCTTGAAGAATCAACAAGCACTCGTGCCGATTTCTTCAAGACTTTGTTGCAAGCTCATAAACTTATAACGACGTTTGATTCAAGATCAAGTCGCCAAGACCCTTGACTCAACAAAATCCCACACCTTTGTCGCATCCCTAACTTGAAGCAAAGACCGTCTACGTGTTGTTTTCAAGCTTAAAACTTGAAGCAATCGTTCAATCGTTCGTCCAAGATCAAGTCATCGCGACCCTTGGATCAACAATCAACCATCTACATCAAATTTGAAGACTGAATTAGAGGAAAATTGTAAACACAGATTGTAACCTACAAATTCAAATCAATACAAATCTACTTTGTACATATGTTCTCGTTTCATTCGATATATAATTTTCGTGTTTACAATTTCCTCCAGCAACAAGAACCCATCATCTGAGTAAATCCTAAAGTTAGATTGAGCATGTGTGATGGTTCAATTACAATATTTGACAAGGAAAGCCAAATATTTAAGGCTAGACTTTACAGAGGACAGTAACGCAATCGAAAAATTGGAAGAAGCTTTCCAAAATTTCGAATTAAAAAGAATAACAAACAAAGGCAAAATAAATCCAACCAGTCCTACCAAAAATTGGTGTCCAAGGCCAAAACTTCCGAATATTCAATTTGTAGAAAGAAATTTCCGTAGTCAATTTTCAGGGTTGGCAAATAAACTCTATGAATGAAATATAAATGGTTTATCCGAACAAGAAATTCTAAACAAATTACAACATGTATCTATGGTTGTTAACAGTTATGTTACCAATCATAATCTCAGTCAACCAAAAGTTGTTGATCTCTTAGTCACTGGATTTACAGGAATGTGACATTTGCCAGTGGGAAAAACATCTCACTAAATAATTCAGAAATGCAATAAAACATGCAATAAAAAGGAATGAAGATGGAACCCCTATATTCGATGAAAGAATCGGTATGAGAGTCCCAGACGCAGTCAACACATTACTCTTCACAATAATTGAACACTTCATAGGAACACCAAGTAACGTAACCTCCAGAATACATTATCAACTAAGTAATCTAAGATGCCCCGCTTTAAGCAACTTTAGGTAGTACAAAGACATTTTCATGTCTAGAGTAATGCTTAGAGAAGATAGTAAAGAGTCATTTTCGAAAGATAAATTCATAAATGGATTACCAAACTTATTTTCACACAAAATCAAACAAGTTCTAGTCAATGAAGAAGGTACCATGTCATATAATACCTTACTTATGGAAATATTATTAATATTTTCTAGAAGGAAGGATTAAAAATGTGTATTGATATGAAAATAACAAAACAAGTCAACAAAGATAAATCAATAGCCAAATGTGAGTTAGGAATGTTTTGTGAACAATACAGTTTACCCCTTATTGCCCCTTCTAGTAAAAAGAAAAGAATAGAAACATATCCCAGTAAATACCCAAATAAAAGATATCACAAATATGACAAGTATAACAAAAAGAATTGTAACACTAATAAATTCTATGAAAAAAGTAAACCTAACAAAAATTGGAAGAAAAAATCATTTAATAAATTTTTTTCCAATGATCAAAACAAAGGTAATTGTTAAAAATGTGGTAAGTTTGGCCACCATGCAAACAAATGCAGAGTCAAAAAGACAATTAATTAGTTAAAAATATCTGAGGAAGAGAAAACCAAATTAATCCAAGTGCTAGAGTTAAAAGACACAGACCAAAGTGAAAATGAACAAGAGTTCGATTATAACTCCTCAGAGTCAAACCGTTCAAACAACTCTGACTCCCTATACATAAATATGGGATGTAGAGATAGTTGTTGTAAAACAATTTCAGTCTTAAATAAACAAGAAGAATAAGAAGGTTTATTAATTGAATTAACTAGTAAAATCGATGATTCAGAATTAAAATCTCATTACTTGAAAAAATTAAAGAAATTAGATAGTCAAGAAGAAGCTAGCACCAGTCAGTAGCCAACTCCACAAAGTAAAATCTGTCTTAGTACAACCTTGGAAAGATTTAATGAACCAAAAAAGGAAATTACCGTTAAAGATTTACAATACGAAGTAAACAAAATTAAGGAAGAAATACAAATCCTTAAAACAGACAATCAATAACTTAGATCACATCTCAACTTCATTCAAACACAAAAATTAATTGAGCAAGAATTTAAACAAAACAATAAATAAACTTCTTCCTCGTCCGACGAAGAACCAACAAAAAACAACCATGAAGAAAATGATAAAGGTTCAACCAAAAGTTTAATTTTAAGTTTATTTAACAAAATGGCTTTTTAGCCAAAATGGTCCCTGAGATTTGCACAACTACTCAGTTTGGTCCTTCAGATTTGAAATCAACACAAATGGTCCCTGAGATCGTCCACCACCAATCATTTTAGTCATTCCATGAATAGTTATGTTAAATAAGGATAAAATGACAAAACTACCCTCAATTGAATAAATAATAGGTCAAAATGATTTGGCAAAAATTGAGGTATTTTTGTCATTTTATCCTTATTTAATGGAAATTTTTTACGGAATGACCAAAATGATTGATGGTGGACAAACTCAGGGACCAATTCTATCAATTTCAAATCTCAAGGACAAAATGAGGAGTTATACAAATCTCAGGGACCATTTTGGATAAAAGGCCTAACAAAATTAGAATCAGAAAATGGTCTTCAAAAGTCAAAATAATAATTGAAGATTTCTAATTAGAAATAATTGCCCTAATCGATTCAGAAGCAGATTTGAATTGTATTCAGAAGGGAATAATTCAACCAAATACTTTCACAAATCAACTGAATCCTTACTGCAGCCAACCATTCCCCAATGCAATTAAATTAAGAAATACCAAAAGCACACATTTGTCAAGACAATGTTTGTTTTAAGACACCATTTGTCCTTATAAAAAACATATCAGACCATATCATTTTAGGACTTCCTTTCATAGCCCTTATGTATCCTTTTACAGTACACTATGATAGAATTTCTACCATTGCTATGGGTCAAGAAGTAAAATTGAAGTTCTCTTCCAAAACAGAGGTCAACAAGATAAATCAGTTAAAGAAAAATAATATTTAAAAAATAATCAACGTAATTGTAAGAAAAACGCAACACATCAGTTATTTAAAAGAAGAAATAAATTACAAAAAGAATTAAAGAAAAATTGAACAGCAAACCCTTACAACAAAGAATTAATTATTTTCAACAAAAACTTGTTGAACAAATATGTTTAGATAATCCTAATGCCTTTTGGCATAGGAAACAACATACAGTCAAACTTCCTTACATCAAAGAATTCGATGAAAGGAAAATACCCACAAAAGCTAGACCAATCCAAATGAGTCATAAAACTATGAAATTTTGTAAAAATGAAATCACATAATTACTCAACAAAGGAATAATCATAAAAAGTAACTCACATTGGTCATGCCCTGCTTTCTATATCCAGAAAAATACTGAATTTCTCCAAGATTAGTCATTAATTATAAACCGTTAAATGAAGCCTGAGAATGGATAAGATATCCAATCCCCAATAAAAGAGATTTAACAAAAATATTAAGTCAAGCAGTAATCTTTTCAAAATTTGACATGAAATTGGGCTTCTCACAAATTAAAATTCATGAGGATGAAAAATACAAAATAGCATTTGTCACTCCCTTGGCCATTATGAATGTAATGTAATGCCATTCGGCTTGAAAAACGCACCCAGTGAATTCCAAAACATAATGAATGAAATATTCAATCAATACAGTCACTTTTCCCTTGTTTACATAGATGATGTCCTCATTTATTCAAAGTAAATTGATGAACATTGGAAACATTTAAACATGTTCATCAAAATAATTAAGTCAAATAGATTAGTTGTTTCAGCTACAAAAATAAAATTGTTTCGAACCAGTATAAGATTTTTAGGATACAATATCCATCATTCAACAATCCAACCCATAGATAGAGTCATCCAGTTTTGCAGATAAATTCCCAAATGAAATCACTGACAAAACCCAACTCCAGAGATTTCTAGGATCGTTAAATTATGTTGCAAAATTCTACCCAAAATTGAGAGAACAATGCAAACCATTATTTAACAAGCTCAAGACTAATCCCCCATCTTGGTCTCTTACTCATACTTCCATAGTCAAACAAATCAAGTCTCATGTGAAGACATTACCCTGTCTTGGTATTCCAATAGTCGATTCATTAAAAATTGTTGAAACTGATGCCTCCTAAACTGGTTTCGTAGGTATTCTTAAATAGTCAACTCATCTTGGTTCTCCTGAACAAATTGTTTGTTTCCATTCATGAGTCTAGAATTCAGCTCAAAGTAATTATAGTACTATTAAACAAGAAATATTATTTATAGTTCTAGGCAAAGTTTTTAGTAAGAGTTGATTGCAAAAGCGCAAAACATGTTTCACAAATAGATGTTTATTGCATCAAAACAAATTTTTGCATGATGGCAATCAATATTAAGTATTTTTTATTTTCAAATCGAATACGTAAAAGGCCCTTAAATTGCATTCCTGATTTCCTAATAATAAAGTTTCCGCAGGAAAAATGTCAGGACAAAATCCTAATCAAAGAAGGCTTCCTGCCTCTCTCAACCCAGTCAAACAAGAGTTAGGCCTTGTACATTACTTAGCCAACAGTTTAGTAAATCGTTTTACTCCCTTAGGTTCTACCGTAGGGAATTTCCGACCAACTTATCAGTCAGCCTTAGTCAAACCTTATGATCCTTACAAAACCTTAGTAAAACCACCACAACCAATGATCAATTACAGGCAAACCTCTCTTTACATTCCAAAATCATCCAGTGAATATTTGTTCAATTACCCTCCAAATCTTATTCCAAACCTAACACTTGCAAAGTTAGCCAAATTCTGGTTTTCCCCAAATTTCCACTACCAACTAGAAGAGTCATACAAAACCTATGGATTTTACAAAAGCATTCTTTTTGATACCGAACCCATCACGAGTCACACAGAAGAAAGATCATGACAAAAAAGGAATGGGGAATCCCTATTTACAAACACAAGTCCCTTCACACTCAACCGCCCAATATTCAGTATAATTATTATGATTACATCAATGCATGGACCAACATTTTCCTTTATCAGAAAAAGGATTTCAGTCATTCTTGGTTTATCAACTTCGACAAAAAATTTCAACCAATATTCCCAGCTTGGTTCTCCAAGTGGTGGTTAGTTCATGGCCCTACAGTCAGTCTCATCCCATAATCACTCATGCACAGAATTAACCATTTTCGGTCAAGATTCGACAGAAGTCAGTTCAACAAAAAAATACCTCTTCTTTTAATTTTCGTGGCCAAATATAGAGTTCTAGGGATTTTAAAATGGGAGTACGAAGAAGACAATGAAGAAGTTCATTGAGTCAGATTAATCAAATGATGGAACAAATTCAACCAACAAAGAATCATTGAACAGGTTCTTCGTGAATTTCTCATTGAACCACAGCCAGTTATCGAAACACAATCATTATCATACATCTCTTCATCTTCCTCACGCAAAGGAAAGTCAAAGTCTTCCAAATCATCAAAATCAAAGCATAAAGCTGCATGAATTGAAGACCTTGGACAAAAACTTGTTGCTCAAGCAGGACAATTATAGTCACAGGCAGCCCAGTTACA
The DNA here is from genome assembly GCA_024362995.1 of Heteromeles arbutifolia. Lineage (NCBI taxonomy): Eukaryota > Viridiplantae > Streptophyta > Magnoliopsida > Rosales > Rosaceae > Heteromeles > Heteromeles arbutifolia. The sequence goes on along the minus strand of JANCRC010000006.1, from coordinate 12,399,040 downwards.
ATTACAGTTAAAATCTGAAGATGAAGAAGATGAAACTTCCTCCGAATCATTAGATGCATCATTACAGCAACCAGTAAAGCCAAACTATCGACGCACCAGGTGGGCTAACTACCAGGATGCACAAGACCCATTTGCATAAAGCCATGTGAATCAACAAGTCAAGCCATGTGAACACAGTCAGTCACCATGTTTGCCACCATGTGAAGAATTCAGTCATCATCTTTGTGAAGTTTAGACTTTTAGGTTTGGCTTTCCTTGTCAACATTGTAATTGTACCACATGCTCAATCTAGCTTTTCTCTATTTATGGGCTGTGTCTACTGGGAAGAAGTGCTCGAGGATATGACACATCTCACTTCAACAGGTTTGTTCATGCATGTGCATTTCACGTCTACATTCCTGTTACTTTATGACTAGCTTAATTGTCTAGTCAGTAGTGCACATGGATTTCCAGCAAGCTGGGGCACGCAAATTTAAGACCTGCCCACATTGGCTAACTAATATTTTTTTGGCGAATGTCTATTTTTGGCGAATGTCTGTTTTTTAGATCGCTTTAAACATTGACACGTGTCATAAGGGTTGAAAAATGAACCAAAGCTTTCAAGGTTAAGATCCCTAGCTGGTTCCTTAGTTCATTTGGGGTTTTAGAACTTATTTCCTAGAGAGTGAAAGAGAGCAAAGAGCATTAAGGTTTCACCGTCCTCTTTGTTTTTCATTCATGAAACCCTAGTTGCAAAACCTTCTTTCATGCATTAAACACCCAATCATTAAAGAATAAGGTTGCATTGTCTTTGTGGTTTTGTATTAATATTGTGGTCAAGTGTTTCTTGTTTCAAATCTGTAAACTGACCCATTTTTGGATTCTCGTCAGTTTCTTCCTTCAACTGTTTGACTAGAGACACTGACTGGATATTTGAATCCAGATATGCATATCATTGTCATATCATCATATGCATAGTTTATGTGTTGGTCTCGGTGCCACAAGGTGAAGATCTCAAGAGGACTTCCACTTCATGAAGACCGAATGAATCCATATTGTATAACGCAAGGCTGCACAAAGGTAAAGCTATTGCATAGACTAGGTCTAGGAATTGAGCTTTCCGTGGTACTTTGTAAGAATCCTGATTATACTAGTGGATTGGACTTAGTGGAGAGTCCCCAGTTTTTTTAACCTAGAGGTGGGTTTTTCCAGCAAAAAGTATCTTGTGTCCAAAGTCATTTATATTGTGTCACATATCTCACATACATATACATGCTACATGTATCACTTGAATATATAATTGGTATGTGCTCACAATCATGCTCTCTTAACACATTAATAACTTGGAATGAACTGAGGCCATGCTGACTAGGATAGCTTTTACTATTTGAAATTGGTTATTGACTCTTTAATTTATCGACTAACAAATCTATCCTACTTGACTAGCGGGCTTGACTAGTCAGTCTAGTAGATTATAATTTTTATATACATATTATTCCGCCTTGTACCAATTTCAATTTTCAGTCATCATTTCAAGACACCATTTGAAGCATGTGAAGCATTCAAACATTATTCCCATAGTAAAAGCAAGGACTCAATCAGTCAACAGGAATCACTCAACACGTTCTACTATAAAAACAACAATTATTCCAACAAGTTCACTATTTATCAATAGTAAAAGCAAGTCATCTTCCATCTCGTGCTTAAACAGTAAAGAACTCAATCATTCAAGTCTCCTTTTCCAAGTCTATAAGAGGAAGACTCCGAAGACAAAGAAAGCAAGTTAATTTGCACACCTTTCCTTAGTTCAAATTTTCTTCGAGTTCGCATTGTATTCAAAGAAACTAAATGTTGTACACACTTTTAGAAAGAGAAGAAGGATGCCTACGAGCATCATCATCCAGTTCTTTCAGTAAATTTTATCAATCAATTGTAAGTTTTCAAAAGTCAATAATAAATTCTAATTTCAGTAATTATATTGCATCATTAATTTAAATTCATTATTTTCATCATAATGTATGATCCAGTTTTACTTAGCAATCTTAGACATTATATATATACAAGTTGATTTTGTTTATAAGAAGTAATAAAGCAACAAATATAAGTGATTTATGTATGTGCTGAACGGTCTAGATTCATGGTACTATTTTCGTCCACCCACAAGCAAAACAGAAGAAAGTGGAGATTAAGCTTGGAAGTGAGGAAAGAGAACTGTTCACGTGGAAGGCCTGGTGAAGACATCGATGATTTGGTGGTGAGATGGGATATACTGTGTAGCAAGAATACCTTGGGCAAGCAATTCCCTGATAAAATAGTAATCAATTCCAATGTGATAAACTTAACCCCTTCCATGTGATCTCCAACATTCAAAATGTGCCTCAATTGTTGTAGAGATGATCACTTATGTTGAAAGCGACTAGGGTCGAGTTTCCGGTCCAAGTACTCGGCCCGCCTTTCCGTTGAGGTCTTCGATTTTCAAAATAATCACACTAGCATCTAATGTACATTCACTAGATGAGTTTCTTAGGAGCAAGTATCTCTTGTGCAAATCGTTCTCTCATAGCTCCTAGTATAAATTTTATTGGAGTGTAACTGTACATCGTATGAGAGCGTGATCATCCTTGTTATGTTTTTAATGTGGAATGCGGATGCAAGAAGGTATCATGGTGCGTGATTTTGACCATCAGTGGATTTGGTTTTATTTTGGCAACAAAGAGAGCGATGATTTCAAGTTTATTACAAATGTACAACTTGCTATAAATAGGAAGAGGATGTGTAAATTACAACAATTGAGATCCAAACTTATCAAGTTTGTATCACCTTTCTGATATTGGAAATGGTTTATATTATATGGCACGTATGCCACCACGTGGTGTACCAATACAAGTAGATCCCGCCTCTATAAGAAAGGTGGTATACAAAATAACATTTTTGCATAGTAAAAGAGGATGATTACAATCAAAACAAAATTTAGAATCGATCTTGAGAAGAGGAAAGTGGTAGATATGCCTTCTTTTTCATCTCACTACTTTATGGGTTTAAACTCTCTCCCTTCCTCTTAGTGTAGGTCTATGAAGCATGAATACGGGAGCCGGAGAGATTCTATCCTTGATGTACAATATAAGGAACTAATCTTTTTGCGTAAACTTTCTTAATACATGATGGATCTTATATATCGTAAGGGATTACTCCTAATTAAGAAACGGACTGCATTCAATTAAACAGGAAAAAAAAAGGAAAGGATTGTATATCTGGAGAATGTGTCACCCATCGTCACACAACATAAATTTCTAAGGTAGTAGTTTCATAAAATATCTATAATCTCAATGAACAAAAAGAAACAAGTAAATAAGCATGTGCCCCTTGGAAACATAAAAACAAGGAAACATGTAAAGATAGTTTTGTATAAACTTCCTTCTACAGTTAAGGTCATGCAAAAGAACCCTTCGGTCGATTGACAAAACAAAGCTTGCAGGGTCCAAATCATAGTCTTCTCCACCTGAAAAATGAGACGCTGCTGCAGGTATTCCGCCAATTTCTCGGCCTAGAGTTCCATTGTAGCACATTATCCACGGTGGATCTGTCATTACAACTGCATGGAGGAATTCGTGCACAGAGAATTAGTGAAGAAGAGAAAGAGATCTGTATTTTGGGAGTAATAAAACAACAAATATAAGTCATTTATTTATCTGCTGAATGGTCTAGATTGATGGTACTCTTTTGCCCCCCTCCTGGCGCTTAAGCGAATCGGAAGAAAGTGGAGATTAAGCTTCGAAGTGAGGAAAGGACAGATTATTCACGTGGAAGACCTTTGGTGAAGACATCGACCATTTGGTGGGGAGATGGGATAACTGAGCAGCAAGAACTCCTTGGGCAAGAAATTCCCTAATAAAATGGTAGTTGTGGAGCCAAAAATAATCAAGAAAATTATGGAGATGACACGTGGACTTTTGCATTAAAAGGACAAAATTACCCTCGAGGCACACCGGGATTCTCACTTGCATGCAACGGACAATAACGGCTCAATCAAGGAAGAATCAAAGGTGATCAAAATGGTATTTATTCAAATCAATCTCATCACTCCTCATCAAATCCTTATTCAAAAGGTAACTCTCAATTTTCCTATTTAATTTAGGATTGATTGCCATGTTAATTGCAAGATAGTATTTCACATAATATCTTACAATTATTCACACAATTTGACCATATATGACCGGCCACTATTCTCCAAATAGGGCAGGCCACTCCCTTATAAATAGCCCTATTATCCCACTAAAAAGCTAAGCAATTTGCTACCCACAAACTCCTAAACACATTCTTTTCATAATTCTAACTTTGGCATCGGAGATTCTTCGACCAAAGCCACCCCCCATTCATCGTGGGCCCGTGAGGCTTTTGGCCTTAATCTTAGGTGTTATTATTTTGCATGTGCATTTTCATCAATGGAGAAGATGGCGGAAATTTGCATCCACAAATTGGTGCTTCATTGAGAGTCTTGATTCACACGCTTGAAGAAGATTCTCGCAATCAAAGTTTCTCATTTATTGTTCGTTCGTAAATTTTTCATACTTTCTTATTCCTAGAATTTTTTAATTCTTTGAATAAAGGTAAGAGAAAAATACAATGGTGAGAAATTCGGAAACCACAATGAACGGAACTTCCTACGTTCAAAGATCCGGATCGAATGATGGAGGACGACACATAGCCCCACCACGACAATCCACGAGGCTCAACGCGATGGCAAGAAGAGTAATTTTGTCACCACGAGGCACCACCACCATGGCAGCCATAGGGACCACCGTGCCAGTAAGGAGTGGGTCAGCTCTATGGCAACAAGACCATCAGGCCACGGCCTAATAAGTGTGAGCCCTAGAGGCAGCACAGGCCCAGAAGCAAGCTTAGGCCCAGACGCCAGCAACAGCAGCCTGGCACGCCTAGGCCCACGCCATAGAGTAGCGCTAAGCCCAGGCCCGTGCCATTTTGCAGTGCCAAGCCTAGGCCTGTGCTGCACAAAAGCCGGGCCAAGCCGCGTTGAGGAGAGAGCAAGCCTAACGCATATGTACTCTAGCGGCCCAGCCCACGACGGTGGCCCGACCAGCTCCCGCGATCTAACCTAAAGTCCAGCCCGCTTCCATGGCCCACCAAGCTATCCCAACGGGTCCAAGATCGGTTCAACCTTCCTACTTCAGATTTCTAGACCGACGATTGAACCGAGGATATTTTCACCCTATTTATCCGTAGATTTGACATATCCTAACTCAAATCTTTTGCTCGGAGTCGATTACACTTCCACTACTCAAGGAAACGTATACTGTCCAAGCTTTTCCAACCAAAATAGCGAGCAACACTTGTCTCGACAAGTCATAGAGTTCGCGCAGCAGACGACCTTGGTGAATTAGCTCTTGCAACGTACTGAGATGCAGCGTGCCCTAGATGAGATGTCCCAAAGTAGGACAAGGACAGACGATAAACCTCTTAAGCAGCATCCTAGAATATAGCCCATCGACCAGCCATGAACCAAGCATTCGGGCAGCGTACACTCCTGACTGGGCCCTCAAGATAGCGTATACTCTCGTCTTAGCGTGCGAAGGAACGTGCACTCTCGGTTAGGCCCACAAATGAGAATACACTCACGGTTAGGACCACACTCCGATAATCGACATGAGTAACCTTCCAGGCGAAGTGTTCATTCGTGGTTAGGCCTATAAGGAGCATTATCCACCTCACATCAGAGTAGGCAGGACGATGGATGGAGAGAAACAGTCACTTAATCCAGCTCAAGTTCAACCGGTAGCCTGTGAGAAATTCCCTCGCCTGCTAGGAACGTACCACATGCACCGCAGCCGCTGCATAGATGAACCGAACATATAGAAGAGCAGCCTAGACTAGCAGGTCACGATCGAGGTAGCCGAAAGATCCACTACCCCTAACAAAAATAAATTCAAGAATAAGTAGAAAGGCTCATGATCGAGCGATTGCGCGATTTCTAATGCAATGAGGTCACTGACAAGGCACTACGATGAGACATGACCAACATAAATAAGTCACCGTTCACATATAAGATCGAGCAGGCAGTGCCTCCATGCAAGTTTAGCATGCCATATTTCACTTCCTTCAAAGGGGATAGAGACCTGAAAGACACCTGAAGCACTACCGAAGCATAATGATCGTCTATCGAAACAATGACGCTTTTATGTGCAAGATACTCGCCATCACTTTACAAGGCAATGTGCAAGATTGGTTCCACACCCTACCGACGCAATCTCTTCAGAGTTTCAATGAGCTTTCTTTGGTTTTCACCAAGGAGTATTCATCTTATTGCTCGATCAAGAAAAAATTCGACTATTTCTGGCATTTGCATGTCGACGGCACATCCAACTACAAGGGATCAGGAGCAGATATGGTCTTTATTATCCTAGACGGTTTAATGCTCGAGTATGCAATCACCCTAGGTTTGAAAGCATCCAACAACAAAGCAGAGTACGAAGCCCTACTAGCAGGCCTCTGAATAGGAAAAGACTTGGTGGTAAAAAAGCTTGCAATTCATTTTGATTCCTAGCTAATCACCGGCCAGACTGCTGGAGAGTACACGGCAAAACATCCGAAGATAGTGCAATACCTAAAGAAGGTACGAAAACAACTTGAGGAGTTTTAAACTTACACCCTCACTCAAGTTCTGTAGGTAGACAACGCCCACACGAACACGCTAACCAACCTAGGCTCCGCCCTCGACCACCAACACAAACGCTCTATTCCAGTGGAGTATCTAGACAAATCAAGCATAGAGGCGGAGCCAGCAGCCAAGGTGTCACAGGTTAATACAACTCCAAACTGGCAAGATTCCATTATAGACTACCTAGTCAATGGCACACTCCTCATGGAAAGATCGGAGTCTAGAAAGCTCCAAACAAAGGCATTACGCTACTACATGTGGAACGACATTCTCGTCTGGAGATCCTACATTAGACCACATCTCAGCTTTCTAGCACCTCCCGACGATCTAAAGGTTCTAAGTTCAATCCACAAAGGCGTTTGTGGAAATCACTTTGGAGGCCGATCCTTAGCACATAAGGCTTTTAACGCAGGCTACTATTAGCCTACTATGCATCATGACACTAAGGAGTAAGTACAAAAGTACGACCGCTGCCAACGCTATAAGCAAGTACCAGTACTGCCTGCCAGTGAACTACACCCGTAAATGAGTCATTGGTTGTTCATGCAGTGGGTAATCAACTTGGTATGGCCAATGCCGCCCGCTACTAGGGGTAGATGCATGATGATCGTGGCAAATGACTACTTCACCAAATGGGTAGAAGCAAAGCGCTTCATATGGAGGAACATCATTTGTTGATTTGGCATCCCTCAATCCATCGTTATAGACAATGGCCCGTAATTCGTAGGCAAAGATTTGGCGAAGTTCTTCCAAAAATATGGCATCAAGCAGCATATGTCCACGCCGAGGTATCACCAAGGCAATGGGCAGGCTGAAGCATCCAACAAGATGATTCTCGACTGCCTCAAGAAATTTCTCTCCGACAAGAAAGGAAAATGGCCAGACGAAGTTCCCGGATGTCTATGAGCGTGTTGCACAACCAAACAATGAGCAACCGGTGAGACTCATTTCTCTTTGGCATTTGGTTTCAGAAGCAATCATTTATCTCAATGTCATCATGCCAAGTATCAGCACTTTACTACCAAGCATAAAGCAGAATGGAAATGAGATGGCCATAAATCTAGATCTGGCATAAGAGGAATGCGATAAGGAAATCACTCGCATCGCAACCTACCTGCAGCAGCTCATCTCCAGCTACAACAAAAGGGCAAAGATCCGGTAGTTTCAGCTAGGAGACCTAGTCCTAAGAAAAGTCTTTATCACTGCTCGCAGAGAAGGCTCCAAAAAGATGGATCCCATCTAGGAATGTCCGTACAAGATCAGCAGAGTATGTGGTAAGGGAAGTTACACCCTCGCCACCATGAACGACAAAGAGATCGAAAAACAGTGGAACGCCTACAATCTGAAGAAGTACCATGTGTCACATGTACGTTAAAGCCCGAAGACCCAAGCAGATCCACGGGCGCTACCTCGTCAGTCGATTATCTAGTTGTTATGCAGTTCCTACCTTACAGCTAAGTTTTCGTTCGTTTCATTTATTTTCCAATGTGGAATTCAGAAGTAATTTACAACTTGGCTTAGCTGCATGCTTACAACAACTGATCACTTTTACACTTCAAAAGAAGATCGCGCCCTTCTTCGGCTGGGCGTAAACAAAAGAAGCGAAGATAAAGAAAAGCGAATGAAGCAAGTTTATTAAATTTTCTAGCAAAATTGATAAACAAATAGCAAAGGCCGAAGGAGTTTAAGTAAAGCAAAAAGCAACAAGGAAAACAAAGAAAATCCCAAAAGCTACCTAGAAGACTACTCTTCAGCAGCTTGGACATCTCACGACTACTCGGTCGACACACCTTCAGCAGCCGTGAGCCTCTCAACAGCAGCATCATCCAGTGCTTCACCCTCGGCTGCCCCAGCCTTGGCACCAATTTCTCCAACTACTTCACCAATAGAAGCCTCAAAAGTAAAGGCAAACAAGTCTTCCGGAGAAATAGAGAAGGTCTCGAAGTCTTTCCCAACAAACTCAAAGTCAGACGGCCTACCAAAGATATGATCTACATAACCCAGCTTGTAGAAATCGGCCTAACTCTGAAAGCAAAGTGCCGTGCCCAACCTTCCCACCCTTCAACTGCTCGTTCTCCTCGAGCAGACCAACACGGACGCACTGCAGCTCATCCATTTCCTTCTTCAGATTTTTGTTTATCTTCAGTGCACCTTGAAGTTCCAACACTTGGGGTTCAAGCCTATCAACGACCTTCTTGAAGTGGATCACTTGATTATAAGAGAAACTAATTCTTCATCCTTTGCGTAAGCAGCAAAACGAAGCTCACAAATGGCACGCTCAAGATCTTGAATCTAAGGTATGTAACATCTAATCTCATTCTTTGCATTTTCATACTTAACTTGGATCACGTAAAACCTAGTCTTCAAGTCAATGATCTATTGGCAAGCGGTCTCAAGCAGCAGAGAAGTGGGGGCATAGATATTGAACCCCTTCAAAGCGACGAACTCAGATTGCAACCTCTTGATCTTCTCAGCAGAAGAATAAGCCCCAGCTGCCATAGTCGTTGCCATCTCCTTAGCAACCTTGGTATCCTCTTGGTCAATGAGCATAGACTCGGTTACTAGAATCGCCATTTTCTACATCATAGCAAGCAAATCAGTCATTCTCCATTGGGTTATATGCTTCACAAAGGAACTTGGGCAATCAACAAATCAGATAGCAGCTCAGCAAAAGCACAAAGCAGCTTAGAGACTAAGCAATTTACTTACTAGTGATGAAAATCGTCAGAACGCACAGCTTAGGGGAAGAATCAGACTCCCACTTTCCACTTATCACTAAAGTTTCATTGGCCCAGTCATGATCTCCCTTGCTCGAATGATCAAAGAGCCTGTGGCGAGATCGTAGCTACCCAACTCCATCAATATGGGCTATGTCAAAGAAGTACTAGAATTCGTGGACAGTCAAATCCAAATCAAAGAATTGGCTTAGATTAAGGAATCCCACAATCACATAGACCGCATTTGGAGAACATTGAGTGAGGGCACACTTCGTGGAGCAAAGCACTTCTTAGAAGAAACGCGGCATGAGAAAAGTAAATCCCAAGATGAAGTAGTAGGGGTGAAACTTAATGGCTCTTCAAGCCCCATTACATGTCTCACGGCTATTACCCTCTTGGACATACTTCACATGCATCCCAGATGGAATGGCGTGCCTATACGCTTCGAGGAAATCTTTGAATGAGTCATCAAAATTAGTTTTGAAGTGAGCAGCCTTGAAGTAGCCCACTTTACTCAAAGACCCGCCTTGACGATATAAAGGCGGCACGCCATCATCATTCTTGTAGCATGAAGAAGACATGCTCGAAGAAATTCTACAAAAAGTAAGGAAGAATCATTAGATAGCTAAAAAGAAAATGCAGCAACGCACCAGGCCCCACGACCTAAGGACCAACTAGCCACAAGCCCAAGACAGGAGCCCAGCAGCCCGCCAGGTCCCACAGCCTGGTTCATCTCTCATCTAGGCCCAAAAGGCCTCCTGACCCAAGTTAGCATGAAGAGGTGGCAAGTGCCCCCGAGCCTTCCTTATTCTCTCACTCGCACGGGCCAAGCCCAGCAGCCCGCAGGCCCAAGGCCTCTCTTTCCTCTCTATCTACATACGGGCCCAAGCCCAACAAAATAAGAGACTTGTGCCTTTTTGGCATCACCACAGCAGGCTAGGCCCAAAGCCTAACCCGCTGCAATCACTTGCCTGGCCCATGCCAGGCCTAGCCCAACACCCTAGCTCTAATTAGTTCGGCCCAAGCCCAGCCGCACCTGGCCCAAACAGCCACCGTCGCACCAAGCTGACAACAGCAAGCCACCTACGAAAATAGTGCCGTGGCCTTCCTAGCCACTCTTTCACACATCCTCGACCCCCGTCAAGCCAAATTTCAAACCCCGAGGCTCCCAAAAATTAAGAAGACAAGAAAAATAAATTTTTTTTTACCTTGGTGTGTCGTGAAGATGAAGAAAGCAACGAAAGACAGTCATTTGCACGGGCAAGTGTAGAAGATTGCTAGGGGAGGGGGAACAATTATCCTCTAGCTTTTTCTCTCTTGTAGGGTAGAATAAATTGCTCTCTGAAGTTGATTTAATCATCTACTTAAGGTAGACTTAAATAGACTTTGGAAGTAATTTATTTCCCTTTCCTAGAAGGATCTAATTTCCAATTAATGTGGGAATCTACATCAAAATAGGAAACAATCTTATGTTTCCTAAAGCAAGGGAAGATCTCTACACCTGCTGCCTTTTCCTGCGAGCAGCCCACTAGATGTGGGGGCATTTATGGAGCAAAAAATAATCAAGAAAATTATGGAGGTGACATATGGACTTTTGCTTGAAAAGGACAAAATTTCCCACGAGGCACACCGGGATTCCCACGCGCATGCAACAAACAATAACAACTCAATTTTCCTATTTAATTTAGGATTAATTGCCATGTTAATCGCAAGATATTGTTTCACATAATATCTTACAATTATTCACACAATTTGACCATATATGACCGGCCACTATTCTCCAAATAGGGCCGGCCACTCCACTAGAAATAGCCCTATTATCCCACTAAAAAGCTAAGCCATTTGCTACCCACTCCTAAACACATTTTTTTTCAGAATGCTAACTTTGGCATCGGAGATTCTTCGACCAAAGCCGTGGGCGCGTGAGGCTTTTAGCCTTAATCTTAGGTGTTATTATTTTGCAAGTGCATTTTCGTCAAAGGAGAAGATGGTGGAAATTTGCATCCACAGTAGTCAATTTCAATGTGATGAGTTCGAGCATGGAAGATTGGATTTGCATTTTTGGGGAGAAAGGAGGCATTGGCAACAAAGATGCAAGGTGAGATACGGATAGGAATGATAGGTTTTCGAAATAGATAATAAAACCATCGTAGTTCAATGGCTGCGATGGCAAAAGCACGATATTCAACTTCAGAACTAGAACGAGATACAGTGGTTGTCAAGTAAGGAGATTAGGACCCATAGAAATACATGCACCTCCCTCTTAGACCTATGGTTGTCAATGGAGCCTGCCCGGAAAATACTCGATTGGATTAGTCCTGAGAGGAGCGATAAAAGTATGCCATGCTCGATGGTGCCCATGATATAACTATAGATATGCGCTTGACTGCTTGAAGATGAGTGGACTCCAGATTATGCATGAATTAACATACTTGATTCACTGCATAGGCGATGTCAGGACCAGACAAAACTAAACATTGGAGCTCCCACCCACCATACTGCGGTAAGTCTCCGGATTAGAAACGAGATCGCCTTCATGCACTGACAAGCACGTGGAGGAAGGATATGAAGTGGGACTTGTTTTGGACATTTCCATTTTAAATTCTTGAACAAGTCAAAAGGATAATGAGTCTGAGAGAGCGAAAGATGGCTAGTTGTTCGTGTGACCTCCATTCCAAGGAAAAATTAAGATCCCCTAGCTTACGACTAGCAAAAGTAGCACATAACAGGCCGATGAACTAGTGACTGGCATCAGAATTAGACCTTGTGACAATTAATTCATCAACATACTAAAACATATAATGAATATGCAGGTAAGGTGCGTTTTATGCTTTACCATTTCCATGTAGAATTCCTTGTCATGTTTCCGTCGCAGATGGACATCCTTATACAATCCCCTTTTTTTTTTTTTTTTTTTGCACCATGGACTGGAATCACCGGGTTTGATTGCAGTACCATGTTAAAGGAACAAGAAAGATTTTTTTTATTTTTTTATTTTTTTGTCTATTTCCTCTAGAATTATTAGAGAAGAGCTCAAATAGGATGCCTGAAATTGGATTTGGTGTTAAAAGATTCATGTTAGTATAGAAATTTGGAATGATGCCCTAAGAAGAGGCGCCGGTAACTAGTCAGTTATACTAACTTGGTGCTGGCAGAACAATTGAGGTTATCTAGCAGTTGATATGGAAACTAGACGAAAAATGTAGAGAACTCCATTTCGTAGGGTTCACGGATGTACTAGTCTACTTTCTATACATATAGGCACATGAACTCTTATATCATATGCTGTTTTTGTTTCTTATCTTCTGGTTGCTTGTTTTTGGTTGCTGTTTTATTCTTTTGAGAAATAATTCTAGTGACGAGACAATGAAGTAAAATATTAACCGTTCAGATTGCTCAGTGTCAAGGTCGTGCATAAGGTCCCTTCTGTCAATTGACAAAAAAGCCTGCAGGGTCCAAACCCAAGTCTTCTCCACCCAAAATATGAAACTTGACCGTAGAGTTCCATTATAGCAGATTATCCGTAGTTTATCCGTCATTACAGCTCGGCGCTGCAACCCATACATCGATATCAAATTTGAGACTGTTGCATAGTTGTCTTGCGATGATAGCCTAATGTATGGATTTCCATGATAATCTCTACGCATTTCAAAATTAAGAAATGATGCCTAAACCTACCTAGACTCGTGCTTAGCCTGCCTAGGCACCCGCCTATGTTGTAATTATCACTTGGACACAAGATAGGTAACTTCCATTTTGCATTTTATTTTGTTCAATAACTGTAAGAAACTTATTAGATATTTGGATGAACACTCATTATATGTTTGTTCCCCATGTTTTCAATATTTTCTACTACCTTAAAATTTATATCTCATTCTATTTTGAAATTTATGTATCTCAATAAAATTATGTATTTTTTGAAGTATAAGTAGACATGTTTTATATGGTACACAATAAATTTAGTGAATATTAAAAATAGGCCCCCACGTGGACGCCTAAGCGCTAGGCCTTTGCCCGCCACCCGACTATACACCTAGCGTGATTTAGAACCTAGACATATCTTATATTAGTTTTGTGGCTTGTGTTGTTCTCTTTCAAATTACAAATATATAATATTAGATTTTGGGCTTGTGTAGTTAGATCACATAAAGAAACCCTTATGTACAAGCTGCAATAATTGCATTAGAGAGACTAATCTATCTATCTTCAACTACATCTAATATTTATAAATCAATAAATTTAAAAAATCAACTAAAACGAAAATTTAAGAAAATCTCTTTTAATATAACAAACACATCATGACATATGTATGTAACAGTTAATTACTTTGTTTTTCCGGATTATTATTAGATCATGCACAATGAACCCTAATTAATCATCAAGAAGTTGACAATCAATACACTGGAAGTAAACCTGGCTTGCAGCAAGATCATAGGCAACATTGTAATGCTGCTGCGCCATAATTCCAACAACGTTCAAGTCACCGCCCTCAGGAGATACTTGCACTGCCATGCAAAACTCACCCTCACCATAATCTTCAAAAGCGCTCTCTATGTCTAACCCTAACTCAGCCCCACCAGCAAAGTTCAACACAACATCTGCAAACCCTATTAAATCTTGCCTTATTTTCCCCTTGTAGCCTAAACCTGAAGGAACACCGGGCTCTTCCACTTTTTCCAATCTTCGATCGAGCAACTTTTGCACTTCATCTCTAAGCACATCGTATGCACCTGTGGCTAAGAAGGTTACTGTTGTTCTGGAATCGATGACTGTTCCACCCGAGCCTGATTCTGTTCTCTTGAAGATTTCTGGATCAATTTCAGCCGCCTTTCCGCGAGGCTGATGCTCTCTAGGGTTAGATAGTAAAGTTGTAGACTTCAATTGGAGTTGAAGTGCCTCCTATCTTTGCACCATCGCCTAAGACTAATTGGTTATGAGGGTAGTTGGGATCCCTTATGCTACCGATGCAATAAGAGAATTTTGACCCCATGTGGTTTGCCAAAGATATGTTTGAAGGGCCTAGACCAACTAGTCCACTAGGCTGCCCATTGTAACCATCATTGTCATGGGCACTACCAAAAACAACATTGGGGACGGTGCTAATGCCTTCGTCGGACGTCTCAAAGGTGAAATTTTCGGTCCCAATAAGTCCAGCTACTTTGGTGCCATCAAGGTATGCGTGAGAGAATTTGCAATTGTTTGAGGGGTCACATTTGTCACTAGGGGAAATTGTGCAATATAGGGATGAGCATGGTAATGTGGTGTATGTTGAGGACTTGGAAGGGTCAAAAATCGGACTTGTTTGTTCAAAGCACTTGGTGCAAGGAAGGCATTGAACCCACAAGAGGTTGCTCCCTGTGTCTATGGTTAAGAGCTGTGGAACTGGTGGCTCACCGATTGAGAAATTGGCCATAAATTGTGCTCCACTGTTCTCGGCAACAAGACCAACACGGGTGTGGCCTCATTGGAAAAACCGGCTTTTGCTCCCAAGCATGCTAAGCGTGCCCTGGAGCGTTTCAATGTGCTTATAGCACGGTCTTTGATGGTTGCATTAGGCTTGTAGTACGGAGAGAGAGCCGAATCACGGTGAATGAGTTTTGTGGCAAAACGGCTTGGTGTTTTGACGGCGGAAGTTGTGGTGGTGGAGGCCGTGAGATTGGTGGTTAAGCATGATAAATATATGAAAATAACAAAGTTATTGCGAGAGCGAAGCAGATTTTGCAAATAAGCCTGCCATATTTACTTCCCTCAACACAGAATGGCAGACGAGGCAGAAGAGCTGTGCTTATTTATGTAACATTTTATCCTTGATGTACAATATAAGGAACTAATCTTTTTGCGTGAACTTTCTTTGTACATGTTAGATCTTATATATCGTAAGGGATTACTTCTAATTCAGAAGAGGACTACACTAAATTAAAAAGGAAAAAAAAAAAAAGTGAAGCATTGTATATCTTCAGCATGTGTCACCGATCGTCACATAACATAAATTTCTAAGGTAGTAGTTGTTGTTTCATAAAATATCTATAATCTCAATGAAAAAAAAGGAAACAAGTAAATAAGCATGTGCCCCTTGGAAACATAAAAACAAGGAAACATGTAAACATGGTTTCGTATAAACTGCCTTCTACAGTTAAGGTCATGCAAAAAAAACCCTTCTGTCGATTGACAAAACAAAGCTTGCAGGGTCCAAATCCAAGTCTACTCCACCTGAAAAATGAGACGTTGCTGCAGGTATTCCGCCATTTTCTCGGCCTACAGTTCCGTTGTAGCACATTATCCACGGTCTATCTGTCATTACAACTGCATAGAGGAATTCGTGCACAGAAAATATTAGTGAAGAAAAGAAAGATACCTGTATTTTGGGAGAATAACTCAATGGTTTTTGTATTCACATAGCCATAATTATTACAACAAATATAAGTGACCTTGTACATCAACCATTTGGTGGTGAGATGGGATATACTGAGTAGAAAGAACTCCTTGGGCAAGCAATTCCCTGACAAAATGGTAGTCAATTTCAATGTGACGAGTTCGAGCATGGAATATTGGATTTGCAGTTTGGGGAGAGTGGAGACATTGTCAACAAAGATGCAAGGAGAGGTACGGATTGGAATGCTAGGTTTACGAAATAGATAAGAAAACCATCTTAGTTCAATGGCTGCTGTGGCAAGAGCACGATATTGAGCTTCAGAACTAGAATGGGATACAGTGGTTTGTTTCTTAGCTGTCAAGTAAAGAGATTAACTTGGACCCATAAAAATACATACACCCCTATTAGACCCATGGTCGTCAATGGAACCTGCCCAATCAGCGCCGGAAAATATTTAATTGGAGTAGTCATGAGAGGAGTGGAAGAGTATGCCATGCTCGATGGTGCCCATGATATAACTATAGATACGCTTGACTGCTTGATGATGAGTGGACTCTAGATTATGCATGAATTGACATACTTGATTAATTGCATAGGCGATGTCGGGATGAGACTGGAGCCCACCCACCATACTGCGATAAGTCTCCGGATTAGAAACGAGATCACCTTCATGCACTGACAAGAGCATAGAGGAAGGATATGAAGTGAGACTTGTTTTGCACAGGTCCATTTTAATTCTTCAATACGTCGAAAGGATAATGATTCTAAGAGAGCAAAAGATGGCTAGTTGTTCGTGTGACCTCCATTCCAAGGTAAAAATTAAAATCCTCTAGCTTACAACTAGCAAAAGTAGCACATAACAGACCGATGAACTAGTGACTGGCATCAGAATTAGACCTTGTGACAATTAATTCATCATACTAAAACCTATAATGAATATGCAGATGAGTGACGAATAATAAAGAAGCATCAAATTTAAGAGTAGTGTTGCATAGTTGTATTGCGTTGATAGCGTAATGTATGGATTTCTGTGATAAACACTACCCGTTCCATGTGATCTCCAACATTAAAATGTGCCTCAATTGTTTATAGTTGTAGAGATGATCACTTATGTTGCCAGCGATCAGGGTTGAGTTTCCGGTCCAAGTACTATGCCCGACTTTGCATTAAGGTTTTCGATTTTCAACTTAATCACACTAGCATGTAATGTACATTCATTAGTAGAGTTTCTTAGGAGTAAGAATCTCTTGTGCAAATCGTTCTCTCATAGCTCCTAGTATAAATTTAATTGGAGTGTAACTGTACAACGTATGAGAGGGTGTTAATCCGTACTTGTTATGTTGTTAGTGTGGAAGATGAATCAATGGTTAGACACTTCTCAAGAGATAACATAGGTTGTTATAAGGTAGTTAGTCTTTAGCTTAAGGGAAAAGCTTTGCAAAAACTATATAACAATCTTTGTAATTCAGTTGCTTAACTGTCAAGGAATACAACAAACTTCTCATCTCTCTAAGTCTAATTCTTTCTCTCTCTCTCTCTCTTCTTCTTCTTTGCTGCAAACACTTCTGAATTCTTTCTGCTCAAAGCTTTTCTGCAATCTTTACATGGTATCCTTGCCGAAGGTGGATTCAAACACTTCTGCATATTCTCAGCAACATACATTTCTCTTCTCAACCCTCTAATTTGATTGAATAGTGCACGTTACGTGTTCAATAAAAGTCCGAAGTGAAGATTTTTCTTGCTACTACAACAATGGTCACTGCGGTGCAATTGCAAATTGTGCAATCACCCATTACAAATCTCATCACTACTGTATCGTCTTCTGTTACAGTGAAATTGGATGACTCCAACTATCTTGTATAGAGCTGTTTGGGCCCAAAATATTGATTTGGGCCGAATTTGGAGTTTCATCCGGCCTAGCGATCTTTCTAGAATTCTCCTCAGATTTTGGGTTGTGGGCCGCCAAGCCAGGTTGGCCGAGTCCTTCCAGGAAATGGAGTCTTTTAGGTAAGATGAGGGAATTGAATCCTGATGCAATTAGGATGCTCTGTAGGATGAGGGCGCTGAAACTTGGGAATGAATGCGGCCGGGTAAGGAGTTGAATTCAAAGTCCTAATTGGTTTAGGATTGGCCGAGTTTTGGTTGGATTAGCTTTAAGAAATTTTATTTCGAGAAGGATTCTAATTCAGCTATGAGGAGGTCTGCCCCTATAAATACAAGACACAGTGCATCATTCAAGCCCCCTCCAACTCAACACACAAATCTGCCATGCGCAAACTCTCGCTCTACGCGAAACCTCTCAACAACCTTGAGATTTTTTATTTTCCTTTTTGCCAACACATCTTTAGTTTGGATAAACAGCATTGTGAATGCAATCAGTGATACCTTCAGTTTGGATAAACAGCACTATCGCCGAAGAATCAGCCGACCACGGAGCACCTTCTGTTGGAAGTATGCCCACAAAGCCACTCATTTGATGTAATAGCTTTTGGAATACTTATTGTATTAGACTATTATATGTTTAATGAAGGGCAAAGCTTATTGTTAATCACTATTTATTGTATCATGTGTTTAAGCAATAAGGGAATCCAAGGAATATATTTAATCTAAGAGAGAAGTGATCTAAGTAAGTTAGATTAACGAGACCTTTCTCTTATGAACATTCCTAAAACGTTCCTAGCCATAGGATTGCCAATTGGGCATTGACAATCCACTAAGGTTAGTATGTGTTATGTTAACTCAAACGTGAGTATGACTAGTCTCAAGTCATTTAGTGTTGGACACTGAGACAAACACATAGGTGCTCAAATGGTAATCGAGTACACTGAACAACGATCAAAAGAGAGTTCGAACATACATGTCATGTAAGAACTCGTAAGTTGCAATATGCAAAGTAGTCCTTTAACCTGAGGCATCATTGATGTCTAATGGTTAGGTCCTTGATCTTTGATTATGTCAAAGGCATTCCATTGAGAGTGTCCACGACATTGTTGGGGTCAAGCTATCTAGTCATGTACGCATGTGAATGCACAACAAGGGATCTCTAACCTTCCATGGTGGAAGGTGAATATTCTAAGATATGATTCGAGAGTCTTTGGCCAAAGCATAAGAATATAATTTAGGAAGCATGTTCCAAATCATATTCAATTGATTCATATAGAGAAGTATCACATTGGATAGTAGACATGAAACAAACTATCACTCAAACAATGTGATCAAGAGTATTGTATTAGAGAAGGACCGTATTGCATTGTAATTGTAACTGGATAAGTTCTTCAACCACTTCTACTTAGCTTGGGTAGCCATGACATACTGCTAGGTGTCACTCATGGTTTGTGGAAGCCCTGAGGATTAGCAAACACTAATCTTCATCAAAGGGAGAATTGAAATGTAATTTCAATTCACAATCGATCGTTAAGAGTAACAATCGCCCACTGCCTCACTAATTGGAACCTAATGGATCGTACACCGAGTAAGGGTGAAAGTGAAGAAATATAAATGAGATGGATAAGCAATTAAATAGTTTAATTGAGAATGGTCAAGATTAATTAATTAGTTAATTAATCTTACGAAAGGTTCGTATTAGGCTTTTAAGTTGGTTTTGGGTTTCGGGGCCCAAAAGGGTTTTTGGTCCACAAGGCCCATTGAGTTTAGGTTGTGTGACAACTAAAACTAAATGGAAATTAACCCAAAAACAAAGTCAAAACCGGCCTAGGGTGAGGGTTATCAAACTTGGGTTAATTGCAAGTTTGCCACTCACATGTAAGGTGGTATAAAAGCATCTTTATAGCTTTTACCTCATTAGGGTTTTCTTGAGACAAAGAAGAGAAATATTTTCTCTCTTTTTCTCCATAGAGGCCGGCCACTTAGGGGAGGGATAGCTAGCAATCTTTCTTCCTCTAAGTCATCCATTTCATCTTCACACCTCATCCTTGGTGTGGAGACTTAGAGACACCAAACCTTTGGTGTTTTTGGACATCCTTTCCTCACATCCTCAAGGAGCAAAGGAGTAACAAAAGGAAGTAAATCACAAGGAAGATCCAAGGAGCTAGGAGGTGACTTGAAGGCCCTCCACTTGGGTGAATCCCATGTGTAAACAAGGATGAGCTTCAAGGGTAATGAATCTCAAAATCCTTTCTTCTCTTTAATGTTGTTAAAGAGTCTTGTGGTTCACCATTCACTAGGCTTTGAAAGTCATGGGTTTTAGAATTGTTTTTGAATGCATGCCTACTTTAAAGTGTTATTAGTTTGCATATGTGTTCAAATATTCTCACATGTTCTTAGCTAGGACAAAATTTTTCCTTCACCTTGAGTTTGGATAAACAGCACTACGAAGGGGCCGACTGGTTACCTATCCAAGTCTCGGTCGAGAAGGATTTTCGAATCCTTATTGGTAGAGGTCATCCCATTAGCCTCTTCGGCGAAGTGAGGTGTTACAAATTATTGAGCTTGGCACATTGAACGCAAGTTGTTTTATGATTGGATACTCACAAGTTGGCTTTAACTTTCGGGATTCTGACGGCCGAACCACATTCACCATCAAGACGTACATCCGCTTTGAGTATTTGTGCCCTTACACTCTAGTGTCAATTCGGCATGAGTTTACTCTGACGAATACCATTACTGTGACCGAATCTGACGATAACAATTTGTGAACTTCGCATAATTAGTAGCCTTGTCTTCAGACTTTAGAATCCAAGTGCCGAGTTGAGTTCGTTCCTCGGCCGTAATCACAAAACGCATAAGTCAGCCGCGCGCTCAACGCAACATCAACACATTTTACTCCTCAGCCGAGCTTGGCTGACAAGTTGGCACGCCCCGCACACAACCGAATGACGTAGTTAGCTCATAGATTATTCGGCCTGCGCGCTACGTAGGCTTGGTAGTTTTTAGGGTCAACATTTTGGCATGCCCAGTGGGACACAGTACTAAAACTACGAAGTTCATGCCAATTGAGACACGATCAGTTAAGAAGAAAACAGTCATGGGAAAATCAACGATTAATTTGTCAATTCAGAACATAGGACAAAATTTACCGCAACCACAAAAACCCCTTGTTACCACAACACCGGAGTCCACAAGCACAGCACGCCGAGAAAAGGAAGCTGGTCTCGGCGGTCAGCCTGGCAATGCAGAAATCCCTAACAGAACCGCATGCATTTTCAATGAGGTGGTAGCGGAGGATTGTGATGAAGATGGTGGTGAAGGTGCTGATCCACCAACAAGGTCGTTTTTCTGAAGACGACTGGATGAACAATCTCGGTAAGTTAAACAGACATTCAGCCGAGGAATAGACAGTCTACGTGAAGTAATATGCAGTACCAATGAGACACACACTAGATTGCTTGAAATGCTGGTTCATAAAATCTGTGAAGAAAGGCCCTTCGATCACTCTCGGCAATTGCCAGCAAGGAATAATCCTTTAGTATAGGCCGAGCTAGTGCCTGCTCAGTTCAAGCCAAATGACTTGGAGAAGAGAGGAGGATCGAGCAGTAGATCAAACGAATTCAACCAGCAAACGGAAACGACATCCGCTGATATGATCGAGGTTCAAAGGATGATCGATTCGGCCTTGAAAAAAGAGCCGAAATTCCTGAAATTCATCTACCCATACCCTGCTTACGTGGAGAAATTTGAATATCCTAAAGGCTTTAAAATCCCAGATTTCAGTTTGTTTGCTGGAGAATCATCTTTATCCTCGTTAGAACATGTGGCTCGGTTCACTGTGCAATGTAGAGATGTTAATGGCGATCTCCATAAACCGCGACTATTTAACTTCTCATCGACAGGCTCGGCATTCGCTTACTGCATCAATCTCCCACTGAACTCTATCAAGAGTTGGGAGGAGTTGGCAGAAAAATTTCATGAGCAATTATATCGGGCGGGGATGAAAATGTCAGCTTCATCACTAGCCAGGATGGCTCAAGCATCAGATGAGTCACCAATGGATTATCTTACCAGGTTTAAGTCAGCAAGAAATTGGTGCCGAGTACCCCTTCTTAAAGTCGAATTTGTTAGACTCGCTTTGAATGGGATTGACGTGGAGTACAAAAAGATATTCCTGGGGGCAAACTTCTGAGACATGTACGAACTAGCTCAACATGTTGAGCAATATGACTACCTACTTCAAGAAGAAAAAGCCTCGAAGTCTCCATCCCGAGGAACCATTTACAAGAATCCCACGGTTAGCTATGCCTCGGCTGAACCTGAAGAATATGCCAGTATTAATGCGGCTGAGATAGTAATCGATAAACTGTTTATTTGCGAGGCATTGACTTACACCAATCCCAAAGATGTCAAAACTCGCTCGGCCACCGAAGAATCTATCACCAAAACATCAAAAGTTTATACTTTTGACATTACTAAGGCCGACGCCATCTTCGACCAACTACTACTTTCTAAGATCATCAAACTTCGGCCTGGGCATAATATTCCTAAGACCGAAGAATTGAAAGGAAGAACATATTGCAAGTACCATAACTCGAATAAACATACGACAAAGAACTGTGCCGTATTTCGAGATGCCGTCCAAAGTTGGATTGATAACGACAAACTCAAGTTCCCAGAAAAGAAAATGAGCGTTGACACCGACCCGTTTCCTACGGCGACGGTCAATATGGTAGATGCCCATCTACCTAAGGACAAAGGGAAAGGGAAGGTCGAGTTCGTTCCAGTACAACACATCCCAAAGCAGAATTCTCGGCCACGGCTCAAGATTAATTTATTTTCGAACAAGCCACCCAAAGTTCTTTCAGGACCGGCTATCATCGAGTCTATGACAGACTCCAGCACCGAGGAAGCAGATAGATCAGCGATTCTATGCAGTTGGTGTAAGACAAACGTCACCACCAAGCCAAACAAAAGGCTGCTTCAAGTTACGATAAAGCAACCACCTTCCATGGCCACAACACATCAGAAGACGCTCAGTGCAGACCAGCGCCACAGAGTTTTCGACAGACTCGGCCCTAAAATGCGGCTGACCGAACTGCTCCCAGTCAAACGGCGCCTCGACTTCGATGCACCATTCTATAACGAGGATTATTATGCATGAAGTTCGAACAGCTCGAACTCTTCTGTAAAGCAGAAAACCTTCAAACTTCTTGAACCGCGCGATCAACATTGGTACACCTATCATTCCTCTAAAGGTGTGTACACTGCACTATCTAAATCTCAGAAGCGTCGACGTCAGCGGATAGACTGCATAGCCCGCCGACAAGCTGTGCAGGCTACCTCGGCTACGAAATGGCAGCCGATAGAAATGACCAACAATGAGGACGATTGACAAACCCCTGCCATCATGACCGAATTAATTTAGGGAAAGAAGGCGACCGAACGCGACATCGAAACTACAATCAAGGACTCTAAGAAACACATTAAACTCCTCGTTCGACCAGGAGAAATGAAGGTTCGTTTCGAGCAATTCAGAAGAGATGCGGAAATCAGACTTCCCCCATTGCCTTCACCAGAGCCACTAATTAAGATACGGCAGAATTTGCACCCTCCATTTATCGGCGAGGCCTTAGAGTACATGATGAAGTTTCACAAGAAATATTTCGCTAATGACTTATACAGCCTACCAAAAGAATGTCAAGAAGCCTTCGACCTGGCTCTAACTGGCCCTGATGCCGAACAAATTATCCAAAAGACCACCGATCCAACAATGAAGGCTAGGTTCCAACACATACGTGAAGCCCGAGTTCTTGATTTTCAGGTCGATCCGTATACCGATATGGACACTGCAGAACTTCCTTTTTCTCTTGAGGACCTTCAGCATTTACAGTACCACTTCGAAGTCTTTTTGGCAGTGGCCTTTTTCAGCCTAACGACCAATAAGAAAGAACACGTGGCACGTTTGGACGCGTACCTCGACATGAGGAATGCTCGAATCGCCTACCAGAAGCAAGCCCGCAAAACGACACATACACGAGACTAGTTCCCAACATCGCACGAGGCTCAAGACGACAACCAGGACGATGCCAAATCGGAGGATGTACCGCAGCAACCACTTACTACAATCGCAGATAATCTAGCCATAGATGCTCAATAACAAGATACCTCGGTCAGTCGCTTGGAAGGCGACGACCATGACCCAATGGGCCCTTCAGTTTTCGAGAATATGGAGATTAGCATGGTTCATGTTCTACCCGCCGAGTTTCAGCCAACCACATCTCAACCAAGTTCCATGGATGGTGATGTAGTCGCCGAAGAAGCCATACAAGTTGAATTTGTCACTCTCGTCGAACTATTTCCCCGTTCTTCCATTATTAATCTTCAACATCTGAAGCCGTTGTATGTTACGGCTCATATTGAAGGGTATCCAGTCTCTAAGGTGTTCGTCGATTGTGGAGCCACGGTCAACATTATGCCCGTGTCCATTATGCGAACGCTACGACGGTCTAACGACGAACTCATCCCGTCGGGGGTAACCACGAGTAGCTTTGTTGGTGATAAGTCTCAGACAAAGGGAGTGTTTCCTCTGAACGTAAACGTTGCTGGTCACAATCGCATGACCACATTCTGTATCGTTGATTCAAAAATAAAGTACAATGCATTACTCGGCCGCGATTGGATTCATCAAACAGGCTGCATTCCCTCGTCGCTATACCAAGTTCTAGTCTTCTGGGACGGTAAATCGGTTTTGGTTCACCCGGTCGATAATCAACCGTTTGAGGCAAACATGATTCAAGCTCACTATTATGACGATCACGTCGGCTATATCACCTTACAAAGCTTTCATAAGGAAAGCCGGCTGACTCGGATATCAGTACAAAATGTCATCGAGGTAGGCGCCGAGACTATACACCAGGATTCAGCAAGACTTGGGTTGGCTAATTTGATTGTTGACACCGATGTCTAAAATCATACAAGACAAGCGCCGGGACACGGTTTCATCAACCATCGAACGACTGCTGACCCATTGGTACGCCATTTCCAAACAATCGAATTCGGACATAAACTTAGTCGAGTTTCTTGCCGAAAAAGATAACGGTCCTTTCCTGTCGTTAGATAAGGTTCCAGCTGCCCCATCTGAGCTCGAAGATAGTCGACCCCAAGTCAAAGACCTTTTGGAGGAAATAAATGTTGGGATGGTCGACGACCCACGACCTTTATTTATTAGTGCTTTGTTACCCCAACATATGAAGGCCGAGCTTTGTAATTTACTTCACGAGTTTAAAGATTGTTTTGCTTGGAACTACCATGAGATGCCAGGTTTAGATCGAACGCTCATCGAGCATGAGTTATGAATTAAACCTGGGTGTAAACCGTTTCATCAACCACCACGACGATTCTCAATCGAAGTTCAACTCGACAGAAAGGATGAACTAGTTCGACTTTTAAAAGCGGGTTTCATTCGGACCACTCGATACGTCGAATGGTTGGAAAATATCGTCCAAGTATTAAAGAAGAATAGTGCGTTACGAATCTGTATCGACTTTTGAAATCTGAACCTGGCAACCCCCAAAGATGAGTATACCATGCCGATCTGAGATTTGCTAATCGATGCAGCAGCAAACCACGAATTTATGTCCTTTATGGATAGACATGCCGGCTACAACCAGATTTTCATTGCCAAGGTTGACGTCTATAAAACTGTTTCTCATTGCATGGGGCCACTCGGCACATATGAATGGGTCGTCATGCCGTTCGGCCTCAAAAATACTAGGGCCACATACGAACGAGCGATGAATACTATATTTCATGATCTAATTGGAACCATCGTCGAAGTCTACATTGATGATGTCGTGATAAAATCAAAGCAGCAGCAGACACATTTGGATGATCTTTGACAAGCTTTCTTACGTATGTGCCAGCACAATCTGAAAATGAATCCAGCCAAATGTGCTTTCGGCGTCACCGCTAGTAACTTTTTAGGATTCCTTGTACATCATCGTGGTATTGAAGTCGATGAAAACAAGGCTCGCGTGATCATCAATGCTCCACCCCTTGCGACCAAAAAACAGCTACAGTCGTTGATTGGTAAGATCAACTTCCTCCGTCGATTCATCGTTAATTCGACAGGAAAAATGAAAGCCTTTTTTATGCTTCTGAAACTCAAGGATTGCGATGCCTTTGAATGGCGTTCGGAACACCAAGAGGCGTTTACAGAGATCAAAGTCTCCTTCACGACTCCACCCATCCTTGTTCCACCACGTCGCGATAAACCTCTCAAGTCATACATCTCTGCTGCCAAATAGTCCATCGGTTGCCTCCTCGCACAAGATAATGACGCTGGCCGAGAACAAGCCATTTTTTGTCTCTGTCAAAATCTCAACCAACTAGAGATCAATTATCCCGTCGTTGAGAATCTTTGCCTCGCCTTATGCTTCACCGCATCAAAACTCAAGCATTACATGCTTCCATCGGTCACTCAAGTCATCGCCCAGACCGATGGTATTCGTTACATGCTCACTCGGGCAATCGTGAAATGCCGGATTGGGAAATGGACAATGGCACTGTCCGAATTTAGTTTACAATACGTGCCCCAGAAAGCCGTCGAAGGTCAAGCCTTGGCCGATTTTTTGGCCCAACATCATTCCCCTTACATTTCTAGGGGCAATGATGTTGAAATCGGTATAGTAGAGACACGTCATAATCACTGGATGATGTACTTTGATGGCTCTAGTACTTCGGCTTCGGCTGGGGTTGGGATTGTTATTCAATCCCCTGATCACTGCCGTTGGTATTTCTCTCTCAAACTGGATTTCGATTGTACAAATAATCAAGTCGAATACGAAGCTCTTGTCATCGGTCTTGGTGTCCTTCACGACTTACGAGCAACCCGTGCCCTTATCGTCGGCTATTCTGAACTTGTGATTAACCAGCTCAATGGTACTTTCCATTGCATGAGTTGCACTCTGGCGCCTTATTACATAGTTGCCAGCTATTTGGCCGAATTTTTCGACGGCATTACATTCGCACACATCTCGCGAGTTTGAAACACCGACGCAGATGAATTGGCTCAAATAGCCTCCAGAGCACAACTCCTGGGAGGCAAGCTAGGCCGAGCAATAACTGTGTTACGACGATCATACCTGGCCTTGGTTAATTAGCAAGCTCTCCAACGTGACAGTGTAATCCGCACACGAGTCATGTCCCTGCCTTCGTTATTAGAACGAAAGGATCCCATAGACATCTGCACGATCGAGGCGATACCAGATGACTGGAGAAAGCCAATCATGCAATACCTTGACAACCACAATGCTAAACACAACCACAAAACAAAGGTTCATGCAACGAACTACGTCGCATACCAAAAGGAATTATACCGAAAGGGTGAAGACGGTCTATTACTGTTATGCCTCGGCCCCCAAGAATCTGCTCAAGCAGTCACAGAAGTTCATGAAGGAATTTACAGAGCTCATTAGTCTAGTCGAAAGATGCAATGGTTACTTCGCCGACACGACTATTTATGGCCGAGTATACTAAATGATTGTATTAAGTTTGCACGAGGATGTGTAGAGTGTCAAATTCACGGTCCCATACAGAGAGTCCCGGCCGAATCATTACATTCGGTCACCAAAGCATAGCCGTTTAGAGGATGGGCCATGGACGTAATCGGCAAAATTACACCATCATTTGGGTCAGTGAAACATGCGTGGATACTGGTCGCAACGGACTACTTCACCAAATGGGTCGAAGCAAAGTCATATCCCGAGATAACGTCTAAAGAAGTTTGTAATTTTGTCGAAGAAAACATTATAACTAGATTCGACATACCAGAAACAATTGTAATAGATAATGGTACGATCTTCACATCCGACAAGTTTAAGGAGTATACGATGAATCTAGGAATTCGACTAGAGCAGTTTACGCTGTATTACCCCCAGGCAAATGGACAGGTCGAAGCAAGTAATAAGGTTCTGATTGGCATTCTTGAAAAAATGGTAAAAGAGAAGCCTGGTATATGGCATCTAAAGCTAAACGAAGCATTATGGGCCTATCGAACGTCGCTCTAATCAGCCATTGGAACAACTCCATACTTATTGACCTGTGGACATGATGCGGTATTGCCAGTTAGGTTGAGTATAAACTTGTTGCGAATAATTGAACAAAGTAGTTTGTTCAGTCCCGAGTACAGTCAGGCCATGAGACAAGAATTAGAAGATTTAGAAGAAGCTCGGCTTGATGCTTATAACTTACTAGTGCCACAAAAAAAATCATCGAGCGAGCTTATAATCAACAAGTCAAATAGAAAACATTCGGCGAAGGAGGTTTGGTTTGGCAAACCGTGCTACGCGTAAGAATTAAGGACCCTAGGTTCAGCAAATGGTGGCCGAATTGGGAGGGACCATTCGTTTTACACAAGGTTCTCGGCAATGAGGCATACCACCTTAGGGATCGAACTAGTTCGATTCGTAAACTACCAATCAACGGGAAGTTTTTAAAAAAATATTATCCGGTAACGTAGGAGATGAAAGAATAAAAGATGAAAAGATCATTTTCATTAATAAAAAAGTGTACAAGCAGAGGTCGATCGACCGGTTTACAAAGATAACTCAAGGGGATGAAGGAAAGAAAGCTTCAAGGGCAACCTTTAACTTCAACCATCGTACTTCGCCTATTGTGATTTCAGCCTAACGGGTCATTCTATCCATCTTCAGCTACTCGATTCGCTTCGCACCAGTTGCATAATTGGTCAAACAAGTTTTGCTCGACTCGAAATTAGCAGCAAGATCGGAGGCCACGGTTGACCGCTAACGTTGGAGTTCTGCAATTTGCCGGTTAAGGTCAGGGATTTATAGGTTGAAGTCCGCCAGCTGTGCTTTCTTTTCCTTTACCGCCTCGACCTCTGGCCGTCGAGCTTCTTGAGCAACTAATGTAGCTTTAAGGTCGTCTTCCCCTTGGAGGACTCTCACAAAAATATCGAAATGCTCTCGAGCTCGATCTAGGATAGAAGACAGGTGAGTAATGGTTTCGTTGCTCAGAAGACCACCCACTGCAAGGTCGTTTAGACATTCTCCCACAGAGTCAAGACCCTTACTTTTAAGGATTTGTGAGGCCGAAAGAGACAGGAGCGCCTGTAGTTTGGTAAAGGCATTTGATTCGACTGTTGATACAGATGGTCTAGTTATAGTCGCCGAAGAGCTAGCTGTTCCCGAAGTATTCAGAAGAAGGGCTTCGAGTTCAACTTCCCATGAAGGCTACACAGAAAAGAAACTTGCCAGCAAAAGCCAAGTTACAAAGAGGAAAAAAAGAAGGGGAATTTTAGACCTGCCGAGAGAAGACTTCGACCATTTTTGCTGGCTCATTGCTCGAACCTAAAGAGCTTAATGGCCGAGCCCAATGTTTAAGACTGATTTTTAATTCACGGGGCCTATGAAGGTTATCTATGTTCGATGGCCACTAAGGTGGCCAAGAGATGTAGATAACGCCATTCGACACATGGAATTATCGGTGAAATGAGAACATGGGCTCCTGACATTGATTTTTTCCTGGTTTAGAATTCTAAGGCAGAAGGTGGATCAATGAAAAGAAATGAGAGTACTTACGTAAGCTGAAGTGCCATCCTGAGGAGGGATGCCAAGGTCTTGATTTTGTGGGTGAATCAGCATTTCCGCCGTCACTTCAAGTTCAACGGCAGGCTT
This sequence comes from Heteromeles arbutifolia, assembly GCA_024362995.1. Classification (NCBI taxonomy): domain Eukaryota; kingdom Viridiplantae; phylum Streptophyta; class Magnoliopsida; order Rosales; family Rosaceae; genus Heteromeles; species Heteromeles arbutifolia. The sequence goes on along the minus strand of JANCRC010000006.1, from coordinate 12,369,712 downwards.
TTTTCTGTGATTGGCTGAAGGATCGACCTGGTCATCCACCTCGACTAGTGCAGAAGGGTTGACTTGGTCGCCTGTCTCGACTGTTGCAGGAGGGTCGCCTTGGTCACATGTCTCAACCACCGTAGGAGAATTGATCTAGTCGCCCATCTCGACCATAAGAGAATGATCGACCTGGTCATTTACCTCGACCACAGGAGGATTGGCGGGAGGAGTTTTGGTTGATCGAGGGTGACTGGTCAGCGGAATCTCGTCAGTCTCGTCATCCTGCAGAATAAAAAAAACGTCAGTATTTTTTCGAATCTAGTAAAAGGAGATGGTGACTACAACAGAATTATACATCTTCCAGGATGATCGCTGGTGGTTTTTGATTTGTGGGGAGATTCTTTGCAACAGAATGGGGCACCTCCTCCAAGACAGGTACAGCAGTCAGCCCTGGAGCTGCAAGTTCGTCGACCGGCGAGGCAGCAGATGTTTCGATCTTAAATGGAGGAATAGGTCGAATTTTTAGTGTTTGACCAGTTGGAGTTGGCCACTTCTTCGCCGAGGCCTGGAAGACAAGAGCAAGAGGAGATACATGGGAGTGGCTACTCTTGTGGTCTGGTTGGAGATAACGTAAATCTCCCGTTCTCCCTTCTTCGCCAACTTTTTGACACGTTTCGGAGGACGGGGAGATTCACCTGACGTCTCGACCTCTTGGAGAGGCCATTTGCTCGATAGGGCTTGTGCGGCAGTTTTAGTCTTCCTGGAGGAGTAGGCCAATTTTTTCTTGGTCGCAGCCGCTGCGATCATGTCTGCTTGTTTCAGCCGCTGCGAAATGAAGTCAGTAAAGTCGAATAAATGTTTGAAGAATAAAGGTGGAGAGAGCCATATACCTTGGGTTGTCCCTTTGGAATGAGGGGCATAAGCTTTTTTGAGTCAGTCGCCAAAAATTTTGTTGACGACATCTTCGACCAACGTGCCGAAGAAGTTCTGGGTATACTTCTCCCACCAATTACCAAAAGTGTCAGTGTTGAACGACTCCAAAACGGTTGGTCGAAGGCGAAGTTTTTGGCATCGTTCTTGAAACTCCTTCTTGGCATCCGTGCCCTCTTTCTGTGAGGAGCCGGATATGCGTCCTTGGCATAGGAGAGAGCGAGAGGTGAGAAAAGGTACCGGAGAACCCTGGAGGTAGCCAAGTTGACGAGTAGTAAAGTGAGGGTGGTATACCTCCCAACTTGCTCGACGAGTGTCACAACCAAGGGTAAGGTCGCAGGTAAGCGCGAACGATTCCCAAGATTGAAGAAGATCAGCATCATCATCTGCACTCTACGCTGACGTGGGGAGCTTGATTGACGAGGGGTATTCTCGACGATGATAGATCAAGAACTCGTCGTCCGAAAGAACTTCATGACCGAAAAAGTATTTGAACACTTCTTCGGCCTGGTGAGGAGGTACTGGTCGAGAAGCCAGCTGGAGGCCGAGCGTTTCTGTAGGTGAGAAGCTGACGATTTCTGGTCGAAGAGTAATAAAGTAGACTTGCAACCAAAGTTAGAAGACCCAGAGGGAACCATTCTGGTGCAAATTAATCTTGTGGAGGGTCATCTTGGCCAGGCAGTGCAGGAGGTTGGCAAGAATAGTTGGGCTAAGTGTCAGGGTATGACCGCTAGCCAAGGCTTCAACCACCAGTATGTTTTCGACCAAACATTTATTGGACTTGGTACAATAAATAAATTTGTTATACCAATAGAAGAAGAAGGCCTCGTGTTCTCCCTCCCATAGGTTCTCTTCTCCTCGGCCAACAAAGTGGAGATAAAGGGTGTTGTAGTTGAAGAAGTTTTTGTGTAGTTTCTGAACTTCTTCCTTTTAAGGTGCTTGGCCTTCTCTGCTCAGCACTTTGAGGGCCCGTTTGTCGAAGAGCGCCTTCAAGTCAATGTTCGTTGGATACCTAGAGAAGGCAGCATCGACTGGGATTCCAAAGGAGGAGGTCCCCAAGATAGCGGTAACGTCGAGGATAATGGGACCAACAGGGCCGAACAGGAGGACCATGGTGTTGGTGGCCGAGCACTAGAAGCTTGAGGCCGCTATGAGAAGCTCCTTATCCATGGCAATTTCCATAGATGAAAGGTGAATGGCGTCATAAATGCCAAGAGCTTTCCATTGTTCGCCGAAGATCATTTTCATTCGTGTAACCCAGGCGGCCCAGGTTGTAGTGGTCGAGGGCCAGGAGCCTTGGGGTTTTGCTAAATCCCACTTCGACCATTCAAACCCTTGCAGCAAGGGTTTTAGGCATTGGTCCTTGAAACGTTCGGTGATGGATGAAGGTACTGCATCTTTGAAAAGAGGGCCGAGGATCTGCTGTGTAGTGCTCATGTTGCTCTCAAAGCCCAGCGTCTTGATTGAGCATCGATCGATAATTTGCTCGCATTTTTCACATTTCTTAGCGAGCTTGGTGGTGAAGGAGTCCATTGATAAAGATTCAAGGGATTTTCTGGGTTTGAAGGAAGAGCTTTTGGTTTTCTGGGGATTCGAAGGCAAGGGCGACAGAATTTCAGACAGGTATTTATAGACATTTTGAGAGGGAAGGCTAAACGTTCAATTTTCAAACTTAGGGATAAAATCGATCAGGAAAGTTGCTAATCATTGAGGGAATTCAGAGAATCCAGGGGAAGAGACCGAGATTTTTTGGGGTTTGAGGACGCACGATTGCGTGTTGCGGTAATTTTAATGGGGAGTGACATTTCAACAGCTGCACATTTTCAAGGTCATGATTGAAAGTTGCTAGGGTGTTTTGGGAGTTGACGCATGGAAAGACAGTTGGAAGAATCAAGAAAGCGAAGTGATGTCTCATAAATGAGCGTGATGGTTCCCAAGGGCGTGATGGTGATTCCCGAGGAGGTGTAATTTTTCTGAATACCTGAGAATGGTTTCGCTTCTTCAAGGCCGAGGTTCGACCAGGGATTGTTGGTCGACAGCCTCAGAAGCGAGGGGGCAATGTTTGGGCCCAAAATATTGATTTGGGCCGAATTTGGAGTTTCATCCAGCCTAGCGATCTTTCTAAAATTCTCGTTAGATTTTGGGTCGTGGGCCGCCAAGCTAGGTTGGCCGAGTCCTACCAGGAAATGGAGTCTTTTAGATAAAGATGAAGGAATTAAATCCTGATGCAACTAGGATGCTCGGTAGGATGAGGGCGCTGAAACTTGGGAATGAATGTGGCCAGGTAAGGAGTTGAATTCAAAGTCCTAATTGGTTTAGGATTGGCCGAGTTCTGGTTGGATTAGCTTTAAGAAATCTTATTCCGAGAAAGATTCTAATTTAGCTATGAGGAGGTCTACCCCTATAAATACAAGACTCAGTGCAGCATTCAAGCCCCCTCCAACTCAACACACAAATCTGCCCTACACAAACCCTCGCTTTACGCGAAACCTCTCTACAACCTTGAGATTTTTTATTTTCCTTTTCACCAACACATCTTCAGTTTGGATAAACAGCACTGTGAAGGCCATCAGTGATACCTTCAGTTTGGATAAACAACACTATCGCCGTAGAATCAGCCAACCATGGAGCACCTTTAGTTTGGATAAACAGCACTGCGAAGGGGCCGACTGGTTACCTATCCAAGTCTCGGTCGAGAAGGATTTTCGAATCCTTATTAGCAGAGGTCATCTCATTAGCCTTCTTGGCGAAGTGAGGTGTTACAAATTACTGAGCTCGGCACATTGAACGCCAAGTTGTTTTATGATTAGATACTCATAAGTTGGCTTTAGAGTTCGGCATTCTGACGGCCAAACCACATTCACCATCAAAACGTACATCCGCTTTGAGTATTTGTGCCCTTACACTTTAGGGTCAATTCGGCGTGAGTTTACTTTAACGAATACCATTACTGTGACTGAATCTGAAGATAACGATTTGTGAACTTCACATAATTAGTAGCCTTATCTTCAGGCTTTAGAATCCAAGGGCCGAGTCGAGTTTCTTCCTCAGCCGTAATCGCGAGACGCAAAAGTCAGCCGCGCGCTCAACTCAACATCAATACATTTTACTCCTTAACCGAGCTCGGTCGACGAGTTGGCACGCCCCACACACAATTGAAGGACATAGTTAGCTCTTAGATTATTCGACCTGGGCACTACGTAGGCTTGGTAGTTTTTAGGGTTAACAAGAGCGTTCAGATATGTCTTTTGCTAGAAAGTCATGGCATTCTTGGTTTTGTTGATGGGTCCAAGAAATGTCCACAGAGGTTTATTGATGAGTCAAATCTTGAAGGAATGGAAACATATGCCTATCTAGTCTGGAAAATGCATGATCGAGCTCTCAAGCAACTTCTCATAACTACTTTGTCATCAACTGCAATTTCTTGCATTCTTGGCAGTATTAGGTCTCATGCAATGTGGACAAGTCTTAAAGAGCGATTCTCTACAATCACAAAAGCTATAATCTTTCAAATGAAGACAGAGCTGCAAAACATTCAAAAAGGGTCTGATTCCATATCGGTTTATCTACAGAAAATCAACGATGCAAGAGATCATCTTACTGCAGTGTGTGTCTTATTTGAAGATGAAGACATAATCATTCTTACTCTTAATGGGTTATCGGTTGATTACAATACCTTTCGATGTGTGGTTCGAGGAAGAGAAAATGGGATTTCGTTGAAAGATTTTCGATCACAGCTTCTTGCTAAGGAAGCTATAATTGGACAGTCTTGTGAATCTTCTGTGCATTTTGGGCCTACATTGGTTGCCAATAATCAATCAACAAAAGGAAAAGCTCTTAGTCTTGAACAAATTTCATCTCAATCTCAGGACTTTGATATAGGCTCCTCAAGCCAAGGATACACAACCAATGGAGGGTCTCGTTCCAATGGGTATAATTCTGGTCAAGGGTCATTTTCTCAACATGGCTCTGGAAGTTTTAATGGCAATTCATTTCATTCTAATGGATATAAATGGTCTAACTACAAAGGAAAAGGAAGAAGCAGGTTTCAGTATAATAATTGCCCCAGATTTCGTTCTCCATCATATAACTCAGGTCATGGAATTCTTGGCGCTCCAAAACCCTTTCAACACACTTGTCCTGATCATCTAACTGAAATTCCCACTTGTCAAATCTGCAACAAAAAGGGTCACGTAGCTGTAGATTGTTTTCAAAGGCACAATACATCATCCACTGGAAATAATGCAATCATACAGTGTCAAATCTGTTGGAAGTTTGGGCATTCAGCTACTCAGTGCTATCACCGAAATAATTTTGCATATCAAGGGAGACCACTCTCAGTTAACCTTACTGCAATGCAAGCAAGTTATAATCCTTCTCACCACTTGAATGGTTTTGGGTTGCAGATACTGGTGCCACATCTCATATGACCTTAGAGCTTGCAAATCTGAATCTGCCTACTCCATATCAAGGCACTAATACTATAACCATTGCTAGTGGTGTAGGTTTGACTATTTGTAGCATTGGTACATCAAAACTGCAGGCACCTTGTCGTACTTTTACATTGAAAAATGTGTTACATGTTCCTAAACTCTCACAACATCTTCTATCTATATATCAACTCTGCAAAGATAGCAAATGTAGATTCATATGTGATGATATTTCCCTTTGGGTTCAGGACAAAATCACAGGGATAATACTCCTCAAGGGACTTGTGTAAAGCTGGTTATTACCCCATTCCATTTCATCTCCATATAAGACACTACCTGTATCAAACTCACATGCATGTTATCTAGCCAAACCTGTTAATACAAGCTTATGGCATCAGAGAGTAAGACATCCATCAAATGCAATAACTTCTGCAATGCTGCAACATACAAAGTCTTCTGCATTCACAAACACTTCTCAATCTATTTGTACACCTTGTTTTGAAGGCAAATTTACAAAATTGTCTTTCTCTTTTCCTGCAAATAAATATGTAACCCCATTAGAAGTGATTCATAGTGATGTATGCGAACCTGCTCCTGTGTTGTCATTTGAAGGATCTAGGTACTATGTTAGCTTCATTGATGAATGTACTAGATACACATGGATTTTTCCAATGCGTAATAAAGCTGAAGTTTATGCAATATTTGTGAAGTTTCATACATTTCTAAGTACTCAGTTTTCTGCAAAAAATGGTGGTGGTGAATATACAAGTCACCAGTTTCAAAGTTTTTTAGCATCAAAAGGAAATTTTCATCAAAAATCTTGCCCATATACCCCAGAACAAAATGGCTTAGCAAAGAGGAAACATAGGCACATTTTAGAAACTGCAATTACATTAATGCAAACAGCTAAACTTCCATCTAAATTTTGGTTCTTTGCTTGTTCTATAGCCATATATTTGATTAATAGAATGCCCCGTGTAACCCTAAAGATGCAATCACCTTACAAGTTGTTGTTTGGCAAACTTCCAGTCCTTACACATCTAAGAGTCTTTGGATGTGCATGCTACCCTTTACTAAAACCATATATCAGTTCTAAGCTACAACCAAAAATGACAACTTGTGTTTTTTTAGGGTATGCAAAAAACTATAAAGGTTTTATATGTCTTGATGGGATTACAAATAAGATTTATATCTCTAGACATGTTCTTTTTGATGAAACACAATTCCCATATTCAAAATTGTCATATGTTACACATCACATTTCAACACCAACATTTGTGTCATCACTGCATTTATCTGCACCATCACTACCATCAGTTTCTCTACATAATCAGGTCACATTAACCCCATCTCATGTGCATTCATCCTCATCTTGAGCTTCAGATTTCTTAACTCAAACAACATTTAATGCCACAAAATCTTTGACTGCATCTACAGCCTTAGGGTTATTGGAAACACAATCATGTAGTGCCTCAAATTCTATTCAAACACCTATGTTACGTACTTCAAATACATATTCAATTCCACCAATCACAGAACCTTACCAGCATGCAATTTCATAATTCTCTATCCCTGTTGATCCTGATTTCCAACAAGAACAACTTACTATTGTTCTACCTATCCATATGAATCTGCATTCAATGCAGACAAGGTTAAAGAGTGCAATTATCAAAAGAAAGGCCTATTATGCTTCAGTAGCTGCAAATTCAACACCAACAGAACCAAGAACATTCAAAGAAACTACAAAATCACCAGAATGGCAATCTACAATGCAAGAGGAGATTGGTGCTCTTTATTCTCAAAACACATGGTCTGTTGTTCCTCTACCAAAGCATAAAAATCATGTTGGTTGTAAATAGGAGTATAGAATAAAGAGAAATGTAGATGGGTCAATATCCAGAAATAAGGCAAGGCTTGTTGCTAATTGGTATAGTCAAGAAGAAGGTATAGACTATGGAGAAACATTCAGTCCAGTAGTAAAACCAACAACAATTCGATTGATTCTAGCATTGGCAGCTCAGTTTAAGTGGACTCTCAGACAATTGGATGTAAAAAATGCATTCTTGCATGGTACGCTTCAAGAAGAAGTCTATATGGAGCAACCTCCAGGGTTTCAAAGTTCTATCCATCCCTCAAAAAAAGTCTGCAAACTACAAAAATCCCTCTATGGTTTAAAACAAGCTACCGGAGCTTGGAATGAGAGGTTTACAAGCTTTCTACCAGGATTGGGGTTTCAAATGTCTCAAGAAGATCCTTCTTTGTTTGATAAACATACATCACTAGGCATGGTTGTTCTCTTACTCTATGTTGATGATGTAATCCTCACATGAAGTGATCCTCAGTTGATTTCAAATGTCATTGCAGATCTTACCAAGGAGTTTGACATGAAAGACTTGGGAATCTGGAACTATTTCTTAGGGCTGCAAATACATTACAATTCTGATGGGTTGTTTGTCTCTCAATCAAAGTACATAAAAGAGTTAGTGGACAAGGTTGATCTACAAAATTGCAAACCTTGTGCCACTCCATGTCTTCCCTATCATTGGTTGCTCAAAGATGATGGCAAACCTTATCATAGCCCTGAGCAATACAGAAGCATAGTTAGAACATTGCAATATTTCACCTTCACCAGACCTGACATAGCTTTCTCAGTCAATCAAGCTTGTCAGTTTATGCATAATCCTATAGAGTCTCATGTTATTGCAGTAAATATAATAATCAGGTATCTTAAAGGCACTTCTGAGTATGGCATTCAATTTCAATCAGAACCTATTTATCTGCAGTCATACAATGATGCAAACTGGGCTGGGGATCCAAATGACAGAAGGTCGACTTCTGGTTTCATTGTCTTTCTTGGCTCAAATCCAATTTCGTGGGCTTCAAAGAAACAACACACTGTCTCCAGGTCTTCCACAGAGGCTGAGTATCAAGCTCTTTCTGTCACCGCTACTGAGCTTGCCTGGATAAGGCAATTGTTCTGTGATCCACATATTCCATTAACATTGCCACCTATGATTCATTGTCACAATGCCTTAGCTATAGCACTATATACAAATCCAGTATTTCATGCCAAGTCAAAACATATTGAAATTGATTATCATTTTGTCAGAGAAAGGGTTACAAGGGGAGATCTCCAGATTCAGCATGTATGTTGCTCATATCAGTCAGTTGATATATTAACCAAAGGATTGTCTGCACCACTGTTTCAATTGCATTGTGGCAATCTCATGCTCAGCTCACTCAAGCATGAGATTGAGGGGGGATGTAAGAATAGTGAAGTGAAGAAAACTAATATCCATGTGGAAGATGAATCAATGGTTAGATTGGGTGACACTTGTCAAGAGATAACATAGATTGTTATAAGGTAGTTAGTCTTTAGCTTAAGGGAAAAGCTTTGTAAAAACTATATAACAATCTTTGTAATTCAGTTGCTTAACTGTCAAGGAATACAACAAACTTCTCTTCTCTCTAAGTCTAATTCTCTCTCTTTCTCTCTCTCTTCTTCTTCGCTGCAAACACTTTTGAATTCTTTCTGCTCAAAGCTTTTCTGCAATCTTTACAGTTAGTGTGGAATGCAAGATGGCATCATGGTGCGTGAGTTTGACCATCAGCCGAATTGGTTTTGTTTTGGCAACAAAGAGAGCCATGATTACAAGTTTATTACAAATGTACGACTTGCTATAAATAGGAAGAGCATGAGTAAATTACAACTACTAAGATACAAACTTATCACGTTTGTATCACCTCTCTGTTAATGAAAATGATTTATATTATATGACACGTATGCCACGTGGTGCTATACTTGTACCATTTAAATTGTTCTCTTAACGGAGATAGGGTTCACTAATACAAGTAGGTCCCACCTCTATTAGAAAGGTGGTATGCAAAATACGGTAAGAGTAACATTTTTGTATAGTAAAAGAGATGATTACAATCAAAAGGAAGAAAGTTTAGAATCGATCTTAAGAAGATGCAATTGGTAGATGGCCTTCTTTTTCATCTCACTACTTTATGGGTCAAACTCTCTCTTCTTTCCTCTTAGTGTAGATCTATGAAGCATGAATACGGGAGTTGAATAGAGATTCGAGAGCCGGGAGATTCGGGAGCGTGAAAATTCTCAATGAATCCCGATTTGGGAGCGGCATGGATTCACTAATTAAATAAGTATTAAAAATATATTACACATAAGTAGTGAATAGCCTGTCCAACCGCTTAGACTCGTGCATAGCCCGCCTATGTTGCAATTCTCATTATATGCTTGTTCTCCATGTTTTCAATATTTTCTGTTATTTTATAATTTATATGTTATTCTATTATTTTGCAATTTATGTATCCCAATAAAATTATGTATTTTTTTTTTTAACATAAGTAGACAATGTTTATATGTTACACAATAAATTTAGTGAAAATTTAAAAAACCACCGAGGCCCCTGTCTAGACACCTAAGCGCTAGACCTCTGCCCGCCACCCAACTATACGCCTAGTGCCTTTCACAACCTTGACATATCTTATATTAGTTCTGGGGCTTATGTTAAGTGATTTTGTTCTCTTTCAAATTATACATATATAATATTAGATTTTGGGCTAGTGTAGTTAGATCACATAAAGAAACCCTTATGTAAAAGCTGCAATAATATAGCATTAGAGAGAGTAATCTATCTTCACCCACATCTCTCATATTTAGATATCAATAAATAAACAAAAATCAAACGAAAATTTAAGAAAAATTCTTTTAATATAAAAAACACATCATGACAAATCAATGTAACTGTTAATTATTACTTTGTTTTTCCTGATTATTATTACAACATGCGCAATAAACCCCCAATTAATCATCAAGAAGTTGACAATCAATCCTCTGGAAATAAACCTGGCTTGCAGCAAGATCATAGGCAACATTGTAATGCTGCTGCGCCATAATCCCAACAACGTTCAAGTCACTGCCCTCAGGAGACACTTGCACTGCCATGCAAAACTCACCCTCACCATAATCTTCAAAAGCGCTCTCTACGTCTAACCCTACTTCAGCCCCACCTGCAAAGTTCAACACAACATCTGGAAACCCTGTTAAATCTTCCCTTATATTCCCCTTGTAGCACAAACCTGAAGGAACACCGGGCTCTTCCACTTTTTCCAATCTTCCATCAAGCAACTTCCGCACTTCATCTCTAAGCACATAGTATGCACCTTTGGCTAAGAAGGATACTGTTGTTCCGGAATCGATGACTGTTCCACCCGAGCCTGATTCTGTTCTCTTGAAGATTTCCGGATCGATCTCAAGCTGCCTTTCCGCGAGGCTGATGCTCTCTAGGGTTAGATAGTAGAGTTCATTGTAGAATTGTAGTGGAGTTGAAGTGCCTTCTATCTTTGCACCATCGCCCAAGACTAACTGGTTATGAGGGTAGTTAGGATCCCTTATGCTACCGATGCAATAAGAGAATTTTGACCCCATGTGGTTTGCCAAAGATATGTTTGAAGGGCCTAGACCAATTATTCCACTAGGCTGCCCGTTGTAACCATCATTGTCCTGGGCACAACCGAAAACAACATTCGGGACGGTGCTAATGCCTTCATCAGACGTCTCAAAGGTGAAAATTTCGGTCCCAATAAGTCCAGCTACTTTGGTGCTATCAAGGTATGTGTGAGAGAATTTGCAATTGTTTGAGGGGTCACATTTGTCACTAGGGGAAATTGTGCAATAAGGGGATGAGCATGGTAATGGGGTGTATGTAGAGGACTTGGAAGGGTCAAAAATTGGACTTGTTTGTTCAAAGCACTTGGTGCAAGGAAGGCATTGAACCCACAAGAGGTTGCTCCCTGTGTCTATGGTTAAGAGCTGTGGAACTGGTGGCTCACCGATTGAGAAATTGGCCATAAATTGTGCTCCACTGTCCTCAGCAACAAGACCAGCACGGGTGTCATCGTCACTGGAAAAACCAGCCTTTGCTCTCAAGCATGCTAAGCGTGCCCATGAGCGCTTCAATGTGCTTATAGCACGGTCTTTGATGGTTGCATTACGATTGTAGTACGGAGAGAGAGCCCAATCACGGTGAATGAGTTTTGTGGCAAAACGGCTTGGTGTTTTGACGGCGGAAGTTGTGGTCGTGGAGGCCGTGAGATTGGTGGTTAAGCATGATAAATATAAGAAAATAACAAGATTAATAAGAGAGAGGGAAGCAGATTTTGCAAATAAGCCTGCCATATTTGCTTCCCTCAACACAGAATGGCAGACTAGGCAGAAGAGCTGTGCTTATTTATATACCATTCTATCCTTGATATACAATATAAGGAACTAATCTTTTTGCGTACACTTTCTTTATGCATGTTAGATCTTATATATAGTAAGGGATTTACTCCTCATTAAGAAAAGGACTACATTAAATTAAAAAGGAAAAAAAAAAAAAAAAGGATTGTATATCTTGGGAATAAGTCGCCGATCGTCACATAACATAAATTTCCAAGGTAGTAGTTTCATAAAAGATCTATGATCTCAACGAAAAAAAGGAAACAAGTAAATAAGCATGTACCCTTGGAAACATAAAAACAAGGAAACATGTAAAGATAGTTTCGTATAAACTGCCTTCTATAGTTACGGTCATGCAAAAGAACCCTTCTGTCGATTGGCAAAACAAAGTTTGCAGGGTCCAAATCCAAGTCTTCTCCACCTGAAAAATGAGACGTTGCTGCAGGTATTCCGCCAATTTCTCGGCCTAGAGTTCCATTGTAGCACATTAACCACGGTATATCGGTCATTATAACTGCATAGAGGAATTCGTGCACGGAGAGAATTTGTGAAGGAAAAAAAAGAGATCTATTTTGGAAGAATAACTCAATGGTTTGTATATTCGCATAGTTAAATATATATATATAGATATATATATCTATAGATATATATAGTATATATATAGATATATATATAGATATATATACTTTTTGAGAGGATGCTAAAGAGGTAGCAACATGCATTCCGATCCTCGTCCCAATATATATATATATATATATATATATGAGAAGGGATTCTCATTTTTTTTTTTAAATAGAGATTAGTTGTGGGACCCATTCCACATCGAATTTCAACGATCTGAACTGTCTATTATGTAAGTCTCGATTCATACATCTATAAACATGTAAATTTCATTGCATACAAATGATGCATCACAAAGCTCCACGTGGCATATGACTCATCACAAATGGACAAGTCACCAATGACATGTGGCACAAATCAAGCGAATGAAGCTCAAAAGCATTCCTAAAATGTGGCAAAGGGGAAGAAATCTCCTTAAAATCGGCAACGGGCCCAAAATGCTCCCAAAACCGGAAAAAAAGCTAAAGTATCTTCACAAAACAAGCAAGAATTGAAGATTGGTCACAAAATAGGCAAGAAAGCCCTATAATTCGGCCAAGCAAGGGAAAGTGGCTGAAACAAGACACAAATCATAGCCAAATCCACCCAAAAGCATGGCTTTGGAAGTCTATAAATATAAGGTCCCAGGACAAACAAAGGGTCGACAATTTCTACATTGAATGGCTGAAATTCTCACAAATGGATAACCTCTACCAAATCTTTGAAGACTAATACGCTGCCAAAGCTATCTTCGAAGAAAGTACAACCAAAGCTGAAGCTTTCTTTCGACCAAAGCCAAAGCATTCCCTTGAAGAATCAACAAGCACTTGTGTCGATTCCTTCAAGACTTTGTTGCAAGCTTAAAACTTGTCACGACGTTCGATTCAAGATCAAGTCGCCAAGACCCTTGAATCAACAAAATCCCACATCAACATCACCTTTGCCACAGGTCATACACAAACCTAGAGGTGAAGACTATCCACGCATTGTACAAGCTCAAAACTTGAAGCAATCGTTTAATCGTTTGTCCGAGATCAAGTCAACGCGACCCTTGGATCAACAACCTATGCATCTACATCAAATTTGAAGACTGAATCAGAGGAAAATTGTAAACAATGATTGTAACCCTACAAATTCATCAATACAAATCTACTTTGTACACGTGTTCTCGTTTCATTCGTTACAAAATTTTCATGTTTACAAATTTGGCACGCCCAGTGGGACCTCTCTGCCTCTCATCTCTGTCTTCAAATCCACAAGAAACACACATGGCATCAAGAAAAGATCAAGTTGTTCCCGTAACCAATGCGAAGAACAAGAACATCCTTGTCGCAAATGGTGGCACTTTGGGCGTCACAACCCAAAGCAAGGCAAGAGCTGTCTTTGCCGTGCCTTCCACCCTTACATCAACTTTGCCGGAGGAGCAAAAGCACCCGAGACACAAGCCCATCATCACCCTGGCCTCGTTAAGGGCACCAAGGGAAGAAAAGCTGTGGAGGTGCTCCGAGTCATTGACTTCCGATGTCGACTCAAGCAGCAGCTCGTATCCCATAGCCATGCAAGTCATGATTACTGGTGCGACTTTAATCGAAGAGTAGCTGGCAGCCTGGCACAAATGAGCAAAGCAATCGCAAGGCTGACAGGAACCGTGGAGGAAAATGACTTGCAGATTGTTGCACTCGTCAACCGTCTAGAGGCCCAGCACGACGAGAAAGCTGACCCGAAGGTTGATCCACCAAAGGAGGAAACTGACGAAAAGGATGAGCCTCTGATGGACAAAACTGAGGAGAAGCTAGGGGTAGATCAAGCTGCAACACTCATGGCATCTCTCTTTATCTAACAGCTGCAAAAGATGATCATAAGCACGATCAAGGCATAGTACAAAGGGAGCTCACATGACTCTGTGCTGTACTCAAAGCCCTACTCCAAGAAGATTGACACCTTGAGGATGCCAAGGGGTTATAAGCTGCCCAAATTCATGCAACTCGATGGAAAGGGCAATCCTAAACAACATATTGCCCATTTCATTGAAACCTGCAACAATGCTGGGATGGAGGGAGACTACCTCGTCAAACTGTTTGTGCACTCGCTAAAAGGTAACGCCTTTGACTGGTACACCGACCTCAAGCGCAAGTCCATCAACAGTTAGGATCAGCTTGAAAAGGAATTCCTCAACCGCTTCTATAGCACCCGCCGCACCGTAAGCATGTTGGAGCTGACAAGTACGAAGTAGTGGAATGATGAACCTGTCCTTGACTACATTAATAGATGGCGTTCATTAAGTCCAGATTGCAAAGATCAGCTTTCTGAAACCTCCACCATCAAGATGTGCGTCCAAGGCAAGCACTGGGGGCTACATTACATTCTCCAAGGCATAAAACCAAGAACTTTTGAAGAAATGGCAACTCGATCCCATGACATGGAGTTGAGTATTGCCAATCATGGGAAGAAAGAGCCGATCACCGACTTTGAAAAGGATAAGATGTTCACTCCAAAGGTAGACAAGACTAGGAAAAAGCCTGCCAAGGAAGTTGTTGCCATTCATACTACTCCCATCAAGACCTCCGCCCGCCCGTCAAGATCTCCTCCAAAAGCAAAACAAAGGAGATGAAAGGTAAGCCTTCTCACACCCAAGATAGGTACAAACACACATTGACGAAATTAGAGCAGAAGAGGCACCCTTTTCCTGACTCTAACATGGCTGCAATGCTACACGACTTGCTGGAAAAGAAGGTAATTAAGTTACCTGAATGAAAGCGCCTAGAAAAGATGAATCGCATTAACGATCCTAGGTAAGTCATCCTGTCAGTAAGTGCTTCATCATCAATGAGCTTATCATGAAGCTAGCACAACAAGGGCAGATCGAGCTTGACCTTGAAGACATGGCCGCAACATATACTACTACGATTGCGTTTGGATCCTTCGATCCAGTGCTTCTCCAAGTCACACCTGACCACTCCCGTCCATGCTCAAGCTACACGGCACCTTCTGCATAACCATCGTTGGGGGCAAGCAACCAAAATGCACCTACCGATAATGAAGAAGGGTGAACACTGGTGACCTACAAAAAAACAAGGAAGCCAATACCACAAGCCACACGGCCAAAGGTGGAACAAAGCAAAAAGCACCGCCATCACAACAATATACGTATGGGAACCTATAGAGCAAGATCCTCGCATTCCCCTCTCCTTGCACGAGTACTTCCCAAAGGACTTCTTCCAATAGTGCACTACCACTGCCTGTTACATGGTTGAAGTAGAGATAGAAGAGCCCTCGAAAGGCAAAGCTATCATCATCGAGGAAGAGAAGACCCTCACGCCCAAGGAAAGCCTGCTGGCACACTTTAGCATTGAGGAAGAATTACGATTACGCAAGGAGATGCGAAAAGCACTAATAGCGGTCTTGGCGAGTCTCGACGACCACGAGGTGCAAGTAAGCAAGGACGAAGGCTTTAAGCTTCGGCCACATGAATATGCCATATGTTGTGCCGCCCATGACGCAATCAACTTCACTGACGAAGACTTACCGCTAGGGTCAAAGCCTCACAACCGTCATCTCTTCATCTTTGGATACGTGAGAGAAAACAAAATCAACCGCATGCTTGTGGATGGTAGGTTGGCCATAAACATCATGCCAAAGTCGTCAACAATGACCATAATTGGCATCAAGGTGGATTAAATATCCTGAAGCTGCCTCCTAATCCAAGGTTTTAACCAAGGAGGACGAAGAGCGATGGGCATGATCCGAGTGGAGATGACCATTGGCGAACTCAAATCAAGCACGCTATTCCATGTGATTAATACAAGAACTTCCTACAGCTTGCTCTTAGGAAGGTCTTAGATCCACAAGAACTTCCTATAGCTTGAAGTTTTACCGAGAAGGAGTAAAGGTGATACAAGGCGACACCAAACCATTCACTGAAGCTAAATCACACTTTACGGATGCCAAGTTCTACATGGATGAAGACATGGTACCCAAAGCTCTTCCAAACGAGATCAAATCCACATGCAAAGTCACACCTAAGAAACAATAGTGGCAAACCATGCCCGAGAAGCAAGAAGGAGAAGCCGTGCCATCTTCAAACACAGATGATAATGAGCTTGCCAAACCCACAACAACCAAAGGAGTGTGACGCCCTCAAAAGGACCAAACATACCCATCTTCTGATACATCCTAGTATCAAGAAGAAAGAGTAGGGAATCCCCGTTTGAAACTGGAACAAGCAAAGCTAACACACAGCTGCACAAGGACGATATAAAGTTGTTCAAGACAAACACAGTTTTACCTTTGACACAGCTAGGTGATGCTAAAGTTTCAAAACCACCACAAGGTTTCGTAAAACCCCTGTCAAAAGGGGCAGAACAGAGCACTCTTCGAACCAAGAGGACCGAAGAAGGTTTCGACCCAAATGCCTACAAACTCATTTCAAAGGCTGTGTACAATTTTGCCTCCCCTTCAAATCTTGGGAAAAAGGTTTCAAAGATCGTTAACGACAAAGACTGTAACCACACGAAGGCTCAAAAGAAGTTGAAGGAGCATGGTTACTGAGTTGACGACAACAAAGCTGGACTTGGCTTCACACCAAATACACCCGTGAAGATTTCAAGCAAAGCAAAAAACGCTAGCGCTCAACACATCAATGTGAGCATTGAACAAGATCAAGAGGAGACTAAACCTGTACCTCGAATGTCAGTCTTCAATAGGTTGAATCGTTCAAAACCCAGAATTTAGGCACTTGATCGCATTGATGGTCAATACCGAACCTCCGTCTTCAAGAGGCTTAACACGCCAACACCTCAAAGCTCTGTTTTCGAAAGGTGGTCAAAACCTAAGAAACAAAGCAACATGGCTAGCTCTCATCCACAACGGTCGACTTTGGAAAAACTTGAAGAAACCAAGAAGCCTTCTAGAAAGAGAAAGACAACACTAAAGGAAGAAAAAGATGACATTCGAATCTCGATTCCTTCAAGGATGAAGCGCCAAGCAACCTTGGTGATTAACGCAAAATGACCACAGAAGGTAAGAAGGCGCACCATCGTCCACACTGGCAATCTTTACACCAACAAGCCCAAACGGACGACACTGAAAAAGAGGTCCAAGACATCTTCCACATCACTATCCAAGAAGACAAAGAAGACCAAATCCCCTAGGAAGATGTCACTGATGCGCCACAACAGCTCGAGGATAGAGGGCAAGCCATGGTTGATGATCTCAATGAGCTCAACTTAGGCACAAGCGATGAGCTAAAGCCTATCTACATAAGTGCGCTACTAAGTGTAGACAAGATCGAGGAGTACTACCAACTGCTATTGGAGTACAAAGACATCTTTGCTTCGACCTACAAGGAAATGCTCAGCCTTGACCCTACCATCGCCGTACATCACCTTGCAGTCAAGCCTGGAACGCCACCGATAAAGCAAACTCAAAGACGCTATCGATTCCAACTCATCCCACAAATTAAGTCAAGATTGACAAGTTAATTGAAGCAGGCTTCATTCGAGAGGTGCAATACCCTAAGTGGATCTCCAACATCATCATTGTCCTTAATTAATCTGGACAAATACGTGTTTGCATAGACTTCTGAGACCTCAAAGATGCTTGCCTGAAAAATGACTTTCCCTTGCCAATCATTGAAATCATGGTGGACGCGACCACTGGCCACGAGGCACTATCATTCATGGACACCTCATCTAGGTACAATCAAGTCCGCATGGCTCTCGAAGATGAGGAACTAACGGCCTTCCGTACTCCAAAAGGTATCTACTGCTATAAGGTAATGCCCTTTGGCTTGAAGAACGCTGGGGCTATATATCAACGTGCAATACAGAAGATCTTCAACGACATGTCACACAAAAAATGTAGAATGTTACGTAGATAATTGTCAAAACTAAGAAGAGATCCAATCACATGAAGGATCTACGAATGATGTTCGACAAACTACGGCACTTCAACCTCAAGATGAACCCATTGAAGTGTGCATTTGGCATCAACTCTGGGAAGTTCCTCGGCTTCATTGTCAAGCACCGTGGCATTGAAGTGGACCAATCGAAGATTAAGGCCATTCAAAGCATGCCCGAGCCAAGGAATCTACACGAGCTAAAAAGTCTTCAAGGACGGCTAGCCTTCATTAGGTGCTTCATCTCTAACCTTGCTGGACGTTGTCAACCTTTCTGTCGACTCATGAAGAAGGACGCTCCATTCATATGGGATGACGCCCGTCGTAATGCCTTCGGAAGCATAAAAAGGTACCTGGCAAGCCCATCTGTCTTAGAAGCGCCCGTTCATCCTATACATTTTTGCATAAGAGGGTTCCATTGGAGCACTCTTGGCATAAGAAAATGAAGACCAAAAGGAAAAAGCACTCTACTACTGAAGTAGAACTCTCACTAGTGCCAAGCTTAACTATTCACCAATCGAGAAGATGTGCCTTGCCCTAGTCTTCGCTGTCCAAAAGCTAAGACACCAAATGCATTCTTACACCATCTATTTGGTTGCTAAAGCCGACCCAGTCAAGTACATTATGTCCAAACCGTTTTGACAGAGTGACTAGCTAAATGGGCGTTGCTTCTCAATCAATACGAGATCATCTACGTCCTAGCTAAAGTCGTCAAGGGACAAGCCTTAGCATAGGCATTGCTTCTCAATCAATATGAGATCATCTACGTCCCAGCTAAAGCTATCAAGGGATAAGCACTAGCATATTTCCTTGCCGACCATCGAATCCCAGCCGATTAGAAAATCTCATATGACTTGCCTGGCGAGGAGGTGTTCTACATCGACATCTTCCCAACGTGGACAGTGTTCTTCGACGGATCCGCACGAATGGATGGAGCAGGAGCATAAGTAGTATTCATGTCTTCATAAAGACAAGTCATACCCTACTCCTTCCGAGTAAGCGAGCTATGCTCCAACAATGTTGCTGAGTATTAAGCACTGATCATTGGACTCCAAATGGCGATCGACATGGAAATCACAACGTTAGAAGTGTATGGCGACTCCAAGCTCATAATCAATCAACTCTTGATTGAATATGAAGTGAGGAAACATGATCTCGTCCCATACTTTCGGCTAGCAACTCAACTGCTACAAAGGAACAGTCTACCGACTCTCTTTTGAATGAGTACTTCTAATATGCCTAGGTGAGGAAGAAGTCAATCAAGTCATGGAAGAAGCACACTCAGGCATATGCGGAGCGCATCAGTCTAGACCAAAACTACACTTCCAGCTCAAGAAATTGGGTTACTACTGGCCGGGCATGGTGAAAGACTACTTGGAACACACCAAAATGTGCCAAGCCTGCCAATTATATGCCAACTTCATACATTAACTAACTGAGCCATTACACCCTGTAGTTGCTTCATGGTCGTTTGATGCATGGGGATTGGACGTCGTATGACCAATCACACCAAAGTCATTTGTAGAAGAAGCTTACATCCTAGCTGCAATAAATTACTTCTCCAAGTGGGTTGAAGCCGTACCTCTAAGGGGAGTGAAGAAGGAAACTGTCTCCATTTCATCGAAGTGTATATCATCCATCGATATGGTGTGCCTCGCTACATCATCATCAACAACGAAAAACAGTTCTCCAACCGACTCGTGGACAAGCTCTGCGAGAAATAGAAATTCAAGTAGCACAAGTCTTCCATGTATCATGCTCCGGTCAACGATAATGCAGAAGCATTCAACAAAATACTATGCAACCTCCTGAAGAAGGTGATCAGCTGAACCAAGAGTGACTGGCATGAAAGAATAAGAGAAGCACTTTGGGCATATAGGACGACGCATAGGACTCCTACCCAAGCTACACTTTATTCTCTCGTATAAGGCGTGGAAGCTGTTATGCTGCTCAAAAGTCAAACCCCCTCACTAAGGATAGCTATACAAGAAAGATTGATTGAAGAGGAAAATGCAAAGCTACGACTTTAAAAATTGGAAGCACTCAACGAAATGAGGCTCGAAGCTCAACAACACTTGGAATGCTACCAAGCACGGTTATCCAAGGCATTCAACAAGAAAGTCCGCCCAAGGTCTTTCCAAACTGGAGATCTTGTCTTGGCATTACGAAGGCCTATCATCATAACTCACAAGACAAAATGCAAGTTTACATCAAAGTGGGATGAACCTTATGTAATACAAGAGGTCTACACCAACAACGCTTACTTAATCATGGCGAAAGATGGCTTAAAGATTGGCCCCATCAATGGCAGATTCTTGAAGCGTTACTACCCCTAAACAAAACAAGCAATGCTCATCGCCTGCATGAGCCTAAACTGCACATGGCACAAAGCTCCTCGCCTGCACGAGCCTAAACTGCACACGGCACAATGCTCCTTATTCTCACGGGCTTAAAACGCGACACTAGGCACTTTTTGTTCCCACGAGTTTAAAAGACGACACCCAACGCTCCTTGTTCACACGAGTTTAAAAGGCGACACGCAATGCTCTTAGCCCGCAAGAGCATAAACTGTGTACGGCAAAAAATCAAAATCAAAAAAAGCGAAATCAAAAATCAAAATCACCATAAAAATCGTCAAAACAATAAAAATAAATCCATCACTCATTTAAACTACGTCATGACTTGATCCCTCCTCAACTGAGGGTACGTAAGCAACTTGAAACTTCAAAACTTCAAGTACAGTCACATCATCAACAAAAACACAAACACTTTGAAGAATAAAGAGCAAATTTAAGAATGTGAATACTTTATTTCTTTAAAGGAAGAATTCGGCCACAAAGCCGTATTACAAAATGAGCAAAAAAACAAATAAGGCTTAAAGTACAAAGAATGGAAGACACTACTTGAAAGATATGTCCCTAAAACTACGACGACAGTCTTCAAGCAAGCCTTCCAAAGTCTTCAAAGTCTCTACATCGGTGGGGGACAAGGTGGGCACTTCCATGGCCGTGCTTTTCTCTTGCTCTAGGCGTGAAATCTCTTCTTTATGTTGAGAAAGTGTAGCTTCCTGCTCCGAGAGAACACCTTGAAGTCGTGATGCTTAGATTTCCAACCGCCCCCGTTCATGCGCCAACACTTCTAGACGTGCCTAGACGGAAGCTAAAGAAGTCATTGTGACTAGATAACCTTTCGAAGCAGCTTACTGAGAAGACCAAACTTGGGCAATTGATAAGTCTACAGCCGCAAGTTGTTGAGCTCTAACCTTTGGACCCAACTTCTTCGAGGAAATAGCATGCAAGGAAGAATACTCAGTTGAAGCGACCATAAGTTCAGCAATCTTGACTCTCAAGACTGAGGAATCAATGTTAAGGTTGTCAATCACAGAAACAAGCTTCGACAAGTCCTCATTGAAATCTTCTACTCAATATGGCTCTTGATATCCATAACCGCGTGAAGGTTGATGCGATGGATAAGCTGCTCAGTGCCACTAAAGTTCGGCCCTCTCAGAGAGATCTCAGAGCTAGCTGGCAAAGGTGTTGGACACATGACAAACTCTTGCATACCTACACCTATACACGCTAAACTTTGGCAACATGGCAGATTTGTAGCAAGCTCTTCACCAGGCGGATCCCCAATCTCCTCGTCCGTGGGTAGATTGCCTCTAAATAACAACTTCATAAAGGAATGAACTCTCATGCTCACCAACTCAAAAGAACAAGAGGGCCCAGCCTAAAGAAGACAAAGAAAGATGTTAGAAACAAAAGCTACAATGAAAGCAGAAGAAATCACAAGAAAGAAAGAAATACGTACATCTTTCTCAAGTGACACATGGCCATCAAACTGAGGAAGCCTAAACATTTCTTCTTCTTCTAACGAAAATCAACATCACTATCATCCTGAACATCTTCAAGCGTTCACTTGTTCAAAATTTGTTGACGCTACCGCAAAACAAGCTCATCTTCATGCAAGTCAACTTTGTCACCCGTTTCTTCAGAAGCATTCGAACGCTGAGAAGACAAACACAGGTGTTGAAAAGCTAAGGCCACAGGTTCATCTTGCAAAGGATTTACGCTTGCACAATCAAAAGGTGTCAGCTGCATAGGAACTGCAGAACAACCCTTTCTCGGTCCATCATTGCGTGAACGAGAAGAATTGGTGCCACTTGCCGTCTCCAAGTCTTCAGGGTGTACCTTTGACCACCAACCTATGTAGGCACAGGTCACCGGATTGCTCTTGAACTCATGCTTGTCCGGCAGGGTGAAAAAAGCATTTGTGCATGCACGGGTACAAGACTACCAATGCATATACACAACTTGCAAGGATTCTGACGGTGCGTTTTCCTTCAGCTTGCCTAGCACATGTTGAACAAAACCAAACTACCTGCTGAAACAGTGAGGACTATACGACTAAACGATACATTGGTCTCCTTGACGTAACGAAACATACCTCAAATGAAGACACGTAAGGTAAGACAAGTCTGAGAAACAAAGGTGTGAATCATCTACGAGGACTCGCCGCACCGAGCCAACCCTTGTCAGATGATCCATTCTCAAACCTTCACAGCTTCTAAACAATGCTTGCACTTGCAAATCATCAAGTCTCTTTGCAGAAAGCACACCAGAGTACTTTGCCATCAAAGGCCCCGACTTGGTTGAAGTTGACAAAAAAGGCCTCGACTTGTCTAAAGTTGATGAAGAAAAATGAGTGCCAAAATACTCACCTAACCAACCGTACACATAGTGGTAGGGGAGTACCACAACACAATCTTTAGTGCTCACTGAGTTCGAAACAATACTCAAGCCGTCCTAAATATTAGCTCAGACTGGAATGGCAAGGCTAAAAGATTCACTGCAACCATCTTGATAGCCATTTTAAAGACTCAATGACGGAAAAAATTGACGTCATCTTTGGGGAAAACAAACTTACAAAGCCAACAAGCTAAGAAAGCGGCTAGGTAAGATTCTTCCACATGCTCTGATGCTATGCCAAGTTCGTCAAACGCTTTCAATTCGGCAGGGGTACAGCGCCCAACTGAACTAACGGCACCTGATGGATCTAAGTCTCCTTTTGGCTTGGTTGTCTTGTTGCTGTCACTCTTCTTCAAAGGCTTCCTGTACTTCATGGAACCCCAATACCAAAATCGGATCCATAAAGATATCTTCACGCCTGACTTACCCTGAGGCTCTTAGGAAAGCTGATGACAAGCCCAAAACAAATAACAGCAACTCGCAGGTAATCCTCGACTATTGCGATGAGAAAATTCCTCCATGCTAGGAACAACCTTGTCGTAAAACTTACCCTGGTGGAGATCCCAAAGTGAAACCGACATCTCCCCTTGTGCCGTGTAAAGCGTGTTGGTCGCTGAACACCAATGCTCGAAAAATGCATGAAGGATGGAAGGATGGCGATCATAACTAAACAAAGATGCATATATAGCGTGATAAATACCCATGTTAGTAAGCACATCTTTAAATCGGCTCAAAACATCTGCAAGCCACTCCCAATAAAACTCAACAAAGATAGCTTCTCCAGTAGTCGACAAGGTGTTATTCTAAGTCATAGCTCCACTACGGAAGCAATCACCAAGAAGCTCAAACAAAGCCGGGAAATTATAACGAACATGGTGCGAAGGATTCAAGATAAGAATCCTAGACGTACATGTCTTCTTCTTCGTATTTGGTTGACCAAAATCTGTCACCTCCCAAGATACTTCAGAATACCATAACTTGATATGCATCGAGTTGTCTCTTGCAGGAAGAACAAGCGCCTTAGGGCTAGTCAATGGAGCACAAAGTTTCAACGTCATTCCCTTATCTTGTGAATCGTCTTCCTCCGCAAGAATAGTGATGGTATTGCTCTTAAAGCACTTGAAAAATACCATGGTTAACGAAAAAAAATAAAAAAGAAAAGACAACATCAGCATAAGGTGGGACGGCAAGAAGAAGAAAAAAAAAAGATTGTTTCACTAAAGCAAAAGACATGCGAGACAAACCTTATGAGCGTTGAAGAATGATGATGACAAAGTCACAACGACGAAAAGAAATCAACCACAAAAGCTTGAACAGCATAGCAAAAAGGGCAGCTACAAGATGATCCTTCAAAGCATGCTATAGTAGCAAAGAAAACCAAAATGCTAACACAATTGTACTACGTAACCTCGCAGCGATTACGCAAGCAGTTTCTTGCACTGCACGGCAACGTCACCACCGAGGGAAACTGTGACCAAAAGGCACTACACAATATAACCTCGCTGTAGTCTTTTACACAGCACCACGCAGTAAAAAGTGGCACACTGCAACAAGCAGCAAAACCCACGACACTAAGCAGCAGCAAGCACATGGCAAGCACAGAGGCAGTGCACGGCAAGGGTGGTTTGTGACAAAACAAACACGCAATTGTCCTATAAATAAGCGTCAATTGCTTCCTAATGCTATAAAGGATATACATACCAAATAGCAAAAGGAAAATCAAAAGAAGGAAGCACATTCCAGCTAAAAGAAGGAAACAAATTCCAAGCAAACAAAAGGCAATGCTTATGAACGGCAATAAAGGAAAAAATGCTTCTTTTTTTTTTTGCACCAAAAATCAGCAAGGAAAAGAAAAGGAAACAAAGAAATAAGGAAAGGACTTCAAAATTTCCAAAACATCAAAGGAAAGTACTTTTCCTTCCCAAAATACAAAAGGAAATCCCTCCAAAGCAAGGACAAGTCTTCAAGTTTCCAAAATCACAAGGGAAAAACACCCTCTTGCCGTGGAAAAAGAAAGGGAAGGAAAAAAAATGCAAATCCTACTTACCCAAGGACAAGCATTAAATCTTTCCAAAACCTTGAAGGAAATCACCAAAGCTTTCCAACACTTTGAAGAAAATCACCCTCATTACAAAAATTGAAGGATATTCCTACCTAAGGAAGGAAAAACCATTTTTCCACTCCCACAAGGATAAAATCCAAGCCACAAAATACACCAAATGTTTTTTTTCAAAAACAAAAAAATGGAAAATCAAAACGCGCAATAAGTATGTGCTGATTTATCCATTTTCAAAACTTTCATTCAAGATTAAGCCTCTACGGCCCTTGAAGAAAATTTTCATTTCATTCAAAATCAAGCGTCAACGACTCTTGAAGAAATGTTTCGTCCAACAAATATGCCTCAACAGCCCTTGACGAAATTCATCATTTCCATTCAAGAATTACGCCTCTACGGCCCTTGAAGAAGCAAACTAATTCAATATGAAGTCTCAAACGACCCTTGAGTTAGAACATTCACATTGCAGAACTTCAAAACACGTTTCCTACATGTGACAAGCACATGCCTACAACACACCTTGAAGTGGGGGCATTTGTAGACATATAAATTTCGTTGCATACAAATGATGCATCACAAAGCTCTATGTGGCATATGACTCATCACAAATGGACAAGCCATCAATGACATGTGGCACAAATCAAGCCAAGGAAGCTCAAAAGCATTCCTAAAATGCGGCAAAAGGGAAGAAATCTCCTTAAAATTGGCAAGGGGCCCAAATTGCTCCCAAAACCGGAAAGAAAGCTAAAGTATCTTCACAAAACAAGCAAGAATTGAAGATTGCTCACAATATAGGCAAGAAAGCCCTATAATTTGGCCAAGCAAGGGAAAATGGCTGAAACAAGACACAAATCACAGCCAAATCCACCCAAAGGCATGGCTTCAGAAGTACATAAATACAAGGTCCCAGGACAAACAAAAGGTCGACAATTTCTACATTGAACGGCCGAAATTCTCACAAAATGAGAACCTCTGCCAAATATTTGAAGACTAATACGCTGCCAAAGCTCTATTTGAATAATGTACAATCAAAGCTGAAGCTTTCTTTCTACCAAAGATGAATCATTCCCTTGAAGATTCAACAACCACTTGTGCCGATTCCTTACAGACTTTGTTGCAAGCTTAAAACTTGTAACGACGTTCAATTCAAGATCAAGTTGCCAAGACCCTTGAATCAATAAAATCCCACATCAACATCACATTTACCGCAGGTCATACATAAACCTAGAGGTGAAGACTATCCATGCATTGTTTCAAGCACAAAACTTGAAGCAATCGTTCAATTGTTTGTCCGAGATCAAGTCATCGCGACCCTTGGATCAACAACATACGCATCTACATCAAATTTGAAGACTGAATCAGAGGAAAATTGTAAACAGAGATTGTAACCCTACAAATTGATCAATACAAATCTACTTTGTACACGTGTTCTCATTTCATTCGTTACAGAATTTTCGTGATTACAACATCATCCTTACAAAAATTCTCTTCAATTTGAAGTCATTTGCCTATTTAATTATCACAATGAAATTTCAATGTTTCTTAGAGAACAAAGTGTTTGTCAATTGCTTTGAACTAAAATAAGTGTCTCAAATATCTCCAATCTGGCTAATATTTTACAATGATAATCTATGAGGTGTAACTTGAAAAAATAGACGGTTCGGATCGTTAAACTTTTATGTGGTGTAGCACAACTAATCCTGATGCAGGGTACAGCAGCTAGAAACAAAATAAATCAAAAATGAAAACTGATATATAGGGTCCACTATCTCCTAGTGCGAGGAGAGACCTGAAAACCCCAAAACCCCGTCTGTAGTACTAGCCTACAACGTAGACACTAGAAGAACAATCTCACAAAGAGAAAGGCACAAACTAAGAAACAAATCTCTCTGAATATTTCATTCACCAACTAAAACGTTCAACTCCCCAACCTTCCAGCAAGAAGTGGGCTTTATCACTAATTTGTAACTTACATTCAGAATTCAAAAGGGCCTTCAACTTAATAACACTGAAAATTGAAATTACATGAAGAAAGGCTAGTATCAGCCATAAAAACGTCCTGGCTATTATAAGCAGCCCAAAAAATGCCCCAATCTATTATTGAGTTTATTAAGTCCTACTAATATTGTTAAGCATTCAATTTATCCCGATGATCCATAAATGAACTAGCCATCATATATGCATCATCCTCTCCGGGTTAGAGAAAATTCACCCCTGAATTTGCAATTCCAATATCCTCATTGTCCCCTTTGAATGGAATGAGATGTTTCACATTGAACACATCAGAAGTACGAATATGGCTAGGTAACTTCAGGCGATAAGCATTGGGGTTAATCTTTTCAAGAATTTCATATGGCCCAATCTTCCTTGCAGACAGCTTATTCTATTCTCCAGCTGAGAAACTATCCTTTGTCAAAACTACCCAAACAAAATCTCCCACATCAAACTCCATCATTCACCTTTTGGAATCTGCATGAGGTTTATATTTCTGACTTGTTTCTTGAAGGTGCTTGTGCGTCATGTTATGGACCTGTTGAACATTATCAACGAAACTTTCAGCTTTGCCACTAATTCTTTTCACGTTTAGCATAGGAGCAAGATCAACTGGCGCTCATGGAATTAAGCCAAAGACAATATAGAAAGGACACATTCCGGTGCCGTGATTGACTGAACGATTGTAGGCGAACTCCGCAATACATAACTTTTGGTCCCATGACTTCAGATACTCACCAACTAAGCATCACAAAAGGTCCCCCAATGAGTGATTCACAACTTCCATTTGCTTATCAGTTTAAGGATGATAGTCGCTATTGAAATTCAATTGTGTATTAGCTAATTTCCACAGGATCCTCCAAAAATGACTCAGAAATTTGGTGTCCCGATAAAAAACAATCGAACTTGGTAACCCATGAATTCGGTATACATCACGAAAGAATAGCTCAGCAACTTTCGAAGCATCCGTTGTCTTCTTGTAGGCAATAAAGTGAGCCATTTTGGAAAATCGATCCACCACAACAAAAATGGAGTCTACACCACGTTGAGTACAAGGCAAACCCAAAACTAAATACATGTTATATCCACCCATGGTTGTGATGGAATGGGTAATGGCATGCACAATCCAACGTTGGTCACCTTGCCCTTGGAAAGTTGATAGATTCGACATCGTTCCACAAAACGATATACTTCTTTGTGCATGGTAGGCCAGAAATAAGAGACAGAAACAAGCTCAAAGGTCTTGTCCCTTCCAACGTGGCCTTCACTATGCAACTCTTGTATGATCCTCAATCTCAAACTAAACTCCGGGATGCAAAGTTGATTTCCTTTAAAGAGAAACCCTTCATGCAATAAATAATCTGTTCTAGTTCCATCCTCACCATCTTCTACAATTGTAGAGAAGAAAGGATCAGTTTTCAATAAATCCTTCAAAGAGTCAAACCCCAATACCTGAATTCTCATTGAGCCAAGTAAATATTTTCTCCAACTCAAGGCATCTGCAACCTAATTTTGCACACCAGCCTTGTGCTTTAAGACGAATGTAAATTCTTGCAAGTATGCTGCCCACTTAGCATGCCTCACTGACAATATTTCCTGACTCTTTATATGCTTCAAAGAGTCATGATTGGAGAACATAACAAACTCTTTGTAAATCAGATAGTGCCTCCAATATTTCAATGCTTGGACAATGGCATAGAATTCGAAGTCGTGTGTGGAATAATTCAATCTTGAACTACTCAGTTTTTCACTAAAATAAGTAATAGGCTTCCCTTCTTGACTTACAATAGCTCCAATCCCAATCTTGGATGCATCGTAAGATAGCTAAAAAACTTTTTAGAAGTCAGGTAGCACGAGCAACGGAACTGAACTCAACTTTTTCTTGATTTGTTTGAAGGCAGCTGCTACTTCTCCATTCCAAGAGAACTTTCCACCTTTCATACAATCAGTGATCGAAGCCATAATGGTGCTAACGTGCGGAATAAACCTCCTGTAAAATAAGGCAAATCCATGAAAACTTCGTACATTATGTATAGATTATGGTGTAGGCATGTGGTGACTGTTTCAACCTTTCTATTGTCCATAGAAATTCCATTTATAGATACAACATATCCAAGGAACAACACGTGATCAGTTTAAATTTGCATAAAATTTCTCCTTTTGCAATACAAACAACACCTCCCGCAAGTGTTGAACATGCAAGGCATGACAGGTGTTGTAGACAAGAATGTCATTAAAATATACCGCCACACAAGTTCCAATAAAAGGTCGAAGTACTTGATTCATAACATGCATGAAAGTACTCGGAGCATTAGTCAACCCAAATGGCATAACCAACCATTCGTATAAGCCTTCTCGTGTTTTAAAAGCTTTTTTCCATTCATCGCCTTCTCTAATGCGAATTTGATGATACCCACTTTTCAAATCAATTTTACTGAATACGGTGCCACCACACAGTTGGTCAAGAAGATCATCAAATCTTGGCATCAGAAATCGATACTTAATTGTGATCTTGTTGATCGCTTAACTATCAATGCACATCCTCCAAGTCTTATCAGTCTTTGGCACCAACAAGGCAGGAACCGCACAAGGGCTTAAGCTTTACCGAATAAAACCCTTCGTGAGCAACTCTTACACTTGTCGTCTCAATTCCTCATGTTTAGTAGGGCTCATCCGGTAGTGTGCTTTGTTTGGAAGGCTTGATCCATGTACCAAGCCAATTTAGTGTTGAATGGTTCACAATGGAGGCAAAGCATCTGGAATATCTCCTGGAAACATATTTGCGAATTCTTCTAACAATGGCTTAGCCAATTCTGGAATTGGACTATCAATCTGCCCTTTCTGTTTGCCAACCAGCACATAAACCACGTCACTTTGCTTCATTTCAGTTATGAACATAGGATAAGTAAGGAAATTAGAACCCTCCCCATTAGATGGTTTAGGCCCAAAATCCTTAGAAGGAGCAAGCACAATACGCTTATTATCCCACGAACAACTGTAGGTCTTTTTCCACCCATCATGGAAAACATTTCGATCATATTGCCATGGTCTCTCCAAAAGAAGATGGCAAGCATCCATGTTAATCACATCGCACCAAACCTTGTCTCTGTACTTGTTAGCAATAGAGAAATGGATCAGACAATGTTTGGAAACTTTTACCTCATTGCCACGTTTTAACCAAGAGAGCTGATAAGGATTTGGATATGGTTTTGTTTCAAGCTTAAGCTTTTTCACCGCCTCATCTGCCACTACGTTCTCACAACTCCCACCATCAATAATAAGCTTGTAAACCTTCCCTCCAATTGTGTAGGTTGAATGAAAAATGTTGCTACGCAACCAATGACCATCCTCATTGTGCGGAGTGAAACAAACTCTTTTAACTACAAGTGCCTCCCCTTGGTCCCCATGTAATATCTCTTCCAAGTTTTCATTTTCATCACCGTTATATATTGCTTCTTGTGAGAAATCATGAAAACCGTCATTTGCATCTTTGCTTTCAACAAACAAGTTTTTACTTGGACGATCAGGACCGCCAAATTTTTTGAATAATTGACCAGGACCGCCAAATTCAAAATATGGTTCCATAGACGGTACTGGCAGTGTGGGAAGGAGAGGAAGGCGATGATCATGTAAAGGGCCAAGATGAGACAGATGAGAATTCCAATGGCCATGCCGATTGGAATTGTTAGAGCGCTAACCACCACAACATCGCGATTATGACCCTTGCTTGATTCATAAGAACCAGGACCATGATGAGAAGGGCCAGAGCGTTCGGAGGAGTTGCGTTTGGCAGTACGGGCCACACTAGTCATCCTCGAGAAAGAAGATATCCTTTTGATGAGATTTTCTTCCTGAACAAGCAAGTCATAACATTCATATCAAAGGTGAGAGAGGGACGAAGATGAATGGAGATCGTGAAAGTCGATGTATTCTTGGCCAAGTCCTTCGAGAATGTCTTTAGTGAGTTCATCGAGGATTCATTAATGGTATTAGAGTTGCATGTACTTGTAAGATATTGGGCTACTCCCCATATCGTCAATTGGTTTTTTGGTAGAACCCAACTTTGTTCATGGTATCCGAGCAAGTTAACCCAGGTGTGAAGCCCAACGGCCGCACGTGCTCCACATTACCCAATTTATGTTGTCCACGTGTTTGTCTTGAAAATTCATCACATGTAAAGGGGTGTGTGAGAATGTGAAGATAAAGTCACACCTTGGTCATAATAACACTCAACCCCTTCCATGTGATGTCCTTCTAAATGTGAGTAGAATGTAGACCTAAGCATTAGGAAGACAGCATGCATTAAACTTGTAATATGAACTCGATGTTTAATTTTGGCGAGTTATAGAGCAAAACCAGCCTTCCACTAAAAAAATGTGTTCAACAACCTCTTTAGCAAATTTCATTTTCTTGATGAATGCCAGTTCTATAAACTTCGTTGCTTGTGGGATTTTGTTAAATATCGTAAATATTGATGTTAGAAGCAAAGTTTAGAATGGAAAATGACAGAACAACATAAATAAGTGGCATGGGGTGGTTTAATTTGAACTCATGACTTTTTCCATTGTTGGGATTGTAATTTCTAATAAAAAATATAGCACCATGAGCAAAACCTCATGTCATATATGATGAATATGTGATGTATTAGTGATAAGTATATAATGTAACTTGAATAAAAAAAAACCTAGAAGCGAGTAATGGGAAGGAAAGCTAGATTATTTTTTTTTTTTAAATGTTACAAGGGACAATTTTATTGAATAAAAAACGTTACAGCTAGTTAAGCTAAACCTTACTAGTGTTAGTAAAGAAAATTTGACACTAGGAGGCGATGTTTTAGCACTTGGTGCAGCGTCATCCGTTCCCTCCCCCTCTGCGTTCTGTTTGCTGCTTTCTTTGTTGCTTGCCTCTGTGGGCTTCTTTGCTTGGTTGGCTCCGGCCCTGGTTTTATGATAATTCCAGTTCATAAAAAAATAAAAAAAAATATTGAAAAGGAAAGATGGCTGTCCACAAAATTGCACATCCTACAAATCCACAAAAATAATCACGAGCTTCCTGAATTCACCCTGCAATCCAATCGTTGAGTCGAACGCTTCTAAAACGGTTAAAAGGAGTTGGTAAACGGCTTCCTTTGGGCCAAAAATAAAATAAATTTCTAGTAATAATAAGGTTGATTTGGTAGAAAATCAATAAAAATTAAAATATTAATAAATAGGTCAATCATGTATTGAGATATTTAAATGCATTTAAGATAAACAAAATTACAAAATTTACCATTACAGCTGACATCCACTTTAAATGACACCCCATTTCTCATACTTTTTATATTTTGGGATAGGTCAGAACAGATTGAGACACTGCGTTGCAATGCTTTTTGTTTTTTTTTGTTTTATTAGATTCAGACGTTGCGTTGCAATGTTCGTTTCTTGGTTCTGTTTTGTTTTTTTCATCACTCACACGCCTCCTCCCTCATGCAACTCTTGATTTTTGCATTTGGATTCAAACACTGCAATACAGTGTCCATTTATTGTTTATATTTTTTACATTACTTTTACATTTGGATTCAGACAATACAATGCAGTGTCCTTTTCTGGTTCTATTGTTTACCTTTTAGTTTAGGCACTACAATGCAATGTCCATTTACTCGTTTTGTTATATTTTTACGTTTACATTCAGACACTACAATACAGTGTATGTTTCCTAGTTATGGTTTCTACATTTTGATTCAGACATTGCAAATGCAATGTCCATTTGTTGGTTATGATATTTACATTCTTT
Source organism: Heteromeles arbutifolia (assembly GCA_024362995.1). Taxonomy (NCBI): domain Eukaryota; kingdom Viridiplantae; phylum Streptophyta; class Magnoliopsida; order Rosales; family Rosaceae; genus Heteromeles; species Heteromeles arbutifolia. The sequence goes on along the minus strand of JANCRC010000006.1, from coordinate 12,337,059 downwards.
TTACTCAGACATTGCAATGTAGTGTCCATTTCCAGGTTATGTTTTCTACATTTTGATTCAGAGACTGCATTATCGTTTCCTGATTTTTTTTTTTTTTTTTTTTGTCTTATTTTGTTTTTTTTTACATTTTAATTCAGCCACTGTGTGTGAATACTGATGGTGTTATAATTTTGGTATTTGGCTGCCATCTGATGACATTTTAGCATGTTTAAAGACCAGTCTAATGAAATTTCTTAATATGTATACCAATAACCAAATATGAGCCAAATCATATAATCAAACACAAAAATAAAACCAAAGCAGTTGTCCCATTACAATTATGATACAAAGCCAAACCATAGGTTGAATTTCTGTGCGTGTCTTTAACGCCAGTCCAATGTCTGCGTGTTGGTGCATTACTATATCTTGCAAAAAGATTAACAACAAAGGAGATGTCGGGTCTAGTGCATTGAGCTAAGTACAATAAAGCGCCTATCGCACTTAGATAAGGAACTTCAGGCTCCAAAATCTCTTCATCATCCTCATTCAGACGGAAAGGATCTCATTTTGCATCTAGCGATCAAACGACCATAGGAGTACTTGAAGGCTTCGCTTTATCCTTATTAAAGCGGTGCAACACCTTATGGGTGTAGTTTGTTTGATGTACTAAGATTCCATCCGAATGGTGCTCTATCTCGAGATCGAGACAGCATGGAGTCTTTCCTAGATCTTTCATCTCAAATTTTAACTTCAGGGGCGCATCAGTTCTCGCGAGCTCTTCAAGAGTTCCGATATGGTTTATGTCATCGACATATACTGCAACAATCATAAAACCAGAATGTGACTTCTTAATGAACACACAAGGGCATAGTTCGTTGTTCACATATCCCTGACTGGTCAAATACTCACTCAGACAATTATACCACATTCTTCCAGATTGCTTCAAACCGTAGAGTGAACGCCTCAGCTGAATTAAGAGCGTGTTCCGGGGTTTAGAAATATTTGATCCAGTCAATGTAAGTCCCTCGGGAACTTTCATATAAATTTCTGTATCAAGATCCCCATAGAGATATGCAGTTACTACGTCCATCAGCTGCATACTCAGTTTTTCAGAAACTACCAAACTGATAAGGCAGGGAAAAGTAATCACATCCATAACGAGTGAATAAGTTTTGTCATAGTCAATACTAAGGTGTTGTGAGAAGCCTTGTGCAACAAGACGAGCTTTGTAACATACAATTTCGTTCTTCTCATTACGCTTCTGAACAAAAACCCACTTGTAGCCAACGGGCTTCACATGTGGAGGAGTAGGAGCTACAGGTCCAAACTCCTTACATTTCGCAAGCGAATTGAGTTTGACTTGGATTGCTTATTTCAAGTTTGACTAATCGGTTCTACGTTGACATTCATCAACGAAACGGGGTTCAATGTCATCGCTCAACATGATCTCAATTGCTACTGCATATGCTAATGCATCGTCAACGATCATATCATTTCTACACAACACATCATCTAAAATAGCATAATAGACCAAAATCTCATGATTCTTGGGAGGTGGATTCGCCTCTTCAAGGACGTTTCCGTAATCTAGATTTTCCTCATGAGTTGGATAGAATGAGTAAGCAACAGTTGGATTCACGGTAAGCTCTTCAGGTGCCTATGTCGTGGGTTTCCTCTTTTGGGGGTATGAATCCTTTAAACTAAGTGGTCTGCCACACTTTTGTGTAGGGGCCGCTAATGTACGTGGATCACAAAAGTTGGTGTCTTATGCCTCCAGGAGGGAAGTCCGTCATACATTTGGTACATCCATCTTTGTAGGCACATTCGCAGCTAGAATATGTGATGTTGTCACTCGCGCTAGATCGGTGAAAGCATCTGGCATGCTCCGAGCTATGCTATGAAAATTTAATACACGCTGCACTTCAGTTTCAGACTAAGCGGTGTGGGGATCTAAATGAGATAAAGTGGGAGTCGTCCACGATAATTCGCGTCGTTCTTAAGGAACGTTGATGTTCTTATCTCCCCCTAACGACGGGAAGACTGTCTCATAGAAGTGACAATCCGCGAAACAAGCGGTAAACATATCGCCTATCAAAGGTTCTAAGTAATGAATAATCAAAGGAGAATCATATCTAACATAGATTCCTATCCTTCGTTGAGGCCCGATTTTTGTACTTAAGGGTGGCGAAATCAGCACATAGACCGCACAACCAAAAACGCGCAGATACGATATGTCGAGTTCGTATCCGGTAACAAACTGAAGGGCACTATATGGTTGGGTCGCAACAGGCCTCAGGCGGACCAACATGGCTGCGTGCAATATTGCATGGCCCTAAGCAGCATCGGGAGCTTGGTACGTATGACCAACGATCGAGCAATCATTTGTAAGCATTTGATGAATGCATTTGCCAGGCCGTTCTGGGCGTGAACATGGGGTACATGATGTTCCACTTCAACCCTAACCGACATGCAATAGTCATCAAAAGTTTTAGATATGAACTCTCTACATTATCCAATCGAATAGATTTGATCGGATAATCAGGGTGGTAAGCCCTGAGCTTGATAACCTAAGCCAACAGTTTGGAGAATGCAATGTTCCTTATGGACAACATGCACATGTGTGACCAACGTGTGGAGGCGTCAACCAAAACCATAAAATATCTAAATGGTCTGCAAGAAGGGTGAATCGGTCCACAAATGCCCTCCGTAATCCTTTGTAGAAAAATAGGAAGATTCGAACGAATCTTGTTATAAGAATGCATAATAATAAGCTTTCCCATAGAACAGGTTTGACATGCGATTCCTTGAATCGAACCTAAACTTCGGGTTAGTGGATGCCTATGTGATGATTTGAGGATACGGTGCATCGCTATTCGTCCATGGTGTCCTAAACGATCATGCCAAAGTGTAATTTCATGCACGGTCCCAAAGGTAGGGTCGGCCACATAGTGGCTCTCCATGGGGCGTATGGTTGTAGTATACAAACCACTCGGGATACGCTCCATCTTCTCCAGAATACGCTTCTAGCCATATTCGTAGGAAGTTATGCATAAAAATTCAACTCCATTTTCTACATAGGTTTCAACATGGTAATTATTATCTCTAATGTCCTTGAAACTCAGCAACATTCTTCCGAAACACGGAGAATAAAGTGCCTCATCAATGGTCAAAATTGTACCACTGGACAACATTATACGTGCCTTACCGTATCCGTCAATCAGGTTGGATGAGTCTGAGAGGGTTGTCAGAGATGGATTATTAGGTATGAAGTTAGTGAAATAGATGCGTTCACGCAAAATGATGTGAGTGGTTGCACTATCTGCCAGACAACTAACTTCCCTACTAGTCATACCTAGAATGAAAATTAATTTGTATCGGTCACATGTATAAAAGTTCTAAAAACAAATATCCATTCAAAATAATTTTAAGTATTCAAGGATGGTAATTAATTAAAAACTTAATATCCAAAAATAAATCACCAACAAATAATCCAAACATAAAGGAAAATTGTTCAAAATTAACCAAAAACACAAGGGGGGTTCGGCCACTAGGTGGAATTCGGCCCCAATGTCTAAATTTCAACTAGAAAAATAGTTTATGTCTAAGATACTAATCTTCCATAGGGATAACAGCCTCGTGAAAGTCATAAACCTTCATATTGGTACTCTCTGGTTCGTCCACTTGCACAAAGTTTGATTCAAACTTCTTACGACATGAATGATATTCAGCTACATCCTTCTGGGGAGCTCAGAAAACACTGGACTAATGGTCCTTTGAACCACAACGATAGCACATATCCGCATCTATGGCTTCAGGTGCTATGCCCTTATTCTTGAAGTTTGGGGCCTTGGGAGCGAGGTTAAGGCGCTTCTGGGCTTTGTTTCTAACCTTAGGATGGGCCTTGGCTCTGTGGACCTTAACGGGGTGGCTTCTGGCTCCCTTACCACGCCTCTTTTGGCATTTTGGGCGTTGCTTTATGCTATAGTGTGCTTCAGGCACAGCAGTCGCCCTAGTAAGCCGAGCTTGATGATTCTTCATCAACAGCTGATTCCAACAGCTGATTCTGCTTTTCAGCGAGAAGTAAAACAGAGATCAAATCCAAGAACTTAGTGAACTTCTGAGCTTTATATTGCTGCTACAGGACAGTATTAGTAGCAGAGAAGGTCGAATAGGTCTTCTCTAAGAGATCTTCTTCGGTCAAAGTTTCACTACAAAACTTGAGAAGTGATCGGATTCGACAAACTTCAGAATTATATTCATTCACAGACTTAAAGTTTTGGAAGCGCAAATGCTGACAGTCATGTCTTGCTTCAGGCAAGAAGATGTCATTTTGGTGATCAAGGCGATCAGCCAAAACGACTCATAGTGCTCATGGATCCTCCTCAGTAAGGTACTCGGTTTGTAGTGCGTCATCAATATGTCTTCGGATGAAGATCATGGCAGTGGCTTTTTTAGCTTCACCAACCGGGTTGTCTGCCTCATCTTCAATGGCAAGACGCAAATTCTTTACAGTGAGGTGAAGCTTCACATCTTGGACCCACTTAAGGTAGTTCCTTCCAGAGACCTCCAAAGGGGTGAAGTCGAGTTTGTTCAAATTCGACATGTTCCTATCACAAAATAAAGGACAAGATGTGATTAGTTTAATGGAGAAAAAAAATCAATTTATTCACATATGAGTAGAACATTCAAGTTCTAATAGACATGTATTGGTTAAAATTCGCATGAAAAAACTTCGGGTTTTCATGGGTGATGTTTTTAAGGAAAACTTCAGGTTTTCAAACAAGGCATGTTTCTAGAAACTTCAGGTTTCGAAATAATTATGAACTTCAAGTTCATATGTTCTTGCAAACAAACACAAATATATATACAGAAATATGCAACAATAAAATATGCAAATAGAGCTTCAGGTCTATAATTATAATTGAATTAATTATTTGGACTTCGGATTAAATTTAAAGTGTGGGTGAAAAATTATAAAACTCATTGGGCCTAAAATAATTAGGCAATTAAACTCAGGACCCAAAATAAGGGACCAAAGCCCATGGGTAATGTATACCAAGTATTTGGTCTAAATAATGGTTTTTTTTTTTTTTAACAAACGATACAATTTATACTAAGAGGAGGGGGTGGGTTTAGCCTCACAATGGACTAGCAATAATATGGTTCAAATTCGCATTTGATGAGAATCGAACCTAAGAACTCTCACTACGGATCCTTGAGTGATGCTGCACCCCTTTATCTCGAGTTGATTCTTGCCTTGTTGGTTATGCTGACGCATGATACTTATCTGATCCGCACAATGTGTGCTCTCAAACGGGTTATATCTTTACCGTTGGAGGCATCGCAATCTCTTGGAGGTCAACTAAATAGACCTTCGTTGCCACTTCGTCTAACCATGCTGAAATTCTCACCTTACACGAAGCAACTCGGGAATGCTTTTGGTTGAGAGCAGTTATAGGCCATATTCGAAGCTCCTGCGATCTTTACCCGGTTGTTAATGTCCCGATGAAGACCTATGAAGACAACGCAGTATGCATCGAACAACTCAAGAAGGATTACATCAAAGGAGACAACACCAAGCATATTGCACCGAAGTTCTTCTTCTCACATCAACAACAAGAGCATCAGAAAATTGAAGTCATGCAAATCCGTTCACAAGACAATCTGGCCGACCTCTTCACCAAATCACTACCGAAGGCAACATTTCAGAAGCTTGTTCAAGGAATTGGTATGTGTAAACTTTCTAAGTTGTAACATTGCTAGTTCTCTTTAGAATTGTGTCAAACTTAAGGGGAGTACCCTGAAGTATACTTTCTTGATCTTAATTTACTCTTTTTCCCTACATTAGAAGCATTTTTCCCATTGGGTTTTTGCTACCTAACTAAGTTTTAACAAGGCACCCACCTTGGGTTGATCATATCCCTAATGACCTCTCGTAGCCGTTTCATTTGACTTTGCATTTCTCACGCAATTTTCCTTAGACTATGGGTTTTGTCCCTACTCAGGTTTTACCATAGCCATAGGGTTTTTTAGTGAGACTTAGTTCCTTTTGCAAGTTCCTACCTTACTGAGAATAGCGTGTTCCCAGAATCAGTGCCGACGAGTCGACTTCCTCAACCTCTACATGATGCCGAATCTACTTGAGTATTTACACACTCAAGGGGGAGTGTTGTAAACTTTTTAGTTTAAATGTGATTGCGTAAATCCTAGATTATATTTGATTCTAGTTATTCTTTCCTATATGGACTTGTATTCCTTGGGGATGAAGGATTTATTCTCTCTCTTATTACTATACATAAAGGCACTGCGTAGAGAGGAGTAACACATCATCTACACACATTCTTCTACACAACCCTACAAACACATATCTCTCTCCAATCTCTCTCTGCGCCGCCAGCCCCCTTCCCTTGTCAGACAAAATAAGCTACAACAGTCTGGAGTCTTTTAAAGGAAACAAAATTATGAACGGTAAGGTAAAACAATATAGTTCTTCCATTTTTTCTTGTTTCGATAAAGGTTGTTTTCAGTATTTTAAAATGAAAAAGACAAAACATAAATCATGTGAATATTGATAATACATTGGACACTAAGGCCTACTCCAACTCTTGCAGTAAAACTCAAATTTTAGATTCTAAACTTACTCCAACTTGCTCCAACCCTTGGGGAAAATATGAGTTTTAACCCAAAACTCATTTCTGGGGCAAATTTAGCCCAGGATTCCCTCTAGGTTAGTACAGCTAGCCCACCATATATGTGTATTTTTTTTTAGTTTTATATTTATAAATTCATTGAATCTTATGGCTAAGATCTAATATGATCAAATCCAACGACAAAAAAAAATATCTAACAATCCAAATTTAAATCCAACGAGAAAAGTAATTAAAAAAATTATTTAATTTATGTGTTTCATATTCTTTCATAGTGTTCCACGAGTTTCATGGTGTTGGTTTAGAGATTTTTCAATATTTAGCGGAATCTAAATATTTTTAGGTTAAAATGTTCATAAAATTAAATTAGGATAGTCTACATAATTTTTTTTTTTTTTTAAAGTTACTTTAAGAAAAAAATTATCCTAAATTCATTCTTTAATATTATCGGGCTAAAAATTTAACCCATAAGGGTTGGAGGAGAAAACTGTTTCTAGATTAAAACCTAAATTTTTTGGGTTAAAATTTTTAGGTTTTAACCCAAGGGTAGGAGATGGTCTAATCAATCATATAAAAATGATATATGTAAGGATGGAATAAAGTGAAGAGAGAATGGTATAATAGTTTTTTCCTAACTAGTTTAAACTCATGTGACATGCTTCATTAACCTATGCATAACTATTATAAATATTTCATTGCTTATGTCCAAAACAAGAATTGGTCATTGATATGTGGTTAATTAGTAAGGATTTTATTGACCTTTGACTAAATATCATTTATTTTGTATGTATATAACATTCATTAAGGGCAATTAAATCGAAAGAGTAATGCTAGGGAGACCAACTTTTTGAACCAACTTTTGTAAATCATATGACGTGATTATTGGTTATTAGATTATTAATTAAGTATTGATTAACGTACTTATTTCATATTGTGACACATCACATAATTTGCAAATCTGGTCTCAGAAGTTGATATATCTAACATTACTGAAGTAAACTATATATATTTTAACTACACGTCTATTATGTATTAACCTTCTATAGTTATGAAATTGATTTAGTCCCAATATTGTGCTTTCTATTTTCCAATTCATAGAACCTGAATTCCAAGGCAACTTATGACACATCAATGTTGTAAAAAAACTTTCTTTTTCCTTATTATTGAAATCCCTTTTCCCTCAAGAACATGCACAATGAACCCCAATTAATCATCAAGAAGATCACAATCAATCCTCTGGAAATAAAGCTTGCTTGCATCAAGGTCATAGGCAACATTTTATTGTTGCTGAGCCATAATTCCAACAATATTAAAGTCGTCAGGAGGCACTACCACAGCCATGCAGAACTCACCCTCAGCATGGTCAAGAAAAAAACTCTGTATGTCTAACCCTAATTCAGCCCCTCCTCCGAATTCCAACACAACAACAGGAAACCCAGTTAAATCTTGGGTTATATTCCCCTTGTAGCACAAGGCTGAAGGAATATAATGCGATTCCATTTTTTCAAATTTTCCATCAAGCAACTTTTGCACTTCACCTTTGAGCACATCATATGCTTCCTTGACTAACAATGTCAGCGTTGTTCCGGAGTCAATGACCGTTCCACCTTGGCCATATTGATCTCGCTTCCAGATTTTTGGATCAATTTCAAGCTGTCCTTCGCCGAGGCTGATGCTCTCTAGGTTTACATAGTAAATGTCATCGTAGGGTATAAGTGGAGTTGAAGAGCCTTCTATCTTTGCACCATCCCCTAAGACTAATTGGTTATGAGGGTAATTAGATATTTTTAAAGGGCCTAGACCAAGTATTCCACTAGCTTTCCCATAGTGAGGATCAGTATGACTGGCACAACCAAAAACAACACCCGGTACAGTGCTAATGCCTTCGTCGGACGTCTCGAAGGTGAACTTTTCAGTCCCAACAAGTCCGTCTACAATGCTGCCACCAGCATACCTGCAAGAGAATTTGCAATTATTTGAGGGGTCACATTTGTCACCGTTAATTGTACAACTGGGGGATGAGCATGGTATGTTGAGGACTTGGAAGGGTAAAAAATTGGACTTGTTTGTTCAAAACACTTTGTGCAAGGAAGACATTGAACCCACAAGACGTTGCTTCCTGAGTCTATGGATATAAGCTGAGGAACTGGTGGCTCTCTCTTGAACGAAAAGCCATGGTTCTGTTAAAGATGGTTTGAGCCATTTAGCACAGAAACTTTAAGTCGACTGAATGCTATTCCATAACTGTATTTGGTCGACTCATCCGGTTTTGTCAGAAACTTTCTGCAAGCACCATACTTTCTGCAGTCTCTCTGCAAGCATCATACTTTCTGCAGCAGCATGCTCCTGCTCCTTGAAACTAGGGTTTTAGGTGACTTCTTGATGTAAATCTCCTTAATTCAAGGAGTGCCTTGTTTAGTCCTTAAATCAAGGAGAAGGTGGCGTGTCCCTTCTTCCTTGCCTTTTGTTTTGCTACCTTATTATGTTTGCTGTAAACACTTTCTTTCATATTATTGAAAATATATCAAAACTTATTTTCAACACTCTCCAATTGAAATATTTGCCATTAATTCTGCAGTGTTCCCAGGAACAAGACTGGCACGGATGTCATCGTCGGTAAAATAATGGGCCTTTGCTTCCAAGTATGTTAAGCGTGCCATGGAGCGTTTCATCATGCTTATAGCTCGGTCTGTGATAGTTGAATTAGGATTGTAATAAGGAGACAAAGCAGAATCATGGTGAATGAGTTTTGTGACACAACGCCTTGGGTTTGTGGTGGTGGACTTGGTGGTGGTAGCAGCGGTGGTTAAGCATAATAACCATACGATGATAACAAAATTAATAAGAGTGTGCGAAGTAGACTTCACAAATAAGGCTGCCATATCTAAGCCCTCAACATTGAATTTATTTTAGGCAAGAGAGAGCTGTGCTTCTTTATACAGTCGATGTAAGATACATATGGACATAATCTTCTTGCATATATGTTGGTTCTTAGCACAAGGGATTACCACTTCAGAAAGGACTATACGCATTTGAAAAGAAACGTGAAATTATGATGTATTAAATTAGACAATATTTAATCGCGATTCACCCACGTTAAGCGTGTTGAATTCCACGATTGTCTTTATTATTTGATGATATAATTAAAAGAAGATCAGAGAATATCATAGTTATATCTTGGTGCATATGAATAGTTATGTCCTGGAGGCAGATTGGTTGCCCTCCTGTTATGGTGCTCTTCCCATCTCCTTCTATTTTGTGCGGTCATGGTTAAGTCACGTCAACATTTTATATTGATTTTTTTATAGAGATAATAAGACAAAAAGCAATAGGAATATAAAATGCTGACGTGACTTTACCGTGATCGCACAAATAGGAGGGGATGGGGAGGGCACCATAACAGGATGGTAGACAATCTGCCTCCTTATGTCCTCTCCTTAGAGTATGAATTTGATCATCATCATCTTTGCTAAATGATAAGCATTACTATCATCTTAAAAGCACGCCACATGTTAGTGGTCTAACCATGATTTACCAATTTAATTATGGGTTAGGATCGGGATACCCGCACACATTTTAACACACTTTGTAGGGTTACTCCATAACTTTTTTTCAACAATTCAAACCGTCTATTTTTAATTTACCATTGATAAATCATTCTTGCAAAAGATTATATAAAACCAAAACCGTTAACACAATCATTTGTAGTGAAAAACAGACGAACACGGTTTTGCAATGAAATCTAAAATGGCTATCATTTAATTCAACTGCCACATGGTTTCAAATTTGTCATAATGTGTGTCAAAAAATAGGTGTTCTTCAATCCTAGCTCGTTAATTATATATTTATATCAGGAATTCTTTTCAATTTTTCTCTAATCATATCTTCAATTTATTTGTTATCATTAATGTCTATCAGGAATAACGCAGTCATCTAAATATTTTTTACAAGAAACGATGATGTGGCATTTCTTTGTTCATAAAAATAAATACATAGGCTCCAATTGAGTCGATTAGTCCATTGACCCAAAACTTGACCTGAATTGAATTACACATACAAACAGTTATAGTGAACTCCTATATCACATCCCAAAAAAATTCAAACACTATCTGTTACAAAAACGATGGATACCCACATTGATCATCATTGAAGAGTTAGACCACATAGCAGACCTATACCGAAGCCTACATTGGTCCTCGCTGAAGATCGAGACCACAATAAAGTCATTGCAAAGGAGTGGGATCACGTAAAGTAATTGGTTAAAGACGATACCACATAAAAAACAAAACTATATCCAGACATCGCAAAAGCGCGGCCAAACCACTCGCTAGGCTTAAACATTACAACCTACTCTACTCCGAGTAAGGAACTACTTGTCGGCTCATTTCTGTGCGGGCATTAATACAGTCCAGCCAAGACCACCTACAATATCACTGCACTATTGAAAGCATGTGGTGTTCGTAAAAGTGTATAGAAATCGATTCCAAAGCTTTTGCAACAAAGGTACATTTTCCCCTTATAACATTGTTTGGGCCCAAATTAATGGATTTGAGCCGAGTAAGGTTATAAGTTCGGCCCATGGTTAGACACGTTTGAGTAAGCAGCCCAGCCCAAAGTAATTTAGCCAAGTTTGAATTAATTAAGGACATCTAGAGATCAAGGGTAGATTCGGCTAAGTCCTATTAAATCAGGAGTATTCAAAGATCAGGATGGCATAAGAACAAGGAATGAATTGGATACCAAAAAGTGGATAGGTTCAGAATCCCAGGTCTGATAGGAGTGATCGAGTTTAATCCAAACAAGAAGATAATTCATTCAAGATATGCCAAGGAGATTTAGTCCAAGTGGGACTCTGCCTTGGCACTAGGTAAAAGCTGCCACTATGAATAGAAGAGGATGTGCAATGTTCAAAGCCTCTTCAAATCAGCACACAAATCTGCAATGCTCAAACTCTGCCTCTATGCTAAACCTTCTCATCTTTAAGAAAACACTAACCTTTCTAACTTCGCCAAACACATCTTCAGTTAGGTTTAACAGCACTGGAGCATTAAAGTAGGCGACCGAGGAACACCTTCAAGTAGGATTAACAGCACTGCTTCAAGACCGACTGGTTATTTATCCAAGTCTCGATCAATAAGGAATCTCTAAGTCCTTGTTGGAAGAGGTCACCTCATTAGCTTTCTCGGCAAAGTGAGGTGTTAGCAAGTTACATCGTTCAACACATTGAAAGCCAAATCTATTTTATGATTGAATATTCACAAGTACATTTCAGAGTTTCGCAGTTCGACGACCAAACCACATTTACAATCAAGACACTATTTCTTTTGAGTATTTGTATTCATCTAGTCTGGTACCTATTTGGCGCACTTATATTTTCACAACTATAATTGAAGCAGCCAAGACCGGTGTTGACGATTCGTGAACTTCGAAGTAACTAGCAGCCTTGTCTTTAGGTTCTAGAACCCAAAGGCCGAGATGAATTCCTCGGCCGCAGTCACAAGATACAGAAGTCAACAACGCGTTCGACCCGACCACCACCACATCCATTCACTCACCGATCAAGCTTGGTTATCGAGTTGGCATGTCCTTCATTCAACCGAGGGATGTAGTTAGCTCATTAGCTATTCGACCTGCGCACCACGTAGGCTAAGTAATTTTTAGGGTCAACAAGTATATATGATGCCTACACAAAAAACAAAGAAACAATTAAAGACAATTTCAAAAAGCGCTTTCTAAAGTCGTGGATCTAGTTGATAACCATTTCGTTTTTAGGTTTTAGTTTTTACCTTTTTTTTGTTAGGAATAAAGAGGAAAAAACTTGTATGAGCAAAGATGAAGGAAGAGTGGTGGAATGGACATGATTAAACGCTATAGCAGACACCAAAGTAAAAATTCAAAGGGGCTTTTAGAGATGAGGACTTATCAAAGATGATTTTTAGAATATAACCTGAGAGGTTTTTAATATCTAAAAAAATCCTTTATTTCAATGCACCATGACATATCACCTATAATAATACCAAACATTTTACCACTATTTACATGCCTGCCATCTTAATTGTTTGAAATGTAATCTCAACTTTGTTGTTTCAGAAACGTAACAGTCAATTAGAGAGAGAGAGTGATGTTAAAGCGGGCTTGAATTACACCTGTAATCAATGAAAATTTTCAAATTTTCAAACAGGTTCTCTACTCTCACAAACAGTATTGTTACTGTCTAGACCAATAAGCTACGATTGTTCGGCTTCCTCGATTCGCTGCCTTCGTCGGAACCCACAAATCACTTCTAAGCTATTGTTTATATTTTTCTTTTGTCTTAATCAACACAGCAGTTGGTACGGTTTGTCTTAATCATAAGCTATATGGTGTGGAGAATGTGTTTAGCTCTCATAACCAACACACCAGTTGATACTTGTATAGCTTGTTGGTATGGTTTGTATGTATTGGTCCCAAAAGTTTCATTGTTTTAGCAAGAATTTATATTTGCAATGCACACCATGTGTTTGTTGAAATGCCTTTGTGGAGGTTTTTGTACATGTTGGTTCTCTTTTCGTTTAGGTACAGTCAATTAGGTTCTATCCATTCTGTACGGTCAATTAGGTCCTCTCCATTCGGTATGGTCACTTAGGTACACTATATAGTTTCATTACAGTCATTTTCTCTACATACAAAATTGTTCTTTTAATTTATCTCTGGACTCATTTTTAAATTACTGAATCCAAATCTATAAAAACAAAAATGAATGCATTTGAGAAAAGCGAAAAGAAAAATGAGATTGAAACATTGCAAATTTGAAAGTAGAATATGATGTGAAACAAAGGGATTAAAACTCATTGAAAAATAGTGTATTGTGCATCTTAGTTGGGAAGGGAATGAGGATATGGCCTAAGTCTTTGCTGGCTGTGAAGTGCCATCTTTTTTTTCTTTTTTTTGTATGGTCATTTAGGTCCGATTGATTTGGTTCGGTCATTTAGGTCCGATCAATTTGGTACGGTCATTTAGATGCATTTTGTAGTTTAGGTTCAATTGATTTGGTACAGTCAATTAGGTTGTGAATTCAATTACTTATGTTATGATGTTTAGGTCTGTTTGATTCGGTAAGATCAATTTGGGCACAGTTTCAATTAATTACGTTTATAGTGTAGGTCCGAACGATTCGGTATGAAAAAGCTGGTACCGTTTGTACTAATTATGTTTGAATCCACCTGAGGACTTATTTAATCCATCTTGTTGTAATACGTGATGCATTTCAATCATTTTGTAAACCCTGATGAGTTTCCATCTTGTATGAATCCACAGGTTACAGGAATTATGGAACGAACGAGGAGTGAATATTCATTCCTGCAATACAGGTCTAACATGGGGACCAATATTCATTCCTGCGATACAGGTCTAACATGGGGACCTTTGCAGAAACCTACCAAAAATTTCAAAATCATATCAAACCTATCCACCTAGAATTTATGGAGAGGACACCATATTGTGGTTTGTTCAGGACATACAGAGAAGGCATTCCGACATGTGTTGCATGGAAGAATGACTACGATGTTATTGACATACTAGAGACATACAATAAGGATTTTAATTGCTTTGATATAGGTGGTAAGCGTTTGGCGATAACAGCTGCAGATATTGCTGCCATTTTTGGACTACCTGGAGGAGGCAATGATAGCCAATTCCATTTCTCCTGCAAACAAATAAAACATCAAAGAAAGTGAGTACAATGAACTAAACATGTGCACCTCAGAATGGGACAAAATGGTCAAATCTCCTAAACAAACAATTGAAAGCAAACAAGATGTATGAATGCATAGTTACACAGTTTGTTCACACAAGATACAAATGCATCACCTGTCACAATGCCTTCTCTAGTAAAATTATACTACAGAACTTGGTGCACCACAGACATACATGGAAGGGATTGTGTACAGTTTAGTAAAACCAATGTTATGATATACTATAAAATTTGGTACAAAGTGCCATCAAAACTCTCACTAATGCACAAATTAGTAAAACTACGCCACCAAGTTGGCATTTGCGGGATCATTTAAAAAGAATTCACTTGAGCATTTCATCAAACACATTATATGCATTGTGTAATCATCACATAAACCCAAACACAAATTTGATCAAACGTAAACCATGCTTCAACTATTTGAAAAAAGTTGAATTGAAACATTTGAGAGAAATATTCCCTCTTAAAAGTAATGGGTACTTTGAATCACAAATAAAGAATAACATTTTACATTTTACAGAACTTACCCCAGAATGGATGGACTGGTCGTAATTAGTGCTAAAAACCTGAACGAAAAATAGTCTAGTATGCACGAATCACCAGTCAATAACACAACTGCTTCACTTCGATTTTGGACCCAAGATTTTATATAAGAAAATTCTGAAAATCAGGATGATTACTATAAATTGATAATGAGACAATCCAACCCATAAAGGGAAACTGATTTTCGGGATTAATATAGAAAGGAAGAGTGAACATCGGCATCGGCAGAGAAAAAGGGAAAAACTTCAATGAGGCCGGAGATGGAGAGGTGAATCGTAACCGAATGCAGAGAGACCGAAGGAACCTATAACTCCAAAACGTTTAAACATTTATCTATACCTAAGGGCAATACAGGAAAACTAAATATATAATAAATTTTATAGAAAAATAATTAAATATGACATGGACTGTATAATCTGACATGGACACGAGTCAAAGGACTACTTTTAATTTTTAATCTTCAATACGCTATTATTGAAAAGTTAATCTTATTTAGGGATTAAAATAAAGTTTTCTAAAATTAAAAACTAAAAACCACTTTCAGAAAGTTTCATTTTTCTAGTTTTTCTTTCCTACTTTCTCTTTCATTTTTTCTTTCTCCCATCCTTCGTTCATCTTTCCTCCACATACACTGCTCATGTATTTATCAAGAAACAATGAAAACTAAAAACAAAATGGTTATTGAATTGGCCCTTCAGACTTTTTTCTTGATTTTTATTTTTTACTTTTTGCTAAGAATGATACTTGCATTCCCCCATTGGAGAGATGAGCTAATTTCGCCACTTACAAATAGTGTATCTTCATCGTAGAAATTTTATAATCAGAACCATTCAATTTCTTAATTTTCAATTTTTTTTGTAAATTCTTGATCTTCATTTGAAGATCATCATTAAAAAAAATCATTCTAATCGTGTATCATTTTGTCATTAAAAATGTATCAAATGAATGTACGTTTCATCATATGTTACTTGATATCTATACCATTGATTTATTTGTTATATTTGAATTACCAAATAATCTTTGATTCGAATGATTTTTGTAAAGATAATCTTCATTTGAAGATACATAATTTGTAAAGAGAAAAATGAGCTCATTCCCAAGGCGGAATGCAAGTTCTTTTGCAAAACAGGTTTATACCAGGGAGAAATTATGTCCATGCAATTAACACTACCCTGTTAGCCTCCTGCCCGACTTCGGTCACCCTAACTGCTCTCCCAGTTTCCTTTGCACTCAAGAATCGCGGTCGGGAGCAAGGTGGGGAACAATCAAGCCTCTACAATGTGACAATTTACAACTTCGTCAGCTATACTGGAAATAAGATAGAGCAAATGGGTCGAAAGCGAACCACCAAAGAATATGGAGTACAAAATAGGGTGCTTTAGATTTTGGCCCTTAGAGCTCATGATTCCTAGATAAAAACTCATCTATTTTTAAACGTCCAATAAAAACCCAAATTTAAAATATGCAGCCACATCGGAACACTACGAATTAGTACAATTTATTAACACCCATGCCACTTCCCAAATTCCTAAATTTATGTCAAATTAAAAGGAGTCCAAATCTTCTGCATCCAAAAATCCATGTAGCATCTCTATGCCTTTGATTTTATTGAGCATGTCTTGGGACTCGGGACTTGAAGCTTGATTTGATTGGGTATGACTGTTGACATGCTCAATAAAATCAAAGGCACAGAGAGATCACATGAGGTTTTGGGTGCAGAAGATTTGGACTCAATTAAAAGTAGTAGAAAAAGTGAAATAAAATATATAAACTCTTGTATTGTATTAATTGTATCCATGTCATACCAAAAATTTACCTTTTTGTGATATATTTTGCATTAATTGAGAGGTAAATTAATTTGTTCCAACCGTTTAAAAAAATTATTCTAAGTCCATATTATATATTTTGAATCAAATGAACATTTCTCTAACTTGTAGGTAAATTATTTTACATGTAATGTAACATATATTAGGCACATTTTGTTGTTGTATAATATGAGCATAACATAATATTTTCCATACTAAGCATCAGACTACATTTGTTCTTGTTATAGGTAAATTATTCTCCATGCATTAATAAAAAAAAGTGGTGAACTGCCAATTTAGTTTCTGATTATCACCTGAGTGAAAATTAAGTCCCTAAAATATTATTTTTCTGAAAAATTAGTCCTTGAATTATAAAAATCGGCCAATTACATCCCTAATATTATATTCAAAACTACTATATTCAATTTTCCGTCAATTTAAATCACATTACTTACCTGTGATACACATTGAAGGGTAGATTGGTAATTTTACATAAAGAAATAGTGTACGAAGTTAACTTGAAGGGTAAATTAGATGTTAGATTCGCAACCTATATGAAATGTTAAGGGCTTATAGGCAAAAAAATAACAGTATCATATAAAGTGTGGCAAGTGACTTAAGTTGACTAAAATTGGATAAAATAGCTTTGACTATAATAGTAGGGATGAAATTAGCAATTTTTAATGAATTTGGGAACTTATTTTACCGAAAAAAATAATTCAGGGACCTAATTTTCACTGAGGTGATAGTTCAGGAACTAAATCGGCACTTCACCCTAATGCATGACCCAACTTTACGTTTATGCATTATATTTATAATTGTTGAATTATGTGAATTGATATTGCCATGAATTGCATCTAATATCATATCTAGGATATCCTTGTGGGATTCAACCATATCTCTTAGGCTACATATTATCCTATTAGAGTTGTAATCTATTGGAGTAAGAAATTTACCTTCCCTACTACTATAAATAAAGGCACAATGCAGTGGCACAACACAGTCTCACAATTACACGTCTCTCTTTCTCTCTACTGCTGTTGCACCCACTCTCGCTATCCTTTATATTATTCAACAAATTAGGTCTACAACACGTTAGCAGCACACTCTTACCAGAAGCTAAGAAATTGAAGGTTCGTGGAGGAGGTTCTTCTACAAATTCAAAGGCTTAGTTGTTTTCTGCCAATCAGGTTCTTTTAAAATAAATTAAGATATTTGCAACAACCATAAAGCGTGAAAAAATTCTCCATGTTGCATGAACCCCCTATATTTATATATTCCTTTCAATATATATATATATATATATATATATATATATATGTTCATGCATTAGACAATTATAATTATGCTATGTGGAATTTGTGAGTCAAAGAATCGAAAGAAATTAGAAGCAATTAGGATTTTTCAAACCACAAGAAATTCGAAAAAAAAAAAAAGTAATTTTTTGGGGAACATGCGGCTAAGCCGCAATGCCGCCACTACCACCGAGCCACGTTGGCTGGCCTATAGCCGAGCCACACTGACCTATCACCTGGACGACGTCGTTTGACGTCTGGACCCAGGGCAGGAGCCCTTTGGGCTTGCTGGGTTAGGTTTTAATTGGGCATGCAGCCCTATCCCACCTCCAGCAAGGCCTATTGCCTTTTGCTAGGCTCGTTTTCAGCCCCCGACCCACCAGCAAGCTTAATGCTTGTTGGGCCAGTCATTTGCACACGACCCACCTGCAGCAACCTCATGTGGTACTGGGATCGCCCTGCCTCGACCCACGTCAGAAACCAGCCTTTGGCTGGGCTTCCCGTGCCTCAGATCCAAGGCCAGCAGCCCAGCACTGCCGGGCTCTGTCCCAACTCACGGCCCACCGGCCTGCAACCAGATTTGGCATGTTGTGCAACCCCCTCTCCCCCCCCCCCCCCCCCCGCCCCGCGCGTGACTTCATGGCCCAAGGCCTGCAACTTGCTGCAGGGCCGTGCCTCACACTGCCAGCCCACACGTGCTAGGCTGTGGTTTTTTTCCACCCAATGCCATATTTTGGCATCCCCCGCTTCTTAACCATAACCAAATATTTTTAAGACATTTTTGGTTAAAGCATACTAGGTTATTGCCGGGGAATTGTTTGGAAAAAGTTTCCATAAAGGTAGAGTGATTTGGTCGAGAGGAATATGAGTTCACCTTTCAATGAAAGTACCAATTGTTGGAACCAAATTTGTGCATCGCTGCGGATGGTGAGTGTCGGCCAAACCCTAGATGGGTATATTTATACCAACCGGGAACAGACCGTTTTAAGATAGAATCCTTGTTCTAAGCCAAGAGAATCCTAGAGGATATCTAGAAGTAGATATTGCACCCTTTTAGGAGTTATGATTACTTGCGGCCCAGGCTGATTCTTAGATTGTAAGAACTCCAAGACTTATGAGGAATCTGATTGTGTTCATGTTCGAGTTAGATCTCATGTCTTGCGGAACAAGCATGGTCATACTAGCAGAGTCGCTCAAGCTTCACCTACTACCTGGACCCTATTTCCAGGCTCATTCAATCGCAGTACTCACCAGATCTCCGTTGTATCAAGTGCCGAATAAACCTGAGATCTCGAGGTGGTTAATTAAATGGGCAATGGAGAGTTTGAAATTCGATTCCAAGCAAGGCACGCCAACAAGGTGCAGGGGATGGGGAACTTTATCACAGAATTCACTCCGGCTTCTAGCAGAAATGACACGCCAGAAACCCCGACCATTTCCCCGAGCGAGACGGTCGCTAGAAATGCAGTGCCTAGACAATGGTGCTTATTCGTGGATGGGTCGTCTAACAGGAACGGGAGCAGAGCTGGCCTTTTATTAGTCTCACCTAACCTCTAATATGGGGGTCGAATAAAAAATGACAGAAAGTAGTGAATGTATTAGCCCGAGTGCTATTTAGCCTTGAGGTCAGTATATTATGAACATCATAGGGAATGTAGCCCAGTTTTTTTGAAGGGTAAACCACTTATATCTCCAAGTCCATTTAATTTCAGTCCATATCCCAAGCCTACCAAGGGTTATTTAATCTAGTTTGTTAACCTTACATTTTTTAGCGTTAACAACTGTCACACCCACAAACATACAAATACCACCAATACAGATCTGTCACAAAAATGATAGGCACCTACATTGGTCATCGTCAAAGAGTTAGACCACACAACAAACCTACACTGATGCCCACATTGGTCATCGCTAAGAGCGAGACCACTTAATTTCATCGTAGAGGAGTGAGATCGATATAGTAATCGTTGAAAGACAATGCCACATAACTCATCGCTCAAAGCCCAATACCACATCCAACCATCATAAAGGCGTGACCACAAGGTGAGCTAATTCCCCCACGTACAGAAAACATATCTTCACCGTCAAAATTTATAATCAGAACCGTTTATTTTCTTTATTTTTTTGTTTGGTAAATTCTTGATCTTCATTTGAAATGATTATTTAGTTACCCAAATGTATCAAATAAATAGACAATTCATCATTGATTTATTTGTTAAATATCTTATTTGAATAATTTTTTTCGATATTCAAATGAAGACTAAGAAATTAAACGCTTTCGCTTATGTTTTTACGATAAACATAATTTGCAAACAAGAGAATGAGATCATCCTCCAAGCGGATTGCATGTTTTGCAAAAACAGAGTTATACCTGGGAGAAATTATTTGTCCTTCCATGTCATTTCTAGTTTTATTTTCTCTAAATTTTGCCACTTGCCCGAAGAGTGCCGGTTATAACTTTTAAAGCATGAATTCCACGGCGCTATTGTGTGTTGTATATTTGCCATTTGAGAGTTGCCCAAAAAAATTATGTTCTAGAGATGTAACACCGATAGCGTAAAATGAAGGTTTCATAAAGATAACATATCCTCATATCATCCCCAAGTAACACTACCCTGTTAGCCTCCTGCCCGACTCCGGCCACCCTAACTGCTCTGCCAGTTGCCCTTGCACTCAAGAATCGTGGTCGGGAGGCAGCGAACAATCAAGCCTCTATAATGTGGCAATTTACAACTTCGTCAGCTATACTGGAAATAACATGGAGTGGAACGGTCGAAAGCGATCCAACCAAAGAATATGGAGTAAAAAATATCCGGCTCAAATTGTTGTATAATTGGCAAAAAGGTGCAACAAGTCATTGAGAGTCTCTGGATGGAACTTCCTTGCAAATAAGTAACACGGTCGTTGTATACCATTCCATAAGCAAGGCCATCTCTGTACTACTTTCTGAAAAACAAAACAGAAAAGGTGAATTAAATTGTTAACAAGCTATCAAATTCAATAAGCACGTGTTAGGGATTTTTTAGATGCGTACCTTCGCATCACTGGTTACATGCACGCTCACATCAACTGACTGCAGAGCAAGACAACCAAAGTCACTATCAGAAAATTTGAACTATTTACATTCAAAGCAGTGGTCTTTCTAACATTATCTATGTTGGAAACTGATGGTACAAAGAAAGCAATTAATACTGAAACATGAAAGCAAAAAACAAGCATCGCCCTAAACCATTCCTTTTTTTACTTCTCTTTCGTTAGATGAGGACCAATAATTAACAGACATAACATGAGGAGTAAGGGATCAACTACTATGAAATCGGCAGTCAGTGTCAATATACATATGCCACACATATCTGAACTAGATAAACATACATACATGATGGTGCTGTCATCTGTAAATAATACACATGCATATATATATATAGAGCTTATAGCAGAATTCTACCGTAATATTCTTCAGAAGCTCATATGTAATATCCTGAGACTTGTATAACTTTGGATGCCACTTTCTTTCAGACCAATCAACATGTGTTACAGACCAGTTTGCAATGCCACCAGGATCAATTATCTGGAAACATGTATAAAGAAAACTTCATTCAGGCAGAGATGCAAATACAAGGAAACACTAGAGAATTCTTAAGAGACCTCACATTGAAAAAGGTTGGCAAGTAATGTTCATCAGCAATGCAATTGCGCCCGTCAAAACCTGGCTGTAATAACCAAGAAATCCCATATCAAGAAATTGAACCAGTGAACATAGAGTATCATACTTTTAAAGATTACATAAACCTATTTGGGCCCGTTAGGAATCCTGCTCAAAAAATTCATCCTTTCTAAAAATATTTCTTAAGACATTTCTTAAGAGCAATTTTTTTAAGACTCAAAAACTTATTTGGTATAAAATTCAAAATTGTATTGTATTCACAATTAAAAAAGAAAAAAAAGGAAGCATCAACTCATTGGAGACCCGACAGAGGTAAAAGAGAGAGGATCTGGCGTGAGAGGAGAGAGGAGAGAGAGAGAAGACAGGATCTGGCTTTAAAGTAGAGAGAGAGAGAGAGAGAGAGAGAGAGAGAGAGAGAGAGTGAGAGAGAGAGAGAGAGAAGAGATCAGAAGAGAGGATAGAAGAGATCCAGAAAGAGGAGAAAGAGAGAAGAGAACTGACGAGAGAGAAAGAGATAAGATAGAGAGTGAAGCGAGATAGGATGCAGAGAGAAAGAGTGCAGTGTGCGTTGAGTTTAAAAACTCTCAAAACTGACTTTTTGTGTTTTTAATATATAGGCTATTTTCCGGTTGGTTTTGAGTTCAATTTCTGGAAACAGTTCTACCAAACAAGGATTCTTGGCTTGAAACTCATAAATTGTTTTAGCGTTAAAAAAATTGACTTCAAGTTCAATACCAAACATGCCCTTAGATACTTGCATCTCAGCTGTGTAGTGGGCCAAGCATGAGAAGAGGAAAGAAATCCAAATGTTGAAATCAAGCAGATGTTTTACATGAAGACAAAAAATTTCAGCATTGCTAGTGCTTAGATTATCAGAAACAACCAAATAAAGAGCAAACCCAAATCTATTACACCCATAATAGGAGAAAATAAGGATGAAAGTATCATATATGCAGATATGCTATAGCCTATAGGTATATGATAACAAATTATAGGCAAAAATATCTACTATAAGAAAATTTAAGAAATAAAGAAGGTAGATATAAAAATGCTGAGAAGGAAAACTTGCCTTACAGTAGTCCCGGAATTTCGAGTAGTAGAGACTATCAGCCATTACTATCACAGCATGCTGACGCTTCATAGAGAACCACTGCATATAATTCAGAATATTAAGTGGTCATACATCTCTACTGTTTACGTTTGTTGATATTGCCGACTAGTAATGCATTCATAAAACTAATAAACATGCCCATCAAGAGGCGGATAACTACAGTAAGCAAATATCAATTTCCACAGATTATAAAACTATATCAATAATCTCAACATGATCAAAATTACCTGTGCTCCCTTTCTAAAGTCTTTCTTCTCAATTTCAGGTAACATGTGTTCAGAATACCTCCCGTTTCCATGTGGACCAGGATCCTCAAAGCTGAAAAGAATACACAAGTATACAGGCAATAAAAATAAATTTATCAACTAGGAATAAGTTGGCTCTTTAGTAATTTCAGAGGATTAAAAAATTAACAGTGCTGCTCTCCTAAGGTCCTCATTTTGAGGACCTTTGAGGACCAAATGCATATTAGCCACAAGATTATATTAGTTTAGATCCAAAGGCTTAAAATATTTGATAACTTAATAAAACCAACTTAAACTCCATGAACCATTAGAAAACTCATTTTCTTGTTTTGGTTTATTAAGTTATCAAATATTTTAAGCCTTTGGATCTAAACTAATATAATCTTGTGGTTAATATGAATTTGGTCCTCTAAGGTCCTCAAAATGAGGACCTTAGGAGAGCAAGACTCAAAAATTAAAACGTACTTGGGCAGCATTCATAACCGTAATTATTCATCAAATTGAAATCCAGTTGCACAATGAGCAGCACACATTTAAACTAGAACAGTAGCTCGTAAAACAAGATTTTACTTACCAGTCAACATAGCTTATATTTGTATTCATCAGATAGTCATAGATATAGTCAAACGTGTACAATGGTACACAACTGCACAACATAAAGAATTAATGAGACCTTGATAGCAGCAGAAATAACCAGAACTAGACAAATAGGATGACTAAAGGTACCTAAACTTTAATCACCTTTCAGAAAGTAAGACAAAATGCTGGTTATCAGGATCTTCAAGAGCATTTGCCAATAATCTTCTCTCTGCATCTACCATTGAAATTTTTCCCCAAATCACCTGGAAACATGAATCAACAATCGATCTCATTAATCTCCTAGATCACTAGTTAAACATGAGTCAATAATATATCACAGTCACTTCTGATAGAATGATTGAGCATAACAACAAAAAATAGAAATATTAGAAATAGTAATGATCCCGTATGCTGGGAAAAAAATTCTACTAAAATTACTATCTATTGCCTGTAAAAGTTTTAATCTTAAGGCAGATGTGGTTTAAGAAAATACATGTGAAGGATATGTAATATGTATAATCCTTATATTCTTCTACCTATCATTGTAACCTCATCAACGCAAGTATAAACCTTTGCATGACAAATAGTGAAAGACTCAATCTGTCTGTTAGTTTAAAATTGATCAAGATTAACATAGCTCATAATGAAGAAAAAATCAGTAAGTCTCTGCTATTTGACTTAATATTAAAGATTATGCTGAGCTTCCTTGAGATTTATATGGATTAAATATGAAAGATAAATTTGTAAAGCCATGTAATCCAAGCAGGTTTACCGGGTCACTGCGAATCTCTCGATTAGAAAAGTAACGGCTCAAATGAATAGCCTTTTCTTTAGAAGCATGGACATACACAGAGAACCTTCCTTCATGACCCTGCCAACAAAAAACAGAAATGCTCAAGCTAAGCATACGAATCGATAACTATTTGAACAGGCTCTATCAACACTGAAATATTGAGTGAACATGATCAGAAATGTTCTATAAAAGGTTGAATATTTACAATCACATATTATTACGGGAAAGACGTAATTTAACATACACACGTGCTGTTGTATACCAACCAACTATAAATCAGAGTCATTAATATGCAAACAATCTCTTGAAAAGAGCACAAAGGGGGCATGACATGGAATTTATTCAGATTAAATTAAAACGAACTTAAAACACCAAAGGTAACAGTTAAAGAAGGTTCACTGATAACCGGTAACCATAATATAATTCAGGCCTGAAAGACTGTTGTATGTGGACGGTCCAACGACTATCCTTGCTAACGATTATAGGGTTAATCATTTTCTACTCTTATACTTTCTTATTAGAAAGCACTATCTGACAAAGATCAGATAGTGTCTGAATATGCTTAAACC
This sequence comes from Heteromeles arbutifolia, assembly GCA_024362995.1. Taxonomy (NCBI): domain Eukaryota; kingdom Viridiplantae; phylum Streptophyta; class Magnoliopsida; order Rosales; family Rosaceae; genus Heteromeles; species Heteromeles arbutifolia. Next base: position 12,312,097 of record JANCRC010000006.1, on the reverse strand, counting down.
AACTAAACAGGAGAAGCATAGTAGGACAAAAGTTCAAAAGAAACCAAAAAAAGAAACAAAAAACACAGAAGATTTCTTTCTTGGGCCAATAAATCAATAGCAGATGAAGCCTTACATGGAGAAACTTATCCCAGAGCTTCTCAAAAGGCAATGCACTTGGAGTAAGGAACATGAATGCAATTTTTGGATTCTTGGATTGAATAGGAGGTTGGCTTAAAATCTCTCTAATTACAACACGGGATGCGATCTCATTGTCGGTAAAATCCCTTGCAGGAGCAGGTGGAAGCCAGTCCGAAATAGCCTTACAACCTCTAGAAGAAAATATGTAACAAGCAGCGCTGCTTTGAGGCGGATAGAGGAAAGCACAAATCACAAAGATGCTGACCAAAGAAACCAAGACAATAATCCAGACCGGCCTCTTCAAAGGCGGGCGATGGCGAGGCCCGGGCAAGATCTGCATGTCACCCATGCCTAGACGCCACTGATTCGTCTTCATCTAGAATAAATGCATCACAACTCGATCACATAAAGATTTCATTCCTGACTATTGTCCCTATCCACCATTGCACTGTCCGATTGGTGTGGAAGTTTCTGCAATCTGAAAGTATAAAAGGATTAATTCGTAATTAGAAGGTTCTATATGCAACGATAAATGGACTAATCGGAAGAAAGAGCCAAAGCAACAAAACCCTATAGTCACAATTCAAATATCGGAAACAGTCAAACGCCTCAATATATGTATGCAGGATTTTAGGTATAAAAATCCAAGTAAATAAAAGTCAAACCTACCCAGAGAGTCCAATCTACCCCCGAAAATTAAAACCCCAACTCCAAGACGCAATCTCCATTCCCCTATTAGTCAACCCAGCAGCCCACAATCCCAGAATTTTCCGCCATTTTCTTGTTTCCCGTTTGGTTGCCGAGAAAATAAGCAAAATCAAAACGACCCAAATGAAAATTCAAAGTCTCAGTGTCTCACACTCGGAGAAGACGAAAGAGATACCTGATGCAATGAGCTGAAAGGAGCTTCAAATCGAGAATTGAAGATCTGGAATGGTGATTTTTCGTTGACTCTCTCAAGATCTAGGGCACGCAGCAGGAAGGAAGGAAGGCATCCACACACTCTCTCCTCGCACAGAAGAGAGAGACAGAGAGATGGAAAGTGGGATTTTGAATGGGAAGACGATTCTTTTGTTCTCAAAATTCTCTCTCTCCTCTCTTCGCTCTCCTATCTTCTCTCTCCTTTCAGTCAATACAGTCGTTTGCCTTTCTTCCAAACACTAAAAAAGCCGGCGATCCGTGAGACAAGCCGCGTTGAACAAAATAAACATGCCGGCGATTTATTTTCTCTTTTTTTTTTTTTTTTTTTTTTAAGAAAACTAATGAAAGGGTTTGAAAATTTTGAGTTTTAACGCTAAGGATAAAATAAATGGTAAAGTAAATAGTACCAAGTTTGACTTTTTAGTGTAAAATATGATTTTTCGTTAAAATGAACAATACCGTGAACTTTTCATTAAAACTTCCTTTTTTTAATTTGTTTTTTTTTTTGTATAATTTTGTTTGGACCGCTTCTACTCTTCTTCTCGCTTGTGACGCGTGTTTCTTAGTACCAACCCCACCAAATGCCCTCTTCATTTAAAATTCTTTTTTTTTAACAAATGATATTATTTATGGTGGGCTTAGCCTCACAACAGGTTAACAATAATATGGTTTAAATTCGCTTTTAACGAGAATCAAACCAAAAACCTCTCATCTATAAGTGAAAAAAAATATCATTAGGTGCTAGTTCAAATTCTTTTCCGTATTAAAACAAGAATTATTAATTGATTTGCTATTTGACATTATCGTTTAGTCTCATTTACTCCTTAAAACTTGTTTTGTCTCATATCTGCCATCGTATTTTATTTCAGTCCACCTAATTTTTGTCAATTCCCCCAAATAGGCCTTAAATTAATGGGTAGTATGGACATTATCGGTCGACTTGAACTCAAGGACTGGATTCGCTTAACCCTAATTTGTCTCCCTAATTTTTCTCGCCACAGCTCACTTGCGTCTTGGTAAATATTCCATGGTCAACCAAAATTCTCACCTAAGTGCCACATCGTCAAAAATGGGGCTTGTCTCTGTTTGCATAAAAAAAAAAAGTTCTAACTCCTTTTGTTTTAACGTATATTTGACAGAATTGACGAAAATGGGGTAAAATGAGACTAAATGAGACAAAAAATGACAGTTGCAAGAGACAGAGTGGCCACTTAGTATTATGGTCTAATAGTATTCCTCTTCACTTGTAAGTGAAAGGTCTTAGGTTCAATTCTCACCAAGAGCGAATTTGAACCACATTTTTGCTAGCCCATTGTGAGGCTTAAGACCACCATCTCCACCTTAATATAAATATTATTGTTTGTTCAAAAAAAAAAAAATAAGAAACAAAGACAAAACAAGTTTCATGTGGTAAAGTGAGACTAACTAAATGACAGTTTTAGAGGGCAAATCGATTAATCAGCATTAACACAATGCCCACATGAAGGAACCATATTTTTGAATTCTAACCATGATGTCATTAGCACTATAGTATGTTGGTGTTATACTCTATTTGCAAGGTGAAGATCTTAAATTTGTCTCCCTTCAATATCGCGGTATAAAAGATAAATGCATGTGCCTTGAATGGTGATTGTGGTTGGCTATTTAAATTGTTTTTAGTAAACCAGTGTTTATCATTCGGTACATATGGCACTCTATTAGCGGTGTACCTTAAAAAATCTGATTTCACAACAAAATCAATTTGTAATAGGGGCATAGTCCAATTTTTTATAAGCATATAGATTTCTCGTCACTTGTCGATTCATTTAAGCCTAACATGTGGAAGCACGTGTGTTACTGGTTATGATGGCATGAAAGAAGTTGAGATTCTACCACAAAACTAAATGGCAATACGAGTTCAGTCTAATTTCTTGTAGTCACTGCAATCCTTAGTTTCCCAATGTGAGATTCACACTCCATCATGCCAACTTGTCATTAGGTTGGGGGAGCGGCATGATCTACCTGAATACGTGGCCCATATGTGGTGTAAATAGGTTAAGTTTTTTGGAAAATTGAAAACACGGCTATGTGATATTATTACTTCACTCAAATTATAAAATGTAGATTTACTTTTTTTTAATATGTCATAAAAATGAGACATATCAACAATATCGCTTACCATGAATGTGACAGCCCGTCCCTGATTTTAAGATTTTTTAAAGTTTAAATAAAGGATTTTACAAAAATGCCCTTTGAGGCACGCGTATTGTTCGAGGTTAATCGTTGTGTCGTGCCATCTAAGATTTGTTTTCTTGACATATCCTCGTAGTATTCATCGGTACGGACGCGTGGACGCAAGCGGTTCGTGATTTGGAGTTATAACGAAAAAGATATTAAAGTTTGAAGTTTGGGCATTTTGGGAATTATAAGAATAAAATATGGAAATTCTTTTATGAAAATGGACGGCCCAGATTTAATGAGGAAATAAATGGATGGCTGGGATTAATAGGAATAAAATTATATGTGTGTGTGTGTGTGTTTGTGGCTGGCGGAAGAAGAAGAAAGAAGAAATGGATTGGGCAAAACTGCCCAACCAGGAGGAAGGGCAGCAGCTCCGGGAGAGAAAGGAGGGAGCCGGACGAATGGGGAGAGGAGAAAGGAAGAGAAGGGCCAATCGGAACAGGGGAAAGGAGGAAAGGAGAGAAGGCGAGAAGCGGAGGAGAGAAGGAAGAAACGGGTCTTCACCCGCGACCCGTTTCGACCCGCGGCACCCACACCCAAATTTCGGCGTTTTTCACCCATTTTTCCGATGAATTGAGTCAAACAACCACTCCCAATCATCTTATATGCCTTCCCTCTACCATTTCCATATCAAATTTGAGGAGATTAGGTGTGAGGTTGGATGAAATTACCCACGGGTGCCGCGAGCTTCATGTTCAAAATTCTCCTATGTTTGAAGCAATTTCTTCCAATTGCCACCACCCATGGCATCCTCTTGAGGCCTAGAACAAAGCCCAAGCATTGGTTAGGACGGCGGAGTTGATTTGAGGACGAATCAAGAACACCCAAAACCTAGGGTTTCCGACGGGTTTTGTTGGAATTGGAGGCTTTGCCGACCGAATTGGCCTTGGCCACAGGTATGAAAGTTGTTCTACTCATTGAGATCTTCATTTCTGTAAATTTTGGTAATTTTTTGATAAAGTTGGATTTTCCGGCCAGCCGGGGCGGCCGACCGCCACCCACGGCGGCGCGTGCGGCGGCGCGTGGCCAGTGGGCCGCCAATGTTATTTTTAAGCTATATTGGATGTCCTGAGTTCAGTTTTGATAGTGGCTTAACGTTGGTTGATCATTTGGACTTAATTTCGATACGATGCATGGTTAGGCCAAAATATGAATTGACGATCCGACCGTTGGATCGTCACCAAACTTTGATACGTTGTAATACGTAATATTTAAGGATTATAGGAACTTACAGATCGAGAATCCGATTTACGGATCTCCCGGAATTGGAGTTGTAAGTTCATAAAATATAATGTTAACCGTCACTTAGTTTGGTAATTGGCGGAGATCCGACCGTTGGATGGTCATGAAATTTTAGGATGTTGTTCTAGAGATTTATTGTGGACCTCTGGAAGTTACGGATTGGAAATCTGAGTTGCAGATCTTCCGGATCGAACTTCATAGTGACGTGTTTTATATAAGTGATATATTCTATCGATATGATTCTGAGGTATGATTTGATGATTGTTTTAGGCGCCGATCGCCATGACGCCTTGATGTGTTGTGCTAGGGAGTTGCAGGGCGAACTCCAGGTGAGTGGGCAGTTTTGTTTTACGTATATACCTATATAAAGGAGTTTTTCCTAGAAAATCTATTTAAGTGAAATATGATTTGAAAGTGTGATTTGAAATGCCATGCATAGATTCTATGAATCATGTGATTTGAAATGCCATGCATAGAATTTATATGAGATATGTGAATTGATATTATATGATGCATATATGTGAATTGGTGCTGCGAACGCACAGGTGAGTATCAGGTGAGTTATATTTGGTGCATTGAATTGTTTGATGTGATTTATGTTGATAGCTCATAACCTGCACCCCTGGTGTTAGTGCTTATGTTATTCACCGCATCACACGCTCACCTTGGATCCAAGTAGATGCTAGTCGTACAGACCACTGGAGGTGGTTCCGACATGCTAGTCGTACAGACCTTAGAGACGGTTCCGACTAGTAGGTGACCTTAGATTATGTGCACAGATGATTGATGAGAGAAGCACTAGAGCGTATTATTACACCATCCGAGTCGTACAGACTACTACAGGTAGTTCCGACTCATGTGCAGCGTAGTGCCGTACAGGTCGCAGTTGGCGACTCCGGTAGTGCCGTACAGGTCACAGTTGGTGACTCCGGCTGGATTGGATATTGAGCTTTAGAATCAGCCGTACAGGACCACTGCAGGGTCTCCGGTTGATTTATTATTTCACCTGATTTATATTGATGCATCCATATTATGTTTTTGACGCATGGCATGGCATATTTTCTGAAAAGTGATAAAGAATGGTGTTTTGAGATTTTTGAAGCTATATATATATATATATTTATATATGTTATTTTTCTGGGAAAGTATACATGTTTTACAGCGAGGGGTTAGAACTTTGATAAAGGAAAGTTTTGAAAAGATTTGTTTTACTGACCCACTCAACTTTGTTTTGCGCCCCTCCAGGTTTGAGATAGCAGAGCTTTGGTGGCCACGAGGAATCCAACGGTGTTCTGACAGAATTCACAATTGTATTTTTTTAAGCTTCCGAACTGTGTAAATGGTTACGTCACTCTCACGTGACGGCCAGCATGCCCTCCTTCGGGACGGGGTGTGTCAATGAAATCCATTACTACTAGGGTGACAACTTGCGTTGAGTTAACCCGAATCCGCCTTTGTCCAAGCCGATTTCAAATCTGATCGGGACGGTTAGAATTAAGAAAAAACTCGTCCAACCCCAACCCGACCTCAACCCAATCATTTATTGGGTTGAGTTAGGTTGATGTCTTACCCACCCACATTTATTGGGCTCAAACCTAACCTGATTTTGAGCCCGAATTCGCTCATGCACATATTACCCATCCAACTTCATATTATATAAGTTATGTATAAGTTTTGGAATGACAATACTTGTCTATTCTCAGTTTTCATGTGGATACTGAATGTTAGTGTTATTTTTACATTTCTTTTGGTTGAAGTTTGGTATACGTCTTGTAATTTAGTTTAAACTTTGCATGGCTGTTTGTTTTAAATGTTGTGTAGATGATGATATGTAAATGAATTTTAACTAATATTGACATTGTTTGGTTCAAAATTGGAAAAATAATGCAAAATAAGGTGTTATAAAATTGAACTCGATAAAATTGGGTAAACCTGAACTCGACTAAACTCGCATGAACCCGAACCCAACCCAAACTCAAATTGTGAAAGTTGGATTGGAGTTGGATTGACTATCCAACCCGCCGAACCCCGCCGAACCTGACGAGTTGCATCCTTAATTACTACAATACTTTGTGTTCATAATTTAAGTTCGCATGAAAGTGCTTGATATATTTTTGTCAAAAAAATAAAGATATGTAAAGCAAAAAATTCACACAGAAAAGGCGAGCGCGTTGCAGCAACGTTATTGAGTGGCTGGCCTGCTTGTGGCGTATATACGGCTTCCATACGGTTTTAGCGTATCATCTGGGCTGGGCATTGACTGGTGATCGAAACCAATTTTATCGAAACCAACAGATGTCAATTCCATGATGATAACTTCTATTTAAGGAAAATCATTTTTAATGGCGGTTTGCTATCAACTATATTAATAAAATCTAGTCATTTTCTCAATTTAAAATGTAGGTGGACTTACCCTTGGACTTTTTTTATTTTTTATTTAGTACAACGATGTGTTTTACATTAAGGGAATAGGGATTTTGGCTAAAATCACAACGATATCTTTTACACTAAGGGAATAGGGATTTTGGCTAAAATCACATAATGGGCAACTTAATTTGTTTGGTATTAAATTTGTCATCTACGAGATTCGAACCTAAAACCTCTTATTTACAAGTAAGGAGGAATACCATCAGATTGTAGTACTGAATTACGACTTACCTTTTGGACTCGGGTGATGGTGGAAGATGTTTATTACTTTAGTATAGAAATTCAAGTGGCACAAGAGTGTTACTCATATGTCCTTTTTTTTTCTCACTTTATAACTCAAATATAAAGAACAGTTAATATGAGATGAACAAGAAAAGATAACAAGGCACTCTGACAAGATTAAGAGCGTTAAGTATGAATTGAGCTATCAAAAAAGTGCGTGTGAGAAATAAAAATGAGTGTCTAGACAATATTATTAAAAAAAAATTATAAAATGGGCTAAATACGTGTTTAATATTGTATTAATTTACTAACTTATTAGCGTTTGAGCATTTCTATATCTATATATAACATTGTCGTCGCTATTTATGTGAATCGAAATTGTCAATGCAAATTTTCGCCGTGTCTAGCTTTGACGAAAATGCATCTCCAAAACAATCAACACATTTGATCAATGACCTAAGCCTCACGCGCCCACGAGTTGGGGAGGTTAGGCCAATAGATATCCGATGCCTAAGTTAGTTTCTCTGAGAAGATTAAGTGTTTAGGACTTTTTAGGGTTGTAAAAGCTTATCGAAATTTGGTGGAATAAGGGGTATATATAGGGGAATGGTCGACCATGGTGTTAGGATTTTATCCTACACATGGCGACATCCTATTGGCCAAGGTTTTATGAAGAAATATTCTCAAGATATGAAATAGGAAATAATATATTGAGATAATGGAGTAATTATCCCTAATTGATATAATAAGGATTACTTACTTAAATGGAGTCAATTTTCAATTGGGAATGTATTAGAGATAGGATTTGGGTAATTAATCCTTACCTTTAATGCTTTGACTTTTCCTTGCTAAAGGCAGGTGAGCTGTGGGCAGTCGTATTCAGCTGCAGGGACCTTCAGGGGTCTGAGCTGCGCGTGGGAATATGAGAAGCCAAGCCTGCCCATTTAATGAGGGCAATCTTGTCTTTCTTGGGCAAAAAGTCCACGGGTCGCCTCCAAAATATTTGGGATTATTTTAGGCTCCACAAATGCCCATACACCTGTTGGGCTACTCGTAGGAAAAGGGCAGTAGGTGTAGAAATCTTAAGCTGCATGGACTTGTAGAGTTGTTTCCCAATTTGAACTAGATCTCCTTTCTTGATTTGGATATGGACTTCTTTTAGGACAAGGAAACTAATTGCCCCCAATACTTATTTAGTTCTACCTTAAGCAGGGGATTAAATAAATTTGGAGAACAATCATAATTCCAACAAGGAAGAGAGAAGCCAGAGGAAATTTGTTCCCCATCCCCTAGCTTTCTTCTTCTCTTGCCCTTACAAAGAGTCGTCTTTCATTGTTGTTCTTCTTCTCCGTGCCACACCAAAGGAAGAAAAATTTGAATTTTTCCTTCTTCTTGATTTTTCAGCAGTCTTGGGACTTGAAAAATTGGCTCAGCAAAGCCGGGGAGGCCTGAAGGACGTGGCAATTGGCTCGGCAAGGCCAATGTGGCATGAGGGACATGGCAAGGGTGCCACAGGGCTGTTGTGCATAGGTGGTGTGGCGACGGAGCTTGGCTCTGGTCGAGACGAGGTTACAGGCGGGCTGGACGAGCTGTGAGGCTCTAGCCCATCTGGGTTCGAGCATGGCGCAGGCCAAGCATGGAGGAGCAGGCTTGGGCCTGTTATGGGGGGCGAAAATGAGAGAGAGACTGGCATAGGCCTAGTCTCTCCAGCTGGCAGATTGGGCCGAGAAGCCTTGGCCCCTGTTAGGCGTGCTAGGCGCGAGAGAAATGTGGTAGGGATCTGGGTCATAGGGCCTAGCATGCTGCTGGGCTCCAGCAGTTTGGGCCCACGTTGGAGGATAGACAATGAGGGCTGTGCCCTCTATGGCCTGGGCGTGTAGGTGAGCTGGGCTGTAAGGCCTGGCGCTAGAGCGTTGGGCTCTGCGGTCATCTCCTTTTTTTTATATATTTTTTGGTTTCTCTTATCGCGAGCTGCCTTCTAAATATTTTTCTTCTTACTTTTTTGTAGGAATTTTGAGATGTCTTCCTCCGATCGCAAAAGTGATGAATATCCTCCACCTTTGTACCGTCAAGGTGGTTCTTTCGTCAAGGTGGGCTACTTTAAGGCTGCGCATGTCAAGATCAATTCCAATGAGCTATTTCAGGATTTTCTCGAGATGTACAAGCATGCGATTCCGTCAGGGGTTTGCGTTAAGTGGGTGAAGGATAATAGCGGCCATGAACTGTGTGGTGAAGTGCCACTGCTAGGAAGAGGGCTATTTAATTCCATTTGTATTACCTTGTGTTGGGATTTACCTTTCTCATGCCGCATCTTTTTCCGGAAGCGATCTGCTCCATGAAATGTGCGCCTGCTATGTGCTCCCCGAATGCAGTTTGTGCGATGGTAAGGTTCTTGAACTTGAGCATGTTTTTTGATCTTGGCTTGACCATAAATGAGTTATGGTACTTCTTTGAAATCGGCCACAAAGAAAGGGTAGGGCCGCTAAGGTCTCGCCGTAGGTTGCTTGATGCTTCCTGCAAAGGTGATCATAAGTGGGCGAGAGATACCTTGGAGGTAAGTAGAGAGTGGGTGTCTGACTCTTCTCCTAAACTACGTGTTTTGACTGTCTTTATCAGTGGTAAGTGAACTACTTCATTCCTGGCCTACTTGAATATTTGTTGAGCTGCTCCATGACTTCAGTTTATTGATCGTCATGCTTACTTTGTGAAGATTCAGAATTTGGCTCAACTCCAAGAACTTCAGCGGATATGAAGAAAGTGCACATCACCTTGGGCATTCCTGCTGAGTACCGTGAGTGGCGCTGGCTACTCAGTCATATTCGTCGGGAGAAAGGCAAGCTGCCTTCAAAGGAAGTCATAAAGCAGATAAAGGATGAGGCGATTGCTCGTTCGATTGTTGCTGTAGGGCCTGCTACCAATGAGGGTGGAAAGAAGAGGCCTTCCTCACCTGCTTGTGAGCCTTCAGCCAAGAAGAAGCTAATGACTTCTTCTACTGCTCGCGGGGGCTCGTCTGCTGCTAAGAAGCTTGTCATCATTCAAACTTCTCACAAGGGGATGAAAATGATCATTGAGTCTGATCATGTGAAACCTACTACTCTGAAGGTAGCCACGACCATTGCTAAGAGGATTGCCTAGAGGAAAGGTTTGGTGGTGCCCCCGGTGTCTGGGTTTATGTCGAAGCGCGCATCGGGAACTAAGTTTGATTCGACTTCTGAGAGGCTCGCCGCTATGAAGAGCGGGAAGGTGGATTCTGCTGCTAACGTGGTGCCTGGGCCTATTTCTGCTTTAGTTGCGACTGATTTGTTTGTTGAGAAAGGGAAATTTGCTCACATGGGTAGTTATGAAAAATCCACCGAGTCTGAAGCTGGGGATTTCTCGAGGTTTGTGCACTGCTGAAAGCTGACTTGCTTAAGAACGTTGATGCATGCATCAAGTTTGTTAATAGTGTTAGGAAAGTTATTGTCCGCTCAGACTCTTTTATGAAGCGTCATGCCTACTCGAGGAGGTCCTCCCTGATTGCTACAATGCATAAGACTTTGATCCTAGCAGTTGAGTTTATACGAGTCGATCAGGATGCTGTCGAATGTGTTATAGAGGCTGAAGTGGTGTTGATTGCTAGCTTCGCTCGGTCACTGAATAAATCAAGAAGCTCGAATATGAACTCGCCGTTTTAAAAGAGTCTGATGTATCTGCCCCTGCTTCTATGCAACGAGAAATCGTTCATCAGGAGGTCATCCATTTGAAGGCTAAGCTTAGTGTGACTTAGGCGATGTTGGAAGCTACAGAGAAAGAATTAAGTCGTGTTGCACCAATGGTCAAGGACCTTGAGCATGTCAATTCGGAGCTACGATCTGCTTGGTTTGCCAAGGACGAAGAGCTTGTCTTCATGCATGCTGAAGTTTCTCATCTTAAGGATGTTACCAGTAAGCTTGAGTAAAAGGAAATGGATCTGCAAGATGGGATGTCTACTAGCAAAAACCTAAAGAATGAACTGGGTAAGTTACATGATGCTCACACCGGGCTTGTTGAGGAGAATGTGCAACTGAAGAATGAGAATGTCTATTAAGAAGTGGCCATTGCTTTTTGTCAGGTCGATTTCTACAAGCTTGGTTATGTAGACCATTTTCAGAGTAAGTCGTCGGATTACAGGTTTTCCGAGAAGGACTTCGAGACTTTCTCTATTTCTCCAGTTGATCTGCTTGACTTCTAGTTTTAGACTGCCTTTGGTAGAGTAGCTAAGGGTCAGGCAGTCTAGTGAGGAGCAGTTGATGGAAGCTTTGGCTGCTGAGAGCGATATGGCTGCTGAAGGCGTGGTAGTTGAGGGACCAGTGGTTGCGCAGGTTGCCGATAAGTAGTTTTCTTGCTTAGACTTAGGAATTTTCTTCTTTTCCTTTTCATTCTGCTTTATTTGAACTTTGTTGGCCTTCGAGCCAGTTTATCAATTTGCTAGAAATTTAATAAATAACTTTCCTTGCTTTGCTTCATCCTTCTATTTTACCATGTCTTTTGCAAAACTTTACCGTAGGTTGGGCGGCTGGGTGAGTTGCTTCAATGAAGCAGTCGATCCCACGTCATTACTTAGGTTTTAGTTTCAGCTTTGATGCTCAATGAGCTTTCCCTGCAAGAGGAAAAAATGCAAGATTTCTAACCTACAAAGCTGACGGTCGAACTCGTAACCTCTGTAGAAAGCAGGCAAGTCCGCGTAGCTGCTATAGTCGTGAATCTCGGCTTTAGTAGCTTTACGAGCCTTCGCCCTTCCAGGGCATGTTGCGAAATTTTTACCTTATAAAGTCAGCGGCTGGACACTTGCTTCTCGTAGAAAGTAGAGGAGTCCGCGTAGCTACTATAGTCATGAATCTCAGCTTTAGCGGCTGCACTAGCCTTGGCCCTCCCAGGACATATATTGCGAAATCTTTAACTTATGGAGCCGGCGGCCAGACATGTGCTTCTCATAAAAAGCAGAGGAGTCTGTGTAGCTATTATAGTTGTAAATCTCGGTTTTAGCGGATGCACGAGCTTTGGCCATCTCGGGGTATATTGCAAAATTTTTAACTTATAGAGCCAGTGGCCGGACACGTGCTTCTCGTAGAAAGCAGAGGAGTCCGCAGAGCAGCTATAGTCGTGAATCTCAGCTTTAGCAGCTCCACGAGCCTTAGCCCTCCCAGGGCATATATTGTGAAATCTTTAACTTATGGAGCCGACGGCCAGACAAGTGCTTCCCGTAAAAAGCAAAAGAGTCCGCGTAGCTACTATAGTCGTGAATCATGGCTTTAGTGGCTGCACGAACCTTTACCTTCTCGAGGTATGTTAAGAAATTTTTAACTTATAGAGCTGGCGGCCAGACACGTGCTTCTCGTAGAAAGCAAAGGAGTCCGCGTAGCTTCTATAGCCGTGAATCTCGGCTGCACGAGCCTTGGCCCTCCCGGGGCATGTTGTGAAATCTTTAACTTATAGAGTCGGCGGCTGGACACTTGCTTCTCATAGAAAGCAGAGGAGTCTGCGTAGCTGCTATAGTCATATATTTTGGCTTTAGCTCTTGCAAGACTTAAACCATAGATCGTCGGCCGAATGCGCTACTTTTAGATAAGCAGACGGGTCCGCGTAGTCATAGTACGTGTAAGTTTTGCCTTACAAATTGCCTAGGGTTGTTAACCGTTGAGTCATCGATCGGATTTCTTACTTATAAAAGCAGACGACCCACGTGACCACTTTAGGCGTCGTCCCTAGCACTCGGAGGCATTTTATGCTTAAGGTGTAGGCGAAATCACGCCTCAGATGCCATATCATTCTGAGTTGTTGGTCCCTTGATCTTCTAAGTTGCATGCAGCTCGATACGGATCTCTGGGGCAACAATTGTAACTGATTTCCCAGGTCATTTAACTAATATTGCAACACTTTATAGTCGAGTTATGGTCATGAAGACTTGCATGTCGAGGATGGACCATCTAGTCACGTGAATTCTTTCATGGGCAGGGATCCTACACTTAGCGTCTCTTCCAGTTAAAGACCCGAGCTCCCGCGGAATTGAATCATTTAGTTGGCTAAGTCTTTTTAGGAAAAAGTCTATTGTGGCCAATTCTGGGAGCAGTCTGGCATAGGTAGTCGATGCATTTAGGGGAAACTGAGCAGTCATAAAACCCATCCACATATGGATATCCCGGATCAGTTTACCCTCTCCTGATAGGAGAGCACACGCCATGTCTGCAAGGGTAGGAACATCTTCTGCTTAGGTAGGAGTGGTCAGTTTGTTTATGCATTCGGCCCAGGCTTGTGAATAACTTCAATCTTCATTGAAAATAGAGAAAAGTATTAACTTTGCTTGTAGGCAGTAATAGCATAACAACTTATAGTCTTCGACATGCGAAGTCTTGTTCGTCGAGTTGCTTGAGTCTTTGAACTTTATTTGTCTTGAACAAGGTCCAAGGAATGGTGAGAGGTCACACGTAGTACCTTGTTAGGTTGTAAGCATTCCACTGCTTTTCTATCTTTTTGTTGCTTATAGTGATGAGGGTGTAGCTGCCCTTCCCGCTTACTCGGCTAATTATGTATGGTCCCAGATGGGAGCCATCTTTTTGGAGCCCTCCCGGCAGGCGATTATGAAGGCATTTTTGAAGACTAAGTCTCATAGCTGGAACTGCCGGATCTTCGCCCTCTTGTTGTAGCTAGAGAGAATCTACAGCTGATAGGCCGTAATGTGGGTGATAACCTTTTTCGTACTCTTCTTCTCCCAAGTCTAAGTTTGTGGCCATCTCCTTCTTGTTCTGCTCGAAATTCAGCAGTACAATGCTGATGCTCGACACCATGACGTTGGGAAGAATGATCACCTCAGAGCCTAACGCTAAAAAGAATGGAGTTTCGCCGGTTGCTCGTTTCTTGGTGGTATGATACGCCCATAGAACACCGGGGAGCTCGTCTGGCCCCTTGCCTTTCTTGTCTGAGAATGACTTCTTGAGGCAGTCGATAATGGTCTTGTTGGACGCATCAGCCTGCCCATTGCCCTGCAGATACTAAGGCGTGGACATGTGCTACTTGATGTCATATTTTTCGAAGAACTTCGCCAAGTCTTTGCCCAAGAACTGCAGACCATTGTCTGTGATGATGGAGAGAGGGATGCCGAAGTGGCAGATGAGGTTCGTCCATATAAAGCGCTCTATGTCTGTCTGGGTAGTCGTAGTATGGGTTCGACTTCGACCTGTTGGAAGTATGCCCACAAAGCCACTCATTTGATGTAATAGCTTTTGGAATACTTATTGTATTAGACTATAATATGTTTAATGAAGGGCAAAGCTTATTGTTAATCAATATTTATTGTATCATGTGTTTAAGCAATAAGGGAATCCAAGGAATATATTTAATCTAAGAGAGAAGTGATCTAAGTAAGTTAGATTAACGAGACCTTTCTCTTATGAGCATTCCTAAAACGTTCCTAGCCATAGGATTGCCAATTGGGCATTGACAATCCACTAAGGTTAGTATGTGTTATGTTAACTCAAGCGTGAGTATGACTAGTCCCAAGTCATTTAGTGTTGGACACTGAGACAAACACATAGGTGCTCAAAAGGTAATCGAGTACACTGAACAACGATCAAAAGAGAGTTCGAACATACATGTCATGTAAGAACTCGTAAGTTGCAATATGCAAAGTAGTCATTTGACCTGAGGCATCATTGATGTCTAATGGTTAGGTCCTTGATCTTTGATTATGTCAAAGGCATTCCATTGAGAGTGTCCATGACATTGTTGGGGTCAAGCTATCTAGTCATGTAGGGATCTCTAACCTTCCATGGTGGAAGGTGAATACTCTAAGATATGATTCGAGAGTCTTTGGTCAAAGCATACGAATATGATTTAGGAAGCATGTTCCAAATCATATTCAATTGATTCATATAGAGAAGTATCACATTGGATAGTAGACATGAAACAAACTATCACTCAAACAATGTGATCAAGAGTATTGTATTAGAGAATGACCGTATTGCATTGTAATTGTAACTGGATAGGTTCTCCAACCACTTCTACTTAGCTTGGGTAGCCATGACATACTGCTAGGTGTCACTCATGGTTTGTGGAAGCCCTGAGGATTAGCAAACACTAATCTTCATCAAAGGGAGAATTGAAATGTAGTTTCCATTCACAATCGATCGTTAAGAGTAACAATCGCCCACTGCCTCGCTAATTGGAACCTAATGGATCGTACACCGAGTAAGGATGAAAGTGAAGAAATATAAATGAGATGGATAAGCAATTAAATAGTTTAATTGAGAATGGTCAAGATTAATTAATTAGTTAATTAATCGTACGAAAGGTTCGTATTGGGCTTTTAAGTTCGTTTTGGGTTTCGGGGCCCAAAAGGGTTTTTGGCCCACAAGGCCCATTATGTTTAAGTTGTATGACAACTAAAACAAAATGGGCAATTAGCCCAATAACAAAGACAAGGCCGGCCATAAGGGTGAGTGGAAGCAAACTTGATTTAATTGCAAGTTTGCCACTCACATGTGATGTAGTATAAAGTCAACTTTATAGCTTTCACTCACTTAGGGTTTTCTTGAGACAAAGAAGAGAAATATTTTCTCTCTTTTTCTCCATAGAGGCCGGCCACTTAGGGGAGGGATAGCTAGCAATCTTTCTTCCTCTAAGTTATCCATTTCATCTTCACACCTCATCCTTGGTGTGGAGACTTAGAGACACCAAACCTTTGGTGTTTTTGGAGATCCTTTCCTCACATCCTCAAGGAGCAAAGGAGTAACAAAAGGAAGTATATCACAAGGAATATCCAAGGAGCTAGGAGGTGACTTGAAGGCCCTCCACTTGGGTGAATCCCTTGTGTAAACAAGGATGAGCTTCAAGGGTAATGAATCTCAAAATCCTTTCTTCTCTTTAATGTTGTTAAAGAGTCCTGTGGTTCACCATTCACTAGGCTTTGAAAGTCATGGGTTTTAGAATTGTTTTTGAATGCATGCCTACTTTAAAGTGTTATTAGTTTACATATGTGTTCAAATATTCTCACATGTTCTTAGCTAGGACAAAATTTTTCCTTCACGACCCATTTCCTGAAATAGTTGGTCGTTATAATCATCATGTCTTTTCCCCCAATGGCAGGCGACATTGGTCGTGCCAGGTCAATCACTCATTTCATGAATGGTCAAGGGCTCGTCAGCGGGTGAAGTTCACTGGCAGGTAGTGCGGGCACAGGCTTGAAGCGCTGGCAGCTATCGCATCTTGGTACATACTCTTTAGCGTCTTGATGTATGGTTGGCCAATAGTAACCTGCGTTAAAAGCCTTTTGCGCCAGAAAGTGACCTCTAGAGTAGTTTCTACAAACGCCTTCGTAGATTGAGCTAAGAATCTTCAGGTCGTCAGCATGCGATAGGCAGCAGACCGTTCCATATGTAATAGCATGATGCCTTCGCCTGGAGCCTTCTGGACTCTAGTCTGTTTGGGGAGAGCGTTTCGTTGACTATGTAGTCGATGATGGGATCCTACCAAGTCAGAGTTAAGTTGATCTACGCCACATCGACTGCTGGTTACTCATATATGCTCAGCTTTTCCAAGTACTCGACTGGGATGGAGCGCTTGAGCTGATGGTCTAAGGTAGAGCCTAGGCTTGCTAGTGCGTCTGCGTGGGCATTTTTTGCTCATAGAACCTGAGTAAGTGTGTACGCCTGTAACGTCACTAGCTGCTTTCATACCTTCTCAAGGTATCGGGCCATCCTTAGATGCTTTGATGCATACTCCCCTAAGGTTTAGTTGGTGATCAGCTGAGAATCAGAATAGGTCGCGACCTTCTTGACCGCTAGGTCTTTCGCCAATCGAAGACCTGCTAGTAGGGTTTCATACTCTGCTTCGTTGTTTGACGCCTTGAAGCTTAGAGTAATCGCCTACTCAAGCATCGAACCGTATGGGTAGTAAGAACTAGGCCTGCTCCTGATCCTTGGTAGTTGGATGATTCGTCAACGTGCAAGCGCTAGAAATCTTCTACAGGTGGGGCTGGTGCGGCTATGGTGTGCTCGGCTGCCACTGGGTTTTTCTGGGCTGAGTCGCTGTGTCCGTCAGAATGTCTGCCACTGGATTATGCGAAATATCGCGTCATAACGATGATTGCGTGCATCTGAAGGTATGGCTTAAGCTTCCATGTTGCAACAACTAGTGCCAAAATCAAAGCTTGGATTTTTAGGTATCTGGTTTCCGCATCAATGAAAGCTTTTGAATTGTGGAATACAGGTAGTCGGGCCCGCAACTCTTCTCTTATGAGGGTTGAACTTATTGTTGCTTCAGATACCGCCATATAGATATAAAGGTTCTCCGCTGCTTCTGACTTAGATAGTAGGGAAGGTGATGTCAGGTACTTCTTCAAGTCCTAGATTACTTTCTTACACTTCGGCGTTCCATTTGTCTCGCTATGCCTATTGATTGCCTTGAAAAAAGCTTGCATTGGTCAGCAGGTCACGAAAGAAAACGGTTAGGTGCAACTATTCGTTAGGTCATACCTTGTATCTCCTTTAAAGCAATGGGGGACTTCATATTGATGATCACTCATATCTTGTTTGGATGTGCATTTGGCATGGTCTGACTGCTACTTAGGGTCAAGGAAGATATGTTTGGCGTCTTCTTCGGGTTTCCATCTTGATTCATCTGCCAGGGCATTGTCGACCTTGACGCCATCTTCCTGACCCATTCGCTGTGATTGTTATTTGGTGGAAGTAGAATCGTTTTTCTACACCTTAGCTACTACTGCTGAGGCAAAAGACTTTTTCTTCGTCTCCTTCAGAACTTGTACAGTGCATCGCCCAGACATGGCATGGTCGCCTTTGATCTCTCTGACTATTCCTCATGAGATGCAAAATTGGATTTTCTGATACTCAATCGAGGTCACAGCTCTAATCTTTACTAGCCAAGGTCAATCAAATATCCTGTTATAAGGAGATGGGTCGCTGACGATCATAAAGGTCTGCGATGAGACAATTAGAAGGCTGGTTACGTCGCGCGTGATTGTGCTAGTGACAGTTGAGGTAAGTCCGTTGAATCCAGTCAATACCTCTGTTTTGCATTTAATCATGCTTTCCAGGCCTATATTCTAGATAATTGATAGTTGTAAGATATTGATTGAGCAGCCGTTGTCCACCATAATTCTGTCAACGATGGCGTAGGCCTCTTGAACAGAAATTACCAAGGCATCGTCGTGGAAAAAATCTATTTCCTCAACGTCCTGCTAGGTGAAGCCGACGATTGGTCCAGGTACAACATCTATGGCTTGAACTTGAAAGACCAATCTCACCTGCTAGATCTTCCTCTTCTTAGAACTGCTGGTGGCCCCCAAATGTTCAGATTTGGCAAAGATGCCTTTGGTTCTGATCGTCTTAGTTGGGGGTTCGGCATCGGCGCCTATTTCTTACCTTGGCCAAGCAGCTGGTCTGTCGACATACTGGTCGCACTTGGCTTCCTTCACGAGCTTCTCAAGGTACTTCATCCACGTGATGCAGTCGTTAGTTGCGCGCCCCTGACCTCTGTGGAATGCACAATGTTTTTTCTAGTTCATCTTGGAAGTGTCTCATCTCATGGGTTACGACATCTTGAACCATGTCTTGTCCTTCAAGTTGCAAAGGATTTGGTTGATCGGGATTGAGAACTTGGTGTACACCTTGGGTGTCGTGCCTTCTTTTGTCAGGGATCGATCCCTACGTCTACTTCCTGGCTTGTTTTTGTCATTGGGTGGTTTATCGCCGGCCTTCTTCTGAGCTGGCCCCGTGTCTTTACAGGGCTGCTCAGGCGGCTTCTAGGAGTGCTTGGCCTCATTCTAGAGGGAGTGCTTTTCTGCCAAAGCATAAGAATCTACCAAGGTTAAGTTTTCACCCACATATCAGTTCTCCGAAAAGTGAGTGATCTGCTAGAAGTCCCTTCCGGAAAGTTGAGCTTGCAATGCTGTCATCACATCTGACAATTTTCGCCTTCTCCACCTTGAACCTCTTGATGTATGTGCAGAGTGACTCTTTCGGGTCATTCTTCATGTTGAAGAGGTGATCAGACTTCTTCTTAATCAAGCGGTAGGATATATATTCCATAGTGAAAACCAAGGAAAGTTCACTGAAGTTCTGGATTGAGCGTGGCGATAGGGTGTGGAACCAATCTTGCGCATATCCTTGGAGTGTCGTGGCAAAGATCTTGCACATAAGAGAGTTATTGTTATCGTAGAGGGTCATGGCGCTTCGGTAGTGCATCAAGTGCCTATCTGGATTTTCATCTCCTTTGAACAAGATGAAATATGGCAGGCTAAACTTTCATGGTGGCTCCGTCTACTCGATCTCGTCTATAAACGGTGACCTACTCATGTTGATCACGTCTCTTCGAAGAGCATCGTCGGTGGTCTCAATACGTTGGAATTTGCGCAGCTACTCTGCTACAAGCATTTGTACTTCCACCTAGATTTACGCCTGGTGGGGCAACGAAGCCTTCAGCTACCCCCGATGTTGACATGCTGGTCTATGTTGCTCTTCGACATGTCCTGCTCGTCTATACTGCGGTCGCGGTACACGTGGTTGATCATATGGCTGCCTACTCCGGTGCCTTGCAAGAGGATCTCCTTATAGGCCTAGCCTCGTGTGGACGCTTCGCCTGGAATGTCCTGAATGTTCATTGGAATATGGACCCAACCTTGAATGCACATTGACTAGTAAGCCAAGTCGGGAATGAACGCTTCTCTGTGCACTGAGGCGGGAAAAAACATTTATCCAAGGGCCCAAACGAGAGTGCACACTACCCGAACGCACGGTTCATGGCAGGCTGAGCGGCTCTTTGCCAGGACGTCACTAGAATGATTCAGGTTTTTCCACCATTGTCCTGCTTCAGGACATTTCGTCTAGGGTGCGCTGCGTTTCAATGCACTCAATGAACTGGTTCACTAAGGTGGTATGCTGCGCGAGGGCGTTTGTCAAATTGGCAACCTACTAGGGCAGGTGGTGCTCACCATTTGGATTGGAAAAGTCTGGATAATGGGTGTCTTCATGTGTGATGGAAGTGTAGTAGACTGCAGGTACAAATCTTGAGCCCAGAGCGGGCATTCCTGCAGAAAAGTAGGGTGAAAATAACCTTGGGTCGATTGCGGGACCGGTGGCTGGAATCTGGATAGCTAAAGGTGGCCTCTGACTGGATTGGCTTATAGGCCGGGTTACTGGAGCGAGTGGCGGGGCGGACCAACCCGACTGGATAACTAGGTTGTGCGTTGCGCGCTGGGCATGTGTCTGCTCACCTTGGGCCTGCACGGGATTAGGCCTTCCTAGTTGTTGGACTGCCACATCGTGGCCTGCTAGCTGGATGGCTTAGGCTTGGGCCCGTTGGGCTGCCTAGCTGGCAGCAGCTGCCATGGTCTGGGCTAGGGTATGGACCTGCTGTGTAGCAAGGCCTGCTGCTGTAGTGGACTTGGCCTCCTACATTGGGTCTGCTGTGGCAGCTGATGTGGGCTGGGCTTCTAGCCCGTAGCCCGTTGGTGCTTTAACAGCGCGGTGGGCAGCTGCAGAGTGCACTTGGGCCTCGGCTTGGGTTATTGCTGTTACGGTGGTCCTTACCGTGGGTTACAAGGTGATGTGTCCGATGGTGGGGCTCCTCCCGCTGTCTCCTTAAGTCTTGAAGACCGTCGTCGTGGGGCTATGTCCTCGTCTCCGCTCTTCGGTCCAAATCCTTGTACGTACAGGGTCCCGTTCATCGTGGTTTCCGAATTTCCTACCATTGTATCCTTTCAACATAACATAAAATTCAAGAAACCAAATACAAGAGGCTTTTTTGAGTATTTGAATCAGCTCTCAATGAAAGCACCAATTTGTCGATGCAAATTTCTACCGTCTCTAGTTTTGAGGAAAATGCACCTACAAAACAATCAACACCTTTAATCAAGGACCTAAGCCTCACGCGCCCACGAGGTTGGGGGGGGGGGGTTAGGCCAATGGATCTTTTATGCCTAAGTTAGTCTCTCTGAGAAGAGTAAGTGTTTAGGGCTTTTTAGGGTTGTAAAAGCTTATCGAAATTTGGTAGAATAAGGGGTATATATAGGGGAGTAGCCGGCTATGGTGTTAGGGTTTTACCCTATACATAGCGGCATCCTATTGCCCAAGGTTTTATGGAGAAATATTCTCAAGATATTGAATAGGAAATAATATATTAAGATAATAGAGTAATTATCCCTAATTGATTTAAATAGGGATTGCTTGAATGGAGTCAATCGTTCAATTGGGAATGTATTTAGCTGCAGGGACCTTTGTGCATGAGAGTATTTGAGAAGCCTGCCCATTTAATAAGAACAATCTTGTCTTTCTTGGACAAAAGTTCACGTATCACCTCCAGAATATTTAGAATTATGTTAGACTCCACATAAACTAATAAAATCATCAAATTAAGTAAAGATATCATTAGATGAAAGGCTAGTTAGTGGGAATTAAAAATTTGATATATGAAAATTCAAGTTGGTGGGGTTGCATATTGAATTGAAATGGATGGTGCAATTGAATTTTACAGGGTACACGGTGTCGAATGCCAAATTTGTAGGGAGAAATTGGCTCTTGATTGGACCATATGCCTATAAGCCACGTTGGTTCACGTGAAAGGTGAGCTGTTGACCAGGTGAACCCACAACATTCTATCATTTTTTGGAGCCATACGACCTCATTTTAGCCTAAGCTAATTACTTTAGGTAGTCATGGTTCTTTTTATTGGATGAGAATCCTCTTCACATTCTGTTCATGAGAATCATAGGGATCCTTACATTTTATCCGTTTATCGTACATCGTGCGACCAGCTTTTGTTAGGTACTGTTTGTGCTTAATTTTAATTTTAAATAAAAAAAATTTAAAATGATTTCTGGTTGTACGAAATATAATGAACGGATTGGATGTGAAGATCCTAGAATCCTCACAAAGAGGATCCGGATGGAATCCAAATCCCTTTTTATTTGGTCTCTCGCCTAAGCTTAATTACTTTAGGAAGCAGAGGCAGTCGCCAATTAATTTAGAGGTCTTGCTACTGGACCAGTTTACTTATGCAAAAAGAGATTTTTTTTTTTCATGACTTCAGAACACAGGTTATTACATTACGTATCATAATATAATAAGTGGAGAAAGAATACGTTTTCTCATGTCTCTTAACTTGTTATGACACATAATGTTCTAACTTGTATTTTAACTACACTGAAAATTCTTTACCCTACAAAAAAGCCCACATCAAAGGGGTGTTTAAAAGTGTCATGGTTTCAACTTCGTTAAAATCTTCAGTCAATTTACTTATCTACTAAGTCATTTTCTTCTTCTCTTTCTTTAGTTTTTGGCCTAAAATCACAAATTGTCATTGTGGTTATGGTTTTCATCCATTACCAATCTTGGTAAATTCTTCCATTTTGGTTATGGACGCTTATGTTACTACATTAATAAATCGTAGAAACGGTTATAGGCCTATTTTAGTGAGGGAATAAAGAGAAGGTGCAGCATTGGGAGAAAGAGGAAAAAGAGCATTGGGGAACTTTTATAGTGTAGTTTCTCACCACTTTGTGCATTTTTCTGTAGTAAACATATCAAGCTTCCTTGCATTACAAGAAATACAAAGTCCAATAGGAACAATTTAGAGCTTAACCTAAATACAGTCTACTAGCCACTTAGTACTACAGTCTATTGGTATTCCTCTTCCTTGACAAGTGAGAGGTCTTAAGTTTGATTCTCGCTAAAGATGAATTTGAACCACATTATTGCTAGCCCATTATGAAACGAAGCCCATCCCTCCACTTAGTGTAGATAATATCGATTGTTCAAAAATACAGTCTACTGTAACACTTCGCCTTGAGTGTGTAAATACTCATGTAGATGGTGCATCGTATCCTTATGAATGAGGTAGAAGTAGTTAATGAAGTTGTCTCGTCTAGTCAGCACAATAAGCAAATGCAAATCGCAAATAGGGAATGCGTATAGGAAGTAAATCTCACAAAATTTGGCTATGGTAAAACTGAAGGTGGCACAAAACTCATAGTTTAAGGAGAAAATTGAGTTAATGCAATATGTCAATGCTTAAATGTCTACAGGATGCAAGTAGGACACACACAAGGGTAGGCGAAGTCCGCCGATTTCACTGAAATTGACCATTCTTATTATGCAAGACACAGAAACTTGATCCCGATTAGGGATCAAATGAGTTTCCTCTATTCTTAGAGATTCATGCAATCTAAGGATTAGTGTGTGCCGTAAGCACTATTCTAAAAATTCCCGCCTAGCGCCGCCTAGGCCCCGCCTAAGCGCTAGGCGGCTGGCCACCGCCCCGATTAATGCCTAGGCGTTTGAAAATTAAGAAAGGACGCCTAGACCTGCTGAGGAGCCCTCCTAGACCGCCTAGGCACCCGCCTAGCCCTCCCAGACACCTGCCTAGGTTGCAACTCACTTAGATAGAAAATAGATAACTTTCATTTTGCATTTTATTGTTTCCAATAAACTTTAAGAAATTTATTGAACACTTAAATAAACACACATTATATGTTTGCTTCTCATGTTTTCATTATGTTTCAATACTTCATAATATATTTGTCATTCTATTTTCTAGTTTATGATGAAATTATATATATTTTAAGTATAAATAGACACTGATTTACACGGAATACAATAAATTTACTTAAATCCGCCTAGGCTCCCCAGCCCACTGCCCGACTATCGCCTAGCATGTTTTAGAACTTTGGCCGCAAGTAATCACACTCCCAAAAGAAAAACGATATCTAACTTTAGATATTCTCTTCGTTTCTCCGGTTTTATAAGAATTTTATATCTTAAAAGGTCCTCTACGTACTAGTATAAATACTCTTATATAAGGCATAATTCTGATAACATAATTCACTCGCCATGTGCCGTCAATGTGTTATATAATTTATGTCAAAATTTCAATGAAAATTTTAAATGAAACTGTCAAAGTTGGCACATTAGAAACAAATATAAAGTCCAAGTGGTAACTGCAAAATGATTTTCACTTAGCTGACAAATGCACACTCCTAATAAGGCTTTTTAGTCAAAATGGTCCCTGATATTTGCATAACACTTTGGTCCCTGAGATTAAAAATCAATAGAAATGGTCCCTGAGATTGTCCACCATCCATTATTTTGGTCATTTCGTTAAAAACTCCGTTAAGTGTCCCGGAGCTCTTGGCCGAAAGTTCGGGCAATTTTCAAAACTTCGTAACTCAATCGTTTCTCAACCAAATTTGACCCATAATATATCAAAATGAAGATAGGAAAGTGTAGAACAAGATTATACCTATTTGGAAGCCAATGGTTGCCGGATATGGCCCGAAAATAGCCTAAAAGGTGACTGGTCCGCAGAAAAACTGGAAAACTCGCCGGAAACTGGGTAAACTTTAAACGTTCATAACTTCTTCAATACTCAACAAGATTGAGTGATTCAAAAATGAAAATCATACTTCTCAATGTGACGAAGAGAATGGTACCTTTCTTGATGGCTAACTCGCCATGTTTTGGCCGGAAAACGGCTCGAAAGTGGCTATCTTGGTCTCAAGTTAGCCACTTTCGAGCCATTTTTCAGCCACACCACAGTGAATTACCCATTACAAAGGTACCATTATCTTCGTCTCATTGAGAAGTATGAGTTTCATTTTTGAATCACTCTATTTCGTTGAGTATTGAAGAAGTTATGAACGTTTAAATTTTACCCAGTTTCCAGCGAGTTTTCCAGTTTTCCCGCGGACCAGTCACCTTTCAGGCTATTTTCCGGCCATCTTCGGAAACCATTAGGCTTCCAAATGGTATAATCTTGTTCTACACTTTCCTATCTTCATTTTGATATATTATAGGTCGAATTTGGTTAAGAAACGATTGAGTTACGAAGTTTTGAAACTTGCCCAAACTTCCGGCCAAGAGCTCCGGGACACTTATCGGAGTTTTTAACGGAAAGACCAAAATAATGGATGGTGGACAATCTCAGGGACCATTTCTATTGATTTTCAATCTCGAGGACCAAAGTGATGTGTTATACAAATCTCAGGGACCATTTTGACTATAATGCCCTCCAAATAATTCACTTGTGTTGTAGGCATAATTTACTGAATAATTATGGAGGCCTTAGAGAGGGGTGCGGCAATAGTAGAGAGAAAGAGATAGATGTAATTGTGAGGGGGGTTCTATTTCACCCCATTGTGCTTTTATTTGTAGTAGTAGGGAAGGTTAATTCCTTACCGTTTTATGATTATAACTCTTAATACGTAATCAACTCTTAATATGAATCTAAGAGATACTCCAGATCTACTAGGATTTACACAATCACATTTCTAATCTAATAAGACTGCAACACTCCCCCTTGAGTGTGTAAATACTCAAGTAAATGGCGTATCAAGTCTTCAACAATGAAGTAAGTACAGTTGATGAATTCGTTGGCACAATGAGCGAATGTGAGTCTCAAATCAATGGACGATTGCATAAAAAGTAAAACTGACAAAACCTCGCTATGATAAAACCCAAGGTGGGAGAAAAACCCATAGACTAAGGAGAAAAGTGAAAAGTTGCATTAAGTCAAAACTATACGTCTTTTGGACACAAGTAGAAGAGCTCACAAGGGTATGATCAGCCCAGGATGGGTGCCTCATCAAAACCTAGTTAGGTAGTAAAAACCCAGTGGGAAAAATGCTCCTAATCGTAGGGAAAAAGAGTACATTAAGATCAAGTGCGTATACTTCTGGATACTCCCCCTGAGTTTGACATAACTTCCAAATGAGAACTACAAGCATTACATACGATAGTTAGGCATACCAATTTCTTGGACAAGCTTCTGGAAGGTTGACTTCAGCAATGACGTCTTGTAGAGGTCGGCAAGGTTGTCTGGGATCGACTTGCATGACTTCAATCTCCTAATGCTTTGCTGATGTTGATGTAGACACAATATGTCTTGGTGTTGACTTTGTTGATGTATCATAGCTTGGTCGGGTGGATACATACGGCATAGTCTTCATGGATCGTCGTTGGGACTCAACGATGGATGAAAACAACAAGTACTTCGAATATGCCCAACAAGAACTCTTAACCATGTCTCACTTGTGGCGTAGTGAAGTAAGGTGAGTCTTGGAACGATTCGAAGATTTCACAACTAAGGTCATATCGTGGACCTCTAAGATATTGCGATATCCCTAACGGTAGAGACATAACCGTTTGGGGATTTTGCCTTGTGCTGGTTTGATATGTAACCAGTGTCAGCATAATAAACAAGGCAATCATCATTCCGAGGATCAGGGGGTCGAATCCGCTCGAGATGCGTCGGGATTTGATTTGCCCAAATTCGTAGTACCTTCAGGGTATATCTTTAATACCAATTCAGTGGTTACATGTAGTCGCGGTGCTGCATCTTTACCAAGATCAACAGCGAATGAGATGTCCTATCTTAATACAGTGAGCTAAGTACAACGAACCGCAAAGTTGAAATTTAGATATGGAATTTCGGATTCCATAACCTCTTCAAGGGTCTCGTTTGCATAAAACTTATGGACGATCATAGGTATACTCAATGGTAACACATTCGAGGTGTAGTTCGATTGGTAGACCTAGGTACCATTAGAACAACGCTTAAACTTCAGGTCAAGGCATAAACGAGTTTTCCTAAGATCCTTCATCTCAAATTCCATCTTTAGGTGCGAGGCAGTTTTTTCAAGCTCTTCCGGAGTCTTAGTGAGATTCGTGTCAATGACATAAACTCTAACTCTAGCAATTCAGAATAAGACTTCATAGTTTAACAAGCAAAGGCATTATTCATCCCTGACTGACTAAATAATCACTTAGATAGGTATACCACATCCGTCGGATTGTAAGTGAACGCCTCAAACAAGTTAAGAGGGTGTTCCACGGTTTGGAACCATTTGAGTCAGTCCATGTAATTCTTCGGGACCTTACATGTCAATCTCCATATATATATCCCCACGGAGAAAACACTAACCACATTTCATAATGTTGCTGTCAATCACAGGATGTTTGAGAGAAACTTTGCGCCGTAAGATGTGCATCATATCACACTATTTCATTCATCTCATAACACTTCATTTCCCACTTGTAACACAACAAAGTTACCTTGGGCAGTGTAAGAACGACAGGTCCAAAACACACTTTGGTAAGAAATTTGACCTGGATTGTTATTTTGGTTGTCCAATCAGTTCTACATTGTCACTTAATCAACAAAACATGGTTTGATATCGTCGCCTTTCATTTATATCAGTAGTTACCATATAAGTGAAAACATCATCGATGGTAATCTCATTTCAATTCTATTTAGCTCATCCAAACTAGTATACTGGACTAAGAACTTCAAGTCTCGGGAGTAATCCGGATTAATCTCATGAGATGGAAATGATTTGAGACAACGATCAAGTATGGATTCATTGTTGTGCCGTGTCTTCCTCTTCTAAGGAAGTGAATCCTACGAATCGAGTGATCTGTCGTGCTCCAGGCTAAGACAGATTGATTGGCTATCCACCGGTGTACCGGACTGTCCAACAGGGGTGTCTAAACCATCCAACAGAGGCAGTACACCCTCTAGGGATGTTGACTCGACATTCGTTAAGTACGTCTATCCTTCTAGGCATGTTTGCAGCTGGTATATGATCTCGTCACTTTAGCTAGATCAGAGGAATACATCTGGAGCAACATTCTGAAAGCTAGAATTTATCGCATTTGCTTATCGCACTTATATGGTATGAGGATCGAGATGAGACATAGTGGGAAACGTCCACGCAAATTCGCGCTGTTCTCCAGGAACATTGACGTTCTTATCTCCCCCTAACGGCGGGAAGACTGTCTCATTAAAGTGACAACCCGTAAATGAGCGGTAAAGAGATCACGTGCAAGGGCTCTAAGAGAGCTAGTGTGAAGGAGAATCATAATCGACAAAGATTCACATCCTTCTTCAATGACCCATGTTGGTGCATTACGATGGCGCAACTTGGCACATGGAATGCACACCTAAATGCGTAAATATGAAAAACGTTAGGTTCGTACCCAGTAACCAACTGTAACGTCATATAGGTGAGGTGGCAATGGGTCTCAAGGTGGACCAACATAACTGCGTACAAGATTGCATAGCCCTAGGTAGAAACCAAAAACTTGGTACGTTTACCAAAATCCGGGTGATCATTGAAATTACGCTTTATGATCGTTAGGCAAGGCTATTTGGGGTGAATCATGGGAATTCGATGTTCAATTATAAACCCAAAAGACATGCAATACTTTATCAAAAACCGTCGATATAAACTCTCCGGCATTATCCAGTTTCCCAGACTTTACAGGATAAGTAGGGTGGTGAACCCTTAATCGGCCAAGAGGTTTAGCAGCAATGTGTGTTGACAAAACATGTGACCAGTTTGTCGATTCATCAACCAAAATCATAAGTATTTATATGGTCCGCATTTTGGTTGGATTAGTCTATATATATTCCCTTGAATCCACTGTGAAAAAAGGGTCATTTCGTATCTTTGCGATGAATGATATAGAAATCAATTTCCCTAATGAGCAGGCTTGGTAAAGTGTGCTTGTAGGCACAAGATCCTTACTTCAGGTAAGGAGATGCGTCGTAGCATCATTGTTCGACCTAAGTGTCCCAAATGGTTATGCCAAAGCAAGTAAACTACTCAATCACCAGGCTCCAGGTCGGCCACATATGGTGTGTTCCCAGTTGGGAGACAACCCATTGGCCCTAAATCAAAGTTGCATGCTCATTTTTGGAGGTGGTGCAAAGATATTCCACTCTATTTTCTTCGGTGGTTTCATTTATGATCATTGTTCTCTAGAATATCCTTAAAAACCCAACGACAAAGAGAATTTAAGGTCCCTTAAATGGTAATTCGTTACCATTCATCCAACGAGGAGCGTGCCAATGCTCTTAATCAGGTTGGATAGACTTGAAGTCGTTGTTAGAGAAGTGATTTAGGTGTAATGTTAGTGTGCGTAGTATCGCATTCATCCGGACAACAAACTTTCCACATTCGTACCTAATCACGTGTTTAGTTGAATTTGGTCACATGTATACAAGAAACATGATTCAATTAACTCGTATTCGAGGACAATATCAATAAGATTATCCATAAGTAAAACATACACCAAACTTGAATCCAAGAACATGGAAAAATGTTTACAAAGTAAATGGTTTACTAAGGGGATTCGGCCAACAAGGCTATCCATGTCAAAATTCTACTCTTCCAACGATGTTTGGTGGAGCAAAATTAGTCTCACCGATTGGCTACGAGAATGGTACTCCTCAACGACATTGGTAGGGGCATTTACAGGTGCATAACCAATGATCTATTCCATCGAGACGGAAGTAGATTCTGCAGGGTTAAGGTTCAGGAATATTTTCCCTTATTCTTGAAGTTTTTAGGTCTTAGGTGACAAGGATCATGCTTTGGGCATGATGCCACACCTTAGTATGCCCTGATTCTACCATACGTTGTAAAAACAAACTCAAAATTGGATCGTGAGAGAGACAGACCCCGAATTGGATTGGTAGGCTCCAGCCGAAGCTGGAAGGGTCTGTTCGGTAAGTCTCTGGCGAAGCAGAGCAGGACTGTTCGGTGCACCTCTTTCTATGCCATTCTCTCATGTTTGTTGTAGTAATTAGATCCGAGAATATGGTAAACTTCCGCTTTCTACAATGCTGCTTCAGGAGCGAGTTAGAAACATGGAAGGATGAGAAAAGTATTTTCTAGTCAAAATTCGATCTGGATTTATAAACTTCAAAATTGTACTCATCCATGGACGTAATCATGGTGTGCTTCAGGCAATGTCTTGTACCCCACATAAAGTGGTTTCTATTAGAAACGTCAAAATCAAGAAAATCGAACTTGTTACGGTTCGACAATCCACTGAATTGAGGGAACAAGATTGTGATTGGTGCTATGGGCATTAATCATCCATAAGCATCAAAGTTAGAACATACAAGTTCTAAGACATGGTTTTCATGAAAAACATCGGGTTTTCATGGGTGTATTGTTTTATGAAAACTTCGGGTTTCAAAGGCACTAAATTTGAAACTACAGGTTCAATTTAGTTTATGAACGTTTAGTTCATAAAAGAGAGGTTCCTGCAAGAACACAGAATGCAATATGCTGATTTAAGTGTAGTGGATTTAAGTTGCTTCAGGAACTCAAGTGTGAGCGCTTCAGGCTACGAAAGTAAGTCAACAGTTTAAAGTATAAAAATAAATTATTGAATTGTTAATGTCCAAAAGTGATCTTCAGGTCAATAATTTTGGATTCATTATCAAATTAATGGACTGCAGGTTACTTTTAATTAATTCAATAGATCGGGACCATTCAGGGTCGATCGTAGAAGCAAAATAAAATTTGTCTAGGCCCATTTATTATTTAATGTTGGTTGCAGGCCATACAAATAAATTAGGCCCAAATAGGGTTCGGGTAGGCTGCATTAGGCAACCCAATGACATGCAAAGTGAGATGCATGCTTGCTGCAATGCCACGGGCCGAGATTTGGGTTTGGAAAGGCTGCTATGCAGCCCAGCGTACAAAGCAAGCTGCAAGCTTGCCCTTGAATGCGGGCTGGTTACTAATGCAAGCCCAGTCAGCGGGTGGCTAATGGGTTGGGTGAAACTGCTGCAGGCAGCAGGGAAGTGGGCCGGGGTGGGGAAAACCATAAAAGCAAAGGTCCATCAACATGGGTTGCTGGAGGCAGATCATGGCATGGATAAAGCCCAGCAGTGCTAGCTTCTGGTGAGATAGGTCGAGGCACAGATTGAGGCTGCAGGCCCAATCATGTGGAACCCAAGCATACGAGTCTTGCAACAATAAAAAACCTAGGCCGTGGCCTTAGCCAAAAAATTTCCCAATTTTTAATCCTTTGTTTTCGAATTTTCTAGGGTTTGAAAAACCCTAATTGCTTCTAATTTATTTCGATGCTTTGACTCACAAATTCCACATAGCAAAAATTACGTAATGCATGAAACATATATATATATATATAGACAAATATATGAACATATACAATATATATATATATATATATATCGTAAGGAAAGTATAAACATAGGGGGATTCATGCATCATGGGGAATGTTTTCATGCTTCAAGGTCATTTCAAATATCTTACTTTATTTTAAGCGTACCTGATTGGCAGAAAACAATAAAAGCCTTTGAATTTGTAGAAGATCCTTCTCGGAAAGCCGGAATTGCATCTCCAATGCGTTGTATCACGTTCAACACAAAAAAATTAAATTGAATCAATAGCATGTAGACCAATTCAATAAAATACTAAATTAATCATAAAAAGAATGATTAAAACATAATACTTCCGTAATTGAAGATCAAACTCTCTTTAGTGCAGCGTTAAGAGCATGCTGATAACGTGTTATAGGCATAATTTACTGAACAATTATGGAGGCCTTAGAGAGAGGGGTGCGGCAATAGTAGAGAGAAAGAGAGAGATGTAATTGTGAGGGGGGTTCTATTTCACCCCATTGTGCCTTTATTTATAGTAATATGGAAGGTTAATTCCTTACCCTTTTAAGATTACAACTCTTAATAGGTACTCAACTCCTAATAGGAATATAAGAGATACTCCTAGATCTGCTAGGATTTACACAATCACATTCCTAATCTAATAAGATTGCAACAACTTGGTATTTATGCAAATTTCTCAAAATTAGAATATATGAATATCGAAGCACTTGGGTTTAAGATAGGTCATGACTCATGAATCGTGCCCAAAAATGGTATGAGCACAACGTGGATTTGTACGCCAAGCCATGTGCTATAAACTTACTCAGCCCATTTAACAATGGACCACTGAGATCCACCTGTTGGATACTTTGAATGGGAGATCATTATCTCACAAACACACCTTCTTCTTTTTTTGGTAAAAAAAAATTTATAGGACGACAACAAGGCCGGCAATGCTTTATGGTACAGAATGTTGGGCGGTGAAGCATCAACACGTACATAAAATGGGTGTAACGGAGATGAGAATGCTTCGTTGGATGTATGGGCACACGAGAAATGATAAGATTAGGAATGAGGATATCTGAGGTAAAGGAGTAGCCAAAATTAAAGGAAATAAGAGCGAAAATCGATTACGAAGGCCTACTGACGTTCCGATTAGAAGATGCGATTGCGGGACAGAGGTGCAGGTCTGAAGGGGTAGATGAAGATTTGGGAAGAGACTCTAAGAAAAGACTTAGAGTACTTGGATCTAACGGAAGACGTGGCACAGAACCGAGCGCAATGACGTTCTAGGATTCATATAGCCAACCCCACTTAGTGGGAAAAGACTTTGTTGTTGTTGTTGAACATTTCATTCAAACAAAGAAAATACAAAGGAAAGGAAACAAGGCTAAAAAGAATAGAGACTAGGCCCAAACAAAAACAAAGCTCAAAGAACAACAAAACCATAGCAGCAGAAAAACTGTTGAAGTCGTCGCCACCATTGCCAAATTAGTGAGCCAAATAGATGAACAACCGCAAGGATCCAGAAAAAGATAAGGGCAAGCTAAAAAACTCCCAACACAACATCTCCTAAATACAGCGCTAAAAGTGCAAAATACGATGATCCATCATCCTCCACGAATCCTAAAGACAGGCCTAAATGCAATGGAGGATTCGAGATAAACATAAGACAGACCTAAAAGTGCAGGATAAGAATGATCCATAATCCTCCACGAATCCAACACCACAGACAAATGCAATGGAGGACCTGGCATTTGTAGAGACCTTAAGACATGGTTGTATGTTAAAATGATGTAGATTGTAAACCAAAAACAAAAAGAAGAAAATAAATAATTTACCCATCTACATTCTTATACGTTTTACATGTAATTTTCTCATATAAACCAATTTGCCTTGTAGTTATACTATGGTCCCCGCGCGCGCGCGCGCACGCACATATAGATCCCCAAACTTGACCTAGGCCAATTACTTAAGTCAAGGAAAATCATCATTTCTAGACATTCTTTTGTAAAATGGCAAGACTCTAATTTTTATTGTTTTAGTAATGTAATATAAAATATAAATAAAAAATGATTAGGGAAGCAGGAGCTTAAGTGGTAAAGAACATTTACTGCATACAAAATTCATTCAAATCCATCTTTCATGCTGGCAAAACCAGTTGAGAATCTATAGAGGGGCTTAGGTGGTCCCTCTATACAATCTGAAATACTAGCTTGAAATTTTCTGAGAACACCCCCCGCGCCCGAATATTATGTGTTTCAACTCTGCAGCGACGTCTTCATGGAGAAAATGACCACAAAGAAGAAAGCAATTTTTTTTTAAATGACTTGGCCCAAAACGACGCTGTTTTAACCAAGTATTATATTTTTTTAAAGCCCAAGCCCCGACCCATGTCCCAAGCCTGTGCGCATACTCCAAACCCCCAATTCGACAAACCTTAAATTCTCAATCCCAATACAAGAATTCAATTTTACCCCAATCTAATACTTTAATTTGTTCCAAAATTCTTCACACCACCACAATTTGTTCAAAATTCAAGTTTTCAAGTATTCTAATATCATTTGAATAAATATTAAATAGATGTGTATTCTAATCTCTGTTAGACATTAAATTCAAGTAATTGTTTTTAGTATTCTAGTCTCATACATTTCTACCCATGTGCTCATCAATGGTGGATGTGCTCGAAATGATAGTTGATGATTGCTACAATGACTGTGTTGGTGAAGCAAATATGTTATGAAAAGAAATACAATATTTTGGATTTTTGTTTCTCCTCGTTTCAATGAAATCCTTATTGAGAGTTATAAATGGTTTGTCACAAGCATTGCAAAAGAAAGATTAAGAGATTGTGAATGCAATGACCTTAGTCAACACATGTAAAGAACGTCTACGTTGCATGACAAATGAGAAGAACTTGATCTTTTGGTTGATAAAGTTTCATCTTTTTGTGTCAAACATGAAATTGAGGCACCTGATATGGATGATTCATATGTCGCTTATGGAAAGTCTCCAAGAAAGACCAAGCGTCATCGTTACAAAGTGGAACTCTTTTTTACAATGAAAAGCTAGTAGCTTCTGACAAAGAAAAGCTAGTTCATCTTGCTTAGTTGTATCCTAAAGATTTCACGGATCACGCGAGATAGATTGGCACATAAAGATCAACTTGATATTTGTATTCATTTTGTGCGTTCTAATAATATTTTTTCTCAATTGCAGGTGATTAGTGATCTTGCTAAAAGAATGGTGGAGAAAGGGTTGCATCAAACATTTGCATGTATATTTGCTTATTGAGTTGCCTTTAGTTTTATTGGTTGCAATTGCTTTACTGGAGAGGAAATTTTTCACTATGAATATCATTGAGGGTCCACTTCACAACAAAATGGGGGATCAATAGTTGAGTGACAACTTAATTGTTTACATTGAGAAATATGTTTTTCTTGTATCGATAATGGAGCTATTGTGGAACATTTTCAGACTATGAAACCTCATTGTGGATGACTTATTTCTTTTGAGTGTTTGCATTGAGATATTAAGACACTCCTAAAGAAAGAAAAAGTAAATGAATCACATATGGAAAGGAAATAACAAATTCATTATGGTGAATATGGGAGTACATAAAAAATTTCATATCTCAAAAGATAGAAAATTGAAGAGCTTTCCTTATATATTGTAACTGTAAGAAACTTAATGTGAGTTTCATCAAACATTTGACGAGTGTAACATTACAAGTTAAGTGAGTTATATATATATTGAACTTAGCCTAACTAATGCACAAATGCAGTTTCTGGGATTTAGACTTGGAGGGAAACCTAAGGAGTTTCAAATTGATTTGAATTGGACAGTTACATTGAAGATGTAACTGGTGGTAACTCCTTTCTTGATGGGAGGAAGGAATTACTACAAGTATATATATAGATATAGCGATATGGTCCCTTCTCTCGGTGTGAAAAACATTTTTTACCACTTCTAATACAATTATAAACTTGTCCCATTGAGAGTTTGGTAAGATTTCGATCACACAAGAGAGAAGAAGGTTGTATTGCTACAGTGATCTCTAAGGCATCAAATGCAGGTTAGTATCGCCATCCTGTCATGTGAGATATTAGGTTTAATGCATGGCTATTTAATGTCCATGCACAGATTAGGGTTTGATGGTTTTGATCCTTTACAATCTTATATGTGGTATCAAAGCCACAACATTCAAACTCTAGCATGACAATACATATCTTGTGACTACAATCTTCCACTGTTATGATTGTTTTTCCATGTATATCATGTGCATGGCACTGATATCAATTAATGATGTATTACACTGCAGATTGCATTATTTTAGCACTGGTTTTTTCTTTCAATATTTGAATATTTTCATGGCATAGTACGATGATTAATAACTTAATACATATGAAATCATGATGCATGATGCCTTATGTGTTATCGAGGCTACATAAAATTATTCTGGTATTCATACTGATGCCTTCAAGTGTAGTTATCATTTGATTACATTGAGTCTTCCACTAAAGTGTTAGATTCTATCTTAAGTTCTTAAGATTACAATAAGGACTACTCAAATTAGCGGTTCATAATACTATCAAGTTGAAAAAATTTCCAAAGAAATTTATATACTGGGATCGTTATGGACTGATGTATAGTGAATGATGAATGTCATGAAATGGTGTATTTCTTCTTGCCTAAAGGTGTAGTCATACATATAGACCATGATATTTATATTTGGCTATGCAAACTTTGAAAATTATAAACTTGTATGAACAGTTTCTTGCCCAAATGTGTGACTGGTTTTATATATTGCAGTGTAACAAGACAGTCAAGACTTGTTCTTGTTTACAAAACTTATGATTTTCAAACCACATGTATTTAAATGCAGGTTTCAATATGCTCGATCTTGTTAGCATCTAGAAATTGAATGGCACCAACTTCAAAACTTGGAAGCAACAGATTGAAATGAATCTGGGAATGCTTGAGTTTAACATAGCTTTCAAGTCTCCCCAACCATCTTCCTTGGTTGATAGCAGTACTCCTCAAGAGAGGGATCATTTTGCAAGATGGGAAAGGGCAAATCAAATGTCTCTTCTCATTATGCAAAAAGCAATGGAGGAGCATATCCGAGCTGGCATTACAAATAGTGGTTAAATTAGTGGGAACTCTCAATGGAAAGCTGCAATGGATGATGAGTTGACTTCCATGGCAAGTAACCATGTATGGAATTTGGTGGAGAATCCACCACATGCAAAAGCTATGGATGCAAAAGGATTTTTAAGACTAAAAAAGATTTTGAGGGAAAAGTGGACAGGTTCAAAGCCAGATTAGTGGCGAAGGGGTTTACTCAAAAAGAAGGGGTGGATTATACATAAACTTTTTCTCCAGTTTCAACCAAGGATTCATTTCGTGTGATAATGGCATTAACAACGCCGTTCAATTTGGAACTCCATCAAATGGATGTTAAAACAGCCTCTTGAATGGAGGATTG
The DNA here is from genome assembly GCA_024362995.1 of Heteromeles arbutifolia. Lineage (NCBI taxonomy): Eukaryota > Viridiplantae > Streptophyta > Magnoliopsida > Rosales > Rosaceae > Heteromeles > Heteromeles arbutifolia. The sequence continues at coordinate 12,275,511 of JANCRC010000006.1, read as the reverse complement.
GATGAACATATCTACATGAAATAACCACTTGGATTCGTTGAAAGGGGGAAGGAAAATTAGGTGTGCAAACTTAACAAATCCATTTATGGCCTTAAACAAGCTTCAAGACAATGGTATAAGAAGTTTGGTATAAGAATGGTTAAATCGAATTTCATTTTCATGGTTCTTTATGTGGATGACATCTTGTTAGCAAGTACTAGTTCTCAGTTACTCTCAGAAACTAAGTCCATGCTGAAAAGTCACTTTGACATGAAGGATATAGAAGAGGTTCATTATATGTTGGGGATTAAAATACTCAGAAATCAACACCAAAGACTACTAGGGCTGGCTCAGAAAAATTACATTAGCAGGGTCTTGAAAAGGTTCAACATGGAACATTACAGTGGTGGAGAAGTACCAATTGGGAAAGGAGACAAGCTTTCTGTCAAGCAATGTCCAATTATTGAATTTGAGATTCAACAGATGAAGGACAAACCATATGCTTCTTTGGTAGGCAGTGTGATGTATGCTCAAGTGTGTAGCAGGCCAGATTTAGCTTTTGCTCTAAGTGTTTTGGGAAGATTTTAATCGAATCCAGGGTTGTCCCATTGGAATGCTACAAAGAAAGTGCTCATATATTTGAAAAGAACACAAAATTATGTGTTGACTTACCACTATGTTGGTAATCTTGAATTGACATGTTATACAGATGTTGATCTTGGAGGATGTATTGATGATAAAATGTCAACTAGTGGTTAGATATTGAATTGATTATGCTTACAATTTATTGCAGTATGACAGTGATCTTGGCGAACTGATACAAACACTGATATCAAGTTTCCAAGGTTCATGTACTGCACTAAACTGGTAGGTACTAAGCAAAGGCTTTACAAGTTATAACTTTACGATCATACTTGCTTATGATACTACAATAATGGTTTAATGTTTGATCTCACTCATGTGGGAGAATGTAAGAAACTTAATGTGAGTTTCACCAAACATTTGACGAGTGTAACATTATAAGTTAAGTGAGTTATATATATTGAACTTAGCCTAACTAATGCACTAATGCAGACTTGGAGGGAAACCTAAGGAGATTCAAATTGATTTGAATCAGACAGTTACATTGAAGATGTAACTGGTGGTAACTCCTTTCTTGATGGGATGAAGGAATTACTACAAGTATGTATATATATATATATATAGCGATATGGTCCCTTCTCTCGATGTGAAAAACGTTTTTTACCACTTCTTATACAATTATAAACTTGTCCCATTGAGAGTTTGGTAAGATTTCAATCACACAAGAGAGAAGAAAGTTGTATTGCTATAGTGATCTCTATGGCATCAAATGCAGGTTAGTATCGTCAACCTGTCATGTGAGATATTAGGTTTAATGCATGGCTATTTAATGTCCATGCACAGATTAGGGTTTGATGGTTTTGATCCTTTACAATCTTACAGTAACTACCTGCTATATGCACGCTATAAAATGACCAGCTTGCTACATTCGAAAATAACATCTAAAAGTTATAAGCAATCACAAAGGAAAATGGCCAATCTCGAAAAGATTTCGTTTCTCCTTGCCCTCGCATGTATAATAGGTATGCGCATTTTCATTTTCTCCTTGCCCTCGCATGTATATTTAACATTTTTCATCTTAAAAATGTGGTTCAAATTCATAATTTAATAACATAAATCAAGTAAGAGAACATTGCTCGCAAATTTAAATCTCAATATGCTTTGGTTTTATACGACGGTGCGCATGTAAGGTTGCTCACAGTGGAGGCGCAAATATGCTCCGAAGGACTGGGTTTATGTCGTAAAGATTGTAATACCAAGTGTCGTTATAAACATGGTGGTAAAGCTAATGGAGTGTGCGATTACTCGATTAAACCCCCGTTATGTACATGTTACTATGACAGTGGTTCACCTGGACCGTCACCTCCCCCAGCAAGAAAGTGCACTGCATGACTAGGAATTTGCTCAATTGCCTCTTGTGACACTCCATGTTGCAATTCAAAATGTGCTGCCAAATATAATCAGGGTGTGGGTTTCTGTCAAAACTTAGGAAGCACGAGACTCTGCGTCTGCAATTATGTTTGCTAGTAATTAAGCTTCTTATTGTTTCTTTAAGCACTTTTGTAATAAGTGATTAATAAAAGTGATTAATATACCACATCTGATGTGGCTGTCCACATCATCTAAATTAATCATAATTTAAATTAAATTAAAAACCATTTAATAAACCAGTAATATAAAAAAATCTGAAATTAAATAGTGATTGTGGCAAACGAGAAGTCTTCTCCTTCCTTCCTTCCTTCCTTCCTTCCCCGTTTCTTCTTCCACGCCATTTTTTTGCTTCAGCCCAGATTTTTTCACGTTAGTGTGGATACCACAATCTCAACTAATTCTCATACGACAAAGATTCATCGACGCTCCCCTATTTGGATTATTGATTGGTATGCATTTACCATTATTTTTCAATGAGTTGCATGAAACATTTTATAGGCAGACATATCTTCATCATACGTTTCACCTAACTGATCATTATGCAGTGGGTTCTAGAGGGTCCTAATGCATGATTAAGAATTAGTTAGTCTTAAATTTCCACAATTTATGGTTTGATTTAGAAGAATATCATCACTGCACCAATTATGGTCCTGGTGGACCAAACCGAACCTACCCAATCTTCGTAGGAGATTATACAGTGTGCCCAGATGACCTGTCTGCTGCTGCTGTCAACTTCTTATGTATTAATTGATATCTTCACCAGCAACACCATGCTGCTTTGCTCAAATGCTTGCCTACAAATGTTATGAGGAAAAGTCACCTGAGTTGGTTTTGTAAAAGGACCAATGGGGCAAAACTAGAACCAAATAAATGCATTCAATGTATACTAGCTAGCTACGGCATGTGATTTTTGCACTTTTGGTTTCTTCTTTCGCACTCTTAGTTTCTTTGTTTGCGCTTTTTATGGATAGTGCTATTCACACTCTATTTTTATTTTTCACACACCCTTAATAATTGTTGGTAAGCATTATTTTTCAATGAGTTTATATTTTTTTTAGTCTATTTTATTCTTCTTCTTTCTATTGATCTCCGTTGGACTATTTACATAGACCTTTTTGTTCATAGAAAAATGACACTGGGGGTTGAAGAAGAACCCGAAAAATTGGAGGACACTAACCACGTGATGATTATTAGCAGCTCCATCTATGAAGGTAATTATTTTTATTATTTATTGGCATTCAGTTTCTACTGCATAATAATTTTAAGCAAGTTACAATTTTTCTATGTCTTATGAGATATTAGTCTATACCTATAGGCTGTTAATTAGCTTATCCAATGCCCTCCCCAGTGATTGTCAACAAAGAGGTTCCATGAATTCTGTATTCGCCTTGTACAAACTTCTCCTCATTTTATTTTTCCGCATGGAAACTTTCTGTTTCAGCTACTCTCTTTGCTCGATTCTGTGCGCCGTCGAACTCTCCATTGAACTTTATTGTTGGATTTATATATGTCTGTTGTCATTAAGGGTGTGTTTCTCTTGGTGAATTCTTGTTTGTTGTGTGCAACAAGATACATGAATATATTTATCTTTGTGGAGGTATGTGATAAATATATTGATCTTCTTGTTATCTTTTTCCTTAGTTAATAATCATTGTCATTATAATTACTATACTTACTCTGTCACAGCCCGTCCCGAAAATTTTTATCGAGGACGTCAAAAGATGGGATTGCCCTAAAGGTTGCTAAGGTGTGTGTGATAATTGTATTTGGTTATTAAGTTATATTCCTAAGTTGTTGGAAATTATTTTTGGAACTTAGACTTTGGTTTTTTTGTGTGGTTAGGGTTAAAGTAGACCACACACATATAACCCTCTCTCCCTCTCTCTCTCCCGTGGACTTTCTCTCTCTTCTCTCTCGATTTTTTTTCTGCACCGTGTACTGTACACGTACGGACGAGCTCCAAAACCACCTCAAACTTCACAGATCGAAGGCTTAAAGGTAATATTCTTGTTCCCTATCTTCCCCTGAGTCCATTGGTACAAGTTTTGGAACTTAGAACCCTCGGAATCGTCATGAAACCCTAACCCCGAAAATGTGCACTGTTCATGCACACATAAAACCTTGTATTTCAGGGAATTTCAAGCTCACAGTGAGCTTAAGGAGGTCCTCATGAGCCTCGGGGTACTTCGTTGGTAGAGTTTGGACATCGGAGGACCGAGATCGAAGGTTTTTAAAGTTTGCCGAACTATCAAGCTTCCTCAAGTAAATTCTAGTGGTTTTTAAGCCTTGAAACTTGTTTGGATGTGTTCTACGTGCTTAGAGCTTCATTTTGGTACCAAATTCATGAAAAATGGACGAAAAATGAGCGAGAAACCATAGTTGGAAAAATTCCCCAGAAACCGGCGAAGTCACCGGCGACCAGCGAGTTGCCGGAGAAGAAGACAAAATATTCCGTTAGTTTGGACGGAATATGCTGACGCCGTTAGTTAGGTTTAACGGTTTCCGTTAGGAGTTGATCGAATATTCTGATGCCGTTTAAGAAACTGTCAGTGTGCCTGGCACGTGACCGCCCGTGGGGGCGCGTAAGTCTGTGCATTTCTGGCGCGTGGGGGCGCGTGACAAGTCCAAAAATAATTCTAAAAATATGGGGATGTTCGTGAGGTTGTGTAGATCACGTTGGTATATTCAAACACCCCAATTGAGCATCGTATGAGAAGTTATTTCGTATTGTTGGTTATGTGCTCTAAATAACGTTATTATAGCTGTTTCGCATATAGGTGAGACCTATCCCAAGGACGAGCGCAATCAAAGGCGACACGGGGGTTACGACCCTTCGACATACCAGTGAGTTGGCAGTTGTTTTCATTATATACCTATATACTTACTGATTTTTCCCAGAAATCGAATTTAAATGAAAGTATGATTTAAAATGCCATGCATAAAATTGTTATGAAATATATGAATTGGTATATGATGCATATGTATGAAATGGTGCAGTGGACGCACAGGTAAGTATCAGGTGAGTTATATTGTGTTGATGATATGAATTGTGTTGAGAGCTCATAACCTGCACCCCGGTGTTAGTGCTTATGTTGATATTCACCTCCCGCACCGCACGCTCCCTTGGATCCAAGTAGGTGTAAGTTCTATCGTACAGACCACTTCTGTGGTTCCGACTCGTAGGTGACCTGCGATTATTCGCACAGCTATTTGATGAGAATTGCACTAGAGCGTATTATTACACCAAGTCCTGTCGTACAGACCATTTTAATGTTTCCGACTCGTGTGCAGGCATAGGTATTGAGCTACATGATTAGCCGTACAGGACCACTGCAGGGTCTCCGGCTGATTTATTATTCTACCTGATATATATTTGTGTATCTTCATTATGTTATTTATGCATATAGCATTGCATACTTTCATAATACTGATTTTGAGTTATGATTTGAGAATATGATGATATACATATGTTTATATGCTATTTTCTGGGAAAGTATACAGGTTTTACAGTGAGGGGTTATATATGTTGATAAATGAGATGTTTTCGAAAAGCTTTGTTTTACTGACCTACTCAACTTTGTTTTACGCCCCTCCAGGTTATAGTTAGAAGTGCTTGGTGGCTCACGAGGATTTCCACGGTTGTTCTGACAGACTTCACAAATGTAGGACTCACCTTCAGGTGTTCTAATTTAGTAACTGTCCTACTTGACTGCACTTAGAATCTTATGCTCTGATTGTGTGTATTTCACACTTAAATTCTCTCTAGCATGTCATTTGGATAGTACTGCTAGTATTCGGTTTTTAGTCATTCATAATTCTCTTACCTTATCGCTTCCGCATTGCATTTATGGTTACGTCACGCTTATGTGATGGCCAGCACGCCCTGATTCTTGGGTCGGGGTGTGTCATACTCTTTGTAGTTGTAATTACATACTGACTCTTTGTAATTGTAATTACTTTTATTCTTTGGGATTTAGCATTCTCATCTTACACAAGGAGTTCAAATTTGCATGCCTACCAACCAATATCCTATTTTTCCCCATACTTATGTAAGTTGTGCATTTTGTCCTATTGATAGTGATTTTGAATTGTTTTGGTGTTAGCTATTGAATAAATATTACCTATTGTAGGAAAACATGGCTTTGTTATTGGGACTAAGTCAAGGTGGTCATCCAAACCCGTTGTACAAAGAGTCTGAGATTGGAAATATAAGTTATCCTACAATGCATGGAAATTATGTCCAAGTAAACATTGAGAGGTTGCATATAATTCTTTTAAATATTTATTTACATCACAGCGTATAATGCTATATTTGTAGTTCTTATGGCTTTTTCTCTCTTGATTTAGGGTCAACAATATCCATACTGGAATAGAGGTTATAATATGTACAATATGCATAGGTCTACTTCAAGAGGAAACGATGACCAAGAGCTTAACTAAGCAATGGAAGCAAAAATGAAAGCAATTTCTTTATGCAGTTTGAGTTTTTGTGGATTTGGATCCTATTTCTTCTAAACATAGATTTCAATGCATTTTAAATATTTTGTAACAGTAGCTAGTATGCAGACGTGTTGCTCTTCTAATTCTTGTTGTACTAAAAGCGGAGTTTAATCAAATTCTTAAAAGAAGTACATGTTTAATCAACGAAATTGAAAAACAAAATGCCTATATCAAAACACTGCTTTCTAAAGCTATAAACCAGAAACCAATTTCTTCCAAGATTCAATCTTGCAATCCCGCAGCAACGCTTATAGCTCAAGAAGAATGCAGAGGAAGTTAAGCAAAAAGTGGCTAAAATATTGAAGCAAAAATTGAATCTTCCAATATTCATAATCTGATCATGAAAATGTTTCTACTTGTTATTTCATAGTAGACTGGTTCTTCGCCTACAAAGGTAATGAAATTCCAGCCAAAAGCAGACCCACCAACAATATATGTCCCTTGAGTCTGACCATCTTCAGCTTGCTGCTTCTCGCTGGATACACCTATTGGAAACTTATTTTCTGATGGTTTTACAAAAGCCTTTGTATCTTGGGGCTTTTCACCTGGCACATTCTTAGTTCTTGTTGTTGAAATTGTTTATGCCGTCATCTGTTTGCATAGTTCCATCAGAAGTTTAACGTTTGAAATTTGCAACATACTATACCATTAGCACATCTCATGATCAATCCATTAAAAGCAACATCTCATGCGATTGGCTCCATCACAAAAAACGCCTTGAACTCTAAAGTGTCTAAAGGAATCTAAAAACTAGAGCAAAGGCATATATGGTGCTCAAGAAACTCAGGACAAAACCATGCGTCAACATTAGAAGATGAGTGAGACATATATCTCCTCGTAAAGGAAGCAAAAGGCCAACTGGGTGGCCAACAATAAAACTATCACAAACTGAGTTTCAAGGGTGAAAATCAATATAATCATTCACATGAAAGATTACCAAGCCAAGTTAGCACATGTATGAAAGTCAGATATCATAACCCAACGCAATAATAAACCACTTATGTTAAGATTACCAAATCAGGTCAGCTTTATCATACAAATCAAGGGATAACTCTATGTCAATGTGTGGGAAAAAAAATGAAAACAAAATCTTGATGAGCTTACATTCTTGAATTTCTTCGGATGACTTGCATGTTCGAAAGTCAGGTTCGGAGAAACTTCAAGATGACAAAGAAGCAAAACATTACGCCTTCCATACTTCATATAGCCAGTCGCAGAGCAACTAAGAGACAAAGGTAGTCATGGGCCCATCCTGCAATTTTTTTTCCTTTCAACTATAGGGATATAGCAGCTACTTAGTGAAGTATTAGTTGAAGAAGAACACAGAACGCCAGAAAATATTGGTAAGCCTCAATGAACCTTAGAAACGTGTGAATTGTATCTAATACATGTATTAGTTACATCAAGAGAGTCCTAAGCTATGTAGTATGTACTATCTATCATCTTCTACTTCTTGATTACTTCAAGTTCATCTTTGGGTGAATTAGAATTAACCCCGGTGAATTTTTGTGTTTGTTGTAGCAATAATTCATCTTGAAACTCTTTTTGTTTCCATATATTTATTCTTTTGCTTTCTTGGTTTGAACTTCTAGTCCACAATTGTAACCTACTTCTATCTTAGCCTGTATATCAATCTATGATGTATAATTTCTCTCCATATAAGAGTTGGACAGAGAAAAAATATAAATATCATCTATGAGGTGCTATGCCCATGTCAAAATGTAAAGTTTCACATTTGTAAAAGAACCCCCCCCCCTCTCTTCTCTCTCCCACGCCAAGCAGTTCAAAATAGTATGATTTCGAGAAATTACTTGAGAGTGATTACATCCACATCCAAATTTGACTAACAACCTAATGCACTTTGAAGCAGTCATGATCTTCTAAATTCTAGGCATCAAATACAGATTACATAACAATATAACATGCTTAACACATTACACTTTGCCTGCAGCCGAAGAGAATCGAACAATATCGGTAATGGTAACACATAAACACTAATTTTGACAATTTCACTTGCCTTCATTTTCACTTTATATCCCAAGAATGGTTACTATTATTAATAGTTCGAATATTAAACGTTCAGCAACGAAAAATATGAAACGCCACCATCATTACAAATAGCCATTTCCATCAAAATCATTATTTAAACAAAAATTTCTCACTACAGAGCTACTAAGGGCACCTAAAGTGTAAGTACAAGGCAAAAGAATTACAAAGGTTATACATTTATTTTATCTTTTTAAAGAAAAATGAAATCTTTAGATATGTTAAAGACATGTAAATTGTGAAATCCAAACAAACCCGAATACACAATACAATAAAAAGAAAACCCAGATCACAATAGTCTTCCACTTTTGGAGATGGGCTTTTAGCTGTACCTCGAAAAAATAAGGACGGACCTCTTTGAGGACGGCGCAAACCTTGTAGAGGGTGCAAGAGTAGGAGAAATGGGCATCATTTTCAAGGGGTCTCTTCTTGGTCTTGGAAGGAAGAGAAGACGGTGGAGGTTGTGGAGGGAGGACTTCGGCGAAGCTCGGAGGGGCTGGGAGAATTTCCGTGGCTGTGGACTCGGCTGGCTTTGGTTCTTCCATTGGTTCCTTGGTGGTGTTTGTCTGCGGAGTTGAGCGTACGGTTGCTTTTGTGATTGCATGAAGTGAGGTGCTTTTGATGTGTTTAGCTGTTAGTGTTAGCTTAAAATGTTTCATGCAACTCGTTGAAAAATAATGGTAAATGCTTACCAATCAATAATCCAAATAGGGGAGCGTCGATGAATCTTTGTTTCATGCTCTTTGCCGCTGACTCCTTCCTCTATAGTTAGGGTCGGTGACAACCCCCTTGCTCTTCCTCTTTTCTTTTTCTTCTTGCTCTTCCACTGCCCATGGTTGTTGGATTGTGAAGGCACCTTTATTCTCGGCGTCCTTCGTCATTTCCCGGTGTTTTTCACCATAATTTTCACTTGACAACCCTAACCCCATTATAAAACCACCTTCTTCAACCCCCGACACCCACCTCTTCCATCTTTTTTATTTGCTCCTCCTTTTCACATTCCATCCTTCCTCAACCTATACTTAAAAGCGAATTGCGCCTCACTTTTTTTGCCTCCCTGATATGCCCTCCCTTCGCAGATCCGTGCCCGATTGACATGCTAGAAAAATTGGGCAAGCGTGCCGTGGCTTGTCAAAAGTGAGGGTGTTTTAGATGCCCTCTTAGCCCCATTCTCTTCCTTTATGTTTTGCTTTTTGCTTCTACTTGAAAGGGCATGTAACGGTGATTCAGATATGGTGACTCTTCTCTGGTGCGGCAATTTTTGGTGGTGAAATTTGTTTGGAGATACTTCCTTGTGGCGGGTGAAAAAGTTGTGTTACGATACCTTTGTCGAATTCAATGCGGTAAGGCGACTACTCGTGTGGCTGTTGGCGAAATGGTTGCGGCGGTAGTGGCATTCAAGTAGACAGGGATTAAAGTTTTGGTTTTCTTTTTCTGTTTTGTCTTATTATTGGATGGACTTCTTGTATATCCCAATTTTTTATTGGGCTGTTTATTGTAACTTGATTGGGTCTTTTCCCTTTTAATGAAATCCTCTATTTTTCGGAAGAAAAAAAATTAAAAATCTTGTTGCAGTCCAAATTTAGTTAGAAATGTCAGGTGTAAATCCTATTGGGATTGTACTTTATTTTTTAGATTGTATTGTAATACCTAAAAAATAAGGAATTTACTTTCACTGCTGCTATAAATAAAAGCACAAACAATGAAATAAGAAATCACATCTCGAAATTCACCAACTCTCTACTCTTTAGCGCACCCTCTCTCTAAAAGACGAGAAATTTGGCGCACCCTTATCCAATTCTCCAAGGAGTGTTTGACAGAAGATGAACTGAGAAGAGCCACATAGGTCTATAAGCAGTAGGTGGACAATCTAGAAAGCTAGAAGATCATCGTGGCTTTGATAGGATTGAGTAGAATAGAGAAACTATAAAAGGGATTAAGGGGTAGCAGAGAAAGGGGTTGGCATAAAAAATAGAGGAAAAGAGGTAGAGAAATTGAGAGTTAAAAAGGTGATTTTGAAGGAATGATTCAGAGATTTGAAGGGTAAACTCCTTGTTCCTTGTTTAATGTGATTTTCAAATTTAATTTATTTGAACTGAATTGAAATTGCCCTTGATGTATATTTGGAGTTTTGAGTTTTATTTAGGGTTTTCTATCAGTCAATTAATCAGTTTGAAAAGGAATTAGAGTTGGGTAATTGACATTGGGTGTGTAGATCAAATTTCTTTATCAAGGGTTTGTTAATTTTGAATCATATTTGATTTAGATGTTATATACATGATTTTCAGACTACATTGAAGTATTTTGGGATTATTATATGAATTAGAAGTGGGCCGTATAACTTATAAGTAGCTGCAAATTGATTTCTTTGCAGAGAAAAATGAAGTTTCAAGTAGCCTACTTTGGCTCTTGATTTCCAGATCTTTATGTCTTCTTTTGGAGCTAATTTTTAGTATATTGGAACTAGATATGTTCGGGATCGTAACCAACTGTTTTCATTCAATGTCGTTGAGTTTTGGTTCGTCAAAACCTTATTCAAAGTTTCGAACATGATTCAGAGCTCCATTTTCTGCAAAATTTATATGCTTTTAAAGTCAACAACACGAGCTTCAAAACCTATATAAGTTTTTACCATTTGGTTCAGCGTGTTAAAAGAGGAGCCCAAAACTTGATTCAGTAGAGCTGTTTTTCTGCTGACTTTCTAGAGATGCAAAGTACTGTTTTTACTACACTATATTTATTTTACAAATTTCTTTTTGAGTTTCTTTACTACTATTTGAGTGACATTATTTGAGTTATAAGATTTCAATATTAGTGTATTTGTTGTACATAATATTAATTTGTGATTAAACACTTAGTTTGGTTACTAATGTGTGTTACTTGTGTTTGTATTGATTATTTGTGCTTTTGTGCTTCAAACTAGGTTTATACGTGTTTACATGTCCGTAATCGGAATCAAATTACGAAATTGGATTCCAATTACGGAGTACTCCTTCATTTACTTAACTTTGGGGAATTAAATTGTATGTGGAGTCCACACCAATTTGGGAATCCCACTCCTCATCTTGAAGGAATTGGATTCCCTACACGAGGGAGGTATTTCAATTCCTGGACATCAAAGGAATCCAGAATGGATTTCTTTTACCAATTATGCCCTCACTTGTTTCTTATTATCCCAAGATTGCCCTTCATTTGACATTCATCTAGCGTTGCTCATTCTCCATCTCTGTCAACACCACACCCTCCACCGCGCATGGCCACATCACATACCTAGCCTAATCTCCACTCATTTCACTGAATCACTGGACTCTTACCCGACGTAGTGGACCGAGTTCAAGACGGCGACGAGACCGCTCTACGCTGGACCATGAATGGCCTAGCTATGAGGCAGTGGCTATGGAGGCAGGTGGAAGGTAAAGACAGGACAAGGAAAGGCAGGGGTGGGTGGAGGGCATTGCGGCTGGGACAGATACCTTCAGAATGAAAGGAAGGAGCGGGAAAGATGGAGATGTGGGGGATGGATGGAAATAACCATCTTTTAATAAATAAATAAATAAAATCTATTTAAATATTTTTATATAGATAAATTTAATTAATTAGTATGAAAATAATTTATTTATGTAAGGGCAGTTTAGTAATCAACCTAGTTTTAATTCCGATTGAAATGAATTAGTAAACAACTTATATGAACTCAACATCATTCCTACTCCGATTCCAGACAGTTTTAGTAAACTACTTCAACAAGAATTTGATTTTGATTTCACCTCATTGCAATTCCTCACAATCTAATTACGGATTAGTAAACGCGCACTTTTTGGAGGAACAAAATTAATTGAATTTAAGGTAAGGATTCTCCGAAACCTTACATAAATTAATCTGATTAATGCTTACTTATATAAGTACACATGCAAGTTTGATATTGTATTGAATACGAATTGAGTATAAATATTGAATCTGAATGTCACTTGAGTATGATGTTTAAACTTTAATTTAGTCTAAGGGTTGATTTCTGATTATCTTTGTTATCTGGAAAAAGAAATGGAACTTGATAATCATTCATGATGTGAGAGTGAATTGGGGTTCTTGGAAAGAAATTCGGGAATCTAAGGTAGTGGCTATTAGCTTTTGGGTAGTTGAGCCAAACTTTTAGTCAGTACCATGTCTTAGCTAAGCCCACAATGCACAATTTTATTACGGTAATTCAGGACTAGGGACGAAGAGTTCAAGCAACAAGACTAACAAAAGGGGAGTTCTGAGAAGTTTTGGGATGAGGTTAGTTCATATAATTAAGCGCTCAGGATCAAGTGGTATAAGCACGGACTGGGACGTGCGAGGTCTGAGTGTTTAGTTATATGGATTAACAAGTATAGTCAAGGCATTTGCATTGTATCCTTACATGTCATTCTAATTATGGTTTTATGTTTGCCTGGTTAATTAAAGCTCTAATATTTTATTGATGAAGGTTTAGTCCCTAATGAGCTTTTTAAGCTCATCCTAACTAAATTTTGCAAGTATGGAACCAGAATCTAGAAGTCTACTTGACTTGTTGTCTGTTATGTAATTGTGTATAAAGAAATAAAAAGATGAACTTGATGGTTTTTGCTCTCTTATTTAAATAAAGAATTACTCGTGTGAACTTTGAGTAGTTTCTAAGTTGTAATTTTAAATATAATGTGACACACCCCAACCCAAAATATCCACTAGGACTCCGAATCGACGAGGATTCGTGGCACTTCTCAGTACAGATGTCTTCTTATGATGGTATAATCATTATCTTACCTTACTGTACTTTACTTATGCTCTGTATCGCGTGTGAATGGGTTCATGCCCGCTCACCAGCGCATTCTGGTATTTAGGAACTTTTAGGTTCAAATTTATTCACATTTTTACACTTCATCACATTTTATGGCTTCGTCACCTTCCAGGTGTCGGCCAACACGGCTCGATTTGGTATCCTAGTGGAATTTTCGGGTCGGGGTGTGTCATAATTTCAAAAAAGATACTATTGTTCTGTTGAATTTATTCCAAGTGAATTAATTATACATGCTCTTTTTTTATATTTCATTTCACATTTTAGTTATATTAGCTAAACCTTACAGTTAAGCTTGTGAATCACGTTCTAAATCAAGGTTTACGTTAATCCTTGAGTTGGGGTGTGACAAATAGTGCTTGCATTAACAAATCATAACTACATCCAAATTTTAAAAGAAATTTACAAGGTTCTAAAATACGCTAGGCGCTAGTCGGGTGGTGGGCTGGGGCCTAGCGCCTAGGCTGCTAGGCAGGGTCTAGGCGGGCGCCTAGGCGAACTAGGCGGATTTAATTAAATTTATTATATTTCATGTAAATAAGTGTATGTTTATACTTAAAATATATATGATTTCATTATAAAGTACAAAATGGAAGAGAGATATATATATATATATATGTATATATAGGTAATGTAAGAATTTTAAGCACATAATTTGAAAAAAAAAGAAGATAATAATATATAATATATTTGTTTAATAGTGGAGTAGGTAACTTTTTTTATTATAATTAATAAGCCTAGTGCCAATGGTGGAAATCCATCTGACAGAGGGGAGTGGCTTTTGACACCTTGGAAATCGGCAAGGCCTTTATTTTGGGGTTTCTCGTTTCTCATTTCCTCTTCGTTCCATTCTTCATTGATTGCTCCGCCTGATTCCCCATCTTCTCCGCCTAATTTCCATCTTCTTGCTCTGTATAATTTTCCAAAACCTAATCATGAGTCCAGTCAAATTCCTCAAGCACAGCGAAGAAATCCTCTCCGGCAAAGAAATCTGAAGCTTCAAGGTCAAAGTTCTCGTTTTTTTTTTTTTCTACAATTGCACTGTTATTCTGATTCCTTCTATAGATCTCTCTCACGCTCATTATTCACTCATGCGCTTTCGGTTTCTCTTTTCAAATTTTATGTCGTCACCCTCGTGGTGTAGTGAAACAGCGAAACATATAATATTTTAACAGAACCACCACAGAGGCCGCTTAGCCCAATGCCTAGGCCACCTGGCCCACCTAGGCATCGCCTAATACCCTTGTCGATTTACTGAACATTTTTGAAATAATCGCGGCGGCGGCCCGATGCAGGCGACTGCCCTGACACGCCCATCATTGATATTCTCCAAACACAAGGGTAGGCACATGATGGCCGACACCTGAAGGTGACGAAGCCATATTTGGATGCATGAGAACTAAAAACAATTAACCGACATAAATAAAACTTGTAAATTTAATTATAATGAATATGCAATTGTGGATCATGTTCAGAGCATACAACTAATCCAAGACACTAAAAAGGAATAATATAAAATTGAATGAATGAAGGATGGGTCCTACACCGAGAGGACTCGAAGATGCCGATGCGGGAATGCCTTGATGTTGGGATTGTACGCCTCGATTCGAAGTCCTGAGAGGGCGCAAAACAAAACATGAGTGGACCAAGTTGATATATAAGTAGTACTAAAATAGTTATTCAACAACGTACTAACCCCCAAAGTTTATGAAAACTCAATAGCATAATATGTAATAGGTTTTCCGAAAGCCCTAGCATGTCATAAAACCTTCAATAAAACATATATCATATATAGTGTGCTAAATAGTGGTATCAGCATCGCTCGAAGGCATATAGAACACTTCATTCGCCCGAAGGCCTTCATTCGCCCGTAGGCATGTAGTGACCACTAGATAAGCATAAAAATGAGTGAATATAATCTTTCCAAAATACATATGCTTATATATCATTGGAGCTCAATAGCTTAAACATCATATCATAAAACATATTCGTAGTATATAGTCATCAATCATATATACTACGAAGAACGTAAAATCGATAAAGCATGAATATCATAAAGCGTAAATCCAATTTACTCATAAACGTTTCATAAAACGTAACCATTAAATCATGCTTTTCATGTATGCATTTCTAATAGTAAAATATGCATTTTAGAAAGGGGTCCACTCATAGATACTTTACCGTCGAAGAGCTGTGCAAACTAGCGAAGATGGAAATGCCACAATAAATGCACCTAAGCTCATAAAGGGTCCAATTAATAAAACTCTACCATAACAATTGAATTTCGAGAAACGGACGTCATAAACAGATTCAGGACGTCGAAAAACATAAAAGGGGACCTCCGGTACCCCCACGCGCCGCCTCACACGCCGATTTGAGTCGCCAAAAAGTTGGCCTGAAAAGTCCCCGGTGTCGCCATGGAGGCACGTGTACTCCACGGGCCAACCAAGACATGCGCTCACGCGCTGGCCCACACGCTAGCTAGGGTTCTGGGATTCAACTGGGTTTGGGCCGGATCTAAGTCTAATCTGGTTCTGGGTTGGGCCGGTTCCTACTTGGATTTGGGCTGAGGGTTTTGGGCTTAATTTTGGGCTACAAGGTTGGGCTTGGGGTCCTGGGTCAGGTTATAAAAGTGGGCCTGGGTTGTGTGGCCCAAGAGCCTGGCTTTGGGTTCCAGGTTTATTGGGTTGGGCTGACCAATTGGGCAGAGTTCCATGGCCCAACGAGTTGGGCCGGCTCAGGTTTTGTGGATCGGGTTTGACCTTTTTTCAGATCGGTTCTCACGGAGACGAAAGCCGGAGCTTCCCAAGCTCCGGTCGACCTTGATTCTCAAAACTAACATACGATCTATGCACCAAATTGAAGACAACCAAGTGTAGATTAGGATTTTACCTTTGGTTTCCCCAGTAGTGGCCAGAGTTGGCCGGAAATCGGCTTGAAAATCGTCGAACCTCGCCGTGAGCAGAGAGAATGTGCAAGAGACGTCAGAGGGTTAGTTCCAGTTCAGGTCTCGAGGAGAGAGGCAAGACGAACTGGTGTGATGGTGGTGTGGCTCGCCAGTGAGGTGGGCAGTGGTGGTGGTGCAATGGTGCACCGAGAGGGGTGAGAGCTAAGAAAGAGAGAACTCGAGGGAGTTGAGAGAAATAGAGAAAGAGATAGATGAAGTGTTTGGGCTGGGGGAACAAAACCAAGGGTAGGCCCTACTTGGGCACACTAAACAAGATCCAAAAGCAACAATTTAAAATATCTATCAACCCCACCAAAATTACCAAACTACCCATTCGTTCCAAAATCCGTAAATAAAAATCGAGACGGGTTGTTACACCCAAACCGCGTTTTAGAACACTGGAAATTCATAAAACATACTTGACTTGAAAGACTATTTAAAAATAAATAAAATTATCGAATGTCTCATAACATTATTTTTAAAACTGGAAATTCATTACCAAGGTTAAAAGCACTTTCAATCCTTTAATGATATGTTTACTAAGGATGAATGGAATGGGTGAAAATAAAATTGCACGCTGTTTAATGAATCAATACAAGAGTGGGATACACCTCATTTTAGGAATCAAGCCCATAAAATTGGCGGAGGTAATTCTCTATATTATGGTGGTACCTGAAATCCGGGTATTTGTGGCTATAGAGAATCCAACTTATGTTCCAAGATGACCTCCTACAGTTCTCTTATATAAAATGACCTTACAACTTCACCACCAAGTTGATAGACACAACCATATTCGTCTTCTCCAAATCCACCAATTTCCTTTAGAGCCAGCTTCATCTCCAACCACCCGATCTCATTCCTAGTTAGTTGCTTGTAGAACCTATTAACAAGAGTAACAGATAACGACACGTGATGATTTATTTTAAACAAGGTCAGTTTAGTAATCAAACTAGTTTACTCCAATTCCAAATAATTTAGTAAATAACTTTAACAAAAAACAATTTTATTTCTTCCTTAATCAAATCCTCATCAATCCAATTCTTCTTCACTCCATTTTTCTTTAATCTGATTATAAGTAAATGGGCTATAAATGTCTTATGACTTTTAAACTCCCTCAATGCTTCGTGGGTTTGGGCCATACATTTCAGCTCGTTAAGTTATGATGGCAGCCCACTTAACTTTTTTAAGCCCAAAAATTAAGTAGAAACTGAAACCCTACTTCCACGTTTACACTACAAAAAGTACAAACCAAACACACAAACCCTAGCTCATCTTGCAGCCCTAAAATCGTACATCCCCTCTCCCCCACTCTCCATTTTCTCAGTCCCATTTCGAATGGCCGCCGCCGCTGTGCGTCCCTTGGTCACCGTCCAGTCTCTGGACGGCGACATGGCCACCGACCAGAGCCAAACCGTCTCCTTGCCTGATGTCATGAAGGCCTCCATCCGGCCCGACATCGTCACCTTCGTCCATTGCAACATCTCCAAGAACAGCCGCCAGCCCTACGCCGTTTCCAGGAAAGCCGGCCACCAGACCTCCGCCGAGTCCTGGGGAACTGGGCGAGCCGTCTCCCGTATCCCACGTGTTCCCGGAGGTGGGACTCACCGCGCTGGCCAAGGAGCCTTCGGAAACATGTGCCGTGGTGGCCGCATGTTCGCTCCTACTAAGATCTGGCGCCGCTGGCACCGGAGAGTCAATGTCAACCAGAAGCGCTACGCGGTCGTTTCGGCCATTGCCGCATCGGCAGTCCCGTCTCTGGTTATGGCTCGCGGGCATAAAATAGAGACTGTTCCAGAATTGCCCCTGGTCGTTAACGACTCTATTGAGGGGGTTGAGAAGACCTCGGCGGCTCTGAAGGTGTTGAAGGAGATCGGGGCTTACGCCGATGCCGAGAAGGCAAAGGACAGCCATTCGATTCGACCTGGAAAGGGGAAGATGAGGAATCGGAGGTACATCAACCGTAAGGGGCCGTTGATTGTGTACGGAACTGAGGGAGCGAAGCTTGTGAAGGCATTTAGGAACATTCCTGGTGTCGATATTATCAATGTGGAGAGGCTTAGTCTGCTGAAGCTTGCTCCCGGTGGGCATTTGGGTCGGTTTGTGGTCTGGACCAAGTCGGCTTTCGAAAAGCTGGATTCGATTTATGGATCCTTCGATAAGGTTTCTGAGAAGAAGAAGGGGTATGTGTTGCCGAGGTCGAAGATGGTGAATGCTGATCTGGGTAGGATTATTAACTCGGACGAGGTCCAGAGCGTTGTGAGGCCGATTAAGAAGGATGCGAAGAGGGCTCCAATGAAGAAGAACCCACTAAAGAATCTGAATACTTTGTTGAAGTTGAATCCATATGCGAAGACTGCTAGGAGAATGGCTCTGTTGGCTGAGGCTGAGAGGGTTAAGGCTAGGAAGGAGAAGCTCGACAAGAAGAGGAAGCCCATTACCAAGGTAATCAAGTCTAACTTGTTATTTCTTTTGTTTTGCTTTGCTTTTTGTTTGATTGATTCTATAGATAAATTTTATGATTGTTAAGATTATTTGGAAGCCCCTTTTTAATTCGTGTTTGATGTATGTGAATCGAAACTTAGTTGTATCCTTAGTCTTATATTTTATGGTTTCCATGATTCTACCATTTTTGTGAAAGTTGATGCGCATGTGTTATGTGATTAATTGATAGATCGTAGTAAGTTCAAGTTCAGGAACTGCGTTCTTATGTTCAATTGATCTTGATTAAATGTCTGATGACTGTGAGGATTGGTAGTTTGTTTTTTGGTATGAGGAAATAGGTTGGTCATTTTTTATTGGTGTTTGCTTTCTTCGAAACTTGATTATGTTTGTTGTCAAATGCTTATTGTTGTTGCATTGTTCTGTAAGATTTCCATATTCATTTGTCAATCCTACTTCGTTCTAGAAATAATGTCATTACTGTTTCATAATAGAATTGCTCCTTCATTTCTGGTTAAAGCTTTTTGATCAGTTACGCATACTACAATCGCCTTTTTCTTTCTTGTTCTTGTGCAGTCTCATGATATTTGAGAATATCCGAAAATTTCCTTATGTGTTGTTTATTTCTCTTTATACAGGAGGAAGCTACTGCCATTAAGGCCGCTGGTAAGGCATGGTACAAAGCTATGATCTCAGACAGTGACTACACCGAGTTTGACAACTTTACAAAGTGGCTAGGGGTAGCCGAGTGATTTACGTCTGCCTTAAATTTACGGGGCCTTGTTTGCGTAGACTGTTTTGGGTTAGTGTTTACGTTGTGTCTTTTGTTCTCTTGAGTAAAAGAATGAGACGTTGGAGGAAAAGTGGTGTATTAACAAGAGAAAATGCTCACGTTTTCCCTCCCGGATTGTGCCAATCGTAACTTAGATTTATATTAGTTTGTCAATTTTGTTCTATGACAATGTTAGTAATTTTGGTCCGAAATGCAGGCGGATTTATGTTTTAATCTCAGTTATGCATTTGAATCCAATGGGTTGATGGGTTGTATTTTAGTTTATATCGTTTGTCCATGTGGTTGGTTCTTCGATATGATTTGCATCTTTCTCTGGGGGATGATTTGATTACATCTGTAAGGAATGCCACCGTTTTTTAGCATTTCTTTGAGCTGCCAATGGGTTTGTTTGAAAGTGCTTTTATTGGAAGTGCTTATGATCATTACCATGTTTGGTAGCAGGACATTACTGATTTTAGTAGATAATCAGTTCTTTTAATTAAAATAAAACTAATGAAAAGAATTTCAGATCTTTATATTTTAATAAAAAATTATCTACTAATTTTATTTAATAATAAGAACAAAAGAATAATTTAAAAAAAAAAAAAAAAACTCAACTTGTCCTGGAGGGCGTACCGCCTAGGGATGGCAACGGTTCGGTTTGGGGACGGAAATGCTATATTCATTCCCATAACCACGAAAATTAACCATATCCATAACCGCAAATTAACCATTGGGTATTATCCATAACCATACCCACCGGGTAACGGATTCCCCATTGGTTAACGGGTATATCCATCTTCGTCAATACAAAAAATATATTCGTTCAATTGAGAAATTATAAGTTAGTAGATATCAATTTCGTCATTAAACATTTGATGTATAAAATGATCCAATGGATGGATCTTGTTGAGTATAAAAATTAAAACACTGATGATGTTGGCTTATCTTCGTTATGTCCTAAAAGGATCATTGAGTTCGCATTGATTTTGATTCAAAACTTTATTTTCCTACAAAATGCAATTTTTGTATTCTCAAGCTAATGGTTTGGTGAATAATAGATATACAAATACATATATATATATATGTATGTATTATACTATTATATTATATATAAATTATATTATTTACTAATCGGATCGGATTCGGTTATGGATACGGTTTGGGAACCTCTATAACCATATCCAAAACCATAACCGAATAATATAAACGGTTTTTCCCCATATCCAAACCATACCCGAATTTTCATATCCAAATCCAATCCATTCGGGCGGTTATCCACGATTATCGGGTTTAACGGTTAGAATTGTCATCCCTAGTACCGCCCTCCTTTACGCCCTCCTTTCCATACTTCACTTTTTTCTCCTACATTTTTCTCCCATTGTCAGCAACATTAATAGATTTCTTTTTTCTTTTTCTTTTTTTTCTTAGAATAAGATAAATACTTCAAATTGAATTACATTCTCCAGTTTTATTTTTGTGGTGTTGTTTTCCAATAATAGTTATGATGATGAGGAATTTTTCAATGTACTCAGGAACACGGAGTGGTACACTCTATACAAGTTGTGAGATTCTTGTGTTAAAAAATCAATAACATAAAAAATAAAATTTTCCACCACTTACATAATAACACATGATATACCATTTGTGTTACAAGCACAAGGAAAAATTTCTCTAAGATGACATCCAAGCTCAAGAAATTGGATGGAGAGCTACATTTATTATTGTACGTATGTAAAAAATGTGACAATTTTAATTTGGTAATTGAAAACAGCTTTTTAAATATAATTACTGAGAACATAATCTTCTTAAGGTTTTGATCTAAATAGTCATTTCTGGGTTCATCGTTTTCGGCGCAATGTGTGCTTTTACATGACCAAAAAAGGTCTTAAGTTTCAAATCTAATGAAACTGAACCAAGAATTAAATACTATTTATAAAACTTCACCGATAAATGGATACTATTCATGAAACTAAATCAATAAGTAGACACTATTTATGAAACTGGACCAATAAGTAGACATTATTTATGAAACTGGACCAATAAGTAGGCATTATTTCTAAAACTAAACCAATAGGTGTAAACTATTTATGAAACTGGACTATATACTATTTATGAAATTGAAGTAAGAACTAGACAATATTTATGAAATATGACCAAGAATTAGGCACTATTTATGAAAGTAGACCAATAACTAGACACTATTTATGAAACCAGACCAAGAAAGAGACACTATTTATAAAACTGTATCAATTACTATACATTATTTATAAACTAGATCCAATAACTAAGCATTATTTATGAAACATGACCAAGAACTAGACACTATTTATAAAAGTAGGCAAAAAACTAGGCTCTATTTATGAAATCGGACCAGTAAATAGTATAGTACTGTTCAGTTTCATAAATAGTGCAGTTTCATAAATAGCGTTCAGTTTCATAAACAGTGTACAAGTCTCGTGCGTCAGTTTTTTTTTAATTGTGCCATTTTCATTAAAATTTAAGTTTTTTTTTTGTCATTTTTATTAAAATTTAAAGGGTTTTCATTAAAATTTAATTCTTTTTCATTAAATAAAGTTATAGCATGGCTCTTTGTTAAATAAACTTAGTCTAAGCCATTTTCATGAAAGTTCCTATTAATTAATTACATTAACGTTAATTTGCTACTTAATACATTCAAATGTTTAATCTCACATTGAATTTGAGCATATGAATTATGAATGACTGTTAATACAAGTTTTATAATAATATCTAATACAGATTAAAATTGGAACTTTTTAATTATGACATGAACACAACCACCTACGTGTATTAGTAACACTTTGTGACAATGTAATCATTCTACAAATTTAATACAACTGTTGGAAATATTGGCTATACTGATGTTACTTCTACAACAAATCAAATAAGATGATGATTAGTAAATATTAAAATAGATATTGGCTATACATTGAAATTTTAAAATAGATAAAACTAATATAGTAACAACAATTACTTATTTTTAATATATCGATCTTCACCCATGCTTGAATAGAACGAGATTTTAGGTTGAGGCGTGTAAGTTCACTATCCTTGAAAGTAGATTTTGTCCCTCGAAGATAATATCTCGGTGTAGCAGGTTATGACGCCCTACCCTCTAAGATACAACAACCTATAATCATTATAAGCATACTCTCACAATATTTGAATCGAGTGAACAACTCATTTCTTTCATTGGACTTACAAGAGGTGAAAATCGAGTGAACAACTCAATATTAAGATATCATAAAATATTGTTTTAACAATTTCACAATGACTTGATGTAAATGAGATAACAGCTATAAAACTATTTTCGTCTCTGGATCATGCAATAAGGAATGGTTATCTACGGCCCATTTTCAGAGTTTTCGTTACCAAAATAGATGAAGTAATCCCACACATAGCAAATTAATTTCTTTTAAGTGGTGAAGATAATTTTCGTTACCAATTACCAAAAAATATAATGTTATACGGCCTTTTGGGTTAAAGAAATGAAAAGAAAATCTAAGAACATAAATAAAGGATGTGCAGAAGAAGAAAAAACGTTTGCAAAAATCATTCCCATACTTTTCTGGTGTTGAGATTTAAACTTGCTGTCCATTCCCAACAAATTATCATAAAATCTCTTAGATGACACAATAAATTAACCAAAAAAACTCTCAAATAGAGGTTTATTACCTATTGGCAATGGAAAAAAATAGGAAATATTGGGATACATAAACCTCATTCAATATGCATTCATAGAAAAGAGAAAAACTATACATTCCAATATCTCCAATATATTCCATAAACCTCATTTGCTGTAATGATTTCTAAGTAAGAAATTTCAAGGTTTTTTCATCTATCGGCACAACGCAGCATTTGATTTCAAATTTCTAATGTAGCATATCTGATTCTAGTGATGAAAGACACCCGACTTCAACGAAACTTTTATTTTGAGATAAACGGGAAACTTTCCACCCTCTGCAGTAAGTGAAAGCCACTGTAAGAATAGGTTATGATCAAGTACCTCAAAAGTAAAACTCAAGCATCAAACATGCAAAATGGTCACTACAATCACAAAATTTCACATGTAGCAATGATCGATGTATAAGCTACTAACAGAATCAGCATCCTTTTGGATCAAAACTTCAACTAAGCTGACCTATATTTTGTAATTCAAAGCCAAAAATCAAGTGAGGCTCCCTCAACAAGTAGATAAAAAGAAGGATACTGATGAAATCGCAACAAGCTTGAATATATAATGAGGCAAACATGAGAAATGTTAACATCCGAAACAAAAAGCATCATGTTAATCTCCCAATCTTGCTGCATCGCAATTTTGAGTTAAAATTTACTGAATATGCACAAGAACTGCGCATACCTTAGTTATTACGCATATTTCGTCTATCTTTATTGAAAATGTACTAAAACAATGACTACGAGGAACAATAAGAAACCGAATACAATTTCCCTAGAGCTGGTACACAAGTGACAATTCTGACGAAACCTTTTGGAATTTTAGCAAGGGAAATGATTACTGTTATTTTAAACAAAAGAAATATTCTTTGATTGAATATCTTGGGCGATAAGGCTAGCAATGATTTATGGCACAGAATGTCGAGCGGTCAACCATCAACACTTGCAAAAAATGAGTGTAGCGGAGATGAGAATGCTTCATTGGATGTGTGGGCACACGAGAAAGGACAGATTACGAACAAGGATATCCAAGGTAAAGTAGGAGTGGCCACGATTGAAGATAAGATGAGAGAAAATTGGTTAAGGTGGTTTGGACATGTGAACAGAAGACCCACAGATGCTCCGTTTAGAAAATGCAATTATGAGACAGCTCATGGCAAAATGGTAGAGGAAGACCTAGGAAGACTTGCAAAGAGACTTTAAGAAAAGACATGGTGCATCAGTGACAATTCCGACAAGACCTTTTGGAATTTTATCAAGGGAAATGATTATTGTTATTTTAAACATATGTATTGTCAACTGAAATCTTATCACAGCTAGAACCCCTGAACTCAAATATTGATTTCACCCCAAAGTATCAAGCTGCAAGTTTAGTAGATCCACATGTGCATAAAAATTAGGCATTAAAATGATATACACGGCTTTACCAGTAAACAAAAGAAATATTCTTTGATTGAATATCTTGCGCAAATAAGCTTTATACCATAAAACCATAGCTATGCGACCAAGTATGACATCGAACCATTCTCAAATATTTCAGAACTACTTGTGAATAAGTATTCCTAGAAAAATGAAGTA
The DNA here is from genome assembly GCA_024362995.1 of Heteromeles arbutifolia. Lineage (NCBI taxonomy): Eukaryota > Viridiplantae > Streptophyta > Magnoliopsida > Rosales > Rosaceae > Heteromeles > Heteromeles arbutifolia. The sequence goes on along the minus strand of JANCRC010000006.1, from coordinate 12,250,731 downwards.
TTTAAAAAGCATCCAATTACCTCATGTACTTCCAGGATGGGCACGCTTCAGCCTACGCCGTGTGTGGTTCGCATAGGAACTATGCCTACGCTTTTTTGTCTTGTTTCTGCATAATTGAAACCTGATATCATAGTTGAATTGGAAAGAAGAAACCATATATTTGGTATTATTAAAACAAGATGATCTGTGGATAAAACTAACTCGAAAATAGCCGAATACAACTTAAACAGAAATACTGCAGGCAGGGCAAGTAATGCAGTGGCCTACATTAATTGGGGAACAAGAAGAAGAAAAACTGTTAGGACAGCTACATATTGAAATTTGATATATTTCAGATAGCTGAATACAACTTAAGCACATACCGCAAACCATGCCAGTTCCATACTTGCAACAGGTTGCGTCAACTCATTATTTTTTAGAATTTCTTTGACCTGTGCCAGATAAATGCAAAATCCAAGTTACTGACAAAAAGGAAAAAAAAAAAAAACATTCAAGCTCATATGGGGTACTTGTAAGTACTGAGATTTCCACAACTCCTTGTGAATTTGGATTTCCTTTCCTACACAAATTTATGATTGCCCTTTCATTTTTTGCAGTTTTGCCCATAACAGAAAATTAGCAATTCTGATGTACCCTGCTTTCAAACAAATGAAAAGCCCATGAAAGCTTATATTTGGCCATCAACAAACAGTGTGTTTTAGCACGCAACAATGTGGAAGAAACCAAACAAACAAAGAAGTGCTGAGACTAATATTTCCCTGCTCATTTCCGCAGGTCACCGGAATTACTGTTATTTAAACCAGATCAATAAGTTTAAATTAAAAACACGCAATTACTAAAAGAAATAATATTGTATATCACGCAAGCATTCACTCCTTTTGATTTTTATGTTTGCTTATCTGTGCACTGTTTTCTCTGTAATGAACAACAACAATAACAAAGCCTTTTCCCACTAAGTGGGGTTGGCTATGTGAATCCTAGAACGCCATTGTGCTCGGTTCTGTGTCACATCTTCCGTTAGATCCAAGTACTCTAAGTCTTTTCTTAGAGTCTCTTCCAAAGTCCTTCTAGGTCTTCCTCTACCCCTTTGGCCATGAACCTCTGTCCCGTAATCGCATCTTCTAACCGGAGTGTTAGTAGGCCCTTGTTTCACATGTTCAAACCACCATAACCGATTTTCTCTCTTCTTTCCTTCAATTTCGGCTACTCCTACTTTACCTTGGATATCCTCATTCCTAATCTTATCCTTTCTTGTGTGCCCACACATCCAACGAAGCATTCTCATCTCCGCCACACTCATTTTATGTACGTGTTGATGCTTCACCGTCCAACATTCCGTGCCATAAAGTATTGCCGGCCTTATTGCCATCCTATAAAATTTTCCATTGAGCTTCAGTGGCATACGACGGTCACACAACACGCCGGATGCACTCTTCCACTTCATCCATCCAGCTTGTATTCTATGGTTAAGGTGTCCATCCAACTCTCCGTTCTTTTCCAAGATAGATCCTAGGTAGCGAAAACGGTCGCTCTTTGGTACTTCCTGATTTCCAATCCTCACCCCTAACTCATTTGAGCCTCTGTTTGCACTGAACTTGCACTCCATATACTCTGTCTTTGACCGACTTAGGCGAAGACCTTTAGATTTCAACACTTTCTTTGTAATGAACAAATAGACAAAAATTGGGATCCAAATAAGCCAAATCAGCTCCTTCTTCATTGTTTGACTCCTTTCAAAAAAATGTGTTCACCAAAGTTCTCACCTTCCAAGAATATTTTTTTTTTCCCTTGAGTTTTGTGAGCAGAGTCAAATAATGTCCAACTGCATCATTTTTCAAAAGTCCAAGAGGCATAGCATGTTCCACTCGTGCTTCGAAATTAATTGATTGAATTCGTCGGTAATAATGTTTTACATAAATATAAAGTAGGAAATTCATACCTCATGATGCAAAAATGTTGTAGTGGTGATGACTTTTCTATATGCATTGTGTACTTTTTCGGTATACGGCTTCAAGGCAATATGTAATTTATCTAAATGTGGTTTTGTCACCATAGCAACCCGATCAATGTATGGCTCAGTATATTTCTTAGCTTCCTGCCACAACACAGAAATGCCATAAGAAAGAATTCCATCCACCAAATCCATATATTTAAAAAGTTCTCATAAGGGGCTTACCTGAATGTAAGGATCTGCCATATTTTGTGCCTTGAAAACAAGTGGTCCTATAGAACTCCTTGATGAACGATATACATCAACAGTTTTTGCAGTGACTAATCGAATGTTTGGTTCAAGATAGGCTTTAAATTCCAAAGACTGTTTCTTCAACCTTGGGATCCAGTTCTTCAAATTAAAAGAGGAAGAATTAGAAAGGTTGCCAACTTGGTTCAATATCTCAAATAGAAAAGTTGACTGTAAACTAATTGTTCAGAAAAGACGAAGATGTCAAACACCAAAGCTGAGTCTAATGACTTCAAAATTTTAATTATTAGTAAGATAGGCTCTTGCTGCTTTATGCTCCTCTTCAGAACTCGAGTTTTGAAACTCAAATTTTGCCACTTAATCCCATAAAACGCAACTCGTGTATCACTTTGTATTTTGTATTATATGAAGAAGAGCTGGAGATAACATACTGTTCTGATTCTTTCGACGATGATCTCAGCCCAACCCTCACCACGAGCTTTCATTTTTAAGGCCTGAGGACAAACAAATAAATGAATACTTGGCTATTCCAGTTTATTCACCTGGCAAGTGACCATCTTTATTGGAGAAGTGTAACGAATAAAGTTTGGAATATCAGACACACCTTTTCAATTCCCAGATTGAAGGCTGGTCTTCCAAGCTCGTTCCAGTAAGTCACAATGTACGTCTGCACATAAATACTTTGTCATGAAATTAGACTGACATTGTTATCCAACTAATCTGCGTGGATTTACCTGAAAATAGTCTACATGAACTCCAAATGTATGTGGAAGCCATCCTCCATGGACCTGATCATGGGTCACAGCAGGATTTAACTATTGGCAGTATGGTGAACTTAATTTTAAAGTACTTGTAAATGGTAACAAGAACATGATACGCTTCACTGTTACTCAAGCTTAAAAGTTTGCATATGATTAATAAGAGATGGGGCCATGACAAAATCCACCTTGAGGCAATTGATAAATTTATTAATTGACTAGTCTCACTAAAAGAGGTAAAGCCACAAGAATTAAACCTAAAGTGATAACAACAACGTTGCCAACAACAGCAGGCATTAGAAAATTATAGCATTACCATTTCCTTACCTCAGTATACACTATGCCATATAGGACCTTGATCGCAGACTAGCATAACTTCAAATAAGATAGCTCTGAATTTTGGCTTAATTTATAAGATTATGGCGATGGTATTGACTACTGGCTACTCATTAGTTTCCTTTTATTTGTATCAAAGGTTGTCTGTTAAGATTATCCGTTTGGCGCAATACAAACCTTTTTTTCAGCTATAACCAAAAACTGTAATATGGACCAATAATTTCACCTTATATGGACAAGCTAAATTAGATGTGATAATTGCACGAATCGTCCAATACTATCAGTAACCTGATTCTATCAGAAGGGTGAATTTATAAGCACCAAACCATCTGTTTTCTAGAAAAGGAAAACAACAGTTACAGAATAAAAACAATATAACTACTCAATCAGAAACAGTAATATAGGCCTTCCAAGAAACAAGAAATAAGCACGGTTAGTTTACATTTTCTAATTTTATACTCAGTTCCTGAATTTTCTGCTCAGCTACACTTGCTCGGGCTTCCAGTTCATCTCTTTTCTTATTTTGCACAGCGATGTCCTCTCTAAGTCTTTTAACCTTTCATGAAGACTAAGCCATGTAAGACAGCATGAAACTCATGTTAGGTCTAGTTTTTGGAAAACTAATCTGTTTCTCAAGCCCACCAGCCTGCACATGTGGTTTATCTGCAAGCTCAACAACATCTAAAGGTTCTCTTCCCTACCCAAAAGAAAAAGAAACAGACCATCCCTTATCTTTTCAAATGGGGTTTGGAAAGCGCTTCTTTTTTGCAAGCAAGAGAGGCAGATTGTTTACATAGAGACATAATGGAGCTTCACAAAGTCTAATACATTTATACACTCCAGTTGTTGACTGGAAAGGATGAGTAAAACAGAAATGGACCCTCCAGTCAAGGCTCAATATTGTTAACAACGACATATTTCTCAAAAACATATATTTCCACTAAGAAAAAAATATCGCAATCACTTTCCATACCATGGGAACCAAACCGTGGCTTCATGATTTAACACCTCAATGAACTGAACTATACGGTATCAGAGAAATACTTTGCATTGAACTGAAAAACATTTTAAAAATAAAACCCTTACCTGGACAGACTCTATAGCACTTTGTAACAAAGCAATGCTATTTGATTTCTCTTGAATAACCTTCTCCATCAGTTTAATACTTTCATCCTTTTTTCTCAGCTCAAGGTTTTTGTCATCAATGCTTGATTCTTCAACAACATGAGAATACCAACGTCACTAAAACAGACAAAATAGTGATGTAAAACAGCAGCCAATCATGTATAATAACAAGGGGTCAAGTTACTGCACTTACTACATTATCAATCAATCGGGTTCTGTAGTCAGTCTTATTTTTTATAAGAGACACTATCTCAGTCCAAAAGGGAAAGGAGTCTAAGACATACTATCCAGTGACACTAGAAATATAACGGAATGTATGCAGAAGAGGCAATGTAGGACTCACTCGTACTAAAAACAATTTCTTTACCTCTTTCGGGCTCTGAAAAACCGAATGAAACTAACCGGTCAATCTGCATTTTCGAATTGGTTCCAGAAAACGAAAAACTGTACCTCTACCCATATGCTTAACGAATCGATTCACATTTTCAAATCCCAATTAGTCAAATAAATTTTATTTTCCTACAATCCAAGTACAAATATACAGAACATATGATCATTAATTATAAAAATAAAGGGAATTAAAACCATATTACAAACCAAATGCCATTTAAAATTCTAATGTATGGAATTGCAAATTTACTATACACTCAATTCCCATTCAATATTCATAATATATATATATATATGATGATTGCAATGACAAAGCCTAAAACTTTGAAAATGGTCACCTAGAAGTGAAACTCTGGACTTGAGTTGCTGAAGTTGGAGTGCCAGAGACGAATCTGCAACCTCCGGGGCAGAATCAGAAGCGCCGTCGTCTGGAGGGGGTGGGTATGCCGTATTTCCGGTGAATGATAGGGCTAAGAATACGGAGAAGAGTAAAAGCTTAGAGGGTGCCATCCAAGAGTGCAGTGATCGCTGATGAAAGCGAAGGAAGAAAGAGGCTTTTCGAAGGGACCCTCAGAGTCAGAGTCAGAGGCGCTGAATAATTGAAAATTTTATACCAAGCAAGTAGGCTCGTGTTTAATAGGTACAAAAGAGAGATTTTCCTACGTGGCCGGGGGAATATGGGATAGTAGATCACATGTTATATACATGGTAATATATTTGTGTAAAAAAATTAACAATTTAAAATATAGAGTATCTCACTACTTATATAATGACACGTAGTGCACTACTCATGTCCCGGGCATAATGAAAAATTTCTCGAACACAAGAGTGCTAAACTACACTATGCCCGGCTTCTTGAAAGAGATGATGGAAGCAGAATAAAGTGATAGGCAGAGTCAGATATTCGACTGCAAGCAATATAGTAGAAAAATAATATTTTTTTTAACAAACGATATTATCTATACTGAGGGGAGGAGGTGGGATTAACCTCACAATGGGCTAACAATAATGTAGTTCAAATTCGTCTTTGCAAGAATCGAACAGAAGACTTCTTACTTACAAGTAGAGATGAATACTACTAGACTTGATGTTGGTGATTTTGGGAAAAATTATATCGGAAACAAGATATCAATATGTTCTTTCAGGATCGGACCGGAATTTCCAAAGAGGAGTTATATGGTACTAGCCTTCATGCACGCGCTCATGCTCGTGCAGAAAGCATTTTTTGAATCATGGCTTACTAAGCGTGACTTACATGTTTTAAAGGTATTTGTATGCGTAAATTGACAAAAGAAAAGTCAAATATTTGAAGTAAATGAATAATCTTAGATCATGCTAGATGAAACCCCTCATAAACCAATTAAAACAGCTGAATTCACATAATAAAATCGATCTTTATAGAATTTACATTAAGAATAAAGAAAATAATATTTAATAAACAATTGATTGAATCACATTATTGCTAGTTTATTGTGAGGCTAAGCCCACTCTGTCACAGCCCGTCCCGGAATTATTTTATCGAGGACGTGAAATGACAGGATTGCCCTTAAGGTTGTTAAGGTGTGTGACATTTATATTTAATTAATAAGTTATATCCCTAAGTTTTTGGAAAAAATAATTGGAACCTAATTAATTTTATTTTGTGTGGTTAGGGTTGTAGTGGACCACACACACCTAACCTACCCTCATTATCCCTCTCTCTCCCGTGAGCACTCTCTCTCTCTCCATCTCGGTTTACCCCTCCCCGTGTACTGTTCACATACGGACGAAGTTGGAACTCGTCCATTTCTTCACAGATCGACGTCAAAAAGGTAAGATTCTTGATCCTTGCAACCTTATGAGCATTTTGGTACCAAATTTGGAACTTGTAACCCTCGGATTAGACGTGAAACCCTAACCTCGAAAATGTGCACTGTTCATGCACACGTAAAACCTTGCATTTCAGGGAATTTCAAGCTCACAGTGAGCTTATGGAGGTCCTCACGAGTCTCGAGGTACTTCGTTGGTAGAGTTTGGACGTTGAAGGACCGAGATCGAAGGTTTTTTAAGTTAGCAGAGCTATCGAGCTTTCTCAGGTAAAATCTAGTGATTTTCAAGCCTTGAAACTTGTTTAGATGTGTTCTACATACTTAGAGCTTCATTTTGGCACCAATTTCATGAAAAATGGATGAAAAATGAGTGAGAAACCATAGTTGGAAAATTACCCAGAAACCGACGAACTCACCGGCGGCCGGCGAGTCGCCGGAGAAGAAGACGGAATATTCCGTCAGTTTGGACGGAATATTCCTAACGCCGTCAGTTAAATCTAACGGATGCCGTTAGCAGTTAACGGAATATTCCTGACGCCGTTTGGTCTGCCATCAGTGTGCCTGGCACGTGACCGCGCGTAGGGGTGTGTGGGTCCGTGCCATTCCGGGCGCATGGGGGTGCGTGACTGGTCCAAAAATTAGTTTAAAAATATGGGGGTGTTTGTGAGGTTGTGTAGATCACATTGGTATATTCAAACACCCCAATTGAGCATCGTATGAGAAGTTATTTTGGATTGTTGGTTATGTGCTCTAAATAACATTATTATAGGTGTTTCGCATATAGGTGAGACTTATCCCGAGGATGAGCACAATCAAAGGCGTCACGGGGGTTACGACCCTTCGACATACCAGTGAGTGGGCAGTTGCTTTCTTTATATACCTATATACTTACTGATTTTCCCAGAAATCAAATTTAATTGAAAGTATGTTTTAAAATGCCATGCATATAATTGATATGAAATCTATGAATTGGTATATGATGTATATGTATGAAATGGTGCGGTGGACGCACAGGTAAGTATCAGGTGAGCTATATTGTGTTGATGATGTGATTTGTGATGAGAGCTCATAACTTGCACCACCGATGTTAGTGCTTATGTTGATATTCACCTCTCGCACCGCACGCTCCCTTGGATCCAAGTAGGTGTAAGTCCTGTCGTACAGACCACTTTTGGTGGTTCCGACTCATAGGTGACCTGCGATACGTCGCACAGCTGTTTGATGAGAGTTGCACTAGAGCATATTATTACACCAAGTCTTGTCATACAGACCATTTTAATGGTTCCGACTCGTGTGCAAGCATAGGTATTGAGCTATATGATTAGCCGTACAGGACCACTGTAGGGTCTCCGGCTGATTTATTATTCTACCTGATATATATTTGCATATCCTTACTATGTTTTGATGCATATGGCATGGCATACTTTCATATTATGGATTTTGAACGATGATTTGTGGAAATGTTGAGATATATATATGTTATATGCCATTTTCTAGGAAAGTATATAGGTTTTACAGTGAAGGGTTATATATATGTTGATAAAGGAAATGTTTTGAAAGCTTTGTTTTACTGACCCACTCAACTTTGTTTTACGCCCCTCCAGGTTATAGTTAGGAGTGTTTGGTGGCTCACGAGGATCCCCACGGCTGCTCTGACAGACTTCACACATGTAGGACTCACCCTCGGGTGTTGTAATTTAGTAATTGTCCTACTTGACTGCATTTAGAATCTTGTGCTCTGATTATGTGTATTTCACACTTAAACTCTCGCTAGCATGTCATTTAGATGGTACTGCTAGTATTCGGCTTTTACTCATTCATAGTTCTCTTATCTTATCGCTTCCGCATTACGTTATGGTTACGTCACATTAGTGATGGCCAGCACGCCCTGATTTCCAGGTCGGGGTGTGTCAGTTTGGTATCAGAGCTTAGGTTTGCAGTCCTGTATAAATTGTGAATTTTCTGATTATCTTTGGTGTCTTCTGTCAGAACTATGCCGCCTCGTAGGGATCCACGTTCTTCTTCTGAGCCCAGTTTCCCTAATGTAGCTCAGTTACGAGAAGCCATAGCCCATGCCTTTCAGACTTCAATTCGTCCTCCTCAGAGAACACCCCTAGAAACTATTTATAATCTAAAGTTGGATCATTTCATTGGTAATGAGGGTCATGAAGGGGCAGAAAAGTGGTTAGGCCGTATTGAGAAGACCTACTAGGTGATGCAGAGTTAGGGGAATCTTCCTGCTAGTAGATGGGTTGAGACTACTACGTGGTTTCTAGGAAGAGAACCCGTAGGTTGGTGGGAAAATGAGACTAAATTTATGACACCTGAAGCAGCAGCTGATTGGGAAACATTTAAATAGACATTTAAGAGAAGATTCATTCTTCCAGAGTATATTGATCGTAAGAAGCAAGAGTTCACTCAGTTGAAGCAAAAGAAAATGTCGGCGAATGAGTACTATAGGAAGTTTACAGACTTATCTCGCTATGATCCAGAAATGGCCGTTAATCAGGTGGAAATGCTTTGTCGCTTTAAGTTGGGAACAAAGAAGAAATGGCAGACACTTGCCAGTGCTATTCATTGCACCACTTATCATGAGTTTTCCCAGAAATCGAATTTAATTGAAAGTATGTTTTAAAATGCCATGCATATAATTGATATGAAATCTATGAATTGGTAAATGATGCATATGTATGAAATGGTGCGGTGGACGCACAGGTAAGTATCATGTGAGCTATATTGCGTTGATGATGTGATTTGTGATGAGAGCTCATAACCTGCACCACCGGTGTTAGTGCTTATGTTGATATTCACCTCCCGCACCGCACGCTCCCTTGGATCCAAGTAGGTGTAAGTCTTGTCGTACAGACCACTTTTGGTGGTTCCGACTCGTAGGTGACCTGCGATACGTCGCACAGCTGTTTGATGAAAGTTGCACTAGAGCGTATTATTACACCAAGTCTTGTCGTATAGACCATTTTAATGGTTCCGACTCGTGTGCAGGCATAGGTATTGAGCTATATGATTAGCCGTACAGGACCACTGTAGGGTCTCCGGCTGATTTATTATTCTACCTGATATATATTTGCATATCCTCACTATGTTTTGATGCATATGGCATGGCATACTTTCATATTATGGATTTTGAACGATGATTTGTGGAAATGTTGAGATATATATATGTTATATGCTATTTTCTGGGAAAGTATACAGGTTTTACAGTGAGTGGTTATATATATGTTGATAAAGAAAATGTTTTGAAAGCTTTGTTTTACTGACCCACTCAACTTTGTTTTACGCCACTCCAGGTTATAGTTAGGAGTGTTTGGTGGCTCACGAGGATCCCCACGGCTATTTTGACAGACTTCACACATGTAGGACTCACCCTCAGGTGTTGTAATTTAGTAATTGTCCTACTTGACTGCATTTAGAATCTTATACTCTGATTATGTGTATTTCACACTTAAACTCTCGCTAGCATTTCATTTGGATGGTACTGCTAGTATTTGGCTTTTACTCATTCATAATTCTCTTATCTTATCGCTTCAACATTGCGTTATGGTTACGTCACATTAGTGATGGCCAGCACGCCCTGATTTCCAGGTCGGGGTGTGTCAGTCCTCCCCCTTAGTGTAGATAATATCATTTGTTAAAAAAAAAAAAATCATTTGACAACTAATTTAATCACATTATTATCCGCGTGCGAAAGACCTTTTTTATAACCGGCATTTAATAAACAACTGATTGAATCACAATATTGTTAGCCCATTGTAAGGCTAAACCCACAACCCCTCCACCTTAGTATAGATAATATCGTTTGTTAAAAAAAACACAATCATTTGACAACTAATTTAATCATATTATTATCCGCGTGCGAAATGCCTTTTTTTATAACCAACATTACACGCATTTTAAGATGTTTTGAACGTGTTTAAAAATAGAGAAAATAATATTTAATAAACAACTGATTGAATCACATTATTGCTAGTGACACACCCCGACCCAAATCAAGGCATGTTGGCCGTCACGTGAGAGTGATGTAAGCCATGTGCATAGTGCGGAAGCAATATTAATATAGAAAATTTCGAATAATTAAAAACCAAACCACTAGCAATACTAGTGCAAGAGAAGTGTGAATCCCAATAAGAGCAGAAGTAGTCTAGCAGAACCAGGTACTAATTATACAACACCCGAAGGTGATCCTACATTTGGTGAAATCTGTCAAAACTGCCTTGAAGCCCTTGCAATGCCACAAACGATAATTCCTACTTAGTACCTAGAAGGGCGAAAAATAGAAAGCGTGAGTGGGCAAAAATAAAGCTTTTCAAATTCATTTCTTTCTAAAAAGTTCTAACCCCTCGCCGTAAAACCTGTATAGTTTTCCCAGAAAATAATACATGTAAATACATATCTCAAATCATGCTAAAAAATATCAAAATCCGCATATAAAAAAAAATGCCATGCATATGCCATGTCCAGTACTTACGCCATGTCTACTATCACAATATCACATAAGTAAGCCAGGTAATATAATTCAATGCTAATAACCAATCTAGCCGGGAGTCACCTAATGTGACCTGTACGGCAGAATCTATAGCTCATCCGTTTAGTCGTGAGTCACCTCTTGTGACCTGTACTGCTCAATCTATAACTCAAACATGTATCTAAACAAGTATACATCACATTAACCATATACCTGCACACGAGTCGGAAACCACCTCTAGTGGTCTGTATGACAAGACTGGGTGTAATAATTACGCTCTAGTGCTACGATCACGTGAAGATTGTGCGAATAATCGCGAGTCACCTACGAGTCAGGAACCACCTATAGTGGTCTGTACAACAGGACTGTGCACCTAACTTGGATCCAAGGTGAGCGTATGGTGCGGGAGGTGAACATCACGTGAAGGACTGTGCCCTACTAACACCGGGGTGCAGGTTGATGAGCTCAATATATCTCAACATCATCATTCTATTTACAACCACTAATATCATAATGTACTCACCTGTGGCTTACCTGGGCCTCCGCAGCATCATGCGACAATATGCATATTTATACTAATGCATATGCTCAAATATCATGCATGTATGACATGGCATTTCAATCACATTTTATTTAAATATGGTTCTGGGAAAAACATCAAGTGTATATATATACACACACACACATATATATACTGAAAACCAAAAGCTGACTCACTGGTATGTCGAAGGGTCGTAGCCCACTTACCTTGAATGATTACACTCGTCCTCGGGATAGGTCTCATCTATATGCGAAACAACTATATAAACGTCACTTAATGCACATAAATAACACTAGCTAATAACTTCTCATATATTGCTCAATTTGGGTATATGAATATACCACTGAGACCTACCCATCCTCAGAAACATCCCCATAATTTTAAAATAAATTTCTGACCACTCACGCGCCCCCAAGTGCACGGCCACACGCGCCGCCACGCGCAGGGAACCCTGACGGAAACAGTTAACGGTGTTAGGAATATTTCGTCCAAAAACAAGCATATTCCGTCCAAAAACAAGCATATTCCGTTAAAACTAACCTGACGCCGTTAGGAATATTCCGTTAACTTGACGGAATATTCCGTCGTCTTCTTCCTTTGAACGCCGGTTACCATCGCCGTCGCCGTCGCCGTTGCCGAAAAACTGGGAAATTTCTAAATCGTTATATCTCATCCATTTTTAACCCAAATTCCATGAAACTTTCACGAAAATGAAGCTCTAAACATGTAGAACACAACCTTACCAATTTGAAGCTCCAAAGATCACGGAATCTCGCCGGAGAAATTCGAGAAAAACCGGCCAAACTTGAAACTAGCTTTCCCGACGTCCAATTTCTTCCAACGAACCACTCCGAGCCTCATGAGGACCTCCTAAAGCTCCCTGTGAGCTTGAAATCCCCTAAAAACTTCGATCCAACGTGTACATGAACAGTACTCAATCTCTGGGTTACGGGTTCTAGGGTTTTTCGAAGGTTCTAAGTTCTAAAATTGGTATCAATGGGTTCCTAGGCTTGTAAGGAACTTGAATATGGCCTCAAAAGTTTCGATCTGTGATGTTTTGCAAGGTTTTGGGAGTTGGTCCGTACGAAGAGAGAATGAAAGAGTGAATCTGAGGGAGAGAGAGATAAAGTTTGTGTTTGTGGTCCAAAAGCAACCAACCAATCACAAACACTAAAAAAAATTTCACTTCCTATTGGGTCAATTATTTAGGGCATAAAATAATTGGCCCAATTTATTAGCCCAAAACACAAACACACAAACACACAACCAAACGCTCAAGGGCATTTTTGTCTTTTCACATCCTTGACAAAATATTCCTGGACGGGCTATCACAACCTCCCCTCCTTATAAAAATTTCGTCCCCAAAATTTACACAACAATACAACCCACTAATACTCATAAAACAACCTTGGATACATCTCTCTCATTCGATCATCTGTCTCCCAAGTAGCTTCTTCCACTGGGTGGTTTCTCCATAAAATTTTCACCAATTGCACTGTCTTATTTCTCAGAACCTTCTCTTTCTAATCCAAAATCGTCACTGGCTCTTCATCATAAGTCAAATCTGGACTAATTTCCAATGGTTGAGGAGGAATCACATGCGAAGGATTTGAAACATAATGACGAAGCATGGAAACATGAAAAACATCGTGCACCTTAGACAACTCTGAAGGCAACTCAAGCCTGTAAGCAACTTCACCAACTCGCTCAGTGATCTGATACGGTTTAATGTACCTAGGACTCAGCTTACCTTTCTAACCAAACCGCACAACATCTCTTCATGGTGATAGCTTTATAAACACCCAATCACCTATTTTATACGCCCAATCAGTGACATGTTTGTCTGCTAAGCTCTTTTGTCGATCCTGGGCCGCTTTCAGGTTAGATTTAATCACCTGAATGTTTTGAGTAGTCTCCTCCACTATCTCAGGGCCCACCAAAACTCTTTCGCCAACTTCCGACCAACACAAAGGTGTATGACAAGATCTACCATAAAGTGCCTTAAATGGTGCCATACCAATACTTGAATGAAAACTATTGTTGTAGGCAAATTCCCTTAAAAAAAGCACACACACACACAAAATTAATTATTAAAAAAATACTATTAAAATGACGAAAATGCCCCTGCCTTATTTGATGCATTATTTTAGGATGCCTTTGAAGTTTTTTGTTTTGGGGGCATTTTTGTCCAATTTTTTTTATTGAAGCTTGGTGACACCAAAATACTATTCACCTTTTCTTCTCTCTTTATATATAACTAGCCTTCATGCACGCACTCACGCGCGTGCAGAAGGCATTTTTTGAATCACGGCATATTACGAGCGACTTACACGTTTTAAATGTATTTATATGCGTAAATTGACAAAAGGAAAGTCAAATATTTAATATAAATGAATAATCTTAGATTATGCTAGAAGAAACCTCTCATAAACCAATTAAAGCAGTTGAATTCACATAATAAAATCGGTCTCTATAAAATTTACATTAAGAATAGAGAAAATAATATTTAATAAACAATTGATTGAATCATATTATTGCTAGCCCATTGTGAGGCTAAGCCCACCCCCTCCCTCTTAGTGTAGATAATATTGTTTAAAAATAAAAAATCATTTGACAACTAATTTAATCACATTATTATCCGCTTGCGAAAGACATTTTTTATAACCGGCATTACACGCCTCTTAAGATGTTTTGAACGTATTTAAAAACAGAGAAAATAATATTTAATAAACAACTGATTGAACCACATTATTGCTAGCCCATTGTGAGGCTAAACCCACCCCCATCTCCCTCTCTTTAGTGTAGATAATATCGTTTGTTAAAAAAAACAATAATTTGATAACTAATTTAATCACATTATTATCCATCTGCGAATGATCTTTTTTATAACCGGCATTACACGCCTCTTAAGATGTTTTGAACATGTTTAAAAATAGAGAAATTGAATCACATTATTGTCAGCCTTTTGTGAGGTACTAATTTTAAAAAAAAAAAAAAAAAAAAACAAACAAACAAACAAACAAACCACAAAAAAAATTAATCATTAAAAAAATACTATTAAATGACGAAATTGCCCTTGTCATATTAGATGCATTATTTTGGGATGCCTTTGAAGTTTTTTGTTTTAGGGGCATTTTTGTCCAATTATTTTGTTGAAGCCCATGACACCAAAAAGTACTATTCACCTTTATTGTTGGCTTTATATATAGATAGATAAATAGATATAGGGCAATTTTGATTGAGGTGCTTCTGAAACAGCAATTGCCATTCAATTTTCTGCACATATTTGGAATGAAACATACTTCATATTATATAGGAATTGTAGAAAACGTGATTTATACATTTAAAATAACTAAAGGGGTTTTTAGATTTTAAGGCTTCGATAAGATTGTTTTTAGATTTTAACCTAAATGGTTTTCAAAATCTAATATAAGTCCATATTTTTAAAACTTACCATATTTAAGTAATTATAGCACATTTATTATTTATAAACTTAGCATTTGAAATTCTTTACCCATTCATAACTAATGTATTTTCTATGCTCCAATCATATTAATAGATAAAAATTTATTCAAAATTCAAAATCTTAATTATTAAAAAAATTCAACAACAAAACAAAACTAATTTATATTGATACATAACTTTCGGTTCCTTATTTTATTCAAAGGTGTGGAAGGATCGCTACATAACTTTAAGTACCTTATTTTACTCATAGGTACAAAAGTATCGGTGCATAAGTTTCGATGCATAACTTTAGATCCCTTATTTTACTCATAGGTACAGAAGTATCCGTATGCAAATTTAGGTACGAATGTATCGGTACATAACTTTCAGTACAAATGTATCGGTGTGTAACTATAGTATCTATAACATACATATGCATGTAATATGCATATACATATATATGGAGAAATTCACATACAATGAAAAATGTGATAATATATGACTTTTCTTATTATGGGAACTTAATAACAACTACCAATGATAAATAGCATTTTTATTATTTATGGGAAATATGGGAATCAATATAACCTACAAATAAAAAACTCAATAATTATTACAACCTATTTAACATTCAAAAATTACAATTAAATGCCAAGGATTGAAATTAGTTTTAATCTTAAACAAGGTTTTATTCAAAAAGTAATCTTAGATAAGGATAGGAATATAATTTTCCCATAAATATAAATCCATACAATATTGGCAATAAGTACGCCACCACTTAAGAAATTTAAATTCCACAATTTAGAAAGTGTTTGCCCCCTAAATTCGTCATGGGCCTCGCAGGCATGCTGGGAATTTACTTAAACATGAGATTGGTGGGTGCGGGCGTGCCACTACTAGATGCCGCTAGTAGACGGGTTTTGATTGATTGAGGTTGCGCTTGGATTTGACTTCAAACCAAGAGATTGTGCCATTGAGTGGGTGTCACATCCTGGTCCGGGCCCCCACCACATCCTGGGCACGCCTCCGCCATAACACGATATTGTCCGCTTCGGGCTCAGACCACGCCCTCACGGTTTTGTTTCTAGGAACTCACACGAGAACTTCTCAGTGGGTCACCCATCATGGGAGTGCTCTCGCGCGCTACTCGTTTAACTTTGGAGTTCCGATGGAACCCGAAGCCAGTGAGCTCCCAAAAGGCCTCGCGCTAGGTAGAGATGAGAATATACATGTAAGGCTCACAAGATCCACTCTCCTGGGCGATGTGGGATCTCATAGTGGGAGTGGCTCAAATCAAGGTTCTTTGTTTGCCTTAAAGATAAAGACTTTACTTATATGGAGAGATGGAACAATATGTAAATGGCAAGGTTGTTGGAAATGTAAATAACAGAGGAAAGTGAATGATTAATATTGGAGATTGCTTGTAAATTAAATGACTGCAAATGAGTTGTACATGAACTACAAATGAGATCGATACTACCAGATGAGTAGTAGAGCTTATAAACTAAGAAAACAAAGGATGCTTGGCTAAAGCTAAATGTCTACAAAGAAGCTGATGAGCTGATTTGAGTAGAGTTTGGTTGATTGGTTGTTTGAGTGTCCATAATCCTTGTCTTTCTGCTCCTTTATATAGAGATCTGAAAGAGAGCCATCTTTGCTGAGAACCTTGAATTTGCCCGAAAGAAGTTTGGCCAGCTTGCATTTGTGAAATAATATTAAAAGGGGAACTTCCATCTCCACCACATGTTTCTAGCATATGTCTATTTCCCACTTGCAATAAAATAATTAAAAGAAGCAAGCTAGCCTTTTTCACCATGTATTCTCTGCCAAAATGTCTGTGTGCCTTCCAATCCACTTGTAATGGGAAAGCATGCAATTGTTGACTTGGCAAACCTCCACCACCCAAACAAAAGGGAAAAGTAATATTATAATGTCAAAACTGCCCCACTTGCAGCCAAATATCCTTCCAAGTTAGCCTTTCTCCCAGATAATCCTCGAAATGCCATATTTAGTCCGAATAGCCTAAATGAGTAAAAATGGGCACATTTTAGATGCAAACAGAAGCCCCCCAAGTTTTACAAATTTGAGCAAAGTTTGTGAAACTTACGACTCTAATGAGCTCTTCCAGAAGATTGATGATATAGTAGGCATAAGAGACATTGAGCATGAAGATCACCTGGAAAAAGCCTTGCCACCAAGTCATATTTTCTTTTGCAATAAGTAGGTAAATTTGAAAGCCCACCATGACAATATTGAGTGGAAATCCTTCCACGTACGGATCATAAAGGGCAACTTTGTTTGCCATGACTTTTCAACAGCCTTGGTAGCTCCAGTGCTGCTAGAAATGATGTTGAAGGAATAGGCACGTTTGCCTCTTCAATCCTTCCGTCGTTGATAAACTTGGCAAAGGGAGCAAGGCAATTGGTAGTGCAATTAGCATTGGAAATAATGTTGATGTCTGGCTTGTATTCCTTTTTAGTAATACCAAAAAACATGGGAGCATCCTTGTTGGTTGCAGAAATAAGAGTGATAAGAGATAAATAAACTTGGGCAACTATTCTTTTTTTTGTCTTTTTCTTTTTTACCTCTTTTCATATAATATATTATAATATAATATAATATATACATATCTCTATATACTAAAATCCAACCGGCTGGTCACTGTGTATGACCAGTGTGATGACCATTTTGTCCCTGTAATTTTCTTATGTTGTTCTTCTCTATGGTTTTTAGAGCGGGAAAATGCCGGTTTTGTCCACGTTGGACACGTGTTGATCATCGGCAGAATGTCTTTCTACTTTTCTTTAGTTTTTATGCCTCACTTTTTCATTTTTCTCTGTTCGTTTTTCTTTCTTCGTTTTCTTGGTTTCTCCCGCTCTTCGTTTTCTTCCTTTTCTGGACATCTCCCATTCTTCGCTATCGTTTTCTGCCATTTTTTTTTAACCCTTGGTGGCTTTTCTTTTGTTAATCTTTGTGTTTGCAGGTGTGGAGCCATTTTGTAAGGGAAAAATTCATCGGCCGGTGAAGGTTATTTAGCTTGGTGGGTTGGGTTGTACGGATCTTCAGCTTGGTGAATGTGATTTCTCCTGGTGAGTTTTTTTTTGTTTTTTAACTGCATGTGTTTGGTTTTATTTTGTCTGATTTTAGATTTTACCAGTGGGTTTCTTATTGAGAGATGTGTTTACAAAATTTTGGGCTTTTGTTGTTGTCGTCGGTTTTTGGGTATGACATTTCAATTCTGTTCTGTGTGGATTTTTTTCTATGGTTTAGTCATCTAGGAAAAGAACCAGGTTTCATGTATGGGTGTTCGCCATATGAGAGGGGAAACATGAATTCTGTTTGATTGGAGGTTGGTTGAGCGTGGTCCATATTGTATGGATCCTTTGTATTTGAAGCAAGATTTTGATAAAATTTGAGTATTTTTTGCAAGTGATTACTTTTGTGTGTTCCAGCACTCTATGCATATTTTTTAATAACGTACCAGCAATTAGGTTTCCATAATCTTAATAACTTGCAAAGATGTGTTCCAATTAGTCTGTGAACTTCACTATTGTATAATATTTCAATTAGTTGAATATATTTTTTAACTAATTTTAGTATCAGATTGTTTTGGGTATCTGAGTAAGATTGGGAAAGAAAATGAGACCGTGGAACTTTCATGATTGAGGTTTGTGATTCTATGTATTAGTTAAATTCTAAATTTTTAATTAAGTTCACTCAATATATTCACATTTGTGTACATTAGTGCAGTTCTAGCACTCTATACATATTCTCCCATGCAGCCTGTACTCATGCAGTTCCAACTTTTCTACAAGCTCGATACAGGGAAATGAACCTTTCTGGTCAATAAAAAGGTATAATTTTTTCCCACTTTTGTGTATATTAGTGCTTTTTGTTATGATTTAATGAGTTCATGCTTATGTCGCTTAAGTAACATGAGAATATGTTTCTATTACCAACTATGGATTACAATTGACTATCTTAACCAATCAGATTAAAGCTTCACCAAGGTTTGCTTTCTGTATTGTGTTTTATAATCTCTCTCTCACTTTCCCTCAGTTTGCTTCATATGAATGTGACTGCATATAGACCACATATGCTAAATCAGTAAATAGAAAAGACCTCTAATGCATGTACTGTTGACAATGAAGCAAGTCGAATTACTATGTAGAATTAGATTTGTGCACACTCATTTGACTTCTCATTTGGCTTCGTGATTAATTATTATAAAGATTGTGAAACTTTTTGTGCCTGGATTTCTGTTTTGCAGTTTTTCTTTGCATATGGACCACTGCATTTTAAAAGTGTTAAGGGTGAGATTTAAATACTCAAACACTCTATTTTTTTCCAAATATGTACCTTTCATTCTGTTCGGTTTTAAATGTTAAAAACTTAATGGTTATTTGGATAAAGTGGTTTATCAGTTTATATTATGTGTTGTAATCAGGAATTCAATTGGATTGGGTAAAATGCTTTGTCAATTTATGTTATAGGTCTATGCTTTCAGTAAGGGGTGAATGGGGTTTTGAAAGAAACCTGTCATCCGTGCGATGATATTTGATACCGCAAAGGGGGGTGAGCACACAATGAAATAAGTGGAAGTCCATTTTCTCAATAATGAAATAAGCCCTATAGTTCTTCGGACCATGAATTGGCTTTGGGAATTTGGGTTGATAAGAGACATGATGAGTTTTTTTGGTTTCGATTTTTATTACACAAATTTTCAATTGGATTGTGTTCTACCTTTCAAATTTCTGCACCATACTTATGTAAGGAATTCCTTCTTTTAAATACAATGTTAAGACCGTCGGGTTGCAGCGTAGATATAAAGTGTTAAGGTGATTTAAAATTGAGTTAGCAAGGGTGCAAAAATGATTTACAACTTGGGGTGAGAAAACAGAGGCAAGATAGAAGGGTGTGAGAGAATTTTTTTAGGACTTACATGGTGATTTGTGATGTGTTTAAGAAATTTGGTCTGTGAGTTTTATTACTCATCGTTTGATTTTTTTCCTTTGTTCATCTGTTTCCTTTATGCTGGGATCATCACAGCTTACGCATCTTTTCAACCTTTAAAGTGCTTCAGGGTAAGATTTAGGTAGCTAAATAGTTGATTGAAAATTTGAAACGAAGAGTTGGCTTTCTTTTTGTTGAAATAATTTAAACTACTTGGGTGTAAGATTTAGATAATGAAATAGTCCATTGAAAAAAAGCGTTTAAAGAGCACAGTGTTTAATATCGTTTAAAGCTTTTACAAAGATATAAAAGCTTTTGTTATTAATTAAAGCTTAATTATGAATTCAACCATATATTTACTTAAGTTAATCCATGATATAATACTGAATTGAAGTGTGTGATTTAATTACCTTTGTTAAAATTTGTATTTTTTTTTTAATTAAAGATCAAGAACATTGACAATGACAACTTTTTTCAATGGTCAGGCATTTCGTTTGCTTTCGTTGTCAAACAACGTCGTCTGGTGATTGTCAAACAGTGTCTTCTGTTTTGAATAAGTGTGTTTTCTTCTAATTGTTGTTGTTGTTGTTGTGTTTTATGATACAGATAACTTTGGTTGGGTATTACTATAAGCTAACTTATATTCTTCCAAGTACTGGTAGTTATGCAATTTTTTTAACTACGTTTTTTTAAACTTTCACCGGTGATTTAACCTTTGTTAATCAATATTGTATTTTGGTGTCATATTGTTCTGTGAAAGTTGTGTTCTAACAATGGGCTGAAACTATAATATTTCGGTGTTGTATCAATGTTTGATGTAAATAATGACAACGCATTGCAAAGACAAATAAAAACATGTTTGATGATAATTATCCATTCGATTATTACATGCTTTAGTGAGTTTCTTGCTAAATGAACCTCACTTTCTCTCTAGCAAATGAACTTTGTTTCGATTAAAAAAAAATTAAATGAAAAAAGCTTGGGTTTTATATTCTGATTCAGTTTGTTTTCTTCTAAATATTGTTTTTCCCCCGGTTTATGATATGGATAACTGTAGTTGGATAATAGTTTGAGCTCAGCTGTATTCTTCGAAGCAGTGACCAGTGAGGAAATGTGTAGAATTGTAGAAGTAAATAAAAGTCTCAATCTTTAAGTTGCTCTGTGCACAATGAAATTGAATTTTGATTTTGTGTTTTGGCATACCCTTACTAGAATTTTGTGATTTCGGAATTATAGAAGTTAGTGGCGATTCGAAACCCGTTAATTGGGATGAGAATTAGAGTGATTTGAAATCAGAAACAAGGAATTCCAGGAGGGTAGTGATAATGGTAATGGTAATGGTGAGGATAATATGATGACAACACAAATTCACTATTTTGCAGTGATTTTTGAAGACTGATTTTTATTTTTATTTTTTCATTTTTGCATTTTTGAACAGGTGGTGTTCTGGTTTTTCATTCATTCTCATCACTTCTACAAGAGGTATGTTTCTGACCGAGACAAATTTCCAGATCCTCTCTCCTCATTAAACTTTCCTTAGGATTGTGAAAAAACAAATGGGTTGATTGGAATGATGGTTACCAGGAAATTCCACGTGCTCAAAACCCAATTCGATTCCGTTGCTAAGAGTTTGCTGAGCAAGTCCCTGTACGGAAACATGGTTGGAGTTGTTGGTTCTATATGGGTTCTGGGCAGCAGCTACTTTTTCTTTGTTTTTGGATTTGTAAGCAGATACATGCTCAGGTATGGTCAAGTTCGAGTCTATGATTTTCCCAGATGAAAAGTTTGATGGGTTTGAATTGATTAATGGATTTCTTTTTCTTTCTTTTTTTTCAGATTCCATTTCGGCATTTAAAGAGTGCTTAAAGAAAAGTTGTATGTAATTGATTTTCTGCTATAATGTTTTGAATTCCTTATTTATATAGTTTTACATGTTCTTTGTTTGCATTTGTTTTACTTGATTGTATTAGTGGTTGCTTTTGTTTTCACCCAGCTACCAAAACTTTGCCTACACTGTCCATCTCTGTTCTCCGCCATCCATCACTGTAAGTCCTTTTTCTTTTTCCAGAATTTTCAATTCTTTTATGTTTCATTTTCTGAAATTTTCATGTTTGTGCATATATATATATATAAATGTATGTATGTGTATATATTGTTAGATATGGGACTGTAAGCAGCAGTGGATTAGTTGGTTCTACTTATCCATTTCCTCTTCATTAAAATGTTTACTTACCTGCTTTTAAGCGTCTTTATTTATGTAAGACCGACAATGGGTTAGCGGTAACTCCTTTTTTAAATCATATCTATTCCATAATATTACATTATTGCATCTGGAATAGCAACATTTATTCGATGTCACCTAGAAAGTTTGTTGATGTATCATGTCATATGTTTTTTATAATCTATTTGACATTCCCGCGGCAACGCGTGGGCAACCGTAGGCGAACGATTTTGCCCCTGGATTTTTGCTCCGGTTGTTCTTCTCTCCGGTTTTTGGGGTGCAAAAATCTCGGTTTTGTCCATGCTGGACGCGTGTTGGTAAAGGAAGGATGCTGAATTTACACGTGTTAGTCATCTGGGAAAGGAAGAAAGGTGGAAAAGCAGAGCTCTTCCATTTGCTTCCACAGATTTCTCGAGCTCTTTCTCTCTCAAGCCCGGAACCCTAGCCTCCTCAAGCGAATCAGGTTTGTCTCTAGCTCTCTCTCTCTCTCTCACATATTGTTTTTTTTTCAATTCGGGACTGAATTTCGATCATCGTTGGAGCTCCTGCTTCCACTTCTTTTCCGTTTTTTTTCCTTTCGTTTCTCTCTCTCTCGCTCTCTGTCACGATTCTCACCTTTTTCAAATTTTCAGTTTAATTCGAAGAAAATGTTACCCAGAAAAGCTAGGGTTTCCTGGTGAGTCTTATCTCGACAGTATACTTTGTTTGAATGTTTGATTTGAGTTGTTTGAATGTTTTATTTTACTTGAACTATAGTCACTGTGTTTCCTTTTGCTGATCGTTGTTTCTTTCGAGCAAAGGCTGAGTGGATTTTGGGAAAAAAAATCTGTTGTGTTCGTCTTCTTTTTTTTCTGTCTGGGATTTTCAATTTTTGTCCGAATTTTTGGTTGATTTTCAGCCCAGTTTGGGGGTACCTGCCTACTCCTTTATTAATTTGTTTTTTAATTTCACTTTAAGCACTAATTATTACAATTCTTCCATTTTTGCTGGTGAAGGTACATAGAATGGTGTGGACTATGAAGGAAGCTTGCTTTGTGTTGGAAGTATTGTTTCTTACTATTTCCATTCTTATTTTTGCGTTATTTGAGGCTAAGCTATACATATTTCTTAATAACACCAACAATTACGTTTTTGATTTTGGAATCACTGCTTCTGATTAAGCCTTTGTGTGGAGCAGGTTGGAAAGGCTTGAGATGTTGGTGTCAATAGAAATGTGCTTTCCCCAAAGTTTCAGATGCCTTGAAGGTTTTACTCTTACTCTCCTGCTTTTCCTCAACTATTATTTGGTGTGATTTAATTTTTGGATGGCTTTTCTGGTTTGTTCTTATCTTTATGTTTGCTGTTTGCATTTGATTTGGTTCAATGGAGTTAATATGTAATTATGGTTTGTTAATCATGTTGTATTTGGACCCTTGGGTTAGCATGTAGTTTTTTCTTCAAACATATGAAGAATTGTTAATTTCCTCTTCCACCCTTGGAAAATCAACATGCACAGACATTTATTGGGAACCGGAAGGCCATGGGGGTAGCTACCTGCAATTTTGAGTCTCAATCAAAATTACAAACAATAAATGAAGAAACAAGAGAAATAGAGACAAGGAAGATTGTAATCAACAACTGCTGGGCACAATTGTTCCTGATACCTTGAAAAGAATGAAAAACAGAACTCAAAGTGTTTGGATATAAAGAAATTAAGAAGTCAGATAGATGTTAACGTAATGAAAATAATTCCACCGCTTCCCTTCTCTAACTTGATGACCATCCTTTTGGAACAATGTTTGATGAGTTTCTTATTTCGAATGTGTTTGCCTTACCATTGGAAATTGCTGGAGCTCCTTTTGTTCCTTATCTTGCTCACAAGCGTATTGATACGTAAATGTATTTAAGAATTTGTGTACTGATAGGATATATGCATTACACATGTTTTGTTTGTTAGTGTTTTAAAGCATTATTAGATAGCATGTTGCATATTCTTTTAATACTTACTTGATTATTGCAAATTTATGAGTCTTATACCATAGCAAATCTTATGAATTCTCTTTTTCCAGTGTATCCAAGGTTTGGCAGAGAGTGTGCCTTGGTGTATCATTTTGATAGCGTTTGGTGATCTTCAGGTATGAAATCCTAACATGAGTTGGAATGTCAACGTTTTCAATTTAAATTTGCGTACTAAACTAAAGTCATTGTACTACAACAGTGATCAATGTAGAAGAAAAAGGTTGGCTTCTTCCAGTGACCAAAATTTGTTGTCAAATTGATAGTTAGCTTTCAGATATTGATTTGTACAATTCAATCAAACTGTTACGTAGATGCGAATATAAATCTTCATTTGTTTTGGGTTAATTATATTCTTCATATATCTCCATAACGGGGCAATGGTCCTCCACCCATTATGTGGTCCCATTATACAGCTTACTTTAATGGGAAATAGCACATAATTAGTTTCTAATCAAATTGGATTAGTTCTGGAAGTATGAAAGAAATGTATAGTTCAATGTGACAGCATTTCAGTGCTTTGAATGATTCAGTAGAGTTCAATGTGACAACATTTCAGTGCTTGAGTGATTCAGTGTTTAAATTTAATCTTTCAAGCAGTATTTGAATTGATGAGTGCTTGAGTCTTTTTATATTTGAGTTTGATCTTTTAAATTGTACCTAAATTGCATTCTTATCATTTTTTTTCATAGCTCTTCCTTTTTATTCTTCTCTACTATATTAATTGAGTGTCTTAGAATTGTCTTACTTTTTTCACTGCAAGTTTGTAAAAATTTGCATATTACCAATATGTATATGTATATTTTGTCTGCAGATTTACAAGATAATGAGCATCATACCAATATGTGAATTAAAGCCTCTTAGAAACGATATGAAGATCAAAGTTAGAATTTGCCTGATGTGGACACCCAAAATGTTTGGACGTCAGAACCAGTTCAATGGCTTACAGTGTACTGGTTGATGAACTGGTAAGAAAACCATTTTGTTTAAATGTAATATAGTTAAAACTATAATTTGAAAAACATACACAAAGCTGTAATTAACTCTATAATTTTTATAATTCACAATGATGCCATTGAAGCATCGGTCTTAGAAGCAGGCTATGAGATAGTAGCTTCAAAGATACAAGTTGGTTGTATATATGAGATCACACGGTTGCACAGTCGTTCTAGTAAACAAACGTTCAAGGTCGTACCACACACTGCACAACTTTATCAGCATTCAACATTTATGATTGTGAACTATCTTTGTATGTTTATCAATTTATTTTTTATGGTTTTCAGTTTCCTAAATGAAGTTTGACATGTATGAAATTTGACAATTTATCTTCCTTTGCATTCTTGCATTTGAACTGCAAGTTAGTTTATGCTAAATGTTGTTTAATAATTTAGAGAGAAGGTTTCAATTGATTGTCATGCAATGCAGCTGCAAATTTGATGATTTAGAATTAGCTTATCCATCTTCCATACGATTTCTAATCCCGCAGCAATGTGCGGGTAGCAATTTCTAATCATTACTTTAGTCTAAAGAAGGCTTTTCAATTGCACTGTACCAATGAACAGTTTTTTGAACCATATTTCAGTTTATTTACAAGATTGCCACTCAGATGCTTTTAACCAACTTTCACTTAATTTACAAAATTGCCACTCAGGCCTAAAAACCTTTTTTTCACCCGTTGGCTGCATTTCACGTTTGACTCGGCGAGAGAGAGGGGAGGGGGACATCAAGCCTGACAAATTGGAGAGAGACAAGCGCTCCCATTTTTGACTCGGAGACAGCTAGATGTGCCTCTGGCGGACGGAGAGAGGGGGATGGATAGAGCGACTACAGAGGAGGGAGACGCAGGGCCTGACAGATTGGAGAGAGATGGGAGCTACGGGTTTGGACTGAGTGAGAGAGATATTTAGGTAGGTGCTCTGCCAGGCTCTCTCTGCCCTAATCTTGATGCACACGTGTTGATGATCGTGGGAAGGGAAGAACGATGGTAAAGCTGGCCTTTTCCATTTCCTTCTCAAACCCTCATTTTGCCTCTTCCGTCTCGCAGACCCTGCGAGAACGACGGTCTCGCCTCCATCCTATCCTCCAGTCGCCGCCGTCTCCCTTCTCTAGGTAGGGTGTTGTGCATGTGCGGTCATGCTTGATGATTGTGGAAGCCAGCGATTCAGCATCTACGACATAGCGACTGTTGATGTTCTATCCACTTGCCCATTCGTTGTCGTTCACCGCACCACCAGTCCATCCGCACCTCCAGCGACCAGCGTTCCTCCGCTTTACTGAAGGTAAGCAATTCTAGATTTCAAAAATTTCTTTACAAAAGAAATTCATTTTCTCAAACACTGGGAATTTGGCAAGTTACATGTCAAACAAATATATGATAAAACCACATGCCCTCAATTTCATGGTACATCACAAGTAGTCATTCGTATTGCACCATCTCGGTTTAGGCTCTGGGTATTAGGGTTTTTTTTTTTTTTTTTTTTGTTGCCTTTTTCTGATTTTGGGGGTTTTGTGAGATAGTCGGAATTATGTGAGCGATTGGTTTTTTCTGGTGATGTGTGGAGATGATTAGTCAGAGTTGCTGAGAGGGAAAGGGAGCAGAAGGCTCTGGAACCCCAGAAGTTAGAAAATTCGATGGTGAGAGAATGGAGTTGTTGTCTAAGGAAGGCCTCCCCGACAAATGGATATTTGGAGATTTGTTATTCATTGGTTGAATTTGTACCATTTTGTGGATTGTCTGGGCTGAATGAAATGGACAAAACTATTTCTTTTGGTATCTATTTTTCTGGTAAATAATTACACATATATATATATATTATATATCTATCTATATAGAATTTTGTTTGGTATTCTCTCTTTTTCTCTCTTCCGCTCAATCTATCATCATATGTTGTTTCAGAAATTTGGCGATCAGAACTTGCTTTTGTTTTTATCCGGTGCAGCAGAGCTCAATAGCAGTTTTGGGTGAGTCTCAATTGCCCAGTACATGTATTTTTGCTTCGATTTGTTTGTCTTCTTCTGAATATGTGTGCAATTTTTTTGTTTTATATTGTTTTGGGATATGTGAATATAATTTTTTTGGGTATACCTTTGCTTCAACACTAAATTTTCTTCATCGTCATCTGCAGTTTCTAATATTCATTGTAAATGAATTTCATGCTAAAATCTGATGTGAAGGATGAGAAATTGTTTGCTGTTGTTCTCTTTTCAGTTTTGTAGGCGATAATCTTTCAACAATTGTCAAGGAGCTTCCATGGGACATGCTCTATGCTCTTGCTTCCCAGTTGCCTCTGTTGGGGTTGGAAAAGGTACGGACCACAATGTAAGTCAAAAACAAATAGAAGGGTTTTAGAAATTTTGAATTTTTTATATTTGGTTTCGAAAATTCTGATTATTGATTTTTATCTGGTTTCGTGTTCGATCAAGGCTTATGATGACCGGATGACTGTGAGTTTGCAAATAAAGGACCCTGGCCAATTTTCTATGACCTAGAAAGCATTAACCAAATTGGGTTTTGTTTGTTTGGTAACAAGGGTTGTTCAGGTTAGGTTGGAGAGGTTGGAGGTGAGAAATGCAATTGGGAAAGATATGCTGAGAGGTTTTTACAGAACACCTTTGAAGCTGTCAGTGACGATTCTTCTGGTGATGTTTTGTTGATCAGCAGTAAAGGCCAAGATGTTCTGTGCTGGAGCAGATTTAAAGGTAGGAATTTTTAATTTTTTTGTGAAATCGATGTTTTGTGGTGAAATGAGTTTATAATGGATTGCTTGGACAAGTACAGACTGTTTGTTTGTTTGGTTGGATGTAGAAAGGAATTGGAAGAATGATGAAAGTACTTGCATTTTGTTGCGGGAGTTGGAATTTCAATGCTGAGTTTTTCTGATTTCTTGGTGCATTTGTGTTGGTCAGGCACCGATGGACAGTCGATACAAAGTGCATCTGTGGTACAGTGTTGAGAGAAAGAAGGCCAGAGCAGGATGGAAAGGCAAGGTTTGTGAAGAAAACATAGTGACGTGTTTAATTATAAGAAATGTGCATTTTTTGGTCCGGTCAAATTCTGCTTTTGTTCTGACTATTTTCCATACTGTATGCTGATTTTATTATTTAATTTTTGGTTTTTCCTTGATTGGCTCTGGGCAATTACAATCAAATGATAAGCTTTTTTTCACGTATAATTTGGCTGACCATTTTAACTGTCAAACCATGTTGTTTTTGTTTATCTAATCATTCCAAGATTTGCATTTTAGGAGGTTATGATATTGAGGAAAAAGATGCAAGAGCTTATGATCTTGCAACACTCGGGACCATCCACTCACATTAATTTCTCAATAATCATTCTGTTTTTGCATTGTAGATATTGAGGAAAAAGATGCAAGAGCATATGATCTTGCAACACTCGGGACCATCCACTCACATTAATTTCTCAATAATCATTCTGTTTTTGCTTTGTACTTTTTTTTTAATTCAATCCATATATATATGTATATAGGGCAAAAGACAGTTTACTATCCTCATATTTCGTGGTTTTCAACATTTAGTACATCAATTTTTTTCGTCCCCGAGTCATACCTAAAGTGTAAATTTTGGGACAGTCTCATACATCCGTTAGTCAAACTGTAAAGTCTTCCGTTAACTGATGACGTGGCGCCCACGTGGACAATGACTGGAGGCCACGTGTCATTAAAAATATTAAAATATTAATTTGAAAAAAAAAAAAAAAATCCTTCCATCCTTCTTCTTCTTCTTCCTGCGGGTTGCAGGGAAGAAGCTTTTTTTCTTCCTTCTCCTTCCTCTTCTTCTTCTTCTTCCTCCTTCCCAGATTTTTGTTTTCTTCTTCTTCCCAGATTCTTTTTTTTTTTTTTTTTTTCCTTCTTCCTCCTCCTGCTTCTTCTTCTTCTTCTTCCTTCTTCCTTCTTCATCTTCCTTCATCTTCCTTCTTCTTCTGTGTTTGCAGATTCGACTTCTTTTTTTTTTTTTTTATTCCTTCCTTCTTCTTCTTCTTCCTGCGGGTTGCAGGGAAGAAGGTTTGTTTTTTTTTTTTTTTCCTTCTTCTTCTTCTTCCTTCTTCTTCCCAGATTTTTGTTTTCTTCTGCTGCTTCCCAGATTCGTTTTTTTTTTTCCTTCTTCTTCCTTCTTCTTCTTCTTCTTCTTCTTCTTCTGGGTTGCAGATTCCCAGATTTGTTTTTTTTTTCTTCTTCTTCTTCTTCCTTCTTCTTCCTTCCTTTTCCTCCTTCTTCTTCCTTCTTCTTCTTCTTCCGTCTTCTTCCTTCTTCCGCGTTTGCAGATTCGCTTTTTTTTTTTTTTTTTTTTTTTTTTTTTTCTTCTTCCTCCTCCTTCTTCCTTCTTCTTCCTTCTTCTTCTTCTTCTTCTTCTTCTTCTTCTTCTTCTTCTGGGTTGCAGATTCCCAGATTCGTTTTTTTTTCCTTCTTCTTATTCTTCCTTCTTCCTCCTTCCTCCTCCTTCCTTCTTCTTCCTTCTTCTTCTGCGTTTGCAGATTCGGCTTTTTTTTTTTTTGTTTTTTTGTTTTTTTCCTTCTTCTTCTTCCTCCTTCCTTCTTCTTCTTCTTCTTCCTTCTTCTTCTTCCTTCTTCTTCCTCTGCGTTTGCAGATTTTTGTTTTTTTTTTTTTCAAATTAATATTTTTAATGACACATGGTGCCCAGTCATTGTCCACGTGGGCGCCACGTCATCACTTAACTGAAGACTTAACAGTTTGACTAACAGATGTATGAAACTGTCCCAAAATTTACACTTTAGGTATGACTCTGGGACGAAAAAAAATTGATGTACTAAATGTTGAAAACCACGAAACATGAGGGTAGTAAACTGTCTTTTGCCCATATATATATATTGGTATTAAAAATGCAACTTTGGGGATGATTAATTTATCAGTTGGAAGATTATAAAAAAGAACTAGAGGACATGAATAATATGCTCACTTACGAAGGTAGATCTTTGCTTTAGTTCATGCTACTAATCATGCATTTGGTAGATTTATTTATACAAGAGCGTTTAAACGCTAATCAGTTACTAACATAATGCGGTCTTTATGGGAAAAGCAGTGGATTCTCAAGAGGGGCTTCAATGTACAGAGTAATTACAAGGTCTTATTCATAATTTTATATAATAATTTAGATCAAATATCTATCAGAAATATATATATATATATATATATTATATCAAATAAAAATATCTGAAATCGGTTTGTTTTCTGTGTAGCAGACATCATCAACATGGAAGATGGCAAGCTAGGATTGGAAGGGTTGCTAGAAATAAGGATTTTATCTTGGGATATTCAGTGAGTGATTTTTAAAACTTTCACTTTTACAAGACAAACTATCCATTTTTTGTGTGCGTTCTTCAAGCATGTAATCATTATTTTTAGATTGTAGGAAAAAAAGAGAGTGAATGATATGATTTCACAACTTTAAAAAGTCAATCTTTGTAGCACTCTCAGTTCTTAAAACTATTCTCTCTTTAACCAGTTATGGATACTACTGTATGGTTCTTGGTGGTCAGCTTGACTTGCTCACTAAACTTCCTTCGGAGGCTCCCAATGCTTTCCCAGCTTTAAAATTTGATGCTCATGCTTTTATGAGTTTCTATAAAACCATAATTTTTTCGGTTATCTTTAATCTATAACCTTTCAGGCATTCAAGGGGAAGCTGCTGAGGCTTATGAAATAGCTGCGATCAAATTCCGGGGACTGAATGCTGTGACTAACTTTGACATAACACGGTATGATGTGGATTGGATTATGTCAAGCAATACCGTCCTTGAAATTGACGACGCGCGTTTTGATTCTTGCTGTGTTTGGGAGAGGAGAAAGCTCTAGATTAGCTTTGATCACCTGAATTTTTTCTTATTTAGTTCACAGCACAGTCGGACTACATAATCCTACCATTGGGCTATTTCTAGGGAGGGTTTATGTTTACTTTTGTTAGTCTATTGACAGTTTGGTATGTCTATCATATTGATGGAACTAAATCGTGAGTTAATTATCGTTTAGGTTGTTAATAGTGTTTGTACAGTTGAGACAACATGTGTGCTTTATGCACAAAGTTCAAAGGTTTTTGTTCCTGGCTTAGTTTGAATGTCGAATAATCATTGTTTTATTACATTGTAGTATTAGTATGTTATTTTAATGATTTCATAGGCTTCTCTTTACGTTAATTGTGTTGGATTTCTACATTTCTAGCTTTTGTTTTCTTTAATTAAATGAAGTTTGTAATGTATCTGGACAGGTACCAATCTTCTTAATGAAGATTACAGCAATTAAATGGAGCTTCACAGGATAAGTTTGTGAGGGTGAGTTTTTATTTTTTATTTTTTTGTTTTTTGTTACTGTATTTTTCTCCTTCGTGGCATGCTTCTTGATGGTTTTACTTTTACTTAAGTTTTCATTTCGGTTCCTTGCCCAGGTTATACAGAACTCAGTTAGTGCAAACCGTGCTGTAGATGTGTGGAGTCTTGGGTGCATTGTCTTGGACATGGCTACGACAAAAACCACCTTGTAGCCAGTATAAAGGGGTATGAATTTAGATCTGAAACGAATACTTTTGTATATATGGTTTTGTAGTTAATTTCACCTTCTGGGTTTATGCTGGGTTTTAGTTCAATTTTAAAGGGAGGTATAATCTGGTGAGGTTTCTCAAGACCATGCAGAAGGCAGGGGCTCTATGCTCACCTTCGCATTGGCCCTTATGTTTGTGTTGAGTGGAACTTTGGGTAATTTTTTTCTCTAGATCTATAATTTTGGCTTTTTTTCTCTTATTTTTTAGGATTTTCCGCTCTCAATCTATTTTCCTCTCCTAATTTTAGAAAAAAAGTACTTAATTTTTCTGATTGTGTGGTTTGTAGGGGTTTTCCTATTTGGCAGAGGCAAGTTTTGATTTTTACTCTTCTTTTTTCTCATAGGGGGCTCTTGGAGAAGCATGTAATGGAGACACCACTTCTGTCATTATCTTTGGAAGTATTTGATGGTCGACTGGATGATCCTATTAGCGTGTCCATCCGAGGAGGTTTGTATTCATCTTTCCACTTTTTTTTGGAAAAATGTTTAGAAATCATAAAGATGCTTCTGAAGATGGATAAGCAACAATTTCTAAAATTTTAGTGTAATCTTTTTTCATTATGAAGTTGTTCTATTGGTAATTAGTGATTTCAAACAAATTCTGTGAAGTGAAAAGTGAAATTTTGTATGTTTATCATTCCAATTTATCTTTATGCAGACTTTTTCTGTTGAATGGAAAGCATACATTTTTTTGTCTTTGTTTTTTATTTGTTAGTTGATTGGTTGATGCATTTTAT
Source organism: Heteromeles arbutifolia (assembly GCA_024362995.1). Taxonomy (NCBI): domain Eukaryota; kingdom Viridiplantae; phylum Streptophyta; class Magnoliopsida; order Rosales; family Rosaceae; genus Heteromeles; species Heteromeles arbutifolia. The sequence continues at coordinate 12,218,175 of JANCRC010000006.1, read as the reverse complement.
GATTGTTGATATGCAAGATGCAAAGATAATTTCTTTGTTTCTACATACTGTTACTATAATTCTACCAATAGAAACTGGTACTGCAATTGTGGCAGTAAATGAACCAAGTCATTGTGGCACACGCCTTGCAGTGGTGAGCTTCACTTTCAAAAATTCCTTCTTTCCAGTATTTAGGGATTATGAAGTGATTTCTCTGCTTAATATGGGATTAGGGTTGCATTTTTCTTATAATAAAAATCTCTGTATGCCACCTGGAAGCTTCCCTTTCAAAGATTCCTTCTTTCCAGTATTTAGGGATTATAAACTGATTTCTCTGCTTAATTTGTTCCAAAGTATTATGTAGAGATTGCTTTAATATCTTGGCTTCTTGGCTGTATGTCGGGTGTCTGAGATAGGATTTAGGAGATCTGGTTTAGGTTTTGCTGAGAGAGAGAGAGAGAGAGAGAGAGAGAGAGAGAGAGGATTTAGGCGAGGGATTTCAGGGATTTGTTTAGGGTTTCTTTTCTGCAATTTGCAGACAAAGAGATGGGACAAGGGTGAGAGAGAGAGATGGGAGGATTTTCTGTGAGGGTAAAGGGAACGGGTAAGGGAGGTATGGGTAGGGGATGGAAAAGCATTTCGTTTTCCATTTGCTTCCTGAAACCCAAGGGATTTCTGCAATTGCACAGAGAGAGAGAGATGGGGGTGTCCATTAGGTGCCCTTTAATTGTCACTTTCGTGATTTGTCCATCCTTGATTGTTGTGTGATTCATTCTCACGAACGTTCTATGCACAAGGTTTCATATTATTCCTTTTAATTTTGATGTTGTTGTGCTTAATTTCTGTTCTGTTTTATTGGGTGATTAGATTAACAGACCTTGGATATTATGGTATAATAATTTCACATCACGTGTTGCCCTTTTGCATCACCTTAATTGTTCGTCATATGCTAACATTTAATTATGTTTTATTTGGGTTAGCCTCCTATGCCGGCTCACTTGAATGTATATAAAAAAAACTGTGTTCATAATTGTGTTGAATTTATTCAACTTAAATGTGTTTTATTCATCCGATTACACCTGAAACAACAGGTTCCGCAGCAACGCGCGCGGGCATATTATCTCGTATATACTAAACGTGAGTTTCCCTGGCACTGTTCATCACCAGTGTCCAGACGGAAATACCCCTGATTTTTCCTTTGATTTGCCATTTTACTACCTGTTTTCCCCCACAGTCAAAGTGCCTGTTTTTCTTCACTTTACCTTTCAGTTTGCCTTTGTCTCTTGCAAGATTTTGCTTCTCTCTGTTTTCATCTCGCTTTCTCCGTTTTGATTCCGAGTTCGATCCTCTTTTTTTGGGGTAAAAAATTGGGTTGCATCGATTTATCTTGATTTTTCGATCGTCGGGGAAAAAATTTCAAGGTCTTCGTCTCTGTTTTCATCGGCAATTCCGGAGTTGGGACTGCCTTTCCAACGAATTTTTGTCACTTTAGCGGCAGAGCGGTTTGAGATTGTTGTCCAAGAAGTCAAATTCAACTCAGGTATGTTCTCAAACAGCTGTATATAAGTTTGTGTTTCTGATACCGCATCGTTTTTACTTTACGTTTCCTCTTTGTTTTTATCTTTCATTGGTCTGCGATTCTCTCCCTCTTGATCGCTCCCTCTTTTCCTGGCAAATCTTTGCTCTTTCTTCGCACAATAGTCTAGAAGAGATCCTGACTTTAATTTTGTTGGGGATTTGGTTTCTGGTCTTCTCCGGTGTCCAACCCTTTGTTTGATTTTATTGGGTGTTTTGTTTCCGGTCTTCTCCGGTGACGAACCCTTTCTTGGTCAGCGTTTTCCTCTGATCTTGCCATCGTCGGGATCAAAATTTTAAGGTCAGTTTGTTTTCAATGTTTTATCTTTATTTATTTGATTAATTATTTAACTATTTATTGATTATGTTTTGATTTCTTTTGGGTTTTTTTTTATTTTTTATTTTTGTATATCTCTGTTTTTCTTTAACTAATTGTCTGGAATTTGGATTTTTGAGCTTTGCATTCATGCAACTTTAGGCTTCTGGGTTTGTTGTTCTGCAACTGTTGTTTTGGGTATGGTTTCTGTTGTGGTTTCGAATGATTTTGCATTCATTGTCACCAACTTTTGCTGAAAAAAGGTTCGTTGGTTGCTTCTCCACTTTTTCGTTGTTGATTCGTCTGTGGAGATCTAGATTGGTTTGCCTTTATTACTCTTTGGTTCAGCTTTTTTTTCTATTTTTAGTGTATGTTTGTTTTCGGTTATAAAATTAGACTGCTAATTCATGGAAAACATGTTCCATCAGGATAAAATTTATTGGTATAAAAGCATCCTGAGGCATTGCTACATTGGCCTGACCAGGCAAAGGCCTCCTAGGTTTATGCCAAAACTCACCCACCCACCACCTGTATGAATAGATCTGCACATTCATCACCAAATATATAATGGATGTCATTTTTCTGTTGCTGATATCATGTATTATAATGGTCCTCTTTCTCAATAAAAACCCTTTTTATCTTATGAACTCAGGCATATATATTGATGCAGACCTTATCTAATCTGACAGTCATTGACGGTTCAAACTGCACACCTGCACATAATGTACGCCAGTTATTTTTGTCTGCGTCCTAACTAATTCAATGATAGTGTTGCGATGGGAATTCCTAAAATCCGGAAATCTGGAAGAGCTATTTGTAGAATCAGGAAACTTCCAAGTCCCTGCAACTCACATGTTAACATATATATGTCTAATCAGGTCAAATAGAAAACTTTGTAAGCTTAGTTTTAAGGCTCCATTAATTTTTATAGTGAGGTGCTTGAATATAATGTCGACTATAAAGATAATTTTGGTTTGTGCCACAGGACACAAAAAGAAAGAACTGAACCTAATGTAGTTAGTTATTTAGATAATTCATAATATTAGACTGAACCTAATGAGCTATAACGTATGGGAGAGAGTTTGTTTTTGGGCTTCCCTTTGAACGTCCGTATCTTGAAAATGTATGCATACTGTCATCCAGAGGCTTATGGAACTCATCGTACATTGGGATAGCTCTATACGCATGTAATTTTTCTCTTTTTTGGTTTTGAGTATTTGGTTGGTTTTATTTAACAATCTTTTGGAATATAGAGAATCTTTGCACCAATGTCTTATTCCTGGATTTCGTGATGATTTGACATTGAGATATTAACCAAAGGTGTCTCATGGGAACAACAGATTGCTCCAAACTATCTCAAAGAAGTAGAGAGGTTTCTTCCGTAGGTCCAGACTATGCCAACTATGAAACTCTAGAAAAATGGTGCGGAAATTGGCTGTTTGTCTTTGACAAGGTATAATCCAATAGCTAATAAGTTTGCTCCTATATTCAACACTTCAAATATATCTAGAACTAATGTTGTTACTACTACTTCCATTTTTACAGAAAGAAAGGTTTGTCGTTCTTCATTATTCTCTATTTTCTATCGTGTAATTACGCTATCAACTAATTACAAATATTAATATGATTTTTCCAATGTCTTGCCAGAAGTTATGTCATTGTAGATATTGCAAGTATCCAATTTGTACAAATTACAAGGTATGTTACCACTCCCCTTAATCTACATATATGCAATGTGCAAAATTACATCTGTTCTCTTAAACAAATTAACATAATTCATCGTGGGGCTATAATTAGGTTACTAATTTGTTTCTGCATTTCTTTGTTGACGGTTTCTATTTTCACCAATTTTCCATCCTTGCTAAGTAGGTTTTTGTGAAGAGTTACTATGATCAACTTCCTTTTTACAATTTCTGTCTTCTATCATTTTCAATTATGGCATCAGTGCTAGTTATATATACTAAAACTCAGTTTTCTAACACTGTTCATTAACAGTGAAATGATGAGATTGCCCTCGAGTTTCTTCTTTGGATCACTACTGTTTCAGTCTTTCTACAGTAAAAAGTCTCTTTTGCCCTTCCCGGTCATGCATCTCTTTCTCTGCTTGGACTGCATCTCTTCTACTTTACCTTTCCTCTTTGTTTTTCATCTTCCTTGCTGTGTGATTTTCTCCCTCTTCATCGTTCCCTCTTTTGTTGCCAAATCTTTGCTCATTCTTCGCAGAATAGTCTTAGAAGAGATCTTGACTTTAATTTTATTTTGGATTTGGTTCTCAGGAACTTGGGGTTTTACCAGAGCAAAGAGGACTGGGCGGTTTGGCTGGTGTAGAAGCCCGAGTGGCACGCGGAGCTCTCCCTCGACGTCACCGATTTGTATGTGAGGTGGGTTTTCTGTTTTCTCATCTGGGTAAGATCTCGAAATTCATGATTCCAGTTTGAATTCTTTGCTTTGTTTTGCTAAGCAATTGCGGTTTTGTTTATCTGTTTCGTAGATCGATATTCTGGACAGAGTCATTTGGAATTTTTTAATCATTAATTTGGTTATGGGTTTTGAATTTTAAGTCGAAAAGTTGAATTCTTTGAAAGAATCCAGTTTTGATGTAGTTGGGTTTGGAAATTGGATGCTTAGCTGAATAGTTTACTTGGGGGTTTAGTGTTACTTTTATAGGAAAAAGATTGTGAATTGAATGAGATTGTAAGTTAAGTTTCTGTTCTTCTAAAATCTTCCGTTCCTCTCAAGTCCTATGTACTTTAATTCACAAGATTTTCACGAAATTGGCCTCAAGTTATATGCTTTGTTCTAAAATCCTGGGTTCCTTCTTTTTGTTTTTTGGGGATTTTGTTTGCGGTCTCCGTTTTCAAAGAAGTTGTGCATCCCTGTGAATGTAAATTTCTGTGGAGAACTTGCAATCGCTGGGAAGACTTTGTGTCTCTTTTTCCGTCTGTCATACCGGAGTTGTCGCTGGATTTCCGACAAATTTTCAGCCCAGCTTGGGAACGGCCTGTTTTCAGGTTATTGTCCGATAAATTCTATTGAACCCAGGTGTGTTTTATAACAGTTGCGTGTGATGTTTTTTTTCTTATTTTGGATTTTTATTGATTTGAACGAACGAAACCCAAAATGTTTGGTTTTACGATGAGTTGTAATGTTGTCAAGGCTTTGCCGGCTAAAAGCGGATCCTGCCTTTGACGTCCTCCTGGAACCATTGTTTTGGGTATGGTTTCGCTGCCTCCACTTCTTCATTTTTCTGTATGCATTTCTTATTTAAATAATTGTAAATTGTGTTTTTGTTGAGTTTGATTTTGTGTGAATTCATTTCGATAGATATCTCAAAATTTGAGAAGGCAATTGTGCTTTTATCAGATGTTTGTTCGCTTTGTGTGGTTTCATTTAGATGCATGCCTCAAGGTTTTTTTCTACTCATTTTCTGATAATCCTGCCTGCTTTTTCCATTGCTATGGTGTGTATTAGAAGAGAAATGTTGGTTCTCCTCTGTTTCCAAATTTTTTAATTGGGTCTCTCTGTCTCTCTCATAATTGGTGGGTTAGAGCTGGGGATTATAGGGGGTTGGTGTCTTGGATTAGAAAATTGTCATATGCTTCTGCATTTCTTTCTGCATGGTCAATAGCTGCACGAATAGAAAAGTATACAAAGTAAAGATGAGGATGATTGAAATAAATACAGGTCCATTTTCCAATTTTCTACAACACAACTCACACTGCACGATACACATACAACTTTTCACTTTTTCAAAAATACAAACATCTGAAATAGGACAAGGAAATCCATCTGAAATAGGACATGTTCCAAAGTGACAAAGACAGATTAATAGAGGCACTGAAGAAGCAGTAGCACTATTTTGTCAAGATAATATATTATAAAATCATCATATGACTTTCGCAAGTTATGATGAAATCAAGAGGTCTGAAGCTTTAAGCACAGGTAATAAGAATCTTACTGTTGATAGCTTCAGGTCGAAAGAAAAGCCAAAAATATTATAAGTATACTGGATGAAATCTAAGACACCCCTTCATCTTTCACCTGACAACAGAAGCACAAAAAACCAAAAGTCATAAGAACGAAACAAAAAAACAAATGTAAAGTTGTAAACAGTAGGTACAATTTAATTAAGCTCAATTCACCTATTCTTATGGTGTTCTTTGGTTCAGTTAAGGTATGTGAAGAGAGTACATCTTTGGTCTGACCATCTCAATTTATACTTTTGGATGTCCATCTTAAACCCCTTAGCGAATAGCTGAGGAATTAGCCATGCATTTATAGCAGGTCAAAAGAAGAAAGTCTTTGTCTATAAATTGGTATCAGCCAATTCCTGTGAAGAGAAAAGATGGAAGTGATGATTATTTCACCAAACGAGCTATATCTGATCCATCTATCAATACCCTTTCTTTCCATTTTTACAATAAAAATAGTGCGAAATTCACTTGGATATCCTTTTGGGTCATATTCTCAGATTTAATGCATTTTACATTGTGCTCTTCAATTTTACATTTAGTGACGATTCACTTAGAATTTGCCAATCATTCTAATCAATATCAGACATAAATTCTAATTTTTCCAATGCTTTTCCAATCTTTGAGCACCACATCATTTCATTTTGTCAAATGATACATCAATTTGCATCTTTGCTATTTTCACATGATGTTATAGTGCTTTAACTGATCTTTCTCCATAAATTTTTACTAATTTTAATTCTACATTCTCATTTTGGCCAAATTGTTGTGTAATTTTAACTTTTAATTTTTTGATATCCAGGTGGTTTACATACTTTTTAACCATAGATCACATAGCTTACATTTACAATTATATTGTTTCAATTGTTTATATAATTTTTTCTTTGTTCCCTGGAACATGGTGTTATGGTATGCTTTACTGGTATTAAATATAATTGGACAAACTACAATGAATCTATTATTTCCAATTTAAACGCTTCTGATAGCTTAGAGGTTCATTTATTAGTTCAAATTTATGCAACAAATGTATAAACCAAGATCTATAATTTTTATATTTATCTATTTTCACAAAAAACTAATATCTGCTTCTTTACAGTTCTCTATTTATATGTTTTTGCAAAAGGGTAATCTGCTTCTTTACAGTTCTCTATTTATATGGACCTTATTCTTGGAAAATGATTGCATTATTAAATAAACTGCATATAATTTGGGTTGGGTTAGAAGATATGGCTACAAGAGGAATTAAATATGTGGATTCCTATGAAGTTGACAATGCACTGATGAGATTTCTTCCTTTCTGAATGGTGTGTGTAGTAGTCTGCAAGGAGGGGAAAAAGAAGGGGACAAATTCCTTCTCTTCCATTATTCGGTTGGTCAACAAAGAAAATACTCATCTTTATCTCCTCAGTTCGACCTAAATTAACTCGAGTTTGAAATGTTCTTTTTTTAAGAAAGAGTTGGAAGTTTTTCTTATTTTAGAGTTACAATGAAATGTTCAATTGAAAGCAGGTTCATGAAGCTGATCCAACGTTCTTGGGATATTTCATTGATAAAGGTGTTTCAGCTGCTGCAAAAGTTTGACCAAAAAAAAGATATTTCATTGATAAGGTAATTGATAAGCTTTGACCCAAAAAAAAAAACTTTGACCAAAAAAAAGGTAATTGATAAGAAGTAACTCTCTCTTTCCTACCATTTTCAATCTAAAAGGTATAAATCTTCTAAGACACATTCAATCTTCTAAGACACATTCGTTCATGTCTTTCAAAATTAATACTTTCTACTTCTCTGTCTATATATTTTGTCTTGCATTTTTTTTATTGGTTTTAAAGCTATAACTGGGTGTTCCAGAGCACTTGGCAATAATATAGTTTCATATATAATACTCTTACACTCTTTTACTAATTTCTGTCACACAATCAACCATTTACAGGTAATGATATTCATAGAGTGCTTCAGAGAATTCCAAGAGCTTCATTCACCCAATTTATGCTCTTCAACCATTACATTTTGTCTCTTGACTGGATAAATTTTTCTCTCACTGAAAAGCACTTGCACCCTTCCAACAGATGCAAATTGTGCACGTAAGTAAAACTTTTTACATCAACTCTTGCTTCATTAGTGATTCTGGTAGAGCTGATTGATGTGAATATCAATTGTATGCTTTGTGTTGCTCGGTTTATGCTTAGTACACATCTACGGGATGCCTTCATATATATTAGAATTCTTAGTAAGATTTGTGCCAACTGTTTTTGTTATGTGGAAGTTGAAACCCTTTTTTAGGGTTGTAAATAGAGTCCCATATATATATGTAAATAGTGTATATACACATTGTAACTTTCCACCTATTTTATATAGTTTTAAAACCGCCGGGCACTTTTGCTAGTATGTATATAAAGCCCATTCAGGCAAACTGACAAAGTGCTTTTATTTGTCTCTTTAATGTGTGTATATATATATATATAATAATATAATAGAGTATAATATATATAGCCCTTGCGGGCAAAGTGAAAGATAAGACAGGGAGAAAGAGAAAGGAAGGAAGAGAAAGAAAAGGAAAAGAAATAATAAAAAAGAAAAGGAAATGGGGAGAGACCCACTTTCGGGCAAAAGATAACAGGAGATACGAGAGAAAGAAGAGAGAGAGAGAGAGAGAAATAATAAACGAGAAACAAGAAAGAAAGAGAAGTACCTTTCGGCCAAAAAGGGGCTGGAGGAGATAAGAGAGGAAGAAAAGGAAAAGGACAAGACAGAGAGAGAATGAAAAAGCGAAACCCCCTTTCGGTGATCTGTCTCCTTCCATTTCCCACTTCTTTTGATATCACATCTCTCATTTGTCAACTTTAATGGCTTCCCTTGCCCAAGCTTCTACTGCTATTTCCACCTCTTTTAAGCCCGCTCTGGCACCTAGCAGCAGGAGCTCTGGTTTGAAATCAATTTCTTTTTCCATTACTGAAAAGCTCTTTCCACCCAGCAGTTCCCGATCTGGGCGCTTCTAAGTTTCTTGTGCGGCCAAACCGGAGACCATCACCAAGGTGTGTGGCATAGTGAAGAAGCAGCTGGCCTTAACTGAAGATATCAATGTGTCTGCTGGCTCAAATTTTGCAGGACTTGGCGCCAATTCTCTCGACACAGTTGAGATTGTAATCGGTCTTGAGGGGGCGTTTGGCATCATTGTGGAGAAAGAAAATGCCCAGACCATCGCCATTGTTCAAGATGCAGCTGAAGGTGTGGGATCAATGCATATTAACGCTTGGTGATGCGAAAGTGGATGAACAGAGGAATATTGGGCAAATTCAAACAAACCCTCGTCGGTCATTCGGGCGAGCTGCAAAAGCACTTCCTCCAACCCTACTTATTCAATTTGTTTTGAGAACCCAAATCCACTTTTCTAATTCTCACCCATCAAAGCTGGTGGCTTACAGGTTTTTGACAATCAATGGCAGCAAAATCAGAATCTCTTGTTGCAGTTGCTGCTGCTGGAGTGATGGTTGTAACTCGAGCTGTTGTCGGCGTTGGGGCATCGAATTTACTGCCATGAGCCCTTGAGACATCTGTAAGGCCCGAGGGCTTCCAGGGGCAGTATTCTTGGGCTTGGTAGAAGATCCTGGGATGAAATTAAGGATGAATTACCACCACTAATTGACTTTATAACCTCCTCGGACGGCCGGCCTGAAACTGAATCTGCATATTGTTATATCTCAACTGTTGAGTTACTACGGGGCAGCCTAGAAGCATTTGATTGACTGCTTGGGGTAGTAGTCATGCGGGTTGGCTTTCGTTGGATGTAATCCTCATAACCATCCCTTACCCTCAGTTAATAGAACTGTGCTGCAAGCAAATCCACCGTGTGAGTATTGGGCAATGTAGGAAGATGATCCTCGGTAGACAGAAAATCACCCTCATCTACTTCGCCATTGTATATTGCTACAGTACCATCATTTGGTCTCTCTGACATGATCAACCTAGTTCGTTGCTTGGGAGATGAACAACATTTTTCGAACAATATGCTCTTTCTTTACAAAACTCAAAATGTGCCCATCCGGAGATAATCATGCTTTCACCAACAAGTGATTTCAACAAACTTTCTCGCATGAATCATCCTTGAAATCCTCATTGTTGGAACCATTTGATAGGCAGGTTCGCAGATGTTGATCTGGGAATGCATTTGGCTTCCTAATGGGATGGACATGAATCTTATTCTTCCCATGAAACTTCAGATTGCTGGAGGAACAATAACACATGGCAACTCACTTCCTCACAGTAGCTTAATCTTCAATCCTTTAACTCTTTGTAAGCAGCTTGGTACTTCAATCCTTTAACTCTTTGTAAGCAGCTTGGTAACATATCGTTGAAGCTGCAGCAGTTGTGGCAAGAACATTTCAAATATGTTTGCCAGATTAAACATGGGGCCCCACATCTGATTGACAAAACACACTGCAGCAGAGAGGACTTCATTCCCATCGGGCAAGATTATAGCTCCGTCGGGCAATAACAACATAATTCATGCCCCTCTTGTAATAGCCGTTGAGATTTGAGAAGCTCTGTTACAAGATCTTCAATAGAAAAGCCATGACTTTGAATTTTATAAAGCCCCCCCCAGCTATATTTGAGTGAAAGATTGTCGGGCAAATGCAAAGGAGACCCAGTTGGGGCTGGAAAACCGAAAAAGAAACAAAGAAAGAGAGAGAACAAGAAAAAGAAAAAGAAAGAAAGGAAACAAAAAGGGGAGAGAGAGAGAGAGAGAGGGAGCCCTTTCGGGCAGACTGAAACAACAAAAAGCCCATTCGGGCAAATTAAAAAAGCAAGCCAGATTTTTTTATATTTTTCTTTTTTGCCTCTTTTCATATACTATAATATATATGTATATGTATATATGTATATGTATGTATATGTATATATATATATGTATGTATATAAAGCCCATTCGGGCAACCAGGAAAAAAGAGAAACAGATACTTGAAACAAAATGGACAGAAAGAGAAGGAGAAAGAAGGGAACCGGGAGAAATTGGTCATAAGGATAACACAAGGGAAAGCCATTCGGGCAAGTTGGGTGAAGCCCCTTGGCTGCCCAAGTGTTATTTTTCTCTCAACACTCAAATCTTTCTCTCTTTTTAAAATTGAGTGTAGAGAGATCAGATCCACCATTTAAATTGGCCATATTATGTAGCTTGGGAACCATAGGAGGTGGCCATTCATGTTTGATCCCAAGCTTTGTCCTTCTTGAGATCTCAGTATGGATGACATGCTTGTGTTGGCGGACAAGAGTGTGGTAACTATTGTCTTCTTCTTCGGGTTCCAAATGAGGTGTGAGTTCGAGCCCCCCGAGCGTAGGTGTTTAACCTACAATAGCCATAAGCTCCATCTTAGCCGTTATCGGTTTTGATATGTCGGCTTGGTCTCCTACAACCATATCCACTTTCATGGATTTTTCATTGGGTGGGGCCATTGTTTGGCCTTCATCAATGTGTATGATTTGTTCTTCCTTGGTTGTAGTAGGGTGAGTTTGTTTTGTAGAGGGGATTTGACACATTTGATCTATCAACTTTCTTATGGTTTCTCCCAAAGTTGCATAACTTTCTCCCAAAGTTGCATAGCTTTCCTCCATCCTTGTATAGTTTTTCTCTATCCTTTTTAAACACTTGGTCACCTCTTCACCATATTCGATGCTTGCCACATGGAGTTTGGACACCTTCTAATTTGCCCACATCCTCATTGTAGAGCTTTTCATCCGGATGATCATTAGTTGGCATCTCATATATTGGCTCTATGTACTTAATGGAAGCATTTTGATACTCAAAGCCATTTGTTGGCCTATCATAGTATTCATGAATGTGATTGTCATCAAAAGAGTAATAACCTTCATCATAGCCATAAGTTGGCCAATCTTTATTATTATTTAGTTGGTAGCCATTAGTTGGCCGACAATCAAGTTCCATGGGACTTGAGTATTCTTCAGCCATGTACCCATAAGTTGGCAACTCATAGGTTGGCTCTATGTGCTCATTGGCATAGCCATAGTTTGGGCATTCTTCAACACCGTCATCCTCTTCATACTCCAGAAAAGCATGTTGAGAAAAACCATGAACATAAGGATTGTTCATGATCTAACTCCATATAAGGATCCCACTGGGCATGCCAAAATATGTTCGCTCCCTAAATTCACCATGGGCCTCGCGGGCATGTCGGCAATTTACTTAAACATGAGATTGGTGGGTGCGGGCGTGCCACTACTAGTTGCCGCTAGTAGATGGGTTTTGATTGATTGAGGTTGCGCCTGGATTTGACTTCAAACCAAGAGATTGTGCCATTGAGGAGTGGCTCAAATCAAGGTTCTTTGTTTGCCTTAAAGATAAGGACTTTACTTATATGGAGAGATGAAACAATATGTAAATGGCAAGGTTGCTGGAAATGTAAATAACAGAGGAAAGTGAATTATTAATATTGGAGATTGCTTGTAAATTAAATGACTGGAAATGAGTTGTACATGAACTACAAATGAGATCGATACTACCGGATGAGTAGCAGAGCTAATAAACTAAGAAAGCAAAGGATGCTTGGCTAAAGCTAAATGTCTACAAAGAAGCTGATGAGCTGATTTGAGTAGAGTTTGGTTGATTGGTTGTTTGAGTGTCCATAATCCTTGTGCTTCTGCTCCTTTATATAGAGATCTGAAAGAGAGCCATCTTTGCTAAGAACCTTGAATTTGCCCGAAAGAAGCTTGGCCAACTTGCATTTGTGAAATAATATTAAAAGGGGAACTGGCATCTCCACCACATGTTTCTAGCACATGTCTATTTCCCACTTGCAATAAAATAATTAAAAGAAGCAAGCTAGCCTTTTTCACCATGTATTCTCTGCCAAAATGTCTGTGTGCCTTCCAATCCACTTGTAATGGGAAAGCATGCAATTGTTGACTTGGCAAACCTCCACCACCCAAACAAAAGGGAAAAGTAATATTATAATGTCAAAACTACCCCACTTGCAGCCAAATATCCTTCCAAGTTAGCCTTTATCCCAGATAATCCTCCAAATGCCATATTTAGTCTGAATGGCCCAAATGAGTAAAAATGGGCACATTTTAGGTGCAAACAGAAAGAACATATAATATTTAGAGATTGTGCCCAATAAAATGAAGTTCTTTGTTTGGAGAGGGTGTAATAGCTCGCTTGCGATGAAACGGATTTTGGTACAACGAGGTATGAATATTGAGAGAGCTTGTGCGTTCTGTGGATCTGCGGACGAGACGGAGGAACACCTTTTCTTTATTGTGAGTTTAGTCGCATGTTTTGGTTTGGTTCACCTCTTCATCTTGATTCCCTTGCAATTTTGGGTAGCGACTTTCGAGAGTGTTGGAAAAATGTATATCTACGGATTCATGATATGGATGCCAAGGATGAGTTTTTGCAAGAATTTGTTTTTGGTCTTTGGCTAATTTGGAAGGTTAGAAACGTTATGGTTTTTTGTGGGACGATGTGGAATCCAACAGAGGCTTTGGAGTTGTGGAGGGGGCATGTGAGTGAGTTTAGAGATGTGATGGTTAAGATTGATAACTAGGGACCGTGGCATCCTGGAAGTATTTCATTGGCATAGGGCGTGCATGGAGGTTGGAAGATGTTGAGTATCAATACCACATCAGCATCAGTAGTAAAGGCCACCTCAGCAGAGTTTGTTAAATGATTGTTAAAGCTGTTAGAGTTCGTTAAAATGTTAGTTGAGTCTGTTAACATTTAGCTTAAGGCACGTGTGCCTTCTCCTAACTATATAAGAGCAACTCCAGCGTTGCAAAGGCCCCCTAGGGCAACTTGCTATTGAATCCCCTCTAGTGAATATTAATTGTCTTTTGCATCTCCACCCCTTAAACTGAATAGCCATGGCAATAGGCAATAAAATATTAGTTTTTTTTATTTTATAAAATAATAAAAATAGTTTTATTTGTAATTTCGGATAGGATTTTTAATCGGTCTTGTTGTACCACATGTTATTAAATAAGAAATTACAACCCAAAGTATTTGAGAAAATATAAATTATGGTGTGAGTTGGAAGATAATGATAACATATTTATAGAAAAATTAAATCAATTTTTTTTGGGATTTTTTGTTAATTTTTTAATTTTTTTAATTTTTAATTAATTTTTTTAATTTTTTACATTTGATTAATTTTTTACATTTTTTATTAATATTTTTTATTTTTTATTAATTTTATATCGTGGTTGACGTCACCCTGACGTCAGCCATGCATCACATAGACCTTAAGCTCTCGGGCCACCGATTCTAGCCGGGCCTCTCACTCAGGCCCCCCTCAGCCCACACACCTGCACGGGCTGGAGCAAACAGCTAGGGCCATTGGGTCTTCAAAGTCGTCGGTCCATTGGGCTCCAGCTCCCGCTGGAGCTACTCTAAGTCTGGTTGTATCTCATTTGTAAAACACAGATTAAATAATCAAAAGGAAAACTAATGAAAAAGGCTTGAAAACTTTGAGTTTTAATCAAAAGGACAAAAAGGTGTTGTAAGTGAATAGTATCAGGAGTGACTTTTTAGAGTAAAAATGTCCTTAATGTTAAAAGTAAACAGTATCAAAAGTGTTTCGTTAAGACTCCCATAATCAAAAGCATTTTGAGCTACTTGTTCTATTTCAATTGTTTCTCTCTCTAATTCTTCAATTTCCTCCATTCCTTATTGCCCTCTGATTCTTTCTCAATGTAGTTAATATGGTATCAGAGCCACTAGGCTCACGCCATGGATTTTGGTGATTCCACTTCTTAGTTGTTTTCATTTTTTTTTCTAGTTTAGTTTCTCTACACATTTTCATTAGATATTCCGATAAGTTGTTCGGTGCTTCAACGATCGTTCTATTACTTCTGGGTTGATTTCTTTCCGACGCCATATTGTCATTCGTAGACAGTGAGGCCATTCACAGACCACCATTGGCTTTTGGTGTTTGCAAGCTACCACCAATGAAATATATGTCACTTATGCACTCTAGGTGTTTGACAAAATTCCCAGCTCAAAAGTTACTATGAAGTCTGCATATGAAGGTTTACAGAGAGCATTGGTCACATCCAGAGTCGGAGGTATTTCCAGAAATGGGTCATTCACCTTCATTGGAATCAGTCATTGACATTCGGTCTTCATCAGAATCTGGATTTTTCCTCATAATCTTGTGCTACTTCGCCACAATCTTGTGATTCTTGTTTGCTAAAATCTGGAATTTGTGTTTTCTTTCTTCCTAATGGGTTCTTGCCTATCACGTGTTCTATCTTATGCGTCAATGAAATTTCATTTCAGCAAGTGATATATTTGACCAGTTTATGGTATGCACAAGAGCTACTTGTTTGGCAGAAGGCGATGGTATCTTGGGTGGTTTACCTTTTGGTGGATAATCTTGGGGAAGAGTGCATCAATCTTTCCTTGCTCAGTGAAGCAAGCTTCTCCTCACGGGCAGCTTCCTAGAGGATCTTATTTGGCATCTTCTCTCTATCTTTCCCCACCATCTTTGCGTATTTTTGGCTTCTAGACCGACAGAGACTTCTGTTTTTCTTTCTCAAACTTTATCTCTCTTAAATTCTTGAAAGATTTGATGACTGAATGTGTATATGTAACTCAATTAGTTTGTCGCATGAAGTCATCTTCCTTGTGAGTTTTTCTGGCTTCTTCAAGTTATGTCTAATACTTGGGTTCAAGATTGTTTCTCTGGATTGCTACTAAAATTCTGCTCAGTCTCATGATATGTTTAGAGAAATTAATATGGATTCTTGGGTATGTGAAGTGTGATTTCCGTGAAGATTGTTCAATATTTTCCCTTATCCCAGCCTATAATGTCGAGTCTAACTAGGTCAGTTGTTAGCATGTATCTACTGTAAGTCTGGTTATACGTGTCTTAGAAAAAGATGAAGTTTGAAGAAGTTGACGGTAAATCCCATGAATGGTAATCCTGTGTTACGAGTAGGTAAATCCCACGAATGGTAATCTACATAGATGTTGATTTTCTATTGTTGAAATTGTGAAGGCCGATGCCACACTATAGTTTGTGGTAAAATCCACATAGACGTTAAGATAAGTTGTTTATGGTAAAATCCACAAAAGGGCGATCCCATGGTACTATAGTTAAGGCCGATGCCACACTATAATTTGTTAATTTTCTGTTTTTGTAAATATTAAAGGCCGAAGCTAATGTTGAATGAGATTGTTGACGGTAAATCCCACAAAGGGTAATCCCACAAGAAATTGTTATAACTGGCATGAGGGGTGTGCTACGACTTCTTTGTAGAAGGTTGTTCTTTGTGAGGAAGTTGGAAATAGAAAGATGAACAACTCCACTATTACACACTACTCCAAACTGCAAGTGACAGAGCAATGAAGAATTATTTGCCTAGATCAAGTTGAATGAGTTGACAAAATTGGAGATGGGTTGATAGCAATTGAGCAGAGAAGATACTCATTTTGCCATTTTACACACCCATGAGAATGGTGGAATAGTTGTTTGCTTCTGACTTTTAATCTTTAAAAGCTGATGTCTGATTGAAGTACTTTGAGAACTGCTTTCAGCTTTTCCTTTCATTTTTGGCAAGTTGTGGAAGGACCTATTCCAGCCTTTCCATATGGTTTGCAGCTGTGCTTCTTCAAACAGATGACTGAAAATAGCATTGAACGAGTCATACAATCTCAAACTGGGAAACCCAGTTGAGATTGAGGGGGATGTTGAGTATCAATACCACATCAGCATCCACATCAGCATTAGTAGTAAAGACCACCTCAGTAGAGTTTGTTAAATGATTGTTAAAGCTATTAGAGTTTGTTAAAATGTTAGTTGAGTTTGTTAACATTTAGCTTAAGGCACGTGTGCCTTCTCCCAGCTATATAAGTCTAGCTCTATCTCATTTGTAAAACACAGATTAAATAATCAAAAGCATTTTGAGCTACTTGTTCTCTTTCAATTGTTTCTCTCTCTAATTCTTCAGTTTCCTCCATTCCTTATTGCCCTCTGATTCTTTCTCAATGTAGTTAATAGAAGAAGCCAGAATTTGAAACTTTGAAAATTAATTGCGATGGTGCTTGGAACTCAAAGACAAGGTTGGGTGGTTTTGGGTGGGTGTTAAGAGACTTTGCTGGGATTTTAAAGCGAGCTGGGGGTGTGGGGAAATTGATTTTTTGTTTTGCCATTGCTGCTGAGGCTGCTACTATGAGGGCAGCATTGATGTTTTGTAGAAACAGTGGCTGTACAAAGGTGGAGGTGGAATCTGACTCCCAATCTTTGATTCGTATGATTAATAGATAGATGGAAAGGGATGCATTATTAGAAGGGGTGCTGCTTGATATTGATTCTTTAGCTATGCATTTTGATTTTGTTAAGTTCGGGTTCGTTCCGCGGGAAGGTAACTTGGCTGCTCACGAGGTAGCTTCGTTTGATACCAAGCATGGTGGCGAGTTCCTTTAGGATGAAATTGATTTGGATTTTTTATTTAATTCTTGCAACTGATGTAAACTTTGTCATTCAGCTTTAATAAATTTCTATATTTTCGACATAAAAAAATATTTATTTTATAAGAAAATAAGGTACCAATCAAACGTACCAATGCTGCAAAATCAAAACAAAATGTACCTACAAAAACAAACGTACCCATATAATTTTAAGTCCAAAAAATCAAAAGACCATATATCAAATAAACTTATATAACCTTGATGGTATACCATTAAACGTACCTGTTACCATATTTCCTAAGCAATACAAATAAACACAATTTGCAGGTCCTATTAATTACTAACAATCAAGGATGACCTTAAAAAAATAATAGTTCCGCCTTTTTTTTTTTTTTTTTTTGAGTACATCAATATATTTTTATACTAAGGTGAGGGGCTTCGGGTAAACCACATAATGAGCAACGTAATTTGATATCGAATTCGCAATCCACGAGATTCAAACCTAAGACCTCTCAATTCCAAGTATAGAGGAATAGCACTACCATAGTATTGAGTGCATGGCTCCGCTTTTTAAAGGATAAAAAAGGAGAAGAAATAGATAGAATGACCCGTTTGTTTTTTAGCATTACCCCTACAATCAATTTCGATAACGTTACTAAATGACCTTTGAAATTAGTTATTACGCAAATTCAAATTGGGAAATCAATAATTAGATCTCAGATTTAAAAGAATAAGGAAAAGCTTTATATCTTTTCAATGAAATTTTATATAAAATAATGGAGAAATTAGGTTTCTATCCTTATTTTTTCTACTTCATTGATTAAAACCTTATTCTTTTTCAAATTTTGATCAAGGTCGTTCGGTTTTAATAAACGCCATTAATTATTCAAAAACAAAATATTTACATGTCAAGATAATTAAGTTTTATTTTAAAATATATTCATTTAGTGTTAGAAACGTTACATTTGATATATTATATATATGGCTAAACTTTTTATCATATATTTCTATTTCTAGTTTGTACCCATTTTTAATTTGCAATCATTTTTTAAATTGTACCAATTTTCTTTTAAAATTTAATTTGTACCCATATATTAATTTATTTTTGTCCCTTATTTTTTAAACTTTTATTTGTATTCATAAATTTTTTAACCTTTTATTTGTACCCCTAATTTATTTATAATGTACCCATTTTTTTTTACAAATGTACCACTTTGTTATATGTAAAATGTTTCCCTATTTTTTTTGGAAAGTACCATTTTTTATGTAAAATGTAACAGCTAGTCTCGAGATGTTCGTATCAGGGATGTGAAATGACGTTTTTACCCTTAAGCGTTAGTGATTGTGTGTGTGTGAGATTGGGCTATGTTTTGGGCCAATTGGATTTCTTTCCATATGTTTGGACCGAATTGAAACTAAGCCTAATAATTTGATTTTGTTAGTTGGGATTGGATAAGAACCAAACACACACACACTCACATGCACACGTGTACACCCTTTCCATTTCTGTGTGTCTTTCTCTCCTTCTTCTCGAGTTTTCTCCCATTTTCTCCCATTTTCTCTGCAACCTGCACGGACGTCATCACACCTCTCGATCGTGGCACGGATCGAGACTTCAAACTCCATTTTCATGTTCCTTGCAACCTTGTGAACCCAACCATACCCTTAGTTTGGTTTGAAACCCTCGAAAACCATTGAAACCCGAGAGCAATTTTGTTGGTACTGTTCATATACTTTTAATCACGAGGGTTTTAGTGGATTTGGAGATCGTAGTGAGTCTTAGAACCTTCTCTCGAAGCTCGGAGAACAATTTTGGTGGTTTTTGGACGTCGGGAAAGCTAGTTTTGAAGTTGGTTGGATTTCGTGGAATTTCTCCGGCGAGATTCCTTCGTGTTTTGGACTTCAAAGTGGTATAATTCTCTTCTACTCATCCTAAGCTTCATTTTGATGTTAATTTCGAGAAATTTGGTTGAAAATTGAGTGAGAAATCAAGGTTGGAAGTTTTACCCAGTTTCCGGTGACGCAGCAGTACCGGCGCCGGTCGCCGATGAACTGGCGAAAAAGATGACGAAATATTCTGTCAACTTTGACGGAATATTCCTAACGGAGTGAAGGGCATCAGTTAACCTTAACGGAATATTCTAGAGATTTAACGGAATATTCCTTAACGGCGTTAGGGTTTTCGTCAGCATGTACAGCACGTGACAGCGCGTGTTGCCGTGCCTTGGCCGGCGCCTGAGGGCACGTGGGGCTTCAGAAAATTATTCTGAAAATATATGGGTGTTTATGGGTTTGAGTAGAGCATGTTGGTATATTCAAACACCCGAATTGAGCAATGTATGAGAAGTTATTACCTAAGTTTGGTTATGTGTGTATTTAACGATTGTATAGTTGTTTCGCATATATGTGAGATTTATCCTGAGGACGAGCGCAGCCACGCTAGGCTTGGGGGCTACGATCCGTCTACTTATCAGTGAGTGGGCTTTTGTTTTATATATATATACACTTGGCGGATTCCTATAAATACGTTTTGAATGATTTTATGAAATTGAATGCCATGTCGAATGCCATATATATATTGCTATGTTTATGCGATTATATGTTGTGGCACTGAGGACGCCAGGTAAGTCAAGTCAGTATGTATTTTTGTTATGATGGTTATGGTGATATTGGTAAGATTAGCATATGGCTCAGTTACCTGCACATCGGGGTTTGTGCTCTGCCAGAGTAGGGCTTAGCTTTCACGCGATTGTTCACCTCCTACACCGTACACTCACCTTGGATCCAAGGCAGGTGCCAGCCTGTCGTACAGACCACTATAGGTGGTTCCGACTTGTAGGTGACCCGCGATTCGTTGCCAGCCTTCACGTGACCGTAGCACAGAACGTCTTTATAAACCCAGCTTGTCATACAGACCACTACAGGTGGTTCCGACCTGGGTGCAGGTTATTGATTGAGAGTTTGGATTAAGGATTTATTTGAGGAGCCATAGATTCAGTCGTACAGGTCACGATAGGTGACTCCGGCTGACTTGTATGCATTGCTAGCATGTTATGCATTGAGATATCACCTGATTGATTTTGATGATATTTGTTACATGCTTTGATATTGGATATGGTTTATTCAGACATAGCAATATTTGAATGTTGGTTTTCAGTATGAGTACGTATATATTTTTCTAGGAAGTATATATATTTTACAGAGAGGGGTTATAACTTTTATATCGAAGTGATTTTGGAGAAGCTTTGTTTTTGACCACTCATGCTCTTGTTTTGCGCCCCTCCAGGTATTAGATAGCATTGGTGGCAAGCGAGGTTTCAAGGAAAATCTGACAGTGCACTATCCATGTAAATATTCTGGTTATTCTGTTAAGTCATGTTGGACTGCACCTAGGATGCTCGAACCTTGTAAATTATGCTTTTGTCCCTCACACTTTACAATGATCTTTTATCGTTGGTTATGTTGTTTTAGTACTTATTATCTATATATATTTTCCGCACTGCACATATGGCTACGTCACGTTCACGTGACGGCCAGCATGCCTCGATCTCGGTCCGGGTGTGTCATAAAATGTACCTATTTTTTTAATGTAAAATCTATTTATATTTTAATCTAAAATGTACCATTTTTTTTTTAATATAAAATGTACCCATTGTTTTCTATATAAAATGTACCCACGTTTTTATGTAAATGTACCAATTTTTTATATATAAAATGTCACATCTCGGCTCGGGCCCAGCCACCTCCCTGGCTCGACTCCACCGTAGCACGATATTGTCCACTTTGGGCACCTACCACACCCTTACGGTGTTGTTTCTAGGAACTCAAGAGCAACTTCCCAGTGGGTCACCCCTCCTGGGAGTGCTCTCACGCGCTACTTGCTTAACTTCGGAGTTTCGATGGAATTCGAAGCCAATGAGCTTCCAAAAGGCCTCGTGCTAGGTAGGGATGAGAATATACATTTAAGGATCACTCCCTTGGGCGATGTGGGATGTCACAATCCACCCCCCTTAAGGGCCCGACGTCCTTGTCGGCACACTTCCGGCCAGGGATTGGCTCTGATACCAAACCTCGACCCGAAAGTAGGGCATGCTGGCTGTCACGCCCCACTTTCGGGTCGGGGTGTGTCATAAAATGTAGGCAAATTTTATTATATAAATATACTCATTTTATATAAAAAAAAAATCCAATTTTTTTTATAATCTAGAATGCACCCATAAGCAATTAATTAATTATTATTATTTTTTTTATCAAAACCCATAAGCAATTTTGAATAATTAAATTGGAAGTGTTAATGAAAGCAAAAAAAAAAAAAAAAAACATTTAAGTCTTTATTGGTATTATGACATCTCTTTTATTATTATGCCAAGAGGGACTTCAATCAAAAATCTAAAATGCATAAGGTTTGAGTCTATAACAGTTAAGGACCAGGGACCGCAACTAAACTATCCCTAAAATAATTGGATTTACGGATTAATCGAGCAGTTCTTCGTTTTAGAGAAAATTATAGCAATGGTCCTTCAATTTTAACTTAATTGGAGCAATGGTCCCTCAACTAAAAATTCATGATCATTAGTTCCTTAACTTATCAAAACGTGCATCTATGGTTATTTTCGTCAACTCCTTCATATTCCGTCAAAATGAGTCATGTTGGAAGGATCATTGCTACAATTAGGGTTAAAGTTCACGGATCATTACTCTAATTGGGTGAAAGTTGACGGACTATTTCTCCAATTGTGTTAAAGTTGAGGGACCATTTCTACAATTTTCTCATTTGATTTTCTATATTTACCCTTGATTCAGCCTCAAGTGCGTAGCACGTGACTCATTTTGACGGAAGTTCTAACGTAGTTGACGAAAATGACCATAGTTGTACGCTTGATGAGTTAACGGACCAATAGTCACAAATTTTTAGTTTAGAGACCATTACTCTAATTGGGTTAAAGTTGAGGAACCATTGCTACAATTTCATCTTCTTTTTAATATCTGCCATATATTCTTTGTGATTCCAATCTTTTATCATCATAACTTATTTTGTTAGAACTCAAATTCAATCTATACTAAACCCAAAAACAAATGAATCACTGTTCATAAGAACAGTGTAGTTCTGCTTTTGCCCTCACTTAGTTTGTGTTATTACAAGTCTGCCATTCCGTGTTGAGTTATTGAGTTGTCGTTCACTCTCTCCGATAGCACAACAAGAAAACTTAGTTTCCTCCTCCACATGTTCGTTCCTGCTCACTTCAATTTGAACCAAAAAGATCCCCACCGAGTCCGGATGGCTCCTCCATACCTCCCTTAGATCATCTCCAATTGAAGGGTCCAGAGGGCCAGAGGGTCGAAAATAGCCCGAAAATCGTCTCCAATCGAGGGCCAGGCCAAAGGACTCGTGGGCCCCATTGGACAAAAAAGGGCCAAAGGGCCAACCGACCGGCCCAAAGCAGCCAGCCAGCCGGCCCCGGGGCGGGCTACATTTTGAATTCCAACAGCTAACTGACGTCAGTTACCGTTGTGTTTGAATTTTTTTTTTTTTTGGCCAAAATTTTTTAAAAAATTCTCATTTTTCCTATAAATACCTAAGCCTTCCTACATCATTTCTCACATAATTTTCACCATTCCTACACCCTTTCAATTCTCATATTTTCCTCTTCTAATAATCTTTCCTTCAATTTTTTCAATAATTTTCAAATGGCCTCATCTACAATGAAAGGTAGGGCTTGGACTCGAAAAGAAGATGAAGCTCTTTGCAGGGCTTATAGATGGGTCTCAGAAGATAGTGTGAGGGGGAGTTCTCAAACAAGTGAAGGTGTTTGGACTCGTGTGTCCAAAAAATACTTAGAGTTCTACGAAGGCACCACTCCACCGAATATCCGAAACCACGAGAGTTGTTCTTCAAGATGGAAGAAACATCTTCA